>CM043112.1:67670709-68365709 GCA_023701765.1 Hylyphantes graminicola
AACCTTAAATCTCATTTGCGGACCCACACTAAAGGAAAAAACCTTACAGTTGTGAAATCTTTGTAATAAGGCGTTTATGATAAGGTTCCCAGCCCCTTAAATCTCATTATGCAGACCCATACTAAAGAAAAACCTTACAGTTGTAAACTTTGTAATAAGGCCTTTTAGTGACAGGTCCAGCCTTAAATATCATTTGCGTACACACACTATAGAAAAACCTTACAGTTGTGAACTGTGTAATAAGGATTTTTAGCATAAGTCAAAATCTTAAAAACACATTTACTGACCCACTTCTAAAGAAAAAAAACCTTACAGTTGTGAATTTTGTAATAAGGCATTTAGGTCAAAGGGTCCCAAATCTCAAAGGCAATTTGTTTGACCCACATGAAAGAAAAAACCTATAACACATTGTGAAATATGGAATTTAGTTGTAAAGGGTTTAACCTTCAAAGAGACATTTGTTGGTTCACCAACACTAAAAAAAAACATGTATAGAAAAATTGTTTTACTATGGCCATTAATTTAAATGTCCAACCTGTCAATGGCATTGTTAATGAAAAAAACTATTCCCCAGAAACATTGACACTCGGATGAATTTATGACACTATTGATTTTAGGTCATAAGGAGTAATGTCTTCAAAGGCATTAGTTGACCCCACACTGAAAAAAAAAAAAAACAGTTTCGATAATTGAATTATGTGACAAAACATTTTGTCCCGTGTATCACCTTCATTTACTTTTGTTAATCCCCCTAAAGCAGGATTCCCAACCTTTTTGCACACGCGTACCACTTGACTCTTTGAGATATTTTGGCGTACAACCAGACCTAAATATTTTGACAATATTATAATAATTACCCTTCTAAAAGTGTTCAAAGGCATTTTGAATTAAATTCCTGAGAAATATTCATATTTAATGGTTAGATATTTGTTTATATATCGTGCTTATAATAAAGGAAAAATAGGAAGATTAAAATGCTGTTAGTTTATAGTTTTATTTATTACCTATAGGTCTAAAAACATACAAACAAGATAGTGGCCTATCTAAATGCATTATCATTATTTTCTCATAACCAAAATATTTTAAAGTCTTCTCTTTTATGAAGAAAATAAAATGCAGTTGACTTTTTGTAAAAGTACTAAGGTAAAAAATTATATTAGAATGAGAAAAATATTTACTTTGGGATAATGAAATATTATTTTTTGTCATCAATTCATCAATTCCATGATGCTTGTGTTAAATTTTATTTTGATGATGTCTGTTGGTTAAGGGTTGGGCGTGCAGGACCGGGGGTCTCCAAACTCAAGTGCCTCAATGTTAATCCAATGGGAAAAAATTATTTTCTTTGCCACATTTCCACTTATGCCACTTTTTGAAATTAGTATGAATATTTTTTTAATATTCAATAAATTATTTTACACAAAATATTCGAAGCGATTTCGAAAAAATGGGAAGATAGAGACCTGTAAGTAAGCTACATTTATCACATAAAAAATCCGCTTGTACAAATATTCAATACAGCCAGAGAAATGTGGCAAAGAAAATAATTTTTCCCATTGGATTAACATTGAGGCACTTGAGTTTGGAGGCCCCCACTCCAGCACACCCATTCCCCCTTAAGGCTACTATTACAGGGCTGCCAGTGGCGACTTAAAAGGCTACTAAAGCGACTATTTTAGCGTCTAGGCGACTATGGCAACTATTTAAGACCAAAAAGGGCCTAAAACGACTATTTTAAGCAAAACCTTCAACTATTTTCAGTCTTGGGCGACTATTTTTAGTTATATAATTTTTCCATAGATGGCGCCACCAGGATACTGCCGATACGCAAAACGTGAAATGCAGATGATGCCTATAGTTTTTGTTTGGTTGTCACATAGATCTAGTCAAAAGTTGTCATCAAGTTTTGCTTTCGTTTTGCACAAAACAAAAGCAAAACCATGTGTTTTTGAATTAGTACTTAACTTACGATTTTTTTTAGCAACCTATATAAAGTTTTTTGAAACTACAACAATGCATACAAAATCAAAGTTTAAGATTTTTTTTAAACTGCATTTGGGGATAGGATTGACATCTGTCTGTTTGTTATTAATTTGCTTTAATTTGAAGTTTTTATTAAGTAATCTGGCGGTATCTAAAAGAATCGTATCGAAATACATTTTTTAAATATTTAAAAAAAAGTTATATTTTACTTGTGAATTTCGATGATTCTGGATCGTGTTAAATAAGAATATTTACATTTAATAGTTTTAATTCAGCCATCCTTGTATTTTAAAGCTGCGAGATATTTCAGTGAAACATATTTACATGGATTAGTATTGATCCTTATGTTTCTTAAATAACTGATAACTATTTAAAATAAACTTGTTTTTATTATATATTATATTTTTTAATAAATTTATTTTCAAGTTAATTTTATCGGCACTATTAATCCTTTCATTTGAAAGTTGGTGTTGCAATTTGTAAATTTAAGTTGTGGTCTTATATTTTTTTTGCACAATTTAGCATTTTAACTTCTTCCTACTCGCTACTGTGAAATGACAGGCTTTTTATAGATGAATGTTGGTTTTACTTAAATTTTTTAGCTAAATACTTATCAAAAATTGAAAATGGATAAATTTATATGCCATACATATTTTTGAAGAATAAAAAAGGCACTTTTATGGCTGTTTTTTATCCAATCGTTAATGGAATGTTTTTGTTTTTTGAAAATTTTTATGCAATTGCTAATTAAATTCCAATGCAAATAAGTAGATTTAAAATGTTTTCTGCTAATTTATGTTCTCTAACAGTTATATATAAATTGGTTTAATAATTTAACATGAAATTTTCTGTTGCAATACATCCGAAAAACTATTGGCAGTTTTATCAATCCTTTTAACCGAGTGTTGGTGCTACAATTCTAAGATCTGCACTGATATAAGTCTTAAGTTTTAGTTTTTAAATTTTGCATCTAAGCATATTAAACTAATTTATCACTTTTTTTTTGGAAATTTTATTTAATTTCGGATAACATTCAATGCAAATATTAAAAAAAATACATTTGTGTTATCGAACAATTAAAAGTTGTTTATTTAGTTAGGTAAAAGAGGATGCTATTTTGGCTACTATTTTTTAACATCTGAGGCTACTAAAGCAACTATTTTCAAAGCTTTCTGGCACTGGCAGCCCTGCTATTAGAAATAAACAATGTATGAATATTGCCAATAGATTCTTAGAAATTGTCAGAGTGTCCCAAGGTACAACACTCTCCCCTATATTTACTCTTAAGTCCTCTTCAACACTTATTCTGCTTTTATGTTTTTTTATTTACAACAGTTCTGAAAATGAACACTCACATGAATAACTCGTAACGCCTGCAATTTTCTCCCGTACCACAAGTGGTACATGTACCACCGGTTGGAAACCTCTGCCCTAAAGGTTAAGTTTTACATTTGGGGTCTTCCTAAAAAGGGAATTTTTATAGTTCAAAGGCGATTTTTTTAAATCATAAAACTCTCCTCATTTGGATTCAGGGTTGGAAAAAAACGTTTTAAAAAAACAAGGGTTTTTTTTGTTTAAAACCTGTCTTTTTTTTTGTTTAAACATGATATTTTTAAAACAAATTAATTTTTTCATTATTGAGCAAGCTGTATAGGTTTAAAAAAAAAAAAACCTTTTTTTTTTGCATTTTGGTCTTCTATATTTACTTCCAGCCCCAATAATTTTAGGCATATGCCTTACATCTTTCTTTGTCGAACTTTCTTTGTTGATTACATCAGAATGAGCTAGTAGAAAATTTTAAAAACTAATAATGTAATTGTTTATGTTTGCTATTATTTAAATTAATTTAAATTATGTATCACATTGATAATTAGCATTAATCTCACAAATAGGGGCTATAATAGATGTCAATAGTGTCCCATTTGGGACCTAAAGTATCACATGTGATACTACAAGGTTTACCGTTCCATCAGGGTCATATATCATCACTTAAGTTCCCACATGTGCTATCTAACTTTGCAGAATGGCTCAGATTTATTGCATGGTAACCGTTAGCACGATTTTTTTCAGATTTGGCGATAAATAATTTTTTGTGGCAACCTGTCTGGCTTTGACTTACTCGTATTTTTTGACTTCGCAACGCTAACGTTTTTCGGCAACCCTATCTGACCATTGTTTATTAGCGCAGTACAGTGGGCGTGACGTCAAAAGTCGCCAGAATATGGACTTTATCGGGGAGGCAGTGGACCGTTTCAATAATAAAGAGTAGCAAACTCGTACAGTAGACATTATTTATTAAAAGATCTCCATCTTATTCACGTTTAGGACGACACATTTTTATGTCTACACAACACAGCATTTTAAGGAAGAAAAAAAATACAGTTACATCACAGGGACATTGCAACATACACAAGAGGGCGCTACCGTCTCGTAGGACGGGCTCATTAGTGAAAAGGTAAAAGGGGTAATATTGACTTACACCAATACTCCCCCGCAATGTTAACCCTTACTCTTTTCGAAAAAGTTCTTTACATCGTCCATGCCCAATAAACTGAGACATTTGTAGTGTTTGATTGCTGGTAACGCTTTTGTTAACACATCGGCTGCCATTTCCTCAGTGGGCACGTGGCTGATATCAATCTCTCCATTTTTGAGAGCGTCTCTAACAAAGTGATGGCGAATATCTATGTGTTTCGTTCTTTTGTGAAATACAGGGTTTTCAGCAAGTTTGATTGCCCCCATGTTGTCGACTAAAATTTGAATCTTTTCCAACTTTTCAGGGAAAAGTTCGTTTAGAAGCCTTTTAAGGTATATGGCCTCCTTTGTCCCATCCGTTAAAGCCATGTACTCACTTTCTGTGGAGGGAAGGGCAACTGTGTTCTGTTTATGGCTATCATATGAAATCACAGCACCGGCCAGGACGAAGCAAAAACCAGTATAACTGCGCCTTGTAATTTCGCAGTTCCCAAAGTCTGCGTCTGTGTATCCATACAATGGATCTTTTGTGTTTTTATAAATTAAACCAAAATATTTAGTCTTTTTTAAATAGCGTAAGACGCGCTTTGCTGCCGAAAAATGTGTTCTATCAAAACAAGTTAAGTATTGGCTTAATTTACTAATGGCATTTGCTATATCAGGCCGAGTTGACACGGCTAGATACATTAGGCCTCCGATTAACTCCCGGTACGGTAGTGTGCTTTCACAGTTTTTCGCCTTTTCCAATTTAACACTAATATCAACAGGAACACTAACTGGTTTTGCTTCTGACATGTTAAAACGTTCCAATAACTCATCTATGTATGTAGATTGGCTAATAGTTACAATACCTTTCTTTTGTTTGAAGTTAATTCCTAGGCAATATTTAGCCAGACCTGCATATTTCGCTTCTACATATTTACCTAAATGAGTTTTAAATCTGTTAAGCATAGAGGGGTTCTCAGATATTAACAACAAATCATCTACATATACGCAGATTACAGTTAAACCTTCATCATCATTAATGTAATAAACACATGGATCGGATTGTGATTGTTTTGCACCAAAGTCAGTCAATATATCATTTATCTTCACATTCCAGCATCTTCCTGCCTGCTTTAAACCATATAAAGACTTGTTTAACTTACATATAACATTTTCATTATTCATAGCACTTAACATATCTTTTGCCTTTCGGCATAGCACTTCGTCATTTTCATTTTCAATTAAATATTTTAAACCAACATCAAAATACTTAGGTAATTTCATATAAACACTTTCATCTAAAATACCATTTAAATATGCACAAGTAATATCAAATTGATGTATATCAACATTTAACAATGAAGCAATTGAACAAAGTAATCTAATTGATGACATTCTTGCTACAGGACTATACGTTTGATTCTGAAAATAATTAACACTTTCAATCTGAGAGAAGCCTTGTGCTATTAATCTAGCTTTTGATTTTGAGATTCCATTTTCATTTAATTTATTTCTAAGAATAAAACGACTACCAACAATTTCGGAGTCTGACTCGTTTTCACCCGTGTTTTCCAATAAGTCAAAAGTATCATTTTTTAATATTGATTTAACTTCATTAGCAATGGCCAAAATCCAAGATTCGGATTCTTTAGAATTTAACGCGTCTTTAATACAAATTTCGTCAACAAGAGAAGTTTCGGGTTCAATCGCATTGTAAATTTTACGTCCGCTACGTATAGTCCAGGCAACGAAGGCTGAAAAAAGGGTCTAGAGGGAAAGTTTTGGAACACAATTTTTGACTTCATAACTTTGTTTAGACTAGTTAGGAGGTAAACATATCAAAAGTCCCCGCCCCTAGCCCCTGTGCTAAAGGGGGGAGGGGGGGGTTGAATGTCCCATTTTTCGGTTTTTCGCTTATATCTCGAAAACTATGCGTTCTAGCGATATAGTTGAAATACACAAAATGAAAGCTGATTAAATTTGCTACACGCTGCACCCCTCAAGTGTTTTAATATCTTGTATAGTTTTTGAGATATCCGCTCTTGAAAGTCAGTAATTTTGGAAAAAACACTTCTCCCCCCACATTTTTCCTCTTTTTTGACCGGATAATTCTTCAATAATGCACCGAAACACTTAATTTTGGCCCTAGAGTGGTAGAGAATTTAATTCTTTTCAATAATATATCTTATTTTACGATTTTATCTATTTTCCTTCACATTTTAAAGCGGTTTCAGTGTTGAGGGAAGATTGTACATGCAGTCCCATAGAGCTAATGCATAACTTTTGAAATCGCAACTGATGCAAAAGAATTGATTTGCCATGTTATTCCATTTTCACAAGGTATTAGAATCATCATTAGATCAATTTAGCACAAAATTGAAAAGAAAATACCATCCGGTTATTTAATTATTAATTAATAAGTTTTAAAATAGTGGCGCCATCTGCTGTATATGTTTGCAATTTTAAAATTTCAAAAATATATAACTAAATAACTAGATAATATTTTCGTTTCAAATTTGTTTCATTTCGATTTTATGTTGATTCCCGTACCTGGGCAAAAAGGGCTAACATGGCAAAGCAATACATCTGTTTAAGTTGTTATTCCAAAACTAATGCATTAGCTCTATGGGACTGACAACACCTCCAATGTACCCTTATTCTATACTGAACGTCTACATTACACTGATACTCATTTTGTAGGCACGTTGTTACTTGAATATGTTATCTATTTAATTTCATTCGTCAAACCCCAGTGGGAAAACGGTCAGATGCTATTCCTGTTCTTCATCTTCGGAGTCAATTCGAGGGACCCCATTGACGCTGTTCCAATGGTAAGTTTGGCATGCTTTGGGACCTTTGAGGCTTGCCATTTTTGCTGCTATACTTGAACTGACACAGTCTTTCTTGCATCGTCCGAACATAATTTTCAGAACATCGTCAGGTGCTGCTGCTAGCTCACTGTGCACTGGGACCAGCAGAAGCTCTATCGAATCAAGAAGTCGGTTGATATCCTTTTCACTGAAGACACCAAGATAAACGTCAAACAAGATGATTTTCTGTCGAGCAATTTAAATAAAATAGTCTCATCAACATACTTAAGGTGTAGCTTGAGGACAATTGGATGTAGAACCCTTCAAACAGAAAGTGATGTGGACGTTCTGATAGTGGATACGGCATACGGCTGTTATAATGTCGGAAACAACGCAGATACTTATTTTACAGGCACGTTGTTATACTTTAATATTTTGTGTCAACCTCACAGTCCTCTTGATGGCTACAGCTGATGCGCATAAGGACATCAGTTTCATAAAGCCTGGTCGCGGGAAGACAAAGGATTTTTTTATTCTCATCCCAAGATCTTCAGCAACTGGGTTTAGGACGTGCAATTTTTGTAAACACATTATACGACACTACATCTTTCGTATTTCGAAAAAGCAGGATTGCATTTGCGAAGTTGTGTACGAAGTCGTCAGAGGTTCAGAAAGCAGCAGCCGTCTTTTCATACCCTTCCTTAACCACCTATCAATTACAAAAGGCAGGCAATACCTGCATCTTGAGGTGTTATGGGGCTCCAACGAAAGAGGCCTTCCCCAGGTATAATTCATTCTTGAAATTCGGGGCCACCATCAAGCCTGATATATCGTCTTTTTCCCACCTATTAAGCAGTAAAACAGTGTTTCCTCTGAATATTACACCAAGATGAGCTGTGGCTGGGAAATGACCTGCCTCCTCAGGTGTATGATTGGAAGATTGGGAATAACTGCCTGATGGTCAAAGTACACAGTGAGTTAGCAGCAGCAACTGACGATATTCTGAAAATCATTTTCTGCAGATACATGAAAGTCCGTGCCAGCTCAAACTGTAGTTGTAAAAAATTAAGTCTCAAATGTTCATCAGAATGCCAAAATTCCCAGGGGACTAGCCTCAATTGGGTCTCTCAAGTTGACTCCGAAGATAAAGAACAGGAGGATCATCTGACCGTTTTTCCTCTGGGGTTCGAGGAAAGAAATGAAATAGATAAAATATTAAAATAACAACGTGCCTACAAAATGAGTATCAGTGTTATTTAGACGTTCAGTATAGAATAAGTGTACATAAGAGGGATTGTCAGCCCATAGAGCTAATGCAATAGTTTTGGAATAACAACTTCCGCAGATGTAATGCTTTGCCATGTTAGCCCTTTTTGCCCAGGTAAGGGAATCAACGTAACATTGAAATGACATAAATTCAAAACGAAAATGTTGTTTAGTTATTTAATTGTATAGTTTTTAAATTTAAAAATGTCAAAAATATACAGCAGATGGCGCCACTAATTTAAAACTTTATTAATTAATAATTAAATAACCGGATTGTATTTTCTTTTCAATTTTGTGTTAAATTGATGTTATGATGATTCTAATACCTTGTGAAAATGGAATAACATGGCAAATCAATTCTTTTGCATCAGTTGCGATTTCAAAAGTTATGCATTAGCTCTATGGGACTGCATGTACAATCTTCCCTCAACACTGAAACCGCTTTAAAATGTGAAGGAAAATAGATAAAATCGTAAAATAAGATATATTATTGAAAAGAATTAAATTCTCTACCACTATAGGGCCAAAATTAAGTGTTTCGGTGCATTATTGAAGAATTATCCGGTCAAAAAAAGAGGAAAAATGTGGGGGGAGAAGTGTTTTTTCCAAAATTACTGACTTTCAAGAGCGGATATCTCAAAAACTATACAAGATATTAAAACACTTGAGGGGTGCAGCGTGTAGAAAATTTAATCAGCTTTCATTTTGTGTATTTCAACTATATCGCTAGAACGCATAGTTTTCGAGATATAAGCGAAAAACCGAAAAATGGGACATTCAACCCCCCCTCCCCCCTTTAGCACAGGGGCTAGGGGCGGGGACTTTTGATATGTTTACCTCCTAACTAGTCTAAACAAAGTTATGAAGTCAAAAATTGTGTTCCAAAACTTTCCCTCTAGAACTCTTCGTTGCCTGGACTAGTAATGTCTTAAAACTTTCGCGAAATCGCTCCGAGTCAGCTGTCCCAGTGCCGTTTGGCAATAAACAATGGTCTTCGCTTTCCCCTTCATTCATTTTCTCCCTTCCCTCCAGCAGAGAATCGGTTTTAATACCTCGTGACGTCATCGTCGGATCATCTGTTTTTTCGATCTCGGCACCTTGCCAAGTTTCACTTCCTTCGTTCGAAAACCTTTTTTCATTCGAGTCTAATTTCTCTGGAAAATAACAAAAAAGGTCTGAAGGAGAATTATTTTGCTCGCTCTTTCGCGTTTCGATTATTTGTTTATTTTCATTGAACTTAACCGAACGCGTTATTTCCACACGCTTCTCGTTAATAAGCCAAATTCTAAAAGCCTTCGTGTTTTCTGAATAGCCAATTAATCTACCTTCCGTAGCTCGCGGTTCATATTTTTTTCTATTTTTGCAATTATTCCAGACGAATGCTTTGCATCCAAACTTTTTAAGATACGATAAGTTTGGCGGTTTGCCAAAGAAGAGGGTGTACGGCGTTTGTCCGTCCAAGGTCTTACTCGGCAAACGATTTTTTACATAATTAGCTGTAGAAACGGCTTCACCCCAAAAAGAGGGCGGTAACCCAGATTCGATTAAATAACAACGAATTAAATTTCCCAAAGATAAATTGAGGCGTTCGCAAACAGAGTTTTGCTGTGGGGTATTTTTGACAGTTAATCTATGGATAATCCCACATTCTTTTAAGTAGTTATTTAATTCATTACTGGTATATTCTCCCCCATTATCTGTTTGGAAAATTTTCATTTTAGAACCCGTTTGATTTTCAAAGAAATTTTTCACTTCTTTAAATGCATTAAAAGCCTCAGATTTATGCTTTAAGAGCTTGACAACTGAATATCTACTATAATCATCTATAAACGTAATAAAATAAACGTTCTTACCAAGTGATTCTACCTGAAATGGACCTACCACATCGGAAAAAAACTGGTATCCCTTTATAGTAGATCTCTCACTTTTATGTGGAAATGGGGCTGCGGTTAGTTTGCCCTTCACACACGTTTCACACAAGTAATCCTGGGGTTTTATTTGTCCACACACGTCTATACCGAGAATGTTATCATTCTTTATCGCGTTTTCCAGGTACTTGAAGTTGAGGTGTCCTAGTCGCTCGTGCCATCTGATTATGTCAGCCTTTCTTTTGGTGTCGAGGGAGTCGCTTGCAAGTGACGTTGAGGGTGTGTCCGGTTCCTTGAGGGTGTAGAGGTTTCCTCTTCTCTCTCCTTCCAGCGTCTGTCCGGCAGGGTGGACAATGCTCGCTCCGTCCTTCGTGAAGGTGACAGTGAAGCCTTTATCGCATATTTTGGAGATGCTGAGTAGGTTGTTTCTCAACCCGGGGCAATAGAGCGTCTCGCTCACTTCAATTTCGGCTTCTTCTCCATCAATCAGGGTGGCGACTTTTGCTGTACCGATTCCATTTATTTGAGTGGTGGATTGGTCTGCCATCATCAGATTATTTTCTGTAGTCGGGGAGATCAACTCGAAAATCTTTCCATCAGGGCTTAGGTGTGATGAACTCCCCGAATCGAGTATCCACAGCTTTTGGTCGTTCGAGTCCATGCGGTCTGTAGAGTGGGTCACTTCGGTGTGGAGTGACACGTGTTTATTCTTCACTCCGGAAGAAGACCGGCAGTCTATAGCTTTGTGACCGGGCTTAGCACACTTGTAGCAGATTATTTTCGTTGTGTCTCTTCCATTCTGGTATTGCTGCTGCTGTTGTGGCCACTTCTTTTTCTTAAAGGGTTTCCTGTTGCCATTATTCCATTTAGGCTTAACGGCTCCGGTCGCCTCGTCGTGATGGGGGTTTCCATTTCTCGAGAAGTAAGCCTGTTCAGAAGAGGTTGGTGCTCCATCCTTTGAATTTCTGGCTTCGAATTCTTCTAGCAGCTTAACTTTGAGATCATCAGGCGACGGAAGTTTGTCCCTAGTTTCGATTGCGATGCGAAAATTTTCATAGTTCGCGGGGACGCTGTACAGCATCAGAATTGTCAATAAATCATCTGCGATCTTGACATCGAGTGCGTTCAATTTATCCACGGTATCGGTAAAGTTATTCAAGTGTTCAGCCATGTTCTCGCCAGTCGTCATTTTCCTAAACAGAAGTTGCTTCAGCAGCGAAGCCTTTTTGGCGGGACCCTTCGATTCGTAGATCGATTCTAATTTAGTCCATACTTCGTGTGAAGTTATGCAATTTTTGATGTGGCATAGTTCACTTGGGCTCATAGCTAAAACTATGTCGGCCTTCGCCTTTCCGTCGGTGACTGTCCATTTTTCTGCGTCTACCTCCGGTTTCACTTCTGTTCCGTTCACATAACTCCAATGGTCATTTTTGACGAGTATAGCTTCAATTTGTATTCTCCAGGTGGAATAGTTCGACTTATTCAGTTTCTCGATGCTGTTGGTTTGTGCCATATTCGTGAAAGTCCAGGTGCAAGTTCAAACGAAAAGTCCACGTGCTATCGTAATGGCTGCTGATACGGTCGGTTAGCTTGTTAGGCCTAACTTCTCTTTTGTAAGCCTAACCACGCTACTCTTTCAAAAAAGGAAGTCCAGTTTTTTTTTCATCGGCGTTCATCGACGTGCCTGGTCCCGTAACCTATCGGGGAGGCAGTGGACCGTTTCAATAATAAAGAGTAGCAAACTCGTACAGTAGACATTATTTATTAAAAGATCTCCATCTTATTCACGTTTAGGACGACACATTTTTATGTCTACACAACACAGCATTTTAAGGAAGAAAAAAAATACAGTTACATCACAGGGACATTGCAACATACACAAGAGGGCGCTACCGTCTCGTAGGACGGGCTCATTAGTGAAAAGGTAAAAGGGGTAATATTGACTTACACCAATAGACTTTTGGCACGATTTTGGAAGGTTCGCCAAGGGTTACCATACAGTAAATATTATCCATTCTGCAAAGTTAGATACCACATGTGGGAACTTCAGAGACAATATCCTAAAATTAAACATATTTCCTTAAGGGGGTTCATTACCCCAAAATTGGTGAAAAAATCAAAACAAAAATTATTGACTTAAAATACTATTACAACCTTTATTAATAATGTTACAAAGTATCAAGAGGATTGGAAAAATATTTTAACATTAAAAGCCATTTTTATGTCATGGCTTGGTAAGGAAATGGGTTAACGTTAACAATAAAAACTTGGAACGTGTTTTTCTCAGAACTTGATTTTTTGAACTTTGATGTACCTTTTCTCAAAAACTATGCCATGTTTTCTCGTAAACTTTTTTTTATATGATGTAATACATAGTATAGATTAATATGAGGTCATAAATTTTAATAAAACTAAAGTGAAAAAAAAATTATGGGACAAAAAAGTGAAAAATTTCATGATTTTTTGGGTACTTTAAAACTTATTTTATTTAAAAAAAATCTAACAGTTATTTACAAAAAACTTTTAACCTCAGATTAATATATAAGGTTGGTATAGGAAATTTTAAGATGATCTGATCAGTAGTTATTGTGAAAAGGCACATTGCAATTGGCCAATTTAACATTACCGATATACAACATACCGAACCCCCTTAAATGAAACTGAATTGGGCCAATAAATAATTATAGATCTGTAATAATTAATAAAATTATTTTAGACATGTTTTTTATTACTATGTTTTAAACATGTTTAAAAAAAATTGTTTTAAACATAACAACCCTGTTGGGAATTGTTGTAGAATTAACAAAGGGTAAGGCTTTCCTTTGTTAATTCTACAACAATTCCCAACAGGGTTGTTATGTTTAAAACAATTTTTTCTTTTGTAAACTGTGTGTAAGTTTTTTTTTTTTTTTTGGTAAAGGAATACTCTCAAAGATGTATGTCTAACAGCATTGTTGAGATTTTCATTGTAAAGTAACAATTCTCTAAACTTTGTTTTTATTGTGTTATTTCTCCAGTTTTTTAATAAAAGTGTCATGTATTGCATTTATTCTTTATATAGAAAAATAATTATGTATTATAAAATAAGCTTATTTTTTAGACAGTGTTAGATTCATATTTTTTTGTTACCTTAATTGAATTATTTTAACAGATTTTTTTTAACAGTCTACTTTTCCCTTTACTCAAATCTTATTTCTAATGCAGTTGAATCCTTGAACCTCATTAAAGTAAAAAACTTGCTTATACAGGGTGAGGCAAACAAAACCGGCCCCGAGGTGGAGATAAGAATGCGACAGAAATGTTGCCAAGTCAAACACCAATACTAAAACAGGCTTGCTAACTGAAGCTTTTGATCGCTTCAATATTGCCCAAACAAACGCTTGGCGACTTATTTGCCGGCAACTAAGCTATGGTTAGAAAAGCTAGTTGAAACGAAATATAAACAAGATTTGTAGGGCTGATCAAAAAAGTTCCTACTTGGGATTATTTCGGTTGTTATTTATCCTAGAGAATCGGACTTTTTTGGTAATACAAAACATTCTTAATTGATTGCAAGACACAAAATTTGCATTCTGGGACGTCTTTATACAATACGAACCAAGATCTGAACACACCACTAGTCTATGAGTAGCTCTAATGTGAAGCTAATCCGATCCAACCAATGCAAAAACAGGTTTCAGGCGGCTTCAAGAGTTTTTCTCGCCAAGCATTTCTACGTATTCCCATCTCTAGCGTGACCTTCGCTACTAGAAGGCCAATCAACTCCCCCCTCATTGGCTTGTGACGTCACAGTCGTGGATCTACTTTACTTTTAGTCCGGTCGTGTGCAGTGCTTAGCGTGACCTGAAGCTTTATTATTTATATATTAGTTAAATATGTACTATAATAATCTTGAATATATTTTGTGAAAATACAAAATGCCCTCACCCTGCTGTGTTCCTCTGTGCAAAGGGAACTATAAAACAGGACAAAAAGTCTCTGTGTTTGCCTTTCCAACCGAAAAATCACTTAAAGAAAGATGGATACGTGCAATCCACCGAGAAAACTTTGTCCCTACAAAATATAGCAAGGTAAGTGAAGTTTATTTATTCTATTTATGTATCATTTATATTATTGTTGTATATCTTTTTATAGTTTTCTTTCTGTACATCTAATAATATTTCCGTTTTGTGAGACAACTTATTGTAATAAGTTGTTGATAAACAGAAGTGTTCGTGTTTGCAATTTGCATTGTAAAAACCGATGTTTATGATTTTAAACTACGGTTTATATTATTTTATTCTCGGTTTATAATATACAGAGTCATGTTTATAACCAAAAGTTATTTTTAAAAAAATGTTTTAAAATGAATAACTTAACATTTAACAATGTAAACAAAGCAAACTTTTTTAATTACTAGTATTTTGCTTGAAGCCTTGTATGCTTGTGCATTAAATATAAATACTTTTATTGCTATTGTAAATTATATTTATAGTTTTTACATTTATTGAACAGCTAATAGCTTCATAAAGCATTTATAGTTAATTATAAAGCATTCAGTCACTAACTTGTAATAGTAGTTGATAAACAAAAGTGTTCGTGTTTGTAATTTGCATAGCAAAACCGATGTCTTATTATTTTTAACTACATATTCTCGGTTTATAATATACAGAGTCATGCTTATAACCAAGTTTTTTTCAAAAAATGTTATAAAATGAATAAATTAACATTTAACAATGTAAACAAAACAAACTTTTTTAATTACTAGTATTTTGCTTGAAGCCTTGTATGTTTGTGCATTAAATATAAATAATTTTATTGCGATTGTAAATTATATTTATAGTTTTTACTTGGTATCGAACAGCTAATAGCTTTATAAAGCATTTATAGCAGCATAAAGTTTTACGGGTTCATGTTTACATATAGTAAAATTGTATGTTTCATATTTATTTAGCGTTTTAAGCATTCAAAAATCATGTTATAGAAGAATTGTTTTGATTTTTTTAAAAAAATTGTTATTATGCATAACATTTAACAATGTAAACAAAACAAATTAATGTTGAAGTAGTAATTGGGAAATGACAAATTTTAGTATAATAAATTTTAATCCATAGTAAATATTCTCAATGTACCAAATGCTTTTATTCTGCATACATAGATAAAATTGTTTTCTTATTTTTTTTTAAGGTCTGCGAGTCACATTTTCTTCCAAAAGATGTCCTGACTACGAGAGAAGCGTATGATGAAAAAACAGGGAAACTTATTCAAGTATCTTTGGTGAACAAAAGGTATGTTTTGGTTTTACAACTATTGTGTAAAACAATCTGTTGTGATAATTATAAAGTTTTGTTAAGTTAATTATATTATACATATTAAAAAAATTCTTTAGTTTTCTTATTAGTAATTCTGTAATGCTTATTAAGAATTTAATACCATTTTAATAAAAATGGTCACAATATATCCCAATGACCCTACTTCAGTGGTTTGACCTACCTGTAAAATAGTGGCTTATCATTGCGGTTTGGTTTTTAAGAATTCCATTATTCATAGCGGTAAGTATATATAACCTTTGGCAAGGTTCTAAAATCTGGCACATTGCTCTTGAATACACCAAACCTGCAATATCCTTAATCATGTATTTGTAAAATACAATGCAAGTCGCAACTCTGTTAGACATTTTTTTATAATAAGACAGTTTCTATACGTTAACAGGAAAAATGGCTGATACAGTTTAGCTATAAAATGTTCATTGTTTATAGGCTTTCTCCTGAAGCCGTTCCAAGTGTCTTTCCGGATCAGCCTCAATATTTGTCAACTGTGACCACTTCACGGGAGGATCCAACAAATCGTGCCCAACGGAAGGAAATGGAGAGCCTTAAAGCTGCCATCGAAGAAAATATTAGACTTAAGTCTGAACACGAGGAGCGTTGCAAGTTTTCTTCCCTTGAAGAACTTCGTAAAAAACTTCAGGTCGATGGACCGTAATTTTCAATGAAACTTGTGTAACAATATTTCATGTAGAGTTTACACCTGCACCTAAAATACTGCAGTCTTTTGTTTTAGATTCAAACCTGGAGGCAAAAGTTTTTGTCAATAATTGTAAGGTCAATTTGAAAAAGTTAACGTTTCCATGTATTGTAAACAATGTTAATGTCGTGTCTAATATTTTAAATGAGTTAAAACATATTAATAATGATTTGAAAAGAAAACAAGAAGTAACACTCCAATTAATCTGTGATCTTTTAAAATCCCTTTTAGATGATAGCCAAATTAAATCTGATAAAATAAATTTTTTAATTGAGCAAATTTCTTTACTTGGAATTAATAAATATGCAAACAGGTACTCTACTGAAACTTTAATATTTTGCACATTGCTATACACGATTTCACCAGCTAGTTATAAATTTTTAAGACGAAGTGGTTATTTAATTGTTCCTCATCCTAATACCCTTAATCGTTTATGTTCAAAGTATAATGTAAGCCCCCAGTTTGAATCTTTCGATTCCAATTTCTTAAAATACATTAAAGAAAAGTATAATTATTTAAAAGCTAATGACAAAAACATTATTTTAATGATAGATGAGGTTCATTTGAGGGAGTATTTTGAGTTTAAAGGTGGAAATATCACTGGAAGTGCATATAATGCTCAAACCTGTGCTTCTAGTGCCCAGGTTTTTATGATAAAAAGTATAGCCTCCCAGTATAAAGACGTAGTGCATGTACTACCAGTGCATACTTTTAATGGCGAGTCCCTGCACTCAATCATAAAAAAAATTGTTCTTGGTTTGGAAAACATCGGATTCCGAATTCTTTGTATCATAACTGATAACAACTCTATAAATCGGAATGCTATGTCTCAATTTGTTGTTCCACACAAATTGCAATATGTCTATCCACATCCTGCCAATCCAGAACGTCCATTATTTTTTTTAATTGACACTGTTCACATTTTAAAATGTATACGTAATAACTGGTTAAACCAGCATAATGATGGTAAATGTTTTTTTTTCCCAACAATTGAAAAGGATTCTGCCAATAAAAATGAGCCATGTTCATTTCAAACTGCTAGATTTTGTACAATCAAAGACCTATATAATTTGGAATCTAGTTCTTTAGTAAAATATGGTTTTCGACTAAATCTAAAGGCTATTGCTCCCACTAATTTGGAAAGGCAGAATGTGAATTTAGTTTTGTGTGTTTTTAATGAGTTTGTTGCTCAAGCACTGATAGAATTAGGTGAAAAACATAACCTTGTACACTTCAAAGATACCTCAGAGTTTTTAAAAATCATTATCAGGTGGTGGCAGATAGTAAATGTAAAATCCCCAAACAAAGGTCACCGTTTGAAAAACTTATATCAGGAACCTCTCACTTTTAAAGAATCGGATGATAGACTTCTTTTTTTGTATAAATTCTTGGATTGGCTTGACAACTGGGTGGCAATGAAGTGTACAACTGGAATGTTTACGAAGGAAACTCATTCTGCTATAACATTAAGCACAAATGGCCTCATAGAAATTACCAGGTATTGCACTGAAGAACTTCATATGAAGTTCATTCTGCCTGGTAAATTTCAGACTGATGATTTAGAAGGTAGGTTTGGCTGTTACAGGAGATTAGCAGGATGCCAATATAACATTTCAAGTCAGCAGTTATTTGAATGTGAGAAAAAACTAAGAATGCAATCTCTTCTAAATTTAAACATACCATTGCATACTTTTACAAATACAAATGCTGAGTCCCAATCAGAAGTCAAAATTATTGAGGAAGAATTAGATACATTGCAGGCATTTTCAGGGTTTAATGTGAGTAAAGATGACATTAAAAAAAGTAAAGAACAGCTTCCAACTTTAATGTATGTTGCTGGGTATTGCATTTATAGTGCATTAAAACATGTTAAATGTAAATATTGCAAAGCATGCCATCAACTGGATAAAAGTATCGAATTAAGTTCTGATCATGATTATTTAAAAAGCTTAGATAGAGGAAGCCTTTGTTTCCCTCGAAAACATATTTTAAATGCGGTTTTAATTAATTTTGCTATTGTAAATAAATTATGTGATGAATATGAATCGCACTTTCTCAAAGTAAAAAACCAGAGGAGTGTAGCTTCTTCCCTAACACTGCGTAACTTAGGGGAGGAATCCATTTATGAAGAAGATAAATGTGATGCTGGACATTCATTTGACCAAGTTATTAAGAAAGTGATTGGGTGTTCAACAAATGTATTTTTAAATAATTATGTAAAGAAAAAAAATAATAATGTAAGGGAAGCTGCGAAAAATAAAAAAAACCTTGCTGCCAAAAAAGCAGAAATGCGTAAATTAAATACTACCAAAAAAATTGATAGCGAGGCAAGTTGTTCAAGTTTACCTGTCGAGGAAAACCCAAAAAATCTGGGTTCCCCCAAAAATAAAGCAACAAAATCCAAAAATGCTAAGAATGACCAAGAGCAAATTTTAAAGAAAAGTAAAATGGGAGGTAGTAAAGAAACTTGTTCAGGTTTACTTACTGCAGCAAAAGCCGAAAGTTCTGCTAAAAGTAAAGTGCAAAAATCTAAAGAGGACGGTAAGATTATAAAGAAAAGAAAAAATATTCCTTCAAAATCAGGTAAAACTAAAAAGCTTAAACTTAATGATTTGGACATTTCTGATATAAACTGGGAGGAGGAAGTTTTTGATAACCTTGTGTAACATCTGAAAAATCAATACCTGGTATGTTGTGCACATGACTTTTCACTATTGTATAAATTAAAATTTGTAAAATTTGTATCAAAAGTTGTTTTGCAATAAATGTTTTACATATAGTTTGTTTTTTTACTGTTATTTAAAATTGTCTTAAACAAACAATTGATTAGTTTAGTAAAAGAAATAATCATTTTAATTTATTTTAAAAAGTGGATGCTAGAAGGAAAAGGCGTTAATCAAAGTAAAAAATGTGACATTTTGTATCGGTAAACTCAATATAAAATCAAATGTTTTAAAAATCTGTTTTGGTTGATAGAAAGTACCTCAGTCATGTTAAAGTATTTTTTCTTAATTTATTTTAAGAATTAAAAAAACAAACATGCGAGTATTTTTTTTTTGGAGGATAACTCATTACAGAACCAGAGAAATTAAATTCCGAATCCCTCCCAAAAGGGATGCGAGCGAGCGGCGAACTTCATCCACGAACTAAACCACTTGAACTTCGATCCATCACTGGTGACGTCACAGCGGGTTTGTGAGGCCTTCTAGTAGCGAAGGTCACGTCTCTAGATCGGAGCCGGTTTTGTTTGCCTCACCCTGTACAATAGATCCTCTCAAACAGCTTAAATAGGACCAAGGCTAAACTGGTTAAGTAAATTCTAGTTAAACTTGGGACGTGAAGTAAAATATGCATTAGATGTGCAATTGATTGCACATTTCTACACACATTGATATTTCTAAAAAATATTTTAATGTTGCTCCATTTCTTGTACCTATACCATTAAAAAAGAATGAGGTCACTTGCTAAATATATCTGCTTTTTTTATTAAAGTAACGTTTACATGCGAATGTAAAACTAGACACCTGGGTGAAAATGGCACAGAACACACTTTTTCCTGCTAAAGTTAAAGTGAAGATCAGATTCAGAGGGAAGGAGGTTTTCTGTGGTTAAATTCTGTTTACGATTGATGAACTGACATTTCCTTCCTCTGAAAGATGACACAAAATGTAGCCTTTTTTTATTGCCTCAATTAAAATTCCTACTAGGAATGAACTCAAAACTCTGTCTCTAGCTTTTGATGTACATTTTAAAAAAAAAATTGCTTTTTCTTTATTCTCATAATTTGTATTTTATTTTTCAGTGTTGCATTGTTTGTTTCGATAATTTACGTTGTTTTCAATTGTTGTTCATTGAAATAAAAGTTATTATTTGCTTTAAATAATTGTATATATTTGAATAATTCTTAATAAAATTTAAAAAATATTGCATATTTTCATTGAGGGTTAACTGCAAGCTTTGACCCTTCCTTCGAGTAAACATAAAGTTTGGTTTGATAGTGTGTTACCATGTCTTCGTGTTAACTACATTTCCAATTTAGCTTTTTATGAACTGAAATGGTTCAATGGAAGTAGGAGCTGCAAAATGCTTTTCAATCTTCGATTGCATTTTCAATCTTCGATTGTTATTTAAGTTAATTGTATTTAAAAAAAATGGCATAGTAAGCGAGTCAATGAAAACAATGTTTTTTCAGCAGGGAGAAGTACATACATTACGTCACGCAGAATTTTGACTTTTTTGACCCTCCCTCCCCCTGTCACGCTGCGTCACGTTTGAACGAACCCCTCCCCATAAAATTACGTCAAGTTGCACCAATTATTACTAGCCATTCGCTAATGTTTTCTAAAAAAACTAGCTGAGTGTAATCGGAACTGGCTAGTTCTAGATCTTTTGTTGTTCTTCCAGGTTGCTGCCAGTCTTTTAATTGGTCAAGATAGTTTCGCAATTTTGAGTGTTACGAAGTACATTTAGGGAGGGTCTGTGAAACACAGGAGACTAATAATGCCGACGATGTTGCATATAATAATCTCCCTATAATTTTTCTGAAATAAGTGTTTCGCATAGAAAAGATTATTTTTTTTTCTCAAAAACTTTATTTTATGTAAAACAGATTTTCCTTGCAAAATTGGAAATTTTCGAATCGTTACGTCACGCAAGCAATTACCTATCCCCCCCCCCCCCTTTCCATGTTACGATCCGTCACGTTGTCGCATACCCCTCCCTTCCCCCTCTGAGCGAGACGTAATTTATGTACGTCCCCCTGTCCATTTTAAAGCATTAAAAAAATGTTCCAATGACAATTACAAAAAGTCAACACAGATTGTTTTTACATTGGCAGCACAATTTGTTTAGGCCTAGAGACTTCAATGTCCCCTAAAATTGATGTGTCACCCAGGAAATGTCGAAAGCTAATTTAAAATATTTTCCTTAAATATTCACTTCTATGTATACATTTTTTAGAGCAATGTTTGTTGATTAAAAAATATCTTAGGATTTTGTTAGGGTTTCAGGAGGATATAAGACTTCACAGCCAAATCTTATTTCGCAACCAGAGCAAATTTTGTCCTTCATTTTCTTCATCTTTTCTTTATGTCGGAAATTTTTAGAATAGAACAAGAGGTGCACGGCTTTCAATTGCCACTAAATAATTCGAAGCATTCTGAGGTAATTAAATACTAATTGTGGTAATTTCAAATACCTAAAAACATAAATAATTCTATGGCAGCTGGCAGCTCTTCTTTTGCAAAGCACGATTTTTTTGCAAACCAGATTAGTTGAAGTCCAACTGTTACTAGGAAACTGTATCAGACAGATTCGAAGTCAATAGAAAGGTTTCAGAACAGACATATCTATGTTCGAAAATTACTTTAGTATCAGCTCCTTTCAATTTTGGTAGAAAACACGAAACTTTTATTTCTAGTTTTGGACCCCCATCACAAGACTTTCATCTTTCATTACTTAATATTTCAAATTTGCGGATGGACCCGTTCCACCGTGAACGATTAGAACGGAACGAATCATTTTGAAAAATTCTGGGTTCGAGAATACTAGATTAAAGTGTTTTTTTTTTCCGAACTGGAACAATTTAAGCTAGCTTAAGTTGATCTGGATTAAACCCGCTAGTGGAAACGGGCCTTTACATTATTAATTTTTTTAATCAAAATATCATTTATTTTATAAAAATATAGGTGAAATACACTCAAGGGCTTACCCAGGATCTGATTTGAGGACAAATTCAAGAGACGCCAGCGTTTTCAATACGAACTTGTTTGAACGCTTTTTTTAAAATCAAATTACAATTACTCTTTTAAAAAGACTACTGAATAATTTTTTTTAAAAAATTGTATTTTCATGTACTGTTTCATGTGGCAAGACAGTGGCGTAGCGAGGGGGGGTTGGGTTACGGGGGGTCAGAATCCCCCCCCCCCCCCCATGAGGACTTAAAAGGGTTGTTTGCAGAGCTCCAATACCAATTATCTCAAAAAAAAATCCCCCCCCCCATGATAAATGATATTTTGGTTCAAAAATTAATGCAACCAAAATATTACTCAATTCTTGCAAAATAAATCGCGTATTTTGATAAGTCTTCACTAATCACGATATTGAGGTAAGTGACGATTTGTTAGATTATATTTTATATAATTATTCATTATTTGTATTTATCAATTGTTATCCTTTTTGCATGCCATTTGTAGTAGCTATATGATGCGAATCTTGTTAGTTACTTATATAAATCAGTAACTTTAATCCTCATTAACTTTATAATACATCAGTAACTTTAATCCGGAATAAGTTTTAAGCGTGTTTATTAATAGTTATCATGTGTAATTTTATCATTCGTGAAGAAATTTGACTTCCTATGATAAAATTTATTTCATTTGTAATAAATAATTTAATATTTAATTAATACTTTAAAATTAATAATTTAAATGAATTGTACTTAGTTATACAAATTAATGAATTTTATTAATTATAACTAACTTTGTTTTAAACAGATAATTATAATTAGTTCTAATTATTAATATTCATTAATTAGCATTTTCAATTAAAAACTACATTCATAATTATTATAAGGAAGTTTCCTTTAAACTAAGTCGGCAACTTCAAAATTTTGTAACTCCCCCCCCCCCTTGGAACAATCCTGGCTACGCCACTGTGGCAAGATTAGGGTATTTTTCAAAGAGCAATAAATATTTCTGGAAGATCTTAACATTTGTAAATCGTATCTATTTTTTCAATGTGTCCAAACCTAAAAAAATTACCACACCATGAAGTAGGATTTAAATCTCCTCTGAAATAAGTAAACGCAAAACGCGCGCTTAACGAAGTTAAACTGGGTGTCAGCCAGGGCCATCTTGAATAGGGATTCCCGATTCTAGATGGCCCTGTGTCAGCTCGGTGTCTGTTTCGGTTTCGTCACTTGTTTTAAAAATTAGAGATAGTATATGTTATATAAATCGGCGGGCAAAGCAAACTTTTCATAGAGAGTTTCATCAAAACAACAACCCCAGTGGCCGTGAGGTAGCGACGAGCCTCACTCGGTTCTTGGTTCTGTCCTAGCCATAATATAACGCAGGGGTTCCCAACCGGTGGTACGCGTGAGTGATGTGAGCAATATGATGCTATCAATAGCTTCTGTGCGCATGTGCAGTGAGCACATTTAATATTAACTAATTATTTTAAGCATTAACATTATTTTAAACAGGGAAATATTTAAATAACGTCCGGATCGGATTTTGCTAAGTTAGTACTATTTTTTTATTTGTATGTTTTTAGACCTATAGGTAATAAACAAAACTGTAAATTAATACCATTTTAATCTTTTTATTTCTCCTTTATTAAAAGAATGTTATAAATAATCAAAACCATTAAATAACAAGTTTTCTCAGGAATTTTATTCACAAAACCTTTGAACACTTTTAGAAGAGTTAGTATTATACGTTTATTAAAATATTTAGGTCTGGTGGTACGCCAAAATTTCTCAAAAAGTCAAGTGGTACGCAGGTGTAAAAAGGTTGGGAACCCCTGATATAACGCATTCGTGCTGGTGGAAAAATCCTCTAAAATTCAACGGGATGTCCGAGTACACTGCGATATACGTGCTCGGTAAATTTGTGGATTCGAAAGTCCCAACGGCGCTAGCGCACGATTTCGCTCGAAGTTCCATTAGGTGCCCGCTCAGGTGTTGACTTTGTCACTTAACCTGGGTTTTAAAATATGAAACGTAGTTGGCTGTGTTAAACGTCCTATAAGAGGCTAAAGAGGCAGTCGGAATCAATTACATTACACGTTCCTAAACAAAGTGCAAGTTTTCGTTGTTCTTTCATCTAAGTTAATTGTTAGTAAGCCTGTAAAACGTGTAGCAACTTGATTTTTAGTATGGCTGATTTAAAAGAACACTTTTTTGTATGCACGGGTGAAAAACCCCATGCATGCAAGCTGTGCGCAAAGAGTTTCTCTCAATTGAGCTATCTCAAAAGGCATCTCCGGATTCACCACACTGGTGAAAAACCTCATGAGTGTGATGTGTGCAATAAAAAATTCAATCGTTTGGGTAATCTCAAACAGCATTTTCTCATGCACACAGGTGAAAAACCTTTCTCATGTGATGTGTGCAACAAAAAGTTTACCAGAAAGAGTCATCTCGCACAACACGATCTCGCCCACACAGGAGAAAAACCTCATGCATGTGAAATATGCAATAAAAAATTCAATCGTTTGAGTAATCTCAAACAGCATGTTCGCAGGCACACAGGAGAAAAACTTTTTGCGTGTGAAGTGTGCAATAAAAAGGTTTCTTCAAGGGGTGAACTCACACGCCACAATCTCACCCACACAGGAGAAAAACCTTTCAAGTGTGAAGTGTGCAACAAAAAGTTTTATACAAGGAATGAACTCGTACTCCACAATCTCACACATACAGGAGAAAAACCTCATGCATGTGAAATATGCAAGAAAAAATTTTCCTGTAGGGGGAATCTCAGAAGTCATCTTCGGATTCACACTGGTGAAAAACCTTATGAGTGTGAAATGTGCAATAGAAAATTCTCATGTTCGTTAAGTCTCAAACGGCATTGTTTTATGCACACAGGCGAAAAAACTTTCGAGTGTGAAGTGTGTAACAAAAAGTTTTCAACAGGGCCTGAACTCGCACGTCACAATCTCACCCACACAAGAGAAAAAATTTTTGAGTGTGAAGTGTGCAACAAAAAGTTTTCTACATGGGGTGAACTCACACGTCACAATCTCACCCACACAAGAGAAATACCTCATGCATGTGAAATATGCAAGAAAAAGTTTTACACTAAGGGGCACCTGTTACGTCATCTTCGGATTCACACTGGTGAAAAACCTTACGAGTGTGAAATGTGCAGTCGAAAATTCTCTCAGTTGCATCATCTCAAACGGCATTATCTCATGCACACAGGTGAAAAGCCTTAGGCATGTGATGTATGCAACAAAAAGTTTTCCATAAAGGGTAATCTCACATGCCACTGTCTCACCCACACAAGAGAAAAGCCCTCATGAAAACCTCATGCATGTGAAATATGCATGAAAAAATGAACATGATTGGATTATCTCAAACAGCATCTGGAGTCACACTGGTGAAAAACCTCATGCATGTCAAACTATGCAAGATTTTTGTTCAGCAAGTGGAATCTTGCATGCCATCTTCGGATTTACACTCGTGATAAACCTTACGAGTGTGAAAAGCGCAATAGAAAATTCGATTTTTTTTTGTATGTCCTATAGCATTTTCTTGCGCACACAGTAGATAATCCTTTTGAGTGTGACGTGTGCAACAAAGTTTTCCAGAATTGATGATCTCGCATGCCACACTCTCACCCACGATAGAGAAAAGCTGTATAAGTGTGAAATATGGAACAAGTTGTGTAGTGTCATCAGTTACAGCTGCCTATTTCTAGCCTCCATTAGGAGCTTTGGCACAGCCAACAACGCCTCGTAATTTAGAACCCTGGTCAAGTGACAAGGTCCACACCACAGCGGGCACCCAACGGAACTTCGAGCAACTTCGTACGCTGACACCATCGGGACTTTGGACTCCACAGATTTGACGAGCACGTCCTTCACGAGTTGGATATTCCACTCTTTCGCAGTACAGATATCCGATTTATAGGATGACTGGCAGTAGGTGGGATTCGAACCCCCGCACTCCTGAGAAGGCTGAATGCTGAGGCGTATGCCTTAACCACTCGGCCACAGATGGGCCAACGAACAAGTTGTTCATTTAAATTTTCTGCATACTTGAATTGTAAACACTGAATTTGCATGTTTCAAGTTATGAATGGGGGCTGGGGAGCCCAGTTGGTTAAGCACTCGCTTAGCATGCGGAAGGTCCCAGGTTCGGGTCCGGGCATCGCCAAAATATCTGTCGACCTATAAACGGTCCGTGCAGCCAAAAATGTCCGACGAATAATACCCCGTGTAAGGGAGTGCACGTTAAATATCCTTCAAAGTCCTAACGCTGCGTACGATGCCGCCCTTAACGGTTGCGTTGGGTGCCTATTCAGGTGTGGGCTCGTCACCTGACTGTGGTTCTAAAATACGACGCCCGTCGCCAATAGCCCTCGTGTAGCTCCAGTGCAACGATAATTCAAACCTAACCTAATCAAGTTATGAATAGCAAAGTACCAACATTTTTGCTTTTATTCTTGGACTTTCTTTAATTGTATTTGTTAATTGAGCAATTCATTATATTATTCTAATCTTCCTGAATTAATATTGTGTACAAATATTCCTTTCAGTTAAACTAAAGCTTTTCTCTGTTCGTGAATCACATTAAATTGTTGTCCCACAATTTTGCGTAATTTCTCTCCATAAGACTAATATCATCAAAATTGAAATTTTTCAACAGCATTGACATTTATTTTGGTAATGCTTTGAATACATGAAAATTAATTGAATTAAAATTGATATAGTTTAATAAATAGCAGGGAAAAAAGTTGCTTGTTTTAAATAGAACACAGCAAAACAAAAAAAACAATACTCATTTAAGTTAAATTGAAACAACCAATGAAATCGCTTTACGAGAAAAATGATCATGGGATAATTAAACCACAAGCAAAAAGTAACACAATTTTAACTTTTATTTCCTGCTTACATGATTGACTGGAATTTATGAATTAAATTACTACTTGTAGTACATAGGATCACATTTTGCCCAATTAATGTAATTTTATAACTTTAATTAACAATATGATGAGTATATAATGTGTATTTTACATGCTGTTCACACTTAACGTCCAACCTTGCATATAATGTTATTCGTTTATAACTCCATGAATGTAGAGGTCCCTTGAATTACAATATAATTGGGTTTTTTTTACATGGTGAGGAAAATAAAAGTGGCCCCGGTCTAGAGATAGGAATATGTGGAAATGCTTGGCGAGAAAAACTCTTAAAGCAGTATGAAACCTGTTGTTGCATTGGTTGGATCGGATCAGCTTCCCATTAGAGCTACTCATATAGACTATTGGCGAGTTCAGATCTTAGTTCGTATTATATGAAGACGTCCCATAATGCATGTTTTGCAATCAATTTAGAATGTTTTGTATTGACAAAAACAAAAAGGTTTCTCTAGGATAAATAACGACCGAAATCACCAGTGGTAACTTTTCTTGATAAGCTCTACATACCTTGTTGATATTTCATTTCAACTAGCTTCTCAAACCATTGCGTAGTTGAAGGCAAATAAGTCGCCAAACGTTTGTTTGGGCTTAAGGTAAGCGAATACCCAAAATTCTAAAATATTTACTATTACTTTAATATTTTCCAAATACTTTAATCTTGCCAAATTTGGAAAAGTTTAAAGCAATAGTAAAAATATTAGAATTTTGTGAAATTTTGGGTATTTGCCTACCTTAAACTGAAGTGCTCAATTCCAGTTGGCAAGCCTGTTTTGTATTGGTTTTTGACTTGGAAACATTTATGTCGTATTCTTATCTCCACATTGGGGCCACTTTTATTTGCCTCACCCTGTACATGATAATTCCTGTAAATTGCCCCTCTTCTTACTGAAATATGCT
Organism: Hylyphantes graminicola; assembly: GCA_023701765.1. NCBI lineage: Eukaryota > Metazoa > Arthropoda > Arachnida > Araneae > Linyphiidae > Hylyphantes > Hylyphantes graminicola. The sequence goes on from CM043112.1 coordinate 67,698,649, forward strand.
AGGATATAAATACTCTGAAATTCTTCATCTGCATGGTATTTCAAATTAAATCGACATATTTTTCATAATGCTCCTAATTATACTGAAAACAGATTGAGCTCTAAACAATCTCTCCTTCGATAATATTTTTGTTATAATTTTAACACAGTAACAAAGAGTAATTCTTTATTGAATATAGTTATGAATTTCAAGCCTTCAATACAACATTAATCCCAATGCATACACTGGGTTGCCAAATTGTCATGAATATTTGTCTTGCAATATTTGTTGCCTTTTTGCTCTTCACACTGCATGAAATCTTCTTGGCGTACGTTTTTGTTGTTGCATTTATCATGGGCGAGCAGGATGCTTTGCTTGAAAACTGCCTTATGGGGATACTAGTGGAAATGTGGCTTCACCTTTTCCCCTAGGGGCAGATCTGCAACTTTCTATATCTATGTATAGAGCTGTTGCAACCTCGTAACTTTTCAGAGAAAACTGCATCTGGCAAGGCCATATAGTTATTATCCTGTAGGGCAAGGAAATACAAGAGACACCGTCGATCGAACGCTTTTTATTTTATAATGAGTTACGCTTTTAAAAGGATAAAAAGGAACATTATAAATTCGCTATGCTAATGCTTATTCTTTGCTTTTGTTGTGAGTGATTAAACAAAGCCGAAATGCATCATGGGGGAGGTGTGAAATCGTTACTACCTTGGGAGTGGGTACATTTTCGCACCCGCAATTTTCCCTACAGAGGGATTTTTTCCCCCAAACGCCGGCGAATAGCTGGCGTTTTCTATGCATGAGAACGGGCCCAGAGTCACTAGGCTAGGGTTATCATTTACTAAACGGCATGAGCTGTGTTTAAGCTCCTCATGAGACTAGAAATAGTAACCTTCATGTATGTTTTCATTTCATTACTGAATGCTCAAATATGCGTGGAATTATAACATTTAATTGATTTAATTGACTAATAATTAGTATTGGTTACAGCGTTAGCCATTGTTGAACAAATAATTTTTACCAAGCGAATCAAGTAAGTAATGTAAAATTTATTATATTTTCTATTCTTAAACCCAATTTAGGGTTATCCCGCATATTCATTTGTTGTTGCTGTTGTTTCTATTTCTAATGCCACTCGTTAATCGAGCACGGAGCAGAGAACTGCCCGATTTTTAAGGCGAAGAGGGACGGCTTCCGTTTTTATTGAACGACACAAGGGAGGAAGTCAGACTTTATCTTGTCTGCATGACACATCCGTTTTACAGGAAGGTCCCTTCACACATATACATTCTCACTCGCATATCAAAATTTTGATCCATATCAAAGGTCGATATCCCCCTGATCTGGACTCCCCCTGGGGTATTAATTTGGTAAGGGAACATGGAGGACTTTGTGACCTCAACATAGTTAACGTACCCTAGCCACCATTAGTAGCCTCGATATTCGGTCGAACATGAGCATGCAATTTTACACCATTTAAGTTTATATCCTCTCATGATAATATAGACAATTTGAATTTGTTGTTATGCTCTGGTTTTGTTTTGTGTTAGAATAGGTTAATAAATAAATAGGTTTTGTTTTGACAGGCCAACAATGGACTTAAGGTTAAAGGTTTGCCGTTGTGTTGAATTTCAGAAGAAGAACTTTATTTTGGAAACTTATGAAAACACGCCAAGCAGCAACGAATGGTAGAAATGTAGGGTACGGTAACCATTGGCGAACTTTCCGAAATCGCGCCAAAATTCCGTATTCTGGCGACTTTTGACGTCATGCTCTCTTCCAAGGATGACGTTTTCCGGCAACCCTATCTAACCGTTATCGGTTTCGGTCAAAGTCAGGCAGGTTGCCACAAAAAACTATTTATCGCCAAATCTGAAAATCGCGCCAATGGTTACCATACAGTAAAGGTGAATCGCAACGAATTCTTAAAGATTTTTAGAAACCATTGCTTTGCATATAATGTTCACATTCAAATGCTTATCAAATAATTACTAATTAAATCCTATGTAAGCCGATTTTTTGTTTTTATCCTACACCAAAACCTCAGTTCCCGGTAGCAGAAACTGCATAGCATGGCAGCAGTTTGTTACAGGGGTCCCTGTGGTTAAATTGACGGAACTTGATGCGACTTTCGGATCACCGTAGTTTTGCGACTTTCGGATCACCGTAGTTTTGCGAATTTCGGATCGCCGTAGTTTTTCGACTTTCGGATTGCCGTAGTTTTGTGACGTAGTTCCACATCAATGTTAACAAATCAAAATGAAAAGGGTCAGCTTATTGATTTCTTAATAGGTTTCTACAGTTTGAGGCAAACAAAAGGGGCCCGGTCTAGAGATAAGAATATGATAGAAATGTTGCCCAGTCTAAAACCAATACAAAAACAGGTTTGCTAACTGAAGCTATTGTTTCAATATTAGGCCCAAACAAACGTTTGGTGACTTATTTGCCGGCAACTACGCTATGGTTTTAGAAGCTAGTTGAAAAGAAATGTAAACAATATTTGTAGAGCAGATAAAAAAAAAGTACCCACTTTAGTGATTATTTGATTGCTTAGGTCGTCATTTATCCTAGAGAATCGGACCTTTTTGTTTTTGGTAATACAAAACATTCTAAATTGATTGATTGCAAGACACAAAATTTGCATTATGGGACGTCTTCATACAATATGAGCTAAGATCTGAACTAACCACTAGTCTATGAGTAGCTCTAATGTGAAGCTAATCCGATCCAACCAATGCAAAAACAGGTCTCAGGCGGCTTCAAGAGTTTTTCTTGAAAAGCATTTCAACGTATTCCTATCTCTAGACCGGGGCCACTTTTGTTTGCATCCCCCTGTACAATCCTTAACACATATTAAACTTCATTGCCAGAAACATTGTGAACTAAACTTGCGCTTTATCCTTGATAAACTTAAAAAAAATTTTCTTTTCTATAATGCTGAAACCTCCTGATCGAGTGCCTAATATCAACTTTTTTGCTGGCAGTTCATTGGACCTTCTAATTGCATTCCAAAGCTCAAAAATTACTTTATAAACTTCCGTGATTCTTAAATTATGAATCTTCGGCGATTTTGACATTAGAATTCTGCACCGTTTCTAATATTGGGAGATCCTGGTGTTTATGAAGTTGGAAAACTGCAGTGTTTTTTTTAATGTAGTAAAGTAAAACGGCAGCAATAAAAGAAAAGAAAGAAAAAGCGTATTTCTGGCGATCCTAAATTTTAAGGAAGAAGAATCCAAGAAACTTCGGAAATTGTGAGACTTAAAGAGACTACTATAAAACAAAATCAAAATATGCAGTTTTCCCTGAACTCTCCTCAAAATGTTTGGATTTTTTTAGCACTTCTACTTGCCAGCAAGTCCTTGTTTCAGTGATTATTTAACTCTAAAATTCAATGTATACATCTGCGAAACCAGTGTGGATTTTGGGTTTCGCAGATTTTAGGTCCACAGACTTTCATTGCTTTTCTGTATCATAAGTTTTACCATTTAATGAAAATTCTTTATTACCCAGAATTTTGGATTACCTGACCTGCCTCCAGTTCTAATGAGATCGGAAATAGAGGTTCTACTGTAGTTTGAACAGTCCCCAGTCACTGTCTACATTCACTATAATAAAATTATAAAAAACAGTAATGGCTTAAAATTTTATGTAACTCCTGCTGTGAAAGACTACAGTTAGTAATATGATTATATTCCGGGAAATTTAGTTTCATTTCAATTGTTTAAAGTTCCAAAAGTTGAAAAGTTTTTTTAATGAATACTTATTACTACAAATGAATTTAGTTATTATATTAGTGTTCCACTATCGTTCAGATTTAATTCATTTCATTCTTCCAAAAGATTTGTTTCATGCATTTCTTGCAAACCAAAACAATTTTCTAATATATATATATTTTATCATTGCAGGGTTTCATTCAAGTAAACGTAAATTAAACTCATTTACACGAGTTAACTTTTCTACATCGGCAGAACTTGTGCTTTCCTGCGTTTTCTGAAATTCCATTCAAAGTTCATACTACGAACCACTGAATGTGTAGTAAGTGATAAATGTATTTATTGGTATTTTAACATATTTCAATTTTTTATCAAGTGAAAAAGTAAAGTGTTGATGTTTAATGTGGTTTTTCAGCATTTTTTACATTTTGTGTTCGTATTTTAGAACAAAAATGTGTTTAAAATCAAATTCCTTATTCAAATTTATTTAAAAAGTAAATAACATTGATTTAAATTGCAAAAAATTTCTCAAATCATAAATTTGCCGTGTATGCTTATGATGAAGTATGTTTGATTTCGGTGTATTCTTAGATTCCTATATTATTAGCATTGGTAAAAATAGTTAATATAAGTTAACTATTACTATAAGTTAACTATTACTAAAAATAGTAATAGTTAATATAAGTTCAATGAAACAAGATTGTAAGGACATGTTGAAATTTGACACGCTGCCAAATTTGTCATCTCGCTACCTCTTGCCACTTATTAGACTTACTATATGGAAATCCGAAGAAAAAAATATTGAGGAAGGGAATTATGTGTTCACTGTAAATGACTTCTCATTTTCAAGCAGTTCATTGTATTAATCTATAATAATAACAGTAAAAGTCTGTGTATGTGCATCGTGAAAGACATACTTATACTGGCGTCAGAATTTTGAAATTTTTGGGATAGATTCCTTTTAATACCTACCTGTGCTCCTGAGGCTTAGTTTTTTCATATGTGTTCTATATTTTTGGAAAGTTTGGAAATAATTGAAAAAAAATTCATCACTTTCGCCCAAATTTGATAACTTTTTTTCCTTTTGTGTTGCCATCGGTTTAATAAATTAAATTCAGCACAAAATTAAATAAAATTGAAAATGTTTATTTTATTCTGTTGCTTATACCTTCAGAAACTACATCCTTTATTTAAAAAATAATTGATTCAAGGCCATCGCACTAGAGCTGCTTCTGACGATTTTAGGACGATTTTTCGCCAAATACATTGCCAAACTTGCTCAAATATTACCTTAAAATGTGCCAAATGGGTAAAATTTAGTTTGTTTAAGTAATTAAGCTGCTTGGTTGCCCCCAAGTCATCGCGATTCAGCTGTATAATGTCGGGATTTGTGGCTTTATCTATATTTTATCGTCAAAAACGTGCCAATGACCTAAATGTTTCTTTGTTGTTTTTTTTCTTGTCTGTTACCAAGTCATCGTGTTATAGAGCTGTTTAAAAGAATGTTGAATCTTTATTTTTGCGCCAAATTTGTTGTCAGAATGCCCGAAATTTTTTTCTCACATTATTGAGATTTTGACGTGAAATCGCATTACTATAGAGAGTTGTACTTCATTTTTTTTATCTACCATTGAAATAACAATGACAGTAAGTTATATTAAGGACGATTTTTGTGATATGAGGATGTGTATTTTACAGTGATGCATTTTCATTTTGAAATTTTAATGCAATATAAGTAACAGGATTTTATATAGAGATATTTAATTATTTATTATATATTGATTATGATATTTTTTTGTCCTTGCGAAGAATGGGTTTTTGTTTGCTAGTATAAAATAACAATAGTTAAATAGGAGTATACGGTAGGGACCTCTAAAAAGGTTCACTACAAGCGTTGGCCCATTATATCCCTAGTTCATTATAGCAGAGTTTGGCTATATTTACAGATAAAAAATTGTTGTTATTATTTTAGTGCAGGGCCCAAAATTCCAGGTTCAAGCTTACCAGCCACAAGAAATAGTTACTCGCCGCCAAAATTTAAAACTCTCTGCGGCCAAATTGTCGAAAGTAGATGCGACTTTCGGATCACAGTAGTTTAGCGACTTTCCGATCCCCACAGTTCCACGACTATTGAATCACCGATCTATTTTTAATTATATGTTTTATAATTATTTATTTAGCTATTTTTTTTCTTGAAAATATCACTTTGCTTGTTATTATTATTATATACCTTAAAATTTTAATTGTATTTATTTTTTAAGGAAAGTTTTTGTCCAAAACCGACACCTTAAGTTTGCACCAGAGAAATGTACTAGGCGGAGGAGCTGCGTGAACAACCCTGCTGGCGCCGAAATTTCGCCTGATCCCATTGGCTGCTCCTATGACCCTGTTATAATCGTGCGCCCTGTTACGTCAAAATCGAAGGGGAAAATAATTAACATTACACTATAACTGAAGTTAAACTACCAAAAATAATAAATTTATGTCTTGAAATCACAAATAAAATTGTTTAGTGAATGTGAAACACTTTTTTTATTCGATTCTCGCACTCGAAAATGGGAACTATTTACCTTTTTTCTTGTAGAACATTTGTATACTGCAAACTTAAGGTTGGTTTAGGTGTAGTTTCTCGACTTTCCAATCCACTCAGTTCCTCGACTTTCTGATCTCCGGAGTTCAGGGACTTTTGGATCCCCGTAGTTCCGCGAAAAAGCGCTTTTTCCCCCCTTTTACTGAAATTTTTGTTGATCGCCAGCCCAAAGTTTTCAGTCGCCAATGGCAACCTGGACACTGTAAATTTTGTGCCCTGTTTTAGTGTTTCACTGTTATAATTCATTTCATTATCCCACGAGATTAGTTTTCTGCATTTCTTGAGCAAAAATAATTTTTTAGTATATATTTTTATCATTGCAGAGTTTTTGTTCAAGTAAAAAAGGAAAAACTTCATTATACAAGTCTACTTTTCTTTATTGGCAGTCCTTGTGATTTTTGAAGATTGTGAAACTCTATTGTAAGTTAATACTACCAACCAGTTATTGTGTAGTAAGTGTTAAGTTTATTTATTGATATTTTTTACAAAATTAAATATTAAAAAATAATTAAATTGCAATATTTTCTCAACTGAAAGAAAGGTATTGATGTAAAATATGGCTGTTCAGCATCTTTTAGACTTTGCATTAATAATCAAGAAGAAAAAAAATGTGTTTCAAAAATCAAATTCGCCAATAAAATCACAAAATCAAATTCGCAAATGAAATCACAAAATCAAATTTGTTTACAAAGTTATAAATTAAAAAAAAACATCCAAAAAGGTTCTAGGGGCTGGGGAGCCCAGTCGGTTAGACACTTGCCTAGCATGCGAAAGGTCCCAGGTTCGTGTCCGGGCATCGCCAAAATAGCTGCCGACCTATAAACGGCCTGTGCAGCCAAAAATATCCGACGAATTATACCCTGTGTAAGGGAGTACAAGTTAAATATCCTTCAAAGTTATAATGCTGTGTACGATGTCGCCCTTAACGGTTGCGTTGGGTGCCTATACTCAGGTGTCGGCTCGTCACTTGACTGTGGTTCTAAAATACAACGCCCGTCGCCAATAGCCCTTGTGAAGTTGTAGTGCGAGGATAATTCAAACCTAACCAAAAAGGTTCGATAACAAATGATTTCCCACATTACTACTTTCGTTGTGCATAAATGAAAAATGTTTGATTTCTGTATCGGCTTCTAATCCAGTATCAAACAAGTAAAAAGCGTTGGACAGCAGAATCACATGCTACGTCATCATCTCCCTTGCATTTTTCTGTCGGCTTATTTTTTTAAAAAATGTTTAACTTCCCAATTGTTAATGTCAAAATGAATGAATCGAAGAAATGCATTTGTGTGTAACATCTGTTCTGTTGCCTTCTCCTGAAAGCTGGACTGTAATCTGCATCAATCTTTAAAATATATATATATAAAGGTCAACTAATATATTTCCCATTTCAGGTTTCTACAAGCCTTAACACATTGAACTTCATAACTTCCAGAAACATTGTGAATTTATTGGATATACATTTTCTTTCCTTCAAAATCTTAATCTTGGATGAACTTCATTAAGAAAAAAACAAATATTTATGCAGTGAGTGAAACTATTTGTATCTCTGTTATTTAAACAACATATTTAAAAAAAAAACTAAATACAAAATAATATAAACCATTAAATGGGTGATATGGAAGGGATGCCATATTTGTGTAACATTTGTTCTGTTGCCTTCCTCTTGAAGTCAGAATGTGAGGAGCACATGCTGACCCATACAGATGAAAACCTGTTCACTCACAATGAAAGTCATGAGACGTTTTCTAATGAATCCAGCCTGCAAAAGCACGTCTCTACCACCTCTTCAAAAGCATCACATGAGTGTGATTCATGTGGAAAGATATTTAAGATAAAATCTCAACTTACTAAACATTACTTGGTACACTCCGAAGAAAAACCTTACAGTTGTGAACTATGTAGTAAGACATTTAGGCAAAGGTCCAACCTTCAAACTCATTTGCGGACCCACACTAAAGAAAAACCTTACAGTTGTGACTTATGTAATAAGGCTTTTAGTGAAAGGTCCAACCTTAAAACTCATTTGCGGACCCACACTAAAGAGAAACCTTACAGTTGTGAACTTTGTAATAAGGCATTTAGTGTAAGGTCCCACCTTCAAAGGCATTTGTTGATCCATACTAAAGAAAAACCTTACAGTTGTGAACTATGTAGTAAGACATTTAGGCAAAGGTCCATCCTTCAAACTCATTTGCGGACCCACACTAAAGAAAAACCTTACAGTTGTGACTTATGTAATAAGGCTTTTAGTGAAAGGTCCAACCTTAAAACTCATTTGCGGACCCACACTAAAGAGAAACCTTACAGTTGTGAACTTTGTAATAAGGCATTTAGTGAAAGGTCCCACCTTCAAAGGCATTTGTTGATCCATACTAAAGAAAAACCTTACAGTTGTGAACTATGTAGTAAGACATTTAGGCAAAGGTCCATCCTTCAAACTCATTTGCGGACCCACACTAAAGAAAAACCTTACAGTTGTGACTTATGTAATAAGGCTTTTAGTGAAAGGTCCAGCCTTGAATCTCATTTGCGGACCCACACTAAAGAGAAACCTTACAGTTGTGAACTTTGTAATAAGGCATTTAGTGTAAGGTCCAGCCTTAAATCTCATTTGCGGACCCACACTAAAAAAAAACCTTACAGTTGTGACTTATGTAATAAGGCTTTTAGCCTAAGTCATCATCTTAAAACACATTTACTGACCCACACTAAAGAAAAACCTTTCAGTTGTGAACTGTGTAGTAAAGCTTTTAGTCGTAAGCATCACATTCAGAGTCATTTGCGGACTCACACTAAAGAAAAACCTTACTGTTGTGAACTATGTAGTAAGGCATTTAGCCTAAGTCATCATCTTAAAACACATTTACTGACCCACACTAAAGAAAAACCTTACAGTTGTGAACTTTGTAATAAGGCATTTAGTGTAATGTCCAGCCTTCAGAGTCATTTGTTGACCCACACTAAAGAAAAACCTTACTGTTGTGAACAATGTAGTAAGGCATTTAGCCAAAGTCAACATCTTAAAGCACATTTGTTGACCCACACTAAAGAAAAACCTTACAGTTGTGAACTATGTAATAAGGCATTTAGTCTAAGGTGGAACCTTAAATCTCATTTGCGGACCCACACTAAAGAAAAACCTTACAGTTGTGAACTTTGTAATAAGGCTTTTAGTGATAGGTCCTGCCTTAAATCTCATTTGCTGACCCACACTAAAGAAAAACCTTACAGTTGTGAACTATGTAATAAGGCATTTAGGCTTAGTCAACATCTTAAAAGACATTTACTGACCCACACTAAAGAAAAACCTTACAGTTGTGAACTGTGTAATAAGGCTTTTAGCCTAAGTCAAAATCTTAAAACACATTTACTGACCCACACTAAAGAAAAACCTTACAGTTGTGAATTTTGTGATAAGGTATTTAGTCAAAGGTCCCACCTTAAATCTCATTTGCGGACCCACACTAAAGAAAAACCTTACATTTGTTAAATACTGCATTTAGTGTAAGGGTTTAATCTTCAAAGGCATTTGTTTGTTCATGCTAAAAAAAACATGTAAAGAAAATTGTTTACAATGGCATTAATTTAAATGTCCAACCTTCCATGGCATTGTTAATGAAAACTATTCAAAAACATGACACTGGAGAATTCTGCACTAATGCTTTTAGTTATAAGTCTTCATAGGCATAGGTTGACCCACACTGGAAAAAAACACTTGAATATTGAATTATGTAACAAAACATTTTGTCCCGAGTATCACCTTCATTTTCTTTTGTTAATCCCCCTAAAGCAGGATTCCCAACCTTTTTGCACCTGCGTACCACTTGACTCTTTGAGAAATTTTGGCATACCACCAGACCTAAATATTTTGACAATATTATATTAATTACTCTTCTAAAAGTGTTCAAAGGCATTTTGAATTAAATTCCTGAGAAAACTTCACATTTAATGGTTAGATATTTGTTTATATAATGTGCTTATAATAAAGGAAAAATAGGAAGATTAAAATGGTATTAGTTTACAGTTTATTTATTACCTATAAGTCTAAAAACATACGAATAAAAAACTATCACAAACTCAGCAAAAAAATTAGTCATCATATAAAATATACTTTTATAGTCTTTAGAGCAAAACTTGTTCTTTGCATGTGATTAAAATATCAACATTAGGAATAATGGAACTTAGGGGAGAGTGTTGTACCTTGGGACAATTTTTAAATTTTAGTTTTTTCTTCGATAATTATAGTCAAAATAAAAATTTAAAAGCAGCATTTCAACACACCAATATATTCCTCTATAATATTTTTTTAAAATTTTGGAAGCTTGAAATTAAAAAATTGCCACTCATTGAAAGTAGAGAGGATAAACTGTCCCAAGGTACAATATGATGTTGTACCTTGGGACATACTTTATAATTCAGTTAATAGTCATACACTTGAACTAATTTGTGTCAGGAAACAAACTTTATTGTTTTTTCAAGGAAATATACAAATAAACTTCATAATTCAAGAATAATTTAAATTATGCAGCAAAATTGCAAGTCCAAATTATTTAACATTTTATGATGATACAATATGCTTTACTGTCCCAAGGTACAACACACTACATGGTTTAAATAAAAGCAAGATAGTGGCCAATCTAAATGCATTATCATTATTTTCTCATAACCAAAATATTTTAAAATCTTCTCTTTTATGAAGAAAATAAAATGCAGTTGACTTTTTGTAAAAGTACAAAGGTAAAAAATAATATTAGAATGAGAAAAATATTTACTTTGGGATAATGAAATATTATTTTTTGTTATCAATTCAATGATGCCAGTGTTAAATTTTATTTTGATGTCTGTTGGTTAAGGCTACTATTAGAAATAAACAATGTATGAATATTGCCAATAGATTCTTAGAAATTGTCAGTGTCCCAAGGTACAAGCGTCCCAAGGTACAACACTCTCCCCAATATTCACTCGTAAGTCCTCTTCAACACTTATTCTGCTTTTATGTTTTTTTATTTACAACAGTTCTGAAAATGAACACTCACATGAATAACTCGTAACAAATGACATAAAAAATAGTGCATCGTGTTGCTCACATTATTCACACGTACCACCTGCAATTTTCTTCCGTACCACCGGTTGGGAACCTCTGCCTTAAAGGTTAAGTTTTACATTTGGGGTCTTCCTAAAAAGGGATTTTTTATAGTTCAAAGGCGATTTTTTTTAATCACAAAACTCTCCTCATTTGGAATCAGGGTTGGAAAAAAAACGTTTTAAAAACATGTTTTTTTTTGTTTAAACCATGTTTTTTTTTGTTTAAACATGCTATTTTTAAAACAATTAAATTCTTCATTACTGAGCAAGTTGTGTAGGTTTTAAAAGAAAAACCTGTTCTTTTTGTGTTTTGGTCTTTTATATTTACTTCTAGCCCCAATAATTTTAGGCATGCCTTACATCTTTGTCGCAGAATCATAGAATACAAGAAATCCTTCAGTAATCTGAGGATTTGATGTCTTCCTTTGATTACATCAGATGAGCTAGTAGAAAATTTTAAAACTAATAATGTAATGTTTATGTTTGCTGTAATTTTAATTTAAATTATGTACCACATTGATAATTAGCATTAATCTCACAAATAGGGGCTATAATAAATAGTAATGAATGTCAATAGTGTCCCATTTGGGACCTAAATTATCACATGTGATACTACAAGGTTTACCCTTCCATCAGGGTCTACTATTTATCACAATCTTAATATTTAAGGTAATACAGCATTATCATATGTCCTAAAGTAAAACCTATTTCCTTAAATGAGCTGTATTTGCCCAATAAATAATTATAAAACCTGAAATAATTAATAAAATTGTTTTAAACATGTTTTTATTACTATGTTTTAAACATGTTTAAAACAATTGTTTTAAACAAAATGCTTTAAACATGTTTAAAACAATTTTTTAACAAATATTTTAAACATAATTACCCTGTTTGAAATTGTTGTAGAATTAACAAAGGAAAGTCTTTCTTTTGTGAACTGTGTGAATGTCTTTTTTTTTTTTTTTTTTTTGGTAAAGGAATACTCTCAAAGATGTATGTCTATTGTCTAACAGCATTGTTGAGAATTTCATTGTAAAGTAACAAATCTCTAAACTTTGTTTTTATTGTATTATTTCTCCAGTTTTTTAATAAAAGTGTCATGTGTTGCATTTATTCTTTATATAGAAAAATAATTATGTATTATAAAACAAGTTCATTTTTAAGACAGTTTTAGATTCATATTTTTTTAACCTTAATTGAATTATTTTTAACAGATTTTTTTTAACAGTCTACTTTTCCCTTTACTCAAATCTTATTTCTAATGCAGTTGAATCCTTGAACCTCATTAAAGTAAAAAAAAAAACTTGCTTATACAATAGACCCTCTCTAACAGCTTAAATAGGACCAAGGCTAAACTGGTTAAGTAAATTCTAGTTAAACTTGGGACGTGAAATAAAATATGCATTAGATGTGCAATTGATTGCACATTTCTACACACATTGATATTTCTAATAAATATTTTAATGTTGCTCCATTTCTTGTACATATATCATTAAAAAAGAATGAGGTCACTTGCTAAATATATCTGCTTTTTTTTTTATTAAAGTAACATTTACATGCTAATGTAAAACTAGACACCTGTGTGAAAATGGCACCAGAACACACTTTTTCCTGCTAAAGTTATAGTGAAGATCAGATTTAGAGGGAAGGAATTTTTCTTTGGTTAAGTTCTGTTTACGATTGATGAACTATCATTTCCTTGCTTTGATGCTAAAAAATTTAATACCTTTTTTATTGCCCCCATTGAAATTCCTTCTAGGAATGAACTCAAAACTCTGTCTGTAGTTTTTGATTTACATTTTTTTTTAAAAAATGGTGATGGACGTTTAAAAAAATAAATTGCTTTTTCTTTATTCTCATAATTTGTATTTTTTTTTTCAGTTGTTGCATTGTTTGTTTCCATAATTTACTATGTTTTAAATTGTTGTTCATTGTATTAAGTTATTATTTGCTTTAAATAATTGTATATATTTCAATAATTCTTAAATAAAATTTAGAAATTAATGTCTATTGTCATTGAGGGTTAACTGCTAGCTTTGACCCTTCCTTCGAGTAAACATAAAAGTTTGATAGTGTGTTACCATGTCTTCGTGTTAACTACATAACCAATTTAGCTTTTTATGAACTGAAATGGTTCAATGGAAGTAGGAGCTGCAAAATGCTTTTCAATCTTCGATGGCAGGTATTGGTAAATTGTATTAAAAAGAATGGCAAAGTAAGCGAGTCAATGAAAACAATGTTTTTTCAGCAGGGAGAAGTACATACATTACGTCACGCAGAATTTTGACTTTTTTGACCCTCCCTCCCCCTGTCACGCTGCGTCACGTTTGAACGAACCCCTCCCCCTAAAATTACGTCACGTTGCACCAATTATTACTAGCCATTCGCTAATGTTTTCTAAAAAATAAAGGAGCTGAGTGTAATCGGAACTGTCTAGTTCTGGATCTTTTGTTGTTCGTCCAGGTTGCTGCCAGTCTTCTAATTGGTCAAGATAGTTTCGCAATTTTGAGTGTTACGAAGTACCGTTACGAAAGGGTCTGTGAAACACAGGAGACTAATAATGCCGACAATGTTGCATATAATAATCTCCCTGTAATTTTTATGTAAAACAGATTTTCCTTGCAAAATTGGAAATTTTTGAATCGTTACGTTACTCTAGCAATAACTCATCCCCCCTCCATGTCACGATCCGTCACGTTGTCGCATACCCCTCCCTTCCCCCTCTGAGCGAGACGTAATTTATGTACGTCCCCCTGCTCGTTTTAAAGCATTAAAAAAAATGTTCTAATGACAATTACAAAAAGTCAACACAGATTGTTTTTACATTGGCAGCACAATTTGTTTAGGCCTAGAGACTTCAATGTCTCCTAAAATTGATGTCACCCAGGAAATGTCGAAAGCTAATTTTAAAAAAAAATTCCTTAAATATTCACTTTCTATATACATTTTTTAGAGCAATGTCTGTTGATTAAAAAAATTTCTTAGGATTTTGTTAGGGTTTCTAGAGGATATAAGACTTCACAGCCAAATCTTATTTCGCAACCAGAGCAAATTTTGTCCTTCATTTTCTTCTAAATTTCATTTGCCACTAAATAATTCGAAGCATTCTGAGGTAATTAAATACTAATTGTGGTAATTTCAAATACCTAAAAACATAAATAATTCTATGGCAGCTGGCAGCTCTTCTTTTGCAAAGCACGATTTTTTTGCAAACCAAATTAGTTGAAGTCCAACTGTTACTAGGAAACTGTATCAGACAGATTCGAAGTCAATAGAAAGGTTTCAGAACAGACAGATCGATGTTCGAAAATTACTTTAGTATCAGCTCCTTTCAATTTTGGTAGAAAACACGAAACTTTTATTTCCAATTTTGGACCCCCATCCACAAGACTTTCATCTTTCATTACTTAATATTTCAAATTTGCGGATGGACCCGTTCCACCGTGAACAATTAGAAATTCTGGGTTCGAGAATACTAGATTAAAGTGTTTTTTTTTTTTCCGAACTGGAATAATTTAAGATAGCTTAAGTTGATCTGGATTGAACTCGCTAGTGGAAACGGGCCTTTACATTATTAATTTTTTAAATCAAAATATCATTTATTTTATAAAAAATAGAGGTGAAATACACTCAAGGGCTTACCCAGGATCTGATTTGAGGACAAATTCCAGAGACACCAGCGTTTTCAATACGAACTTGTTTGAAAGCTTTTTTTTTTAAATCAAAGAATTAAGCCAGTAATCCATTCTCGCTGTAGCTATGCTGTAGCTGAATTTTGTGACGTAACTGTCACTAGTACGCATGCGCGCGTGGTCAAAGCTGTACTTCTGAAGCTGGATTTTTGAATCGTTTTCCAAGCGATATCAAAGCTGTAAATTGATTTCGGGCATGAGAAGTCATAAGAATCATTTAGTTTTTAATTGTCCGTGGTTTTTAACTTAATATTCTTGTCTGTTTACTTTTTATTGAGAGAAATAACTCATAAGTCAAGAAACTTCCATCCACGCTAGATACAGCAAAAGACGTCACAAAATCCAGCTACAGCATAGCTACAGTGTGAATGGATTACTGGCTTTACTCTTTTAAAAAGACTACTGAATAATTTTTTAAAAAAATTAAATTGTATTTTCATGTGGCAAGATAAGGGTATTTTTCAAAGAGCAATAAATATTTCTGAAAGATCTTAACATTTGTAATTCGTATGTATTTTTTCAATGTCTTCAAACCTAAAAAAATTGCCGCACCATGAAGTAGGATTTCAAATTTCCTCTGAAATAAGTAAACGCAAAACGCCTTTCGATCTCAGTTTGATCTATTAACACAAATAGCTATTTCGCAAAATGCAAGTATTTTGAAATTTCCTATGAAAAATCCCGAAAAACAAACCTTAAAACTAAGTGCGTACTGAAACGTAAAAGTCTGCTTGCCCTACAATAACGAGGAATGGGAATAAAGAAGAGGGGGAAAACAAATGAACCGGTCTACAGACGAAAGTATGCAGCCAAAATCCAATTAAAATATCCAAGTATACCGGAATAATATACTTTCTTGTTAAATCTGTGGAGTGCCTGTATTAAGATCCGACGACATTAGCTCGTAAGAAGTCATTCGAAGTTAAACTTAAACTGGGTGTCAGCTCGGTGTCTGTTTCTGTTTCGTCACTTGTTTTGAATATTAGAGCTAATATATGTTATACAAATCGGCGGGCAAAGCAAATTTTTCATAGAGAGTTTCATCAACCCCCCCACCCCCCACCCAGTGGCCGATAGATAGCGACGAGCCTCACTCGGTTCTTGGTTTCTGTCCTAGCCATAATATAACGTATTCGTGCTGGTGGAAAAATCCTCTAAAATTCAACGGGATGCCCTAGTACACTGCGATATACGTGCTCGGTAAATTTGTGGAGTCGAAAGTCCCAAAGGCGCTAGCGTACGATTTCGCTCGAAGTTCCATTAGGCGCCCGCTCAGGTGTTGACTTTGTCACTAAACCTGGGTTTTAAAATATGAAACGTAGTTGGCTGTGTTAAACGTCCTATAAGAGGCTAAAGAGGCAGTCGGAATCAATTACATTACACATATATTCCAAACAAAGTGCAAGTGTTCATTGTTCCTTCATCTAAGTTAATTGTTAGTAAGCCTGTAAAACGTGTAGCAACTTGATTTTTAGTATGGCTGATTTAAAAGAACACTTTTTTGTATGCACGGGTGAAAAACCCCATGCATGTAAACTGTGCGCAATTAGTTTCACTCAATTGAGCTATCTCAAAAGGCATCTCCGGATTCACCACACTGGTGAAAAACGTCATGAGTGTGATGTGTGCAATAAAAAATTCTCTCATTTGAGTACTCTCAAACGGCATTTTCTCATGCACACAGGTGAAAAACCTTTCGCATGTGATGTGTGCAACAAAAAGTTTTCCAGAAAGGGTCATCTCACACGCCACAATTTCGCCCACACAGGAGAAAAACCGGTTAATTTCCACCATCCGGTGCATTTGCCGCCAAGGGATTTGGCGTTTTTTGTAGCAAGCGATAAACAATTTTATTTGGTGATACGGCGAAAAAACTTTTCGTCCAATTGTCGGCGCTGGTAATACTTGCACGGAATTGTGGGTAAGAAGCCCAGATGATGTGCGCGCACAATGGAATTATTTTGTTCTTCATTTATTTTTTCATCCAATTGACGACGCTGTTGATACTTGCGAGCGATGAATTGTGGGTAAAGTTGCGCGCGCATCGGAATTGCGGTTACGGTTACTCTGAATATCTGGTTTTGGTTATTATATTTCAGTTATTTTTTATTCTGAACATTTTGTCGATTCGAAGAGGGCCGGTCTGCTAGCTGCCGGGGGCCCCAAAGAAAATTTTATGCTTTCAACAGACTCTTCAATACTGCCTGATGTCGGATACTGATGTTTTTTTAGAGAAAAAAAATTGCCCGGGGCCCCAAACGGGTATTTAGGCTTTCAACGGGCCCTACAATACTGCCCGATGTAGGATACTGATGTTTTTTTAGAGAAAAAAAAATTGCCCGGGGCCCCAAACGAGTGTTTAGGCTTTCAATGGGCCCTACAATACTGCCCGATGTAGGATACTGATGTTTTTTTAGAGAAAAAAAAATTGCCCGGGGCCCCAAACGAGTGTTTAGGCTTTCAATGGGCCCTACAATACTGCCCGATGTAGGATACTGATGTTTTTTTAGAGAAAAAAAAATTGCTCGGGGCCCCAAACGAGTGTTTAGGCTTTCAATGGGCCCTACAATACTGCCCGATGTAGGATACTGATGTTTTTTTAGAGAGAAAAAAATTGCCCGGGGCCCCAAAAGGGTGCGTACAGGATTGCCACTCGTGTAGCTCTAAAGCGACGAAAATTCAAACAAAACTAAACTGAGTACGGGATAGCCACTTGTGTAGCTTTAGTACGGCGTTAATTCAAACCAAAGTGGATTGCCAATCGTGCAGCTCTATTGCGACGTTAATTCCAACTAGACTGGATGTTTGGGTTTGACCTGGGAGAAAAAAATGACTTCCAACTCTCCCGTAGCTTTCCGCGATCCATTAACCTTAGAGATCAGTGAAAGAAACTAGGGTTGCATCGGCGTAAAGGAATCTGGCAATGATAAAGCTCGCGAATTTCGCCAAGAATTTGTTGTTTTTCGACAAGCGCCAAGCTGCACCGAATCCTGGAAATTTACCGAAAAACCTTATGCATGTGAAATATGCAATAAACAATTCGATCGTTTGGGTAATCTTCAACAGCATGTTCTCAGGCACACAGGAGAAAAGCTTTTTGAATGCGAAGTGTGCAATAAAAAGGTTTCTACAAAGGGTGAACTCACACGCCACAATCTCACCCACTCAGGAGAAAAACCTTTCAAGTGTGAAGTGTGCAACAAAAAGTTTTATACAAATGGTGAACTCGTACTCCACAATCTCACCCATACAGGAGAAAAACCTCATGCATGTGAAATATGCAAGAAAAAATTTTCCTGTAGCTGGAATCTCAGAAGTCATCTTCGTATTCACACTGGTGAAAAACCTTATGAGTGTGAAATGTGCGATAGAAAATTCTCTCAGTCGCATAATCTCAAAAGGCATTTTCTCATGCACACAGGTGAATAAGCCTTTTGCATGCGATGTGTGCAACAAAAAGTTTTCTACAGAGGGTGAACTCAATTGCCACAATCTCACCCATACAGGAAAAGAGCCTCATGCATGTCAAATATGCAAGAAAAAGTTTTACAACAAGGGGCATCTGGTACGTCATCTTCAGATTCACACTGGTGAAAAACCTTACGAGTGTGAAATGTGCAACAGAAAATTCTCTCAGTCGCATAATCTCTAACGGCATTTTCTCATGCACACAGGTGAATAAGCCTTTCGCATGCGATGTGTGCAACAAAGAGTTTTCTACAGGGGGTGAACTCGCACGCCACAATATCACCCACACAGGAGGAAAACCTTCCGAGTGTGAAGTGTGCATCAAAAAGTTTTACACAAGGGGTGAACTCAATTGCCACAATCTCACACATAAATGAGAAGAGCCTCATGCATGTCAAATATGCAAGAAAAAGTTTTACAATAAGGGGCATCTCGTAAGTCATCTTCGGATTCACACTGGTGATAAACCTTACGAGTGTGAAATGTGCAACAGAAAATTCTCTCAGTCGCATAATCTCAAACGGCATTTTCTCATGCACACAGGTGAATAAGCCTTTCGCATGCGATGTGTGCAACAAAGAGTTTTCCAGAAGGGGTCATCTCACATGTTCACTATCTCACCACTGCCATCTTTATCGAAGCTGCCTGTCCGTCTTGAGTAGTTAATATGGCATTCGATGACGATGCTGGTTTGCGGCTTGGAGCACTTGCAGCTTTTACTAGCGGCTAATGTACTTCAAGGCGTTTGTCCCAGGAAATTTTATATAACAAAATAATTATGGATTTAGATTGAATGACTGCTCAAAGTTAGATATTTTTTTCTTAATAAGAAATAAAATGAACTGAAAATAATAAACCGCCATAAAGAATTAAAATGGAAGTCAAATTTAAATCAGTTTATTTTTTTGCAGACAGAAGTATTCAAAAGTCAAAAGTTTTCCTTAATAAATGTAAAAACACAATTAAAACGAAAAAAGCATCGGTATAAGACTGATTTTATTAAAGTTTTAAAATAACATACAAATGTATGTTTTATAGTAGTATTTGTATAATTCTTTAAAAGAATTTTCATTTTTGACATTCCCTAATTCATGTAAAACTATTTTACGCATAACTTCTTAAAATTGCAATATATATATATATATATATATAATATATATATATATATATATATATATATATATATATATATATATATATATATATATTGCAATTTTAAGAAGTTATGTGTAAAATAAACGTTTCTACCTCTTATTTTTTATTTTACATTGTAAAGAAAAGTTTGATATACATATATATTACACATATTAGCAAATAAAATTTCTGTAAACGCTAATATTATTTGATAGTTTTGAACTCGGGCACAACTAGAAATTTGTTTTTAGCGATTCCAATTTTGTCCAATTACAATAAGTTTTAATTAATAATATTTTTAATTAGAATCATTTTCAATTAAAATAATTTTAATCAAATAAAGTTTTAATTAACATTATTCTTAATTAATATAATTTCTAATCAACATTTTTTTAAAATAATATAGATTTTCAATTTAATTTCCCATTGTAAATGCAGTTTTTTACTACTAGTTTAGTTTTTCTAATTACTATTTATGAACATCAATAAGTTTTCAATTTAATTATCTATTTACTAAATATGAGTTATGAAATATTTTATATTTTAAAATAAAAATAAAGTGCACATTCTTTCTCAAAATAAAGTTCATCATTTCGCTCACAATTTCACTAAGGATATGCCACTGTTTTTTTATAAATTTTGATGTGCAGTTAGTGACAAGGCAGTATGCCTTAATTTCAAATGATTTCCATAACAAATTGAAATAATTTTTTTAAAATTCAACAAAAAATGCTGCAATACAAGATAGTTGTTTAGCTAAAACCAATGCTAAACGATAACAAACAATCATATGCAAGCAACACCCTCTATACCAAAACCGACCTTAAGTTTGCAGTATACAAATGTTCTACGAGAAAGAGGGTAAATAGTTCTCTTTTTTAGGGCGAGAATCGAATACAAAAAGGTATTTAACATTCAATAAACAAATTTATTTGTTATTTCAAAACATAAATTTATTATTTTTATTAGTTTAGCTTCAGTTAGAGTGTTATTTTAATTATTTTTTCCCTTCGATTTTGACGTAACAGGGCGCATGAATATCAGGGTCGAAAGGAGCCAGCCAATCAGAGTACGTGAAATTGCGGCGCCAGCCGGGTTGTTTACCCAGTTTCCTCCGCTCAGTACATTTCTCTGCTGCAAACTTAAGCTCGTTTTTGGTTTAGTGACCTGTATCAATACTACGTGAATTCAAAGAAAATAGCTGATCAGACAGGCAGCTTCTATAAAGTTGGCAGTGATCTCACCCACACAAGTAAAAGCCCACTGACATGAAAACCTCATGCATGTGAAATATGCATGAAAAAATTAACATGATTGGGTTATCTCAAACAGCATCATTGGATTCACACTGGTGAAAAACCTCATGCATGTCAAACTATGCAAGATTTTTGTTTCAGCAAGTGGAATCTCGCATGCCATCTTCGGATTCACACTCGTGATAAACCTTATGAGTGTGAAAAGCGCAATAGAAAATTCTCTTTTTTTGTGTGTGTGTCTGGTCAAATAGCATTTTCTCGCGCACACAGGAGAAAATCCTTTCGAGTGTGAAGTGTGCAACAAAAAGTTTTCCAGAATTGGTGATCTCGCATTCCACACTCTCACCCACGACAGAGAAAAGCTGTATAAGTGTGAAATATGGAGCAAGTTGTGTAGTGTCATCATTTCCAGCTGCCTATTTCTAGCCTCCATTAGGAGCTTTAGCACAGCCAATAACGCCTCGTAATTTAGATTCTGGTCAAGTGACGAGGTCCACACCTGAGCGGGCACCCAACGGAACTTCGAGCGACATCGTACGCTGACGCCATCGGGACTTTGGACTCCACAGATTTAACGAGCACGTCCGTCACGAGTTGGGTATTCTACTCTTTCGCAGTACAGATATCCGATTTATCGGATGACTGGCAGTAGGTGGGATCTGAACCCCCGCAATTCTGAGAAGGCTGAATCCTGAGGCGTATGCCTTAACCACTCGGCCACAGATGGGCCAAGGAACAAGTTGTTCGTTTGAATTTTCTGCATAACTTGAAATATAAACACTGAATTTGCATGTTTCAAGTTATGAATAGCCAAGTTCTGACATTTTTGCTTTAATTCTTTGACTTTCTGGAATTGTATTTGTTTTGAACAATTCATTATATTATTCTAATCTACCCGAATTAATATTGTGTACAAATAGTTCCTTCAGTTAACCTAAAGCTTTTCTCTGTTCGTGAATCACATTAAATTGTTGACCCACAATTTTGCGTAATTTCTCTTTGTAAGTCTCATATCAAAACTGAAGTTTTCCAACAGCATCAACATTTTAGTAATGCTTTGAATAAATGAAAATTAATTGAATTAAAATTGATATAGTTTAATAAATAGCAGGGGAAAAAGTTGCTTGTTTAAAATAGAACACAGCATAACAAAAAAAACAATACTCATTTTAAGAGTTAAATTGAAACAACGAAAGAAATCCCTTTATGAGAAAAATGATAATGGGATAATTAAACCACAGACAAATTTTAACTTTTATTTCCTGCTTAGATAATTGACCGGAATTTATAAATTAAATTACTACTTGTAGTACACAGGATCGCATTTTGCCAAATTAATGTAATTTTATAATTTTAATTAACAATATGAGTATATAATATGTATTTTACAAGCTGTTCACACTTAACGTTCAACCTTGCTTATAATGTTATTCGTTTATAACTCCATGAATGTAGAGGTCCCTTGAATTACAATACAATTTTTTTTTTTTTTTTGTACAGGGTGAGGCAAATAAAAATGGCCCCGGTGTAGAGATAGGAAAATGTGGAAATGCTTGGCGAGAAAAACTCTTAAAGCAGTATGAAACCTGTTTTTGCATTGGTTGAATAGGATTAGCTTCACATTAGAGCTACTCATATAGACTTGGCGAGTTGAGATCTTAGTTCGTATTGTATGAAGACGTCCCATAATGCATGTTTTGCAAACAATAGAGAATGTTGTCTGCCAAAAGGATCCTCCAGGCGGAGACAAGTTATCTCGGCTTATATACTACCATTAACGTTGTAATCTGTAATAGTGGTAGGAACATGGGTGGTAAATCAGTGTCACCTAGTTGTTGATGGAACAGAAGTAATTAAAGAAAATTTTATAAGTAACCAAAGCAATTTCATTTAAATACACAGAAAAAAGAATTGATGCAACTCTCAGAAGAAAGAAATGGGAATGTTACAAAAAATTAGTTGCAACTGAAATACTGAAAATACATAAATTTTCCATCCTGATAGGCAGGGCCGGATTTAAAGATTTGCCGCCTGTAGGCTACGATTGGTTTGCCGCCAATGTCATAACATTCTCCCCTTTCGGAGAAAGGTTGCTGGTTAAGTGCAAAATCGGGTGATATGTGTTATTTAAAATAGATACACATATTAAAATCTTCTATGTATCTTTACACACTAAATCGAGAGCGATATAGACGGATTTTTTAAACTGTCACTATATTTCTTTCAACTTCGAAATCCGGGACGAGAGGGTCCAATTGTAGACAATTGCCCTCGCAGCGACCATGTTTGCTACAAAGTATTCTTACCATATATGCGTTTAAGGTTTACACATTAATGTAAATTTATTTGCTTTCTTTCTTAAAAATATTCTTATCTTTGTAATAATTTTTTAATGCGGAATGTCGCTTTAATTGGTAGTAAAATTTGCCGCCCCCAAAAATTCGCCGCTCTAGGCTACAGTCTATTTAGAAATCCGGCCCTGCTGATAGGTGAGTGAATTAAATGGGATCGAAAATTCTAAAACTGCACATGGATTGTCTTCCGGGGAGATGTACAGTATAAGGTGTATCGAAAAAACCAAGTATTTGGTATCAAATTTGTAATAGTGCGGAAAAGTTGCCTTATGTTATTGTTAGTATATATGCAAAATTTTATTGATCTGAGTTAATATCTTCAGTTGCCTCTGAGACCATTAATTATGCAAAATTCGCTAATTTCATTTTTTTTCTTAAAAATTATGAAATTGGAATCTTTAATTTTAATATTGCGGAAAAGTTACCTTATACTATTGTTAGTATGTGCGCAAAATTTTGTTGATCTGAGTTAATATCTTTAGTTGCCTCTTGAGACCATTAATTATGCAAAATTTGCTAATTTTATCGTTTTTTCAATATATTTTTTTAAAAAAAACTAAGAAATTGAATTTTTGAGTCTTACCGGTGCCGAATAATTGCCATATCACTCCTTAGAGCGTGCACAAATTTTTATTGATGTTGATTAATTTCTTCAGTTGCCTTTAGGGGCTGCTTATCTGGAATTTGGCCAAATAAGCACCCCTAAAGGCAACTGAAGAAATTAATCAACATCAATAAATATTTGCACACGCTCTAAGGAGTAATAAGGCTATTATTCGGCACCGATAAGACTTAAAAATTCAATTTCTAAATTTTAAAAAAAATATATTGAAAAAACGATAAAATTAGCGAATTTCGCGTTCACTCCCCTACACGGAATTGGAGCGTTCACTCCCCTACACGGAAAATTATTCGTCTGACTTTTTTGGGCTGCACGGGCCGTCTGTCGGTCGGCAGTTATTTGGCGATGCCCGGCGGACTCGAACTTGGGACCTTTCGCATGCTAGGCGAATACGCCTAACCGACTGGGCTCCCCAGCCCCAAGCTTAGAAATGCTTGCAAATAAGATTAGCTTTGGATCCGTAGAATTATCCTTCATAATCACAATGGACGCGTTTACATGAACTATCGAATCCATCCATGGAATGTCAAACCCTCCATTAGGGGAAAAAGTGGTCGATCAGGATTTCAAACCCAAAGGATAGACTGTGGTCGAATCCATTTAATGAAACGTCAAACCCTCCTTCATTGGAGGGTTTGCGAAACCCCAAAATGAACCCTGCAAATCCAATTCTCATCAGCAGTAATAGCTCGCCAGTTCTGGGTGGACCCTGGCTTTCTCAAGGAGATTTTCCCAGTCTCACCTTCTGCGTGCAACAGCTTTCCAGTCCAGAGGTGCCGATCCCCCCCAGAGCCAACGACGCACCCCCCCCCCCCCAGAATTTTTTAAATCCCCCCCCCCCCAAAAAAAAAGGGAAGCACATTTTTTATTTGCTTTTACAATAAGGAATTACAACTTATTTTTAATTTTCCTTTAAATAGATTTTCTTTAGAGTAAAAGTTAGCGGGAGTCTAAATAATCGGTACAAATTCCACTCAACATTTAATTTATGTAATTATATTATTTTTCAATCCATAAAAATCTGGGGCGCAACTAGAAAAAAATTCTGGGGGGGGTTTCAGTTTTTCAATATTTTTTTCAGTTAATTTTTTAATTATTTAATTAAAACTATTATGTAATTAAAATTAATCATTTAATTAAAATTAATTATTTAATTAAAATTAATTTTTTATTTAAATTAATTATTTATTAAAATTTATTATTTAATAAAAATTATTTTTAAATATTTCATGTCAATAGGATGTTTTTCTATTAATTTATCTGGCAAAAGTTCCGTGGTTTTGTTTTCGTTTTTCTTGAATCACTTTTGATTTGGTATTCGAACGGGAGTTTTGTAAGATTATTATAATTTTTCAAGAAAACTTGCATGGAAATAAAAGTTTTTTTTTCCTCATTCTGATCGTGAATTGAAAACGAAACAATCAATCAAATCGTATTACGGAAAGCGTGACATCATAAGAAACATTAGCATTAATTATAGAATATAATTATTGAACATTTATTTCAGGGTGGTTGCAAAATCCTAGAAAAAAAGTTCTTTGATATTTCCAGGATTTCCCTGATACTTTCACAAAAATTTCCCTGATTTTACAATTACCTAAGAAACATACAATACACACAATTCAATGCAGCATAGAAAATTTAATCCAGACATCGAGGGAATTAAGACTTTTCGGATTACGGGTTAGCCTACCTAACTTTTCTACATTTCCGAACATCTAAGTTTAGAGGAATTGTGTAATTAGAAAATAATTTTATAACATGATTCGCGAGAGCGATTTATATTTCCTTCAAGATTGGTCCTTCAGGCAAATCGGATCAACCATAATATTTTGATCAAGTGTTCGTTAGTAGTGATCACAAGAACCAAAACTGCTGTTTACGTAATAAAAATGGGGGAAAATTCCCTGATGTTTTGCAAATTATTTAAAATTCCATGAGAATTCCCTGATATTTCCAGAATTAAAAAGTCCCCTGAGAAATCCCCGATTTCCAGATTTTCCAGGTTCTGTTACCACCCTGTAATTGCTTGGATAATTGAAATCTCCTGATTTGTTGTACAAAAATTAAATGATAAGTTCTAAATATTACATATCATTTTAAGAATAGATTAGTGTAAAGATAAATTTAACATTTATTTTATTTGTAAAAAATAAAATAAAAAATATTCTGAATACAAAACTAATTGCACAGCAATTTGTAGAAACAAAATTTATAAGTTTAATTGGACGACATTTAAAAGTTAAAGCTCAACAATAAAGTGATAATTAAATGATTTAATAATTCAAAATTCAACGGAGCTATTTCCTATTTTTAATTTAATTTACGAAGTCGTACAGGCGAAATAAGTTTTAAAAAAAGGCAGAACAAGTCAATTTACAGGTAGAGGACAAAAACAAGACGTATCACAAATAGAAAAAAAAACTCAAAGGGAACATAAAAAAACGAGGAATAAAAATATCAAAATACAAAAAAGCCAGTAAGGTCAATTATAAAACATGGTAAAACAAAGAAGAAAGTAAAAAGTGTACAACAAGAATTAAATTAAAAGGACAAGATATTAAACAAGCATCTTTTCTAAAACTCAGTACAAAAAAAAGGCAACAAAAAATATTAATATCAACATTATGAAAAATTAAGGTTATTATAGCACAGTTTGGTTTTAATTATCGTCGCACTTAAGCTACGCGAGGGTTATTGGCGAAGGGCGTCGTAATTTAGAACCACAGTCAGGTGATGAGCCGACATATGAATAGGCACCCAAAGTAACCGTTCGTTAAGTGCGACATCGTATGGAGCGTCGGGACTGTGAAGCATATTTAACGTGCAGTTCCTCTACACGGGTATAATTCGCCGCACATTTGTGGCTGCCGTTTATAGGCCGGCAGTCATTTCGGAGATTCCCGAACCTGAGACCTTGAAGGTTATTACGGAAAATTTTCGCTATCTATATGTACAAGTCATAATTAAATTATCAATAAAGTTCGAATCTCATACAACTCTCAATATTTATTTACTCCGCTCAGTCGTTAAAATACCACCTTTATAAATATTTCAAGTTCAGCAACTTCACACAAAATATTAACGTATTACAATATTTTTTAATATCATTGAGGCGATTGCCAGTAAATATTATAAGTTACAACTTACTTATTGATTAAATGTAGAAACCAATGTCTTTATCTTTTGACAACCTCCTAAACGTTATCACAATATTTTCCAAGGAAAAAGAGCGAAAACATCCTGCTTACACATAATTTATTAGCATTATAACTTTAAAAATAAAAGATGGGAAAAAATATTAATCTGATAGCACGTGCGAGTAGAATTTCTTTGATTTCAGAGTAAAATCGTCGACACAAAGGCTCCACCCCAGTAGCAAAGAAAGAATTCATTTCCTGTAAAATTGCGCAACATCGTTTGAGTTATTACCGATGAGAGTATGAGAGTTATTACCGATTTGTGAATACACCATATTATAGCAACTCATAAAAAAACGACAAAAAGAAAAAGAGCGGCGCCAGGCATATCTTACCAGAATCCGCGCGCTTTAGGTTAGTGTATTTTACAGTAAAACCGTGCGCTATCGCCCACTATAGGGGTTATAGTGGATGAAAGCGCATGGTTTTACATTTCCATGGTATTTCCCTATCCCTATGGAATATTTTACACTTTGGCATTACTTTTATTGTTAACAAAATTGTACAATTTGTCTATAATTCGGGTTCTGGGGGGTCAACCCCCCCCCCCCCCCGTGGTTGCGTGCCTGGTCGTACCTCTGAGTAGGCACCCAACGCAACCGTTAAGAGCGACATCGTACGCAGCGTCAGGACTTTTTAGCATATTCAACGTACACTTCCTCTACAAAGGATTGCTTTATTAAGTATACTAACTATAACTAAGATTTCGGTTAACCGTTTTTATACCTTTTTGGTCAAAACATATATTATTTTCGAGCAATGTTCCAAACTTCAACGATGTTACTTTTTTCTATAACTACATTTAAGACGTCGTGCAGACGAATCGCCGATGTGGAATAAAAAAAAAAAATTATGTTTTTATGTCGTTATATAACAATATCAATAAAATGATATAAAACATGTTTTAAATGTAAAAAAGCAATTGAAATGCAATGAAAACAGAACTTAACAGCCATCCTCAGATTTATATTAAGCATTCAGACAAAACAGTAAAACGAGAGAAAAAAGTGCCTTTCCCTACAACATACTCATATCTTCAGGTACTTTATAGTAGAAATTACATAGAAAAGGCGCGAAATAAAAACCTTAAATATAAAACGGTGAAAAAAGTACAGTTCCAAAGATAACGAGTATTATTGGTTTAAAATAGTATCCGAGGAAGGGGGGGGGGGGCAGTTTCGGTATCTTAATCATTGCGTAGTACCGTGACCTTTACTGATTTTTTGAATGCACAATATTAGAGCAACTTATAAAAAACGCCAAAAAATGAATAAATTTCGCAAGACATGTCACTTTATCAGAGCTGGCGCTCTTTTCAACCCCCCCCCCCCCCCTCACATGAGAAAAGAGTTTCGTTAGAAATATTTTGTTTTACACAGATTTATACTTCCCGCTATTCCGCCACCCATATTTGAAACACTTTAGGGATGGAAAACTGAAACCCGTTTTTTTGCCCTCGGTTTCGACCAAAAAACCGGTTTTTCATAAGGCCAGTCTTAAGGTTCAGTAAACCGAAAAGCCGGTTTTTGAAACATCGGTTTTTTTCTGAAAAACCGCCATCCCTACAGTTTCTTATTTTGTTGGCGGCGATCGAAATAGTGTTTCTCTATGGAATTTTTTTTCATCATTTTCGATTTTTTTTATTGTTAACAAAATAAAATTTGACTATAATATGGGTTCTGGGGGGGGTTCTGACCCTAGAAACCCCCCCCGTGGTTGCGCGCCTGATAAAAATAGCCGGACACGTGATCCAATCAAAAACAGTTTCCAATTCCTTCCCTCAATTCTTAATGCATAAAAATGCTGTCTTCGCTTTTTATTTAACTAGCAGTATGGTCCCGCCTTACAGGTAACCCGTTAACTTCGCATTGCTACCTTTTAGAGGCATGTTTTAACATGAGGCATGAGGCAACTAAATTCAATCACTCACAGCAAGTATGCTAAGCCAGAAATATTATCCGAAGCTCATTCATTCAAAGAAATGTTATACAAAATTCTGAATATTTATAATGACTGCTTCAAATGCTATAACAATGATTAAGAAATGTTTATGTGAAATAATTGCCAGCACATGGCTTTCTTCGACGCCGGGACATATTGTTAAAGATTTTAGTTGCGATTAATGTAGTTAGAGCATTAAGTGCGTAATGTATGAAATTAAGGGTTTTATTCAATTAAATAACTTATAATGTGAGTTTAATTATTAAGAAGTGCAATTCTGTTATCATTGCAAAAAATTTCTAATAAAATCAACAATGTAGGATCACTAATTAGGAGAAGGCCCCGTTCGTTCCTTGCGGTTTAAGTGGCTACGTCTTAAGACAGCTTGAACCTCAACAAGTAATTTTATAGTATTCTCCAAATAAATATCTAGAAATTGATAAGAAAAATTATTAATATCTCTAGGGCTTAATGAAGGGAAGGGGGTTAACATTTTTAAAATCTAATTTCTTGAAAGCTGTCATCTAGTTCTTGCAGATTAAGAGGTAAAACTGTTAAAAAAAATTCCGCCACTCTAAAATATTTTATGTAATTTCATGTCTTTAGTCGACTTTATTAAAAAAAAAAAGCCACGTTAAGATTCAGGTGCATTTAAAAACATAAGAAAATAATGTTTTCAGTATAATAATTGATCAATATTTTTGGTGCCCATAAATGTTTGAATGTGTAAAATTTGAAACTAAAATTATTGTAGTAATATCAAATATAATTAACTTCTCAGTATTTGTATGATTTAAAATTCTTTAGTATCCTTTCTTTATTTGCCTAACCTTCTGAAGGATACAGGCGTATAAACCGTCAAATGACTGATTTTCCAAGCAACGCACATAATTTTAAAGTTTTATCAATTTTATAATTTTATTAAATTCCAAAATTTAAAGCATGGGGAAGTCATTTATAACCACCTACTACAGAAAAATAATTTTTGAATGGAGAAATTAAATTTTCAGTTAAAATTTTAAATCTCAAGCAGTGAAAACAAGTTTACACGATTAATATATTCAAATTATATAATTACAAATACGACAAAAATCTTACCGGAATCACTGCCATAACACTTCAAAATAAGCTCTTGGAGTATTTATAGTGCAGTGCATTTTAACTTCATGTAGTTTAAAATAGATCAAATAGGTGCATTTAATAAAGATATCTTTGATGCTCCCTCCTCCGTTTCAAAATGAACAATCTACATCTACAAAAAAAAAAAAAAAAGAAACCTTCTAACAACACTTCAAAGCGAGCGGGAAAATTGCACGAGTGTCATTGGTGAAAAGAAATATTCGGTAGTCATCATTTAATCGAATTGTATATGTTATACACAGACTGAATGGCAGCTGCAAATGTTTTGTTTAAAGAAATGATGAGTTGTTTATGGGTAATAAATGCCAGAAAGATTCGTTAGGCCGACGCGATATTCGATTATCTATGATCTTCTTTCCGTAATGTTCTTGTGGAATTTGGTTACCATTTTTGATTCTTGAAGGTTGGGGGGGGGGAGGTTAATGCCCCCTTCCCTTGGTGTCTGGGGGGGGGGGTGATGATTAGAAAGAACTAGTATTTGTAACTTAGAAAAAAATAAACCATTTACACTGGAAATGTTCTAATTTTTTTCGACCCCCCCCCCCTAAAATTTCAATGACGCAGTCTGCGTCGTTGACCCCCCCTGTAGGCACCCCTGTTCCAGTCTCTGATCTTTATCAAAACAGTCATTTTGGAGGCTGTCCACCCACCTCCAGTCTGGGTCTGCCATTTTTTCTAGTCCCAGTTGGTTTAGCCAAAAGATTTTTTTTTTGTTCTGTCATTCATTCTTATGATGTGTCCAGCCCATTTCATGCGTTGAATCTTATGATACTTCAGGATGTCTGGCTATCTTTGTTCAGAGTTCTCCTTCTCCAAACTCCATTGTCACAAACACTACCAAAAATAGATCAGAGAATCTTCCTCTCAAATGTAGCAAGGGTCCTCTCATTTAGCCTGGGAAAGGGTCCAGGTTTAAGAAGCGTAGTTGAGAACTGACCTGATTAAGCTTTTATATAACAGCAATTTTGTATCTCTTTCAATGTTGTCAGATTTGATAAATTTTCTAATGCTATAGAAGCACCTGTTGGCTGATGCAGTTACTCTCTTTCTGACCTCTGGGGACAAAAAGTTTTCAGAGTTGATTTCAGAGCCAAGATAGGTAGGCGAGTTCATCTTTTCAAATTTGAACCTGTCCGGCCTGGGTGACCCTGCCAGTAGCGAAGCTACTGCCGGCATAGGTCTCGGGATCATCAAACACGCAAGCCACCGCACTACTACAACAAAGTGAGAACACCTTTGCGGTGGAAATCCAATAGGGTACGTGACTAAATTTTTTTTATTTATTTAAATGTTCTGATTGATGAAAAATATTAGACCCATATTTTTTCTTTTTTTCGAATACCCCATAAAAAGGCAGAAAAATGAATTTAAAAATTAGGACGAAAAATCACTCCTGAAAAGTGAAAACGCTTCCTGGGCTGTCTCGTGGTATCTGTGATATCACTACGAACTATAATCAAACTTTGGAATCGATTTTAGGCAAATTTGAAATGTACGCTTCTGTAAAACAGCCCAACATGTTCCCAATATTTATTATTTCAATGGTTATTAGATTAAATCAAGTTTAATCAGAAAACAAAAAAACATCCAGCCGGTTTTTGTATAAATGAAATAAAGGATTCATAATAAAATAAACTCCTGTCAGGCATCTTAAGAATAAATATTTTCAAAGAGATGATTAAATTTGTATCAATATTAAAAACTAATAGAAAAATTAACAAAACCTTATTAAATCGCGTGGAAATTAGTCACCTGACCAGGATTTAAAATTACAAAGCATGTTTTGAGTATTAGAGCTTACATATATGTTATATAAATCGGCGGGCAAAGCGAACTTTCCATTGGGGGACATTTACGCCATATCCACCTGAGCTTCAATTCCAAATCACTGTATGAAAAAAAGCGGTTAGACTGGTTTGAGTAGTAGGAAAACAATAGCACGTGCTTCGATAGCTGTATAGGATAACATTAGCGCGTGCTTCCTGAGCTGATGCATAACAAACCACGTGACATCCCATGAATGTTCCGCTTTGTGCTTCATCAAAACAAATGGCCCGAGCCTTAGGGCGAGCACATGTCTCAACCCAAACTCAATCAATAAATCAGCCAGTCAATAATATAGGCGTATTCGTGCTGGAGGAAAAAATCCACTAAAATTCACCGGGGTGCATAAGTGCACTGCCATATAAGTGCTCGCTACATCCGTGGAGTCGAATGTCTCGACGGTGATAGCGTACGATGTTTTTCGAAGTTCCGTTGGGTGATCGCTCAGGGCGCTCAGGTATTGTTGTGAACTGAAGTGAAGAAATGTTATGTAAACGTTCTATCTCTGTGCACTGCAACTTTAACTGTTTTTAGTTTTGTTTTGGGTTTGGTTTTTTGAATGTGCATATAAAAGTTTTAAGATCCAAGTTGTGTTGTAGCTTTGTCCATGCTTCTTCATTACCTTAAAATCTACTAAACCGTAAAAACCAAAGTGCTTTTTACATTTATGGCGTCCGTGAATTAAAGAATCTGAATATGGAGGTTTTGAAGAGACAGCGCGGCTCACTTCGAGCGTCTTTGACCAAAGCGATTAAAAACGTGTCGCAGTTGGTTGTGGAAAAGGCCGCGAGTGACGACGTGGATATTGCTTTGCAACAGCTTGAAGAAAGGGCTAAGAAACTTTCGGTAATCGACTACGAGGTTCTGGAGCTCATGCGTAAAGAAGACAGTTCCCAGGACCAATTCGATACTGAAAACGAAGCTACCGAGGACTATGAAGATAAGTTTATATCTGCAAGAATAAAAGCCCAAAAGTTTTTGGAAGCCCAGAAGGTTGTTCCCGAGAAGAAAAAGTTCAAACTCCCCATGCTAGAGCTAAAGAAGTTCAACGGAGAACCTAGGGAATATTTGTCTTTTTGGTCACAGTTTTCGAAAATCCACGAGGATGATGAAATACCAGAAGAGGATAAATTCCAGTACCTGCTGCAGGCTGTTGTACCAGAGTCCAGGGCAGCACGGCTGATTGAAAGTTTTCCACCGACTAAGGACAATTATTCAAAGGCTATTCTTCAACTACATGAACGTTTTGGGCGAGAAGATTTGTTAGTTCAAATTTACGTTCGGGACCTGTTGGCTATGGTTATGCGCAATGCAGTTTCCGGAAGAAACAAGTGTGACTTAACTCAACTTTATGATGAAATAGAGTGCAAGTTGATGTGTTTGGAGAGTCTGGGCCGCACTAAAGAAAAATTCGCTGATTTTCTGGAGCCGTTGGTTGAATCTTGTCTGCCTGAAGCTGTCCTGCGAGCTTGGGAAAGAAGCAGAACTGTTGGTGACTCATTGGAGAAAGAAAGTGATCGCTCATTGGAACAGCTGATGCTCTTTCTGCGAAAAGAAGTAAAAGGCGAGGAGATGATCACGCTGGCCCGTACGGGATTAGGGCCTCCTCAAAGAGCAACACCAAACCGAGTTTACGAGGGTTCATCCTTGCCCACGAGTGCGTCCCTAGTAAATGGTCGTCCTGAGCAAGTGGGTGAGCAAAAAAGTTGCATATTTTGTTCTAGATTAAATCATAATAGTTTTGAATGTTTTAAAGCTAAAAAAATGTCACTCGAAGACAAAAAGAAAGTTGTAACTCAAAAGCATGCATGTTTCAAATGCTTAAGAGTAGGCGGTCACATAAGTCGTAATTGCAAACTAAATATTAAATGTAGCAAATGTCAGAAAGGCCATTATGTTGTAATGTGTCCCCAGTTGGACTTAGCGACGCCTGACACTGGCTTAACAAACACTAACGAAAACATGGTTAGTAATGCTTTGGCGGCAAGTCATTCTGGGGGAAAAAATGTATATTTACAAACAGTTATGGTTCAAATTTGTCATAATGATAAACAGCTGGTTTTGCGAGGGCTTATGGACGGGGGGAGTGAAAATTCCTACCTAACTAAAAAGGCAATTGAAAAGCTGAAACTTAGACCTATTACTCAACAAACCATAATTCACGGTTTGTTTGGGGGGAGGAAAACGGGCCCCAAACAACATGCTCTTTATGAAATTGAAATAGGTAGCTTAAAGGGTAATTTTTCATGTAAAATCCCAGTTCTTTCAGAAAAAAAAATATGCGGGTACATACCTAAAGTTAGAAATATATTGGTAATGTCAGAATTGAAAGAGAAATGTATTGAAGTGCCTGATTTGGATTATTCTAATTATGATATAGATTTACTGTTGGGAGCCGATACTATCGGGTTGATATTAACAGGTGGTAATATTACACTCGACTGTGGGTTAATGGCTATTGAAACAAAATTAGGATATACTCTAATGGGTAAAATAAAGCCAGAGTATAAAGACAATACAAGTGGGTCTGGGGCTTTGGAGCTTAGCGAAAATCGAAATTCTCACACTGTGGTCAGTATGTTAAACGCACATTCATCCACATTTAATGTTAAGGAGTTATGGGATTTGGAAACTATTGGCATTAGGGATCCTGTAGAAAATTTTAAAGGAAAAATGCATTATGAAAAAACGATCGAGCAGTTTGAAAGGGGTTTAATAGTACTGCCTGATGGTAGGTACCAATTGCCCTTACCGTTCAAATCTGAAAATAAACTGCATAATAACAAAGCTTTAATATTAAAACGACATCAAAAAATGTGTCGAGGTATAATAGATAAAAATTGTATGGATGATTATGTGGCAGTATTTAGAGAGTGGGAAAAGCTAAAAGTAATTGAAAGGGTCCCAGAAAATGAACTAAAGAATGATGGTTATTATTTACCCCACAGACCAGTATACACTCCTAACAGATCAACTAAAATCCGTCCGGTGTTTGATGCGACAGCTAGGGAAGGTAGAGAACCTTCGCTCAATGATTCTCTTGAAAAGGGTCCTAATTTAATGGAATTAATTCCGGATATATTAGATAGATTCCGCATGTATCCCATCGGAATTTCCGGGGATATTGAAAAGGCTTTTTTGCAACTAAGTATTACTCCGTCTCATAGAGATTTTTTAAGGTTTTTCTATCCCAATGAATGTGATGAAGAAATAATTTATCGCCATTGCCGCGTAGTGTTTGGAGTCTGTTCAAGTCCATTTCTTTTAGCAGCCTCAATGAATCATTTGTTAGAGCACAGTCCCCCACAGTATAGGGATGTTGTCTCTAAGCTCCGCCATTCATTCTACGTAGACAATTGTGTGACAGGTGTTTTGGATGCTAATGAAATACAACCATTTATTTCTAAGTCACAAGAAATTATGCAGAGGGGATGTTTTAATCTTAGAGCCTGGGAAAGCAATGTTAGGGCAGAAGGTATAACAAAATGTGAAGGGGATACCAATGTACTGGGAGTTTTGTGGAATTTAAATAGGGATACTCTTAGGTGTTTTGTTGGTAAAGAACAGGTAGAAAAAATGGAACAGTTGACAAAGCGGTCAATGCTATCTGTCATTCAAAAAATCTTTGATCCTATAGGTATCTTAACTGCGGCTACATTGCAACCGAAGGTATGGTTGCAGGAGACGTGGAGATTAAAGTTATCCTGGGATGAACCATTGCCTCCGGAACTGTATAAAAAATTCAATAAATGGTTTAATGACGTTTCTGTGTTAGATAGCCTTGAAATCCCCAGATATTGTGAAGCTAATTCTTCCTCAGAATTGCACGTTTTCGTAGATGCTTCAAAAACTGCGTATGCTGCCTGTGTGTTTTTGAGATCAAAAACGCCACTGGGAATTAAATTGCATCTGCTTAGAGCCAAGTCAAGGCTAGCCCCTTGTAAGAAAGAGGTTTCAATGCCTAGGTTGGAGCTCTTGGCTTGTTGCGTCGGTGCCAGATTGGTTTTTTCCGTTAGAAATGCACTGGATTTACCTGAAATGAAGATAACCCTTTGGACGGACTCTATGGTGGCATTGTGGTGGATAAAGAGCCGAGGTGAGTGGTCAGTTTTTGTATCTAACCGCATCAAAGAAATAAATCAACTTGTGCCCAAAGAAAGTTGCAGACACGTTCCTGGTGCCTTAAATCCGGCAGATGTTTTGTCTAGAGGGTGTTCGCCAAAACAGTTGGCATTAGATACAAGTTGGTATAAGGGTCCATCTTGGTTACTTGAACAACCCGATAAATGGCCGTTGACGGACTTAACGTCCAATGAGAAAGAGCTCGATCTTGAGAAAAGAAAGACTAGACTTTGTAACATAAACGTTACTGAAAAGTCGACCCCATGGTATGCCATTAGATTTTCTAACTATGACTCAGTGGTTAGGTTAGTTGGATGGGTATTGAGATTTATCGAAAATGCTCGTAAACCTGACTCTAATGCGAGAATAAGGGGTCAACTTTCTTCTTCGGAGGTGGAAATCGCGGAAAAAGTCCTTATTCGTTCTGTTCAGAAAGAGTTTTTTCCCGATTTAAAAGAAGTTCCTATCGTGAATGCCTTTAGAGACAATGAGGAGGTAATTCGTGTTAAGACTAAAATTACTGAACGAAAGGACGATCCGGCATTTGTCTCACCCATTCTTTTACCAAGTGATTGTGTATTTACTGAAAGGTTAATTGAGTATGTTCATAGAAAAAACTGTCACGCTGGGATCCAAATGCTAATGTCAATACTTAGAGAAAAATTTTGGATTAGAAAGGCGCGTAAAACAATTAGAAAGGTTATCAAAAAATGCGTCCGTTGCCGACGTTACAGTGCAAAACCTGGTGTTAGTGACCCAGTACCTCTTCCAGAGGATCGCGTAAAAGACGCAAATGTGTTCGAGGTAGTGGGAATAGATCTTGCCGGACCCCTGTTTTTGAAAAATCAGGATAAGGTTTGGATAGTACTCTATACTTGTGCGATTTATCGTGCAGTCCATCTGGAACTTGTAAGATCGCTTTCAACTGAGTCATTTTTACTATCTTTGCGTAGATTTATTGCACGACGGGGCAGACCTGAAGTCATATATACAGATAATGGGACAAACTTTCGAGGTGCGTATAATGAGCTCAAGGTTTTGGATTGGAGCAAAATTACACGGGAAACGGATATTTTACCCATTAAATGGAAGTTCAATCCACCCACCGCAGCATGGTGGGGTGGGTGGTGGGAACGGTTAGTTCGTGTAATAAAAGAGCTGCTGAGGCGAACTCTGGGAAACTCCGTTTTAACGTATGAGGAGCTTATGACCCTCTTGTGTGACTGCGAGGCGGTCATAAATTCCCGGCCGTTAACCTATATTTCTGAAGACTCCAATGACTTGCTGCCTTTAACGCCAAATTTGTTTTTGACTGGGCGATCACATTATGATGTAGTGGACTTAGATTTGGGAGAGTTTTCAAAATTTCAGAGACGTATAAAATACAGGCAAAAATTACTGAAGGATTTGAGGTCGCGTTTTCGTAAAGAGTATTTGGGCAGCTTAGTACAAAGACAGCAGTTAGCCCCATCTTATGAATTTAAGATCGGTGAGATAGTCCTAATCGAGGATCCACTAAAAAAGCGCCTGTATTGGCCTTTAGGAAAGGTGGTTGACAAACTTGTGGGCAGGGATGGTAAGATTCGGACTTTAAAAATTCAAACTAAGCACTCAGTACTAATTCGACCTGTCCAAAGAGTTTTTCCCTTAGAGATTCAACATGATGGTTTGGAGGAGTGCCTGTCTCCAAGGACGGTGACTGAAGAGCCCAGTTCAGGGGAGAGCAGCCATTCATCTGTTCATGACTCGTCTTCTGCTGATGTCAGTTCTTCACCTGTGCTGGACATTATCAAGAACAAGATCTCCCGATCTGGCCGTGTCATCCGAGCTCCTGATGTACTGGACTTACTGAACTATAACACCATTGTTTTTGAGTAGTTTTCCTCCTCAAAAAAAGGGGGAGTATGTTGTGAACTGAAGTGAAGAAATGTTATGTAAACGTTCTATCTCTGTGCACTGCAACTTTAACTGTTTTTAGTTTTGTTTTGGGTTTGGTTTTTTGAATGTGCATATAAAAGTTTTAAGATCCAAGTTGTGTTGTAGCTTTGTCCATGCTTCTTCATTACCTTAAAATCTACTAAACCGTAAAAACCAAAGTGCTTTTTACAGGTATCAACTTCGTCACTTGACCAGGTTTTTAAGTTACAATACGTAATTGGCTGTGTTAAAGCTTCTAAAGGAAGCTAAAAAGAGGCAGCCGGAATTGATTACATTACCCTGGCCATCATCGAAACCACAGACAATCAACGTAAACAGACATTCCAATCGGAACTTTTTTTTTCAGAGAATGACGTCACCAGCCACCCAGCGACTAAACTTCGAACCAATAATCGCGCCACCAAGTGACTAAACTTCGAAACAACCAATGATCGCGCCACCAAGTGACTAAACTTCGAACCAACCAATGATCGCGCTACCAAGTGACTAAAGTTAGAACTAATTATCATGTGACTGGTTGAAAACTGCGTGCGACTCCAAGCAGCGCGCGCATCTTGTACTAATTATGCTCAAACTTGGATAAATTAATGCGCGCTTCTTTTGAAAAGTAAAGTATTGCGCATTGCGGAGAAGAAAATTGCGACTCGAGAGAGGCCTGGAGTGGAGACAAATGTTTTTGTTGTGTTCTTTTCTCATCAAAACACATTTTTTAATGTATTTTATGAAACTGTTTTACGTTCATAAGGATATTGATAGGTAAGTGTTTTTGAAGGTAAGGTGAGATAGGTAAGTGTTTAATTTATTCAAATATTCTTGTTTTCTTGATCAGAGCTAAATGCTCGATCACTTAAGAATGGTTGGTTATTTTTGCATTGAAAAGTTTCGATATGTGTAGCTTAACACACTTAAAACATTTTTTTTTTGTCTTCGGTCATTAATTTTTTATTTAAAGTAATTAAATGTTATTAGACTAACTGAGTTACACTTTTCTTTCGTGTACCTTTATTAAATAAGATGTATATAGAGTTATAATATTATTGCTGTTAGTTTTTAAAACTATGTTTTAAACAAATGACCTAACTGCCGACCTAGAAACGGACCGTGCAGCTTAAAATGTTAGTCGAATGTCCCGGTGTAGAGAGAGTGCATGTTAAATATGATATGGTTGTGTTGGGTGCCTACTCAGGTGCTCCCTAATGATCTCTTCTAAATATCTATATGAATGGACCAGTTACCACCAGATTTGTAGGAATTTCTACACCTAAAATAATAAATTTTTCAGGCAGGATATATTTAGTTTCCAAAAATAATTTGGCACTTCCCTCTTCAAAATTCATTAAATTGTCCAATTTTTAATTTATGTCATATGCTAGGTGTTTTTAGTACCTAATTATTATTATTTAAAAAAAAACTAATTTAATAGTTAGAGCTAATATTTTCATACAATATAGGCACTTTTCGATTCAAAACTTACTATTTCATTTCACTAAAAATTAATTTGAAATCTTGGCTAGTAAAATTTATGGTCTAACAATATATTGTAAATTAATCGCTTCGTTTAATGAGCATTTTAAAATTTTTGTGGATTTTTAGTCATAATTTTGATGTGATGTATTACAAAAGCTTTTTCTACATAGGATGAAGAAATAGATGGGCTTATTTGTGTGAAAACTCATTCCATAACCTGTATCTCTAAGGGGCCAAATAACACCAGATTGTTGGAACACCTACTCAAGTACACCAACTTGGCCATTACAATTATTCCTTAAATTGTACAAAATTACTTGCATGCCTCTCTTCTTATCTATAAATTTAAATTTAAATATTATATTGCTCTGAGTAAAAAAATGCATCATACAGTGTGGGTACCTACTAATAAAATTTTGCTTTATATTACTAAGAGCTTAATATAAAAATACTTAACAGATATATTGGTTTTATGATGATGTTCTAGAATTGAGATGTTGTTAACATATGTTTCTTTAGTTGAATTTTTTTGATAGGTAGTTATTTTTCATTGGGTTATTATTTTTTGTAAATATATCTCCTTTATTTCAAAAAAAAAATATTTTGCATTTATTTTCTTACATTGTGTGTTTGTGATTATAAAAGGTAGTAATTTTTTTATTGGGTTATTATTTTTTGTAAATATATCTCCTTTATTTTATTTAAAAAAAATATTTTGCATTTATTTTCTTACATTGTGTGTTTGTGATTACAAAAGTCCAGCACTACATAAACTAATGATTAAACAATGTTTTGATAAATTTATGAGAAATGATGAATTATTTTCCTTAAAGAACTTGTAGGCTGTAAATTATTATTATATTTTATAAATTAATATTTATATTTTCCCCCTTAATCATTGGATTATTTAGAGAAATTGAGTTATTTTTACTTGCTCTAGAAGCAAACTGATTATAATTTTTTTTCCTCAAATAAATTAAACACTTTATTTGTAGTAACAATATTTCTAGCTTCTTGTATGTTCTGATATTATACAAACTATAATTGGCTGTGTTATAAAATAATAAGCAAAGGAATTGATGTTTTTGTATCAAGGAAAAGCCATTAAAAGAAAAGCTATATTTACCATTTCAAAACTTGTAAACACCTAATTAAAAACTTGTAAATATTTAATTGTCTTTCAAACTTGATAATTAATTGTAAATTTATCTACATACTTATTATTTTGACATGCAGTCTCATTATTACTGATTCCTTTCTTCTGAAAAACATATAATATTATTTGAAAAAATTAAATTGATATGCCAAATATATATGTGCCTGAAGTTAATTTATATGTATAATTTGGTTATACAAAAAATCCTTTTACAAATGTAAGTTTTGGAATTGTAAATTAAAGGTTTAAAATTCTTTTTCAATGTTTTGTGGTAATTTCTGTTTGCATATTTACTTATTATTAAGTTTTTAATTTTTTTTTATCTTATACTATAATACGAGGAATTGGACCCAAATCGAAAATCGCCCAAGAATTAATAAACTCCGGTAAACTTGGGGGTCTGGGGTTTTTGGCCACGACGAATCGATTGGCATAGGTTTTGAAGCGCTACGGTAAAGCAGTTCGGAGTTACAGATAGGATATTTTCAAACTTCATTAGTTCGCCATAATGGCTACTTTCGTGATGCCATCTGCTAAAGCTATAAGCCTCTGCTTAAGCTATAAATGTTTAGTTAAGATTTTAATTTTTCAAATTTAAATAAATTCAACCTTGCTTTAAACTTTATTGAGTTTTACAGAAATGGTAACATGAATATTTTTTTAGTTCCAATCAGCAAACGATTTAAGTTCTATTCTGTTCATTGGCGATTTTTGGCGATCTTGAAAATTTAACATATGGTTGCTATACCTATCGAGTTGAATGAAGCATGAAATGGAATGTTTACCACATTTCGACATTTTTGTTGCTTTTCAACGAAACGCCAATTATCAATTACATTTCATTTCCTATGACTTTTAAAACTTTACCTTCGTATATAATAGTTCCCTTTCCAAACTCTAACTTTGTTTACAATGGTGCACTTTAACTAATGTGACCAGACGTCCCGCTTTTGGCTGGACAGTCCAGCTTTTTGTAAAAGTCCCGCAAAGTCCCGAAAAACGAGGAAATTGTAAATAAAATAGACTTTTTTTAATGAATAATCGTTGTAAAACGCTATGACGTCTTTAGAAATCGTTAAATGAAGCTAAAGTCAACAACAAATTGGTGGAGTATGGTTTCTGTTTGCCTGGAGCCACTGCTGCTGTTGAACGCGCCTTCCTTATCTTTCTTATACCAAGTGTGTCATTGTGTGAACTGACTATTATGTGCTTAAAAAAATACTTAAAAAATATACCGGGGGGGGGGGGTGATGGAGTGTCTCACTTTCAGGGTCAAATCTGGTCACATTAACTTTAACCGGTTATCTTTTCACCAAGGGTTTCACAAATTTTCTTATGTTATGATTGTTTTGATAAATCACAATTGAAAATTTAAATCTTCGAGTTAGCTTCGATACCTATTTTCTCCGAGCAGAGCTCGGTCACCCGCTGGTCATATATAAAAACATTATAACAATAGTTATATGTTCAGTAAATATAAAAATAATCTATTATATGTTTAAATCAAATAACCAAGGGGATTCACGTGGGAACTAGCAACACCTCTGCTTCACGTGGGAACTAGCAACAGCTCTGCAATTTTGTTTTCATTTTTCTCGAATTACTTTTGCATTCTATTTGCCAAATCGAATTTTCTAAGAATATTATAGTTGTTAAAATTAAAACTTCTTTCGATGCAAGTTTTCCTTGATAAATGATTAAAACAATCAACAGCAAGATGTTGTAATTTTAAAAATAACTAAATTAACTTATTCTAAGAAAACACAATTTCGAATAAAAACAAAAGTAATTCGAGAAAAAAGAAAACTAGACCGCGGAGCTGTTGCCAGAACCCCGTGAAATAAGCCCAACAATAATGTAATTATTTCCGGGTGTCTATTTCTAGCCTCCCTTTGGAGCTTTAACACAGTCAATAACGCCTCGTAGTTTAGAACGGTGGTCAAGTGCCGCAGACCGTTAAGAAAAGCGAAAATTACATGGGTTACGAAACCTTTATAGCTGTGTTAAAATCCGTTTTGGTGGTTAAAAGTAGGCAGTTAAAAACGTTCCAAACCAGGCAAAAAAGGAAAAAAAAATTTCATCACTTGACTAGGGTTTTAAATTAAGAGGCGCTATTAGCTACGTTAAAGCTCCTAAATAGAGCTAAAAATAGGCAGCTAGTTTGTAGCGCTCCTAGTGACTAAACTTGTTACTACGCTCAGGGGGCGGAGGCTTTTCGCCCTATTCACCTACGTAAATCACTGAACTCTAGGGTTAATGGAACGCGGAAAGGACTCCCCCGCTACGGGAGAGTTCGATGTCGTCTTTTTCCCTCAGGTTCTTATCTCTGTTAAAATAGGTGTTTTTCACCACTCTTTGCGGCTCTAATTTTCGCCAAATTTGGCGAGTTTCTCGTTTCGGTCTTCCCCCAAAGTCGCCGTCGCTCGGTTGGTGGCAGATGGGTGGGTTGACCTCAGGGGTTGACCTCAGATAAGACTTTTGACAGTTGAATAGCTTAGTGGAAGAACGTGCTAAGTGACATTTTTGAAAAAATGGAAAAGTTTATGTAAATGAACATATTACTAATTTCTTTAACGATAACAAATTTTTCCTTTATCATCAACTTAAAGTTTAGTATATTTTTTATGCTTTACAAGTTCCGTTTCCAACAGATCAGAGTGCAAACGAAAAACTTTATAGCCCATTTTCTTGTTTTCACCTTTTTGTCACTTAGCACGTTCTTTTACTAATCTCTTCAATTGCGTTTTCGATTTTGCGCTACGGTGCTTATGTAAAGGGATTATTATTTTCTCAAAAATTTTAGTAATCAGAGAATCTTTGTTTCGATGATATGGTTGAAAGCTTTATATATTTAAGGTATACGTTTAATTGTAAAGATGTTTTTTTTTTACGATCTGAAGGAGCTGACGAAATGTGGTATTTAAAATTTGAAATAAGCTATAATTAATGATTTTTTTAAACATTGAGTTCTTATTATTAAAAGTATAAAAATAATAAAGATATATGCATTCAAATTAGTATTAATGATTTGTTTTAATACTTTGGGGGAAATTTAAATGTATTGCAATACTGACATATTGTTACTTCATAATTGACTGTTATTAAAAATGCGAAAACGTTTTAATACATTACTTTATATCCTTTGTGTAACTTTTTTTACAAAAGGAAATTTATTTTTTAAAATTTTGTGATGATTTTCTTCAGAAAATTCTAAAGAAATTGTGTTGTAAGATTTGTTTACTTTTGTATAATAAATTGTTAATATTTAACCAAATAATACTTCACCACTGACTGTGTGAATACCATGAGAACCTTCATTTCTAAATTTCAATTCGAACTTAAATGTTTCATTTTTTTTAGGGTAACTTAGTTTTCTCTACATAAATTGTTCAGGTCTATAATCATCTTTTTATCTTAATTATTTAGATAAACTTCAGCATAAGTATCATTTTTGTATGGTATTTTTTTTGCAAATCGGCGCTAATAGATTTAATATCCCCATTTTAATTACTTAAATTAAATTTAAATAATTAAACATTAACAACTTGGTGTGATTTATTATAAAACTTGAAATGGATGAACTAAACTTAATTGAAATATATCACATGAATGAATATTTATTGAAACTACTAAAAATTCAAACCCTTATCATAGGTATATGATCTGAGAAAATGTTATAATTATTATTTTTTTTTACA
The DNA here is from genome assembly GCA_023701765.1 of Hylyphantes graminicola. Taxonomy (NCBI): domain Eukaryota; kingdom Metazoa; phylum Arthropoda; class Arachnida; order Araneae; family Linyphiidae; genus Hylyphantes; species Hylyphantes graminicola. Next base: position 67,743,039 of record CM043112.1, read on the forward strand.
ATATATATCGGTATAGTATTCTATATTTAGATAATATTTATATAAATAAATTATCCACATATAATATTAAACCAAACCTATAATACCAAATAAATCCACATGTGCAATACTAAACAAATACTTTTAAAGGAAACCACATACACACAACAAATACTTTTGTCATCCCCAGACGTCTGCCCAACCCACTCCCTTTGAAAGGGTTGTAAAAGTTGCCTAATGAGCTCGCGTTGACCCCTTTTGATCTCTAGGGGGTTGACACTTTCTTCGGCCTCATGTAGGCAGATAAGGATTTATGACTTCCGCACACTCTGCAGAAGGAAAAAAATATTAACACTTTGTAACTTCAATCGAAATACGAAGCGATAAACAGCGCCAATCTGGCACTTCTAAAAACAAGGTCATCTCTCCGCGAAGCATCAGAGCGGGGTGGCTAAGCTTGATCCATTTCTAAGTTCAGATCAGTGACGTAAATGCGCAGTCTGTTTAGATTCTTGTCTGTGATCGAAACAAAGTGCAAGTGTTCATTGTTCCTTCATCCAAGTAATTGTTATTAAACCTGTAAAACGTGTAGCAACTTGATTTTTATTATGGCTGATTTAAAAGAACACTTTTTTGAACGCACTAATGAAAAACGTCATGCATGTAAACTGTGCAAAAAAAGTTTTTCTCAATTGAGTCATCTCAAAAGGCATCTCCAGATTCACACTGGTGAAAAACCTCATGAGTGTGAAATGTGCAATAGAAAATTCTCTCAGTCGAATCATCTCAAACAGCATTTTCTCACCCACACAGGAGAAAAACCTTTCGAGTGTGAAGTGTGCAACAAAAAGTTTTCCAGAAGGGGTGACTTCTCACGCCACAATCTCACCCACACAAGAGAAAGAACATTTGCATGTGAAATATGCAAGAAAAAGTTTTTTAATAAGAGCGTTATTGCACGCCATCTTCGGATTCACACAGGAGAAAAACCTTTCGAGTGTGAAGTATGCAACAAAAAATTTTCTACAAGGGGTGAACTCGCACTCCACCATCTCACCCACACGGGAGAAAAACCTCATACATGTGATATGTGCAATAGAAAATTTCGTAGTTTGTCTCATCTCGCACGCCACACTCTCACCCACACAGGAGAAAAACCTTTCAAGTGTGGAGTGTGTCACAAAAAGTTTTCTTCAAGGGGTGAACTCGCACGCCACTATCTCACTCACACAGGAGAAAAACCTCATGCATGTGATATGTGCAGTAAAAAATTCACTCAATTGTATAATCTCAAACAGCATGTTCTCAGGCACACAAGAAAAAAACTTTTTGAGTGTGATGTGTGCAACCGGAAGTTGTCCTCAAAGGCTCAACTCGCACGCCACACTCTCACCCACACAGGAGAAAAACCTTTCAAATGTGAAGTGTGTCACAAAAAGTTTTCTGGGAGGGGTGAACTCACATTCCACAATCTCACCCACACAGGAGAAAAAGCTCATGCATGTGTAATATGCAAGAAAAAGTTTTACACTAAGGGGCTTCTTGTAAGTCATCTTCGGATTCACACCGGTGAAAAACCTTACGAGTGTGAAATCTGCAATAGAAAATTCTCTTTTATATCTGGTCTCAAAAGTCATGTTCTCACGCACACAGGAGAAAAACTTTTTGAGTGTGGTGTGTGCAACAAAAAGTTTTCCACAAAGGCTCATCTCGCACGCCACACTCCCATCCACAAAGGATAAAAAACTGTGCTAGTGTGAATGTGCAACAAGTGGTTTGTTTGAATTTCCTGCTCATCAGAAATAGTAAAATTCTGCTACTAATGTTTTCTACATAGTACTTGAAAAGGAAAAATTAAAAATCCTTAAAAATTACTATCTTAAATTTTCAACTTTTAATACTCAACAGTGCCATTATAAAATGTGTTATTTAAAGAATTGGTGTTTCAAAGAATTTTTGACTGCCTATATGATATCTTTATATCAAAATATTGTACTTTGTGAAAATATTATAAATTGCTTTGAATTGTTCAAAATTTTGCAAAGTTATTTCATAGTAACTTTGAGAGTTATGTAATTGATCATTTGAAAGGTCACCACATGGGATTTAATTTGATATGAAACTAAATTTGGTGAAACTTAGCTAGTTAACCATTCTTATTTTCATAGGTGTGTTAATACACATGCTCAAAACAATTAGGGTAGCGCATGGTTTAAACCCTTTCACCCCCATTGATTTCATTCGGAATCATCAATTTGCGATTTGTTTTCTTGCTAAGCTGAGCTCGTACTTATTTGTCGTTGTGTAGAAGAATGATGTCTTTTGAATAATAAAATTTATGTTTGTTTTAATTCTGCAAAAATATGAAAAACAAGATAGAATAAAATTCACTCCCAAAATGAAGTAAATTTACCCTTCTTGCTTGTCATGCTTCTTCTTCACACTTGCATTCGTAGATGTTTAAAAATTGATTTTACCCCTTTTTTTAATAAATTAAGTTTAAAAAAAATAATGTATGAGCATTGAAGATACACATATATATCTTTTTGGGATGAAAATAAAAATTCATGCATTAGAGGGTTGATCTGCGAACAAATCTGTAAAAACTTCCGCGAACCCTTGTGTATTGTTATTTAAAATGTTATTTTTTGCTTTGGATCAATTCTTTCTTTTTTTTTTATAAATTACTAGCAAATGTATACCTGTTCTTCACACGGATTAAAAAATATCAAATCGATTCAAGTATGTGTACCATATAACCAGTTATAAGATCATTAACTTAAGTTCTTTTTCCCGGTCGTTATGAAGTATGAAATCCCGTTTTTTTTTGCTTCAAAATTCCAAAATCAAAAATACGGTGTAAAATGCACTATGATGAAAATGCACTATGATGCACTAATAAATGTCATCACAATTCCCTCATCTCCAATAATAAAGGAAAGAGTCTGTCTGTGTGTATATGTCTGTGGATCGCAAAAGACCTACTTAGACTGCTCTAAAAAATATGAAATTTTCAAAATAGATTCCTTTTAATACTTACATGTGTACCTGAGGTTTAGTTTTTTCATATTAGATGGCCGAAACGGGGGCTTGACGCCATCCTCTATTAGTGTTTGCTTTTCAAGTGCGCATGCGCCAACACCAATTTAATTTAGTTTAGATATTGAGTCTATGGGGAACATTCATATGATGTCACGCAGATTGTATCTTACACCTCTCGAAACATGTGCTAATGTTATCCTATATCCTATGCAGCTCTCGAAACACATGCTAATAATGTTTTCTACTGCTCTAACATGTCTAACCGTTTTTTTTTTACCTCAGCGATTTGGAATTAAGGCTCAGGTGGATATGGCTGTGCGTGAATATTCCCATTTTCACAAGTTAGCATGCCTCTAAAAGGAAGCAATGAGAAGTTAACGGGTTCCCAGTTTGGCGGGACCATACTGCTAGTAAATACATAAAACCGTTTAACTCTTTTGGCACGTCTTGGGAAATAATTTGTCAAGAAAATAGATATAGCTACAAACACACCCATAATACAGCTCTAACACAATGACCTTAGCACAACCAACCAGCTTATAAATTATTTTTAAAAAACATTTTGCCCATTAGGCGAGTTTTTAAGAAATAATTTGGTGAAAAAATAAATAAAACCTTGATATGCAGCTCTAGTGCGATGACCTTTATTAACCATCATAGTTCAGTAATATCTTAACAAACAATTTGTCCATTTGGCGAGATTGGCAACGTATTTGGCGAAAAAATAAAGGCATAAAACCCTTATATGCAGCTTTAGTGAGATGGCCTTTATTAACCATCAAATTTCAGTAATAGCTTAACTATAAATTTATTGCTTAACTATGCATATTTGCAATCAACAGAACCATTAATGAAGAAATCATCAACTAAACCCACAATAAATCCTGGAATGAAGACTGGTCGGAAATCCGTCACTTGAAACATAACATATCAATTATTTTCAAATAATTAATTTAGTTTCTGAAAGTAATGGCAACACAAAAATAAACATTTTCAATTTTATTTATTTTCTTTGAAAGTTTTATTTAATTTTTTCAGCAGATGGCATCAGGAAAGTAAAAAAAAATTATTGAATTTGAGCCAAAGTGGTGGAATTTTCTGGAAAAAATTAAAATTTTCTCTAAAATTAGAACATTTTGAGCTCTGAAAGTTCTTATTCTGTAACTTAAGTATGAACTACGCATTTGTGCTAAGTTACGAGGCAAACAAATATCTAGTTTATGAGTTTCTGAGAGTCATACACACATACAAAACTTCATTTTTATTATTATAGATTCAAGTGCCAGCCAGGTGGTATCTTACTAGGCCATTCTCGCTCTCCAGTATTTCTCAGCAGTGGAACTAGAAACAGTTAATGCAGAGCTATTGTCCAAGTAGGAAGCACTCATAGTATGTCCAGTATCCCAAAGAGTACGTGTAGGACCCAGGTAGCACAACAATGTTGGCCGACATTCTACCGACATCGTTCAACATTGCGAAGGTCGTGGAATGTTGAACGTTGTAATCACGACATCTGTCAATATTGCGCAGATATTGTATTTTTTTAAAAAATTATTATGACTTTATATTCGTTTTATTTTGATATTGTAAGAATGAAACAATAATGCGGACAAGTTTTAGTCATTATTTTTAAAAAATATCACATTTTGAAAACATTCGAATATTGTGGGGACATTCTGGCGACATTGTGGAAACAACGTCGATAAAACAACATTGGCCGATATTGATCGATGTTTACTAGGTATAGAAGTATTGCAATCGAGTGCTTTAGGGATGTGAGGTTTTTTAAAAACCTGACGTCACGTGTGTGACGTCACGAAGCAAAACAATATGGCGGTGATTCGAGTATTCGACGACAAGCAGTGTAGAATAATAAGGTTAGTTTCTTTAAAAATGTATTAAATTACAGTTTATCCTAGTTTTAATTTGTAGAAAATCGATATTCATAGGTTCTTCTTTCGATGTAGTATTTTAATGATCATAAATGTTGTTGTTTTTCTTAGTCAATTTACTGTGAAGGCACGGACTAGTCTTAAGTAAACAACGTGTAAACCTTTCTAAATCTATGGTATAAACCACAAATCTTTATGAATAACCACAGAGCAAAACCGAAGATTTCTCTTACTATGTGGCAAAAGATTTTCTTAAATTTGCATATCATAATCTTGATGTGGGTTTAATCATAAAATATAATCAGTTGTTTACTTAGAATTATAAGTTGTGTGTTTACAAACAGATCATTGATAGTATTCATTGATTTACATATTAATGTTGAAAGCAAATCAGGTCAAAGCAAGTATTATTAATTTATAGTATGTAGTAAGTATTGAATTGAGCAGTTGCTCTCTCCTAAATTTAGACACAAGTTGTCAGCATATGAAGTTGTTGCTGTTCTGTTGTAAAAAAGAGTTGCAGTTGTTCTATTGTAAAAAAGAATTCCCTGTCATTTCTCAAGTTTAACTCATTCAATTGTGTTGCCTCATTTTAGTGCATTGACAAATAAATAATCGAACACCATATTTTTTTATACAACCGATGCAGTTTTTTCATTTTTAGTAAGTATTAACTTACTAATTTTCTATAGTTATCAGTACCAACTTTTGAGGTAAAATCCTAGTATCTGGCCTGACCACAAATTAAAAAATTTTTGTGAGTTGTTAAAGAACAATGAATAAATAACTTTTTCTAGAAATCGTTGCTTGCATTCAGAAGCTGATCGAGACCAGTTTTACAGTTACCAAAGGAATCTCAAGCAAAGAGCTATCAGAAAATATGATTTTCAAAATTAAGCTTCTAATTTTTAAGTTTTCCAGTGTTTAATTTATAAGTGTTTAATACCTATATTCTAGAATTTCTATGCAGTTGAAGTTTCTTTGTATAAACTAATAAATGCCTCATCTTTCCAGCTGCTGAGTCATCTCTCAAGGAGCGAGGAACTATGGATCGACTGTGTGACCTACCTGCACACTTGGAAGTCTGCACTCTGAGCTGACACCTAAGGAGCTCCTCCTCGTAAGATTTTTCAATCCTTATGAACCGATTTCTCACTAAGTTAACTTCGGGGGTTGATGGCTACTTTTTTAAACAATCATTGCATTTTTGCAACCAGGGTTCGATTTATCGCATCATCGATAAATAATTGTACACAATTTTTTATTGTTGCAATGCAGTTTTTTTTATTCTAAGTAAATATTTATATACTAATATTCTTTACTTATCAGAACCAACTTTTGAGGAAGGAACAAATTACAAAATGTTAAAAGGCAATAAATTTCTCTAGCAACCGTGTAAACTAATCAAAAGAAGGGGGTATTAAACTTGCATTGCATGCATACTGAAGCTGATCGTGACCTGAGTTTTACTGTTACCGAAAAATCTCAAGCAAAGAGCGTTCAGAAAACGAGATTTTCGAGATAATGCCAAGCTTGAAAAGTTGACGGGCCAGCAATTAGAATTAACCCTACTTTAGAATCGTTCAATAGTATATAATATTCGATATAAATAGATGTAATTTATTGTTAACTGTTGTTTGCTGTTAACTGCTAACATAGTTTCTGGAAATTAGATGAAATTATGCGGCAGAAAACACAATTGAATGAAAATGAGTTTTTTTATGCCGATACTAAATATCCGTCTTCTTTCCAGGTACTGAGTTATCTTTAATGTCATGCCCTCTTAAAAGTAAATATTTACATACTAATTTTCTTAATATATTCCTATCAACTTATGATACATTTACAATGCAACAAGTTGAATGCTGCTCTACTTTGCATAACAGTTTCTTATAACCATTATCACTCAAAGACACCAGTTAAGTAGTTAATACAGTGGATGAAAGTTAAGGAATAAATCAATATAGTGTAAAATAGCCTAATTTTTATATTTCATACATTGATACACAACAGCTTTTAAATTCTGTGTTAAAGATCTGTAAGTGTTTAAGGGGATTCCCCGTCCTACCTCGATCGGGCTAGCTAATGCTAAGTCTATGCGGAAAAAATGGTTTTGTTAAAAAAAAAAGCAAAGAAATTATAGAAATATTTTGATGCAGTTTTTTTTTAAATTCATAAAACTCCATAAAGGTGTGCTTTTAGAGGTTATTTTTTTTAAAACGCTAATTTACTTTTTTTTAATCTAAATTTTTTTCGATTAAAAAAAAGTAAATAACGTTTTTAAAAAAATAACCTCTAAAAGCACAACTTTATTGGAGTTTTATGAATTTAAAAAAAAGAAACACATCAAAATATTCCTATAATTTATTTGCTTTTTTTGGAACAAAAACCATTCTTTTTTGTGAAATTATGTCTTTGTCAGTATTCAAAGTATAATAATATTGCTTCTAAATACAAGTAAATTGTTCTGAAAAAATAATTATAGTTCAAGAGGGTAATTTAAAAATATTTATAGTATTTTTCTAGTCATTCTTTCCAAATTTAGAATTTTGTTGTTGGTTTTTGCCGTATGGCAAAATTTTCAAAAATTGAAATTATTTAAATTCCAATGCAGTTAAAAAAAATCAGTATTTTTCCCATAATGTATGAGTATTAAAGATACAAATGAGTATTAAAGATACAAGATATTTTTCGGGATAAAAAAATCATGCATTGTGGGTTAATAAAAAACATAGCTCTATAGTTGATGTTAAACTAATTAAACCAAAGATAATATAATTACAATTTTTTTAATTGAAAGGTTATACTGTATCGATATTTTTCTAATAGAAAATTTTTTTCCTCATAATTTAAACAAGTTAACGGAATATTTGTTACATTTAATTATTAATGCCCCTATATGCATACTTTTCTTCGAAAACTTGCGAACTTTTCCAATGTTTATTCTATCAGGGTTGTTATGTTTAAAACATTTTGTTTAAAACAAATGTTTTAAACATGTTTAAAACATGGTAATAAAAAACATGTTTAAAACAATTTTATTAATTATTATATGTTTTATAATTTATTGGCCAAATACAGTTCATTTAAGGAAATATGTTGTATTTTAGGATATACGACCATGCTGTATTACCTTAAAGATTAAGATTTCTATAAATAGTAGACCCTGATGGAATGGTAAACCTTGTATGCGATACTTTAGGTCCCGAATGGGACACTACTGACATTTGTTAATATTTATTAATTTATTATAGCCCCTAATTTGTGAAATTTATGCTAATCATCAATGTGGTACATAATTTTAGTTCATTAAAATAATACCAAACATAAACTAGTACTTCATTATTAGTTTATAAATTCTTCTATTAGCCCATCCGATTTAATCAAAGGAAGACACCGAATCGCCAGATAATCGAAGGATTTCTTGTATTCTATGATTCTTCGACAAATAAAGATGTAAGGCATATGCCTAAAATTATTGGAGATGGAAGTAAATATGGGAAACCAAAATGCAAAAAAAAACCATGTTTCTTTTAAACCAAAACAACTCGTTCAATAACCAAATTTTAATTGTTTAAAAAAAAACATGTTTTAAACAAAAAAACACGTTTAAAACAAAAAAAAAACATGCTTTTTTGTTTTATTTAAAAAAAACATGTTTTTTTCCAACCCTGTATTCTATAAATGTGTTTGATAGGATATGAGGTTTCCTTGAAAATATACTTCAGCAAACAAATTATTTTGTGTCTGAAAGGTTCTTTGTATACACTAAAAATCTTTTCTTTCCAGGTACTGAATTACTGAACTACTATCGGTTTGTCTTCAGAATCTTTGTGGGCTTAACTTCCAGGTGGCTTCACTACCTCCCCCCTCTACTTGGAATGGTCATCATTTACAGCAGAGACTGTTTAATTATAATTTTGAATGATTTTTTTTGTAAAAGTCTAAGTATATTCAATAAAGAAAAATTATCTTTTAGTCCTGTATGTTCTGTTTCAATAAATTTCCATCTGACAATTACAGAATTTAATGTGTGTGTGGTTGTTGTTTTTACAAATGTTAAGAGAAACTGTTGTGTTATGTTTTAATTATTAAAATCTATTTTATAAATATATATTGTAACTTACGGTAAAAAAATATAGGCACTTACAAACAGAATTTTTTTTTTCTGTTTTGTAAATACCTATTGTAACTTATGGCAAAAAAAATTAACATTGTACAAAAGTTAGTACAATTTAGCATTGTCTTAAATGATTTTTAAAGCAAAGTATTCAATAATCTGTTCTTGAACTTTAAAATTTAAATGTTTAGTAATTAAAAATTGATTTTTACAATTTTCAGTATGTTTATCATATTATTAAATTGTTTTATCTTTATAATTTTCTAATATTCTTTCTACAACTTAAATAACTTACTATATAAGCTATAAAAAAGTTGCACAAATGATATAATTTCTTTAAAATATCAAATAATAATTTTGTGTGCATATTATTTTTATTGCAGTAATATCTATATATTACTATTCGCATTAAAAATTATATAAGCAAAATTATATTCTTTGTGCTACTTATTATAACTTTCAGTGTAAGTTATTCAAATGTTTTAAAAAGAATATTAGAAAACAATAAAGATAAAGCAATTCAGCAAAATTCACGAGGGGGGATCAATTTTCATATCAAAATTTGATGTAGTACAACATTGAGAAAAATATTGTCCAATGTCATAAATCGACGTCGTGGCAATATTCCCGAGGGGGTCCATTTTTACATTGGCCAATATTGCAATCAATATTGTACCATGTCGTGAATCGACGTCGTGGCAATATTCCCAAGACAGTCCATTTTTACATTGTACAATATTGCAAACAATATTGTACAATGTTTTTTCTCAACATTGGCCAATATTTCTGTGCTACCTGGGGAGGCGAAACAATGTTAAAACAGAAAAGATGGGCAAGTAAACAGTGGTGCCTAGTTTACAGTCTGAAACTGGCCTTTGCAAATGAATTGAGGGGGGGGGGGGGGGCAGGAACACAACACGAGGAAGAGGTAAGAATATTCCAAGGTTTGTCATGGGAACCCTGAACTACATCTTTGCAAAATGAATGTCTGTAGGCTCTGATGCTGATTTCAATTTTCGAAGAAAGGAACAGTCTTTTTCTATCACATCTTTGGGTCACGTCATAATCATTCCGTCTGCAAGATAGTAAATTTTTTTTATTCCTTTTAATTTAATATTTTTTTCCCTTGTTCAAAATAATATTAATGGTTGTTATCTCGCTTAATACCTACTTGAAAAAAAAATTGAAAATAGAATGTCCATAACGAAATGGGGTTGTTTTACATCGTGGATATAGCTCCATCAGTTTGTTGTCTGGAATTACTTATTATTAGCAGGTCTCTGATCAAGCACACAAACCGAAATAAATATGTAGCAACCCTACTTATTATTTGGAATTCGAAAATGATTTTTCTATTAATATTTTACTTATTTTTTTAATGCCAACGTCTTTCTGTGCTGTTGGTTGTTCAAAAAATTTATTAAAGTAAGTTTGCATGGACAGAAAAGATTCTATTTATCTATGACGGTCATTCGGAGCGTGAAACCAAAACAACCAATGAATATGGAAAGTGAAAACAAGAGTGTTACATCATCTGAAACATTCCCATTTCCTTCGAAAATTAACTTGTTCCCAATTTTTTAAAAAGGTTTTTATTAAGCCACTAGCAAATTTATACCCGTACTTCGCACGGATTAAAAAAAAATTCAAATCGATCCAAGTATGTGTACCATATAACCTGCTTTAACCCTTTCGCTACGAAGGATATTTGCTTCCTCGTAATATTTGATAGGAATAACATTATCGAATCCTTAGTTGTTCGGGCGTTTTGGGGCGCTTCAGTAAAGAAAGGAATAAAATCATAAACTTAAGTTATTCTTCCCGCTCGTTTTCGAGTATGAAATCCCGTTTCATTGTTTTAAAATTCCAAAATCAAAAATACGGTGTAAAATGCACTCATAAATGGCATCACAATTCCCTCATAAATAAATATCGTTACCTGACTGTGGTTCTAAAATACGACGCCCGTCGCCAATAGTCCTCGTGCAGCTCTAGAGCGACGTTAATTCAAACAAAAAAAAACATAAATAAATAAAACCTTTTAACTCTTTTGGCGCGTTTTGGGAAATAATTTGGCGAGAAAATAGATATAGCTACAAACTCACCATTATACAGCTCTAACACAATGACCTTAGCACAACCAACCAGCTTATAGATTAGTTTTAAAAAACATTTTGTCCATTGGGCGAATTTTAATACATAATTTGGCGAGATTGGCAACATATATGGCGAAAAAAATAAAGAATAAAACCCTGATATGCAGCTGTATAGTGCGATGGCCTTTATTAACCATCATAGTTCAGTAATAGCTTAACAAACATTGTGCCCATTTGGCAAGATTGGCAACGTATTTGGCGAAAAAATAAAGACATAAAATCCTAATATGCAGCTGTAATGCGATGGCCTTTATTAACCATCATAGTTCAGTAATAGCTTAAACAAACATTTTGCCCATTTGGCGAGTTTTAATTAATAATTTGGCGATATTGGTAACATATTTGGCGAAACAATAAAGACATAAAACGCTTATACGCAGCTCTAGTGCAATTTCGTTATTAACCATCGCATTTCAGTAATTGCTTAGCTATACATTTATTGCTGCATATTTGCAATCAACAAAACCATCAATGAAGAAATCATCAACTAAACCCACAATATATCCTCGTATGAAAACTGGTAAGAAATACGTCACTTGAAACATATCAATTATTTTCAAATGATGAATTTAGTTTCTGAAAGTAATGGCAACACAAAAATAAACATTTTAAACTTCATTTTTATTATTATAGATTTAAATATCAAGTTAAAAATTAAAAGTTGCCTTGATATAAATTAAAGAATAATATAAAATGAAAGTTTACTACTTAAAATGATAGTAAACTAAATCTTTAAAATGAAAATATTTGTAAGTTTTTTAAGAATAAAGTATTTTCTTTTTTATATTTTAAATATTTTCGAAAAGTTTATTTTAATTTCTTCTGCTGAATGGCAACTCGAAAGAAAAATTTTCATCGGATTTGAGCTAAAGTGGTGTAGTTTTTTCAGAAAATTCGATTTTTCTCTTAAAGTAGAACATTTCGAGCGTTGAAAGTTCTTATTTTGTTACTCAAGTATTAACTACACATTTGTGCCAAGTTACGAGTCAAACAAATGTCTAGTTTGTGAGTTTCGGAGAGACATACACACACACACACATACACACAAAACTTCATTTTTATTATTATAGATATGATAAATAACTACCTATTTAAATTAAAATAGGTACGAAAACAGCTGTTACAAGTCGATATTTACATTAGCGGGCTCTCTTTATGTGTCGCTCAGATGCCGTATTCGTCACTCTCAGGGTTTATAATTACAGAGCGTTTATTGAACGTTAAAACAAATGCATGTGATGTATAAATCGGCGAGAAGCTGTCTGTTTAGATTCTTGTCTGTGGTAGTCACTGAACGTGTTCTTGTTGTGTTAGTGTTTTCTCACACTTTTCTCACTCTTTTCTTGTAGTATTTCTTTCTATAGCTATGGCTGATCCAAAAGAACTTCGTTTTGTACACACAGGTGAAAAACAGCATACATGTGAATTGTGCAAAAAGTGTTTTTCTCAATTGGGTAATCTCAAAAGGCATCTTCTGATTCATACTGGCAAGAAACCTTATGCATGTGAATTGTGCTTTAAAAAATTCTCTCGATTTGATCATCTCCAACAGCATCTTCAAATTCATAAAGGTGAGAAACCTCATGAGTGTGATGTGTGCTTTAAAAAATTCTCTCATTTGAGCAATCTCAAACATCATTTTCTCACGCACACAGGAGAAAAACCTTTCGAGTGTGAAGTGTGCAAGAAAACGTTTTCCACAAAGGGTTATCTCACTCGCCACAATCTCACCCACACAGGAGAAAAACCTCATGCATGTAAAATATGCAAGAAAAAGTATTCCACTAAGGGGGATCTCGCAATCCATCTTCGGATTCACACTGGCGAAAAACCTTATGAGTGCGAAATGTGCGATAGAAAATTCTCTAGTTCGAGTGATCTCATAAAGCATTGCCTCATGCACACACAAGGAAAACCTTTTGAGTGTGAAGTGCGCAATAAAAAGTTTTTCACAAGGAATGAATTCAATGGCCACAATCTTGCCCACACAGGAGAAAAACCTCATATGTGTGAAATATGCAATCGAAAATTCCCTCGTTTGTGGAATCTCAAAAGGCATCTTCTGATTCATACTGGCGAGAAACCTTATGCATGTGAATTGTGCTTTAAAAAATTCTCTCGATTGAATCATCTCCAACGGCATCTTCAAATTCATAAAGGTGAGAAACCTCATGAGTGTGATGTGTGCTTTAAAAAATTCTCTCATTTGAGCAATCTCAAACATCATTTTCTCAGGCACACAGGAGAAAAACCTTTCGAGTGTGAAGTGTGCAAGAAAACGTTTTCCACAAAGAGTTATCTCACTCGCCACAATCTCACCCACACAGGAGAAAAACCTCATGCATGTGAAATATGCAAGAAAAAGTATTCTACTAAGGGGGATCTCGCAATCCATCTTCGGATTCACACTGGCGAAAAACCTTATAAGTGCGAAATGTGCGATAGAAAATTCTCTAGTTCGAGTGATCTCATAAAGCATTGCCTCATGCACACACAAGGAAAACCTTTTGAGTGTGAAGTGCGCAATAAAAAGTTTTTCACAAGGAATGAATTCAATGGCCACAATCTTGCCCACACAGGAGAGAAACCTCATATGTGTGAAATATGCAATCGAAAATTCCCTCGTTTGTGGAATCTCAAAAGGCATCTTCTGATTCATACTGGCGAGAAACCTTATGCATGTGAATTGTGCTTTAAAAAATTCTCTCGATTGAATCATCTCCAACGGCATCTTCAAATTCATAAAGGTGAGAAACCTCATGAGTGTGATGTGTGCTTTAAAAAATTCTCTCATTTGAGCAATCTCAAACATCATTTTCTCAGGCACACAGGAGAAAAACCTTTCGAGTGTGAAGTGTGCAACAAAAAGTTTTTTACAAAGGATTCACTTGCACACCACCATCCCACCCACACAGGAGAAAAACCTTTCGAGTGTGAAGTGTGCAAGAAAACGTTTTCCACAAAGGGTCATCTCACACGCCACAATCTCACCCACACAGAGGAAAAACCTCATGCATGTGAAATATGCAAGAAAAAGTTTTACACTAAGGGGCATCTCGTAAGTCATCTTCGGATTCACACCGGTGAAAAACCTTATGAGTGTGAAATGTGCAATAGAAAATTCTCTCATTCATGTAATCTCAAACAGCATTTTCTCATGCACACAGGAGAAAAAGCACATCGAGTGTAAAGTGTGCAACAGAAAGTTTTCCTGAAGGCATCAACTCGCAAGCCACACTGTCACCCATGAAACAGAAAAAGCTGTACAAGTGTGAAGTATGCAAAAAGTGGCTTGTTTGTATTTTCTACATAATTTAAGACCCATTTAGTGTTTAGTATTTAAGTGACAAAGTCCCATCATTAACCATATACATAGTTTAATAAGTACCAGGAATAAAAAAAAACAAATTGCAAGTAAATAACTCTAAAATAGAACACTGCAGACCAAAAACATTCATTTTTAGATTGAAATTGAACACTGAATAGTATTGCAGGAATATGATAATAGGAGAGTTACATCATCTGAAACAACCCCATTGAGCTGAATTATGAAAAAGTGTGTCACCAAATTTGCATGGATCACCTTTACTGTACGGTTACTATTAACGCAATTTTCAGATCTGGCGATAAATAGTTTTTTATGGCAACCTGGCTGACTTCGACCGAAACTCATGACGGTCGGATAGGGTTGCCGGAAAATGTCATCGTTGCGAAGAGAGCGTGACGTCAGAAGTCGCCAGAATGTGGACTTTTGGCGCGATTTCGAAAAGTTTGCCAATAGTTACCGTACACTAAATTTCTACCATTTGCAATATTAAGTGTTAAAAAATTTGGCTCCGTCCAGAGGTATAGACTGACAACAGTGGTAGAATTTATGCAAATGCAAAACTTGATGACCAACAACAGGACAGAGGACGAGAAGCTTACTAATTGTTTACCAGTCTCCAAAAACAAATAGTCCCACTTCCTTTGAATGCACAACATATTCAGGAAACCCGTTCCACTCATTGACAACTCTTATTGTATAAATAATGTTTTCTGGTTCATCTATGACAGGGTTCCCAACAAAATTTTCTCGGACCCATCTGGCATAGCTCGCGGACCACCTGTTGTTAACCACTGATCTATGACATATGATGACTGGTCTGTTTATTGCTATACCCGGTCTATCCTGAATGTAAGCTTCGAAAGCATATACCTCCCCCACCCCGCATGTGGTTTTCTTCGAAACGGCGTTAGCTTGTTTTTTCCCCACCCTACTTATGTTTGAACTGTCAAAGTCACAACAGAACATCAAATGCGTGGTTTAGGAACGACGCTCCCCTCCCTTTTTCCTAGAAAAACAAGCGAAGGGTTGGGGGAAAGAAGTGTTTTCGAAGCTTGCCTAGTAAATAGACAAGGTATAGGTTTGGTGGGCTAAATATGGAACCTAGTGTTACTATACCTATCAAGTTGTATGAATACCACCTTTGGAAACTTTTGTTACTCGTCATTGTAACAGGAATTGGCAACAATCAAACCCCCTGCTCATGCTGAGACAACTAATGAATGACTGCAGTATGGAGAGTGTGACATAAGAAATTTTCTCATTGCTAATTTCGCCTAGGAACAAAACACAGACATTATTTTCGTAAGAAGCTAATTTAATTTACAGTAATAATTATGCTTATGGACTATAACTGTACGTACAATCCTTCAGGGGTGCAGAAAATGTTTTATCTCCAAACATTTCCCCCAATCCGTTTGAAAATTTCCCCCAAAATTTTACAGACTTGCATAAATTCTGTATTACCTTTGGTATAGAAAATTTTACGATATACAGGGATGTTAGTGCTTGTTTTTGAAAAAAAAAAACAGAAATCTAAACCAAATGCTCGGTTTGAAAAGCCAAAAAAAGCTGAACTAAGCGTGACCAAAAAATTTAAATTTTAACAATTATCTCAACAAGACAAGTTTTAATAATTATATAATACTATACAGATACTACTAAATGTTATGTACTTTTAATGTCTTTTACACTTTAAGTGAATTTTCTTTTATCAGGGATTGGGATGTTAGTGCTTGTTGAACAGAAAAGCTGAACTTCAAACCAAATGCTTGGTTTGGAGAACCCAAAAAGCTGAACTAAGTGTGACCGATAAAATTTATATTTAAAAAAATTTCATGACACAACAATAGTTAACGTAATAACTATATAATACTACTGAATGTATTTTTAATTTCTTTATAAACTTTGGGGGCTGGGGAGCCCAGTCGGTTAAGCACTCGCTTAGCATGCGGAAGGTCCCAGGTTCGGGTCCGGGCATCGCCAAAATAGCTGCCGACCTATAAACGGTCCGTGCAGCCAAAAATGTCCGACGAATAATACCCCGTGTAAGGGAGTGCACGTTAAATATCCTTCAAAGTCCTAACGCTGCGTACGATGTCGCCCTTAACGGTTGCGTTGGGTGCCTATTCAGGTGTGGCTCGTCACCTGACTGTGGTTCTAAAATACGACGCCCGTCGCCAATAGCCCTCGTGTAGCTCTAGTGCGACGATAATTCAAACCAAACCAATCTTTATAAACTTTAAAATCAAATAAATTTACTCTCATTTAATGTTATTTTGGGGAAGGGGGTCATCAGTTTTGTCTGTTGTGTGTGAACTTTTTGGTGTATTAGCATTTTTTGGTGTGTTATTAGCACTTTTTGGTGTATTAGCACCACAACAAGTTTTGGTAGTTTGGCAGTTCCATAAGGCAAAAAATTTAGGCACCGGTCCGTGTTTTGCAAAAAAAAAAAATCTTGACTGCCTTTTTGGGATTGAATTCCCCATCAGGGTCTTTCAATGCATATCCGAATTAACATGGTTCATACATTTGTTAAGAAAACAAAATTCAAACACTTTTCCAAAAAAATTCAAGGACTAGAAATTTATTGGCAACATAAAATCTAAATATATAAAACATGCATAAGCCCAAAACACCATTTTTTTTAAAAAAATTAAAACTTGTCCACATACAATCAGAAACCCCAGTACAGGCCGAAATAGAAAAAAAAAATGTTCAAACTAAACAAAAAGAATTTTAACTTTCAAGCTGTTCTTGTGTTCACGACTCACGAACACTTGATCAGAAAAAATAATGTGGTTGTCCGACTGACCTGAACCGGAGCTACAAAAGATACTCTTCCGATCACGCAGAGCCACAGAACAGTCAATCATTCTGATACAGTGTGACGTCATCGGCAGATTTCGTGAAAACTACTAGGCGGCAAAATAAGTAAATCAGGAAACATTATTGTACTACAATTTTTTTTGTCACGGTAAATGATCGTCTTCTAATGGGGGATTGCACTGGCCGTTGATCGATATTTGAAGACATCTTAATGTAATCTAATCTTACTTCATCCTCAATTTTTGATTAAAATTTGTTATCTTTATTATTAAAATCCATTATTTAAACTTAGTTATTTATCAAAATTTAAGCTTAGTTTTCATCAATATAGAATTTCTTCTAATGGGAGATTGCACTGGCAGGCCGAGATTTGAAGACATCTTAGTGTAATCTAATCTTAATTCATCTTCGTATTTTGATTGAAATTTTTTATCTTCGTTATTAAAATCATATTAAATGTTATTTTAACCTGTAGTTTATTGAAATTTAAGTTTAGTTTCACCTAATTCCGGGCACCGTAAAAATTGCGATCAATCGCGATGATATGCTAAATTTAGGATACAAACGCGATACGCTATTTTGGTTTGTTAGAACAAAATTAAAAATTAAATTTACGGTAATTTTTTAAACGGAAAACGAATGTCTGGTCAGGAAATTTAGTAATACATTGTTAAAATCGAAAAATAATTGAATATTTTCCACAAAATTTCCCCAGAAGGCTAAAATTTCCCCCGATCTAGGATCGCCGGATCGGACATATTCTGCATCCCTGCAATCCTTCACTCCTGATGTAAACTCGACATTCAGGAAACTCAACGGCCGTCAAGTCCCGGGTTTCCGGGTTTTTTTTTGGGGGGGGGGGGGGGGGGGGGAATTTGGCCTTTAATATATTTTTTGTGGCAACCTGCCTGACTTTCAATCCCATGCACATCATCATGGCATATTATTTATTAAATAAAAAATCTTTTTAACTCCTGGATATATTAATACTCAAGCAAAAATGCAGTTGATAATATTTTTTTTAATTCTTTTTAATCTGCAACTTAATTTTATGGTTGAAACATTATTTTTTTAAAAAAATTAAAATTCATTTTTTAATGTATTTTTTTCATTGTTAATTTATGTGTTATATTATTCGAAATGGGCATGAGTCTTTCTCGAGTCTCAATTGGTAAATTATAATCACCTAATACTTAATCCCTTCTGTACTTTAAATTTTGTGTGATTTTGCAATCAATACAATTTAACGATGTTAATACATAAATCATATTTGTTGTAAATCAGACAATTTTATTAAGTGTGATGTGCAAAATTTATGCATTATGTATTTTATAGTTAATTTTAGGCCCACTTAAAATAATGATTAACAGGCCTGAGCCTTATAGGCCTTAGCAATGGTCTTGTGAGTTTATATTACTTTCAACTAATCCAGCATAAAAATAAATATTGTACTATCTTTAACTACATGCCGACCCGGCAGCACAACGGTTAGGGAGCTAGCCTTTGGAGCTGCTGGGTTTGGGTTCGAATCCTGGGAAGGCATGGATGTTTGTGTTTGTCAATAAATGTTATTTGTCTGTGTTTGTGTCCTCCTTTCTTTGTGTGTCTCTTGTGACTGTCACTTCTGGTGAGTAGGGAAACGGGCTAAAAAGCCTATGCTCCTCCCTTCTAGAGGGTGCATTCATTGTCTATTGTCTTTTGTCATATTTATGACAAATGACAGTGATTGCGCCCTCTAGAAGGGAGAATGTAAGCTTTATAGCCCATTACCCAGCTCGCCAGAAGAGACACACAAAGAAAGGACGACACAAACACATCAGACAAATAACAACATTTATAGACAAGCACAAACATACATGCCTTTACCGGGATTCGAACCTGAGACCAGCAGCTAAAAAGGCTAGTACACTAACCACTGCGCCGTCGGGCTGGCTTTGTCATCTTTTAAATATTGTGCATTCTTTTTCAGCATTGGTGCAGATTAAAACTCCTTCGTCATCACTACAATATGTCTATTGATAAGTAGATTTGACTTTTGAAATCTAAGAAATACCTCAAGTGCAGTTAGCTCTGAATGTGAAACTGATACTGTTTAATAAAAAGTTTTACTTAAAACCCTTGTTGCATACATAATTATTAAGCTCTGGTGTGTAAAGGATATTAAGTTTTTGTTAAAAGTGGTTTCATTTAAACATTCTAACAATTATATTTCTTTAAGAAATTTAGAACATTTTTATAAAAAAAAAACGATTATTTGCAGTATCCTACAGATTATAGCTATTTATTCTGCCATGGGTGGGTAAACTGCAATAACCACAGCAATCAGTTGGACCATTTTTGCTCTGAAATCTGTCATTTTTTTTTATAGGTTAGAGTTATTGAATGTTTGCAACAATAGTTTAAGGAAGGTATTCATATACCTTAGAAAACAGAAAAATTGATCAAAATATGTGTTCTCATACTTTCACATTAAAATATTATCCGATTCTATATCTTTCAAGTGGCACAAATAGATTTTATCTACTGTAAATAGCTTTTAATTTACAGGCAGTCTTTTAAAGGCTATTCTATGGTCATCAGTCTTACAATGAAAACCATGAATTGAGTTTCTAAAAAACTAATTTTGTCATAATATGCTTTTACCCTGAGTAAGATATTTCAAAATAATATGTATCGATTTTATAAAAAAAGTTAAAATGCATTTTAAAGAGTATGAATCGGAGCATGTGATCATACTTTTTATAACAGTGGTTAAAAATATTAAACTTTTTACACCTAGGTACTTAAAAAAAATATATTAAAAAATCATTTTAAAGCTAGCCATTTCAAACTATCATAATTAAACAATTACTTTGCGTAGAGCTTATATGATCACATGCCTGAATACTTACAGTTTTCTTTTCTGCAAAAATTATGTAAAACAATTACGAATGTCAATGTTGCACACAATCTGGCCCATTTAAATTATACACTAATTAATTTATTAATGAATATATTTTTTATTGCAGTAAAATATTTTATGTTAGTGCTTAGTAGTTTGTTATGTGCCTGATCTTCTCACAAAGTTTTAAAAGTATCTCAAAAATTAAAGAAAAAGTTGTCTAAGGTACATGGATAATTTGTCAATGTGTTAGTTACTGCAGTTTATCCGACTACTGCTATATTGCGCCTGGCAAAATATTAGAGAACCAATCAAATATACTCCATTAAGAAAGTACTTCAGCATTAAAAAAACAACCTGAAAAATTTAGTGCTTATTTAAAAAGCTTAAGAAGCCATTTAAGAGTAAATTCTATTCAGGCCTGGGCGGTAAAGCGTTACTTGTAAAAATTACTTTTTACGGTAATCTTAAAGGTATTTCGTTACATTTTATCACCCAGTAAATTTGCAGGTAATTCACTACATAATTTGCGAAAAAGTAATCTTTGTTACAGTAACGAGTTACTATCATTAATTTTATCATTAACACTTCAATAAATGTCCAAAACAAAAACATTTCTTTAAAAAAAAACCTTTCACATATTTTTTGCTAAATGGGGAAATATTGTTCCCACAAATATACTACTGATTGCAGTGATTATGAACACTCATCTAGCAATGATGAATTTTTGAGAATGTAAAAACTAGACATCCTTCCGCCGAAGCCAATTTAGAGTTGTCTACATTTTTCCATTGAAACTTCCTTAATACGACTATTCTATACCCTACTTACATTTAAAAGCATGTTCATAAAATGTAATATGCCTTTATCAACTAGTGCGGCTGTTGAAACGTCTTGCTCTGGTGGTTAGTGTCTCTGACCCCATCGTAGCTGTATAAGTGACTAACATTTTGAGATGCAGCCCTTGTTCTTTTGCAACAAGTGGATTTTCTGACAACTGTATAATAAAGATGATTTTTTAAAAAAAATTCATTTAGTCATTTATACTTTAGTTTTCGAAACATTTGTTAATATGAAATTTTTTCGTAAAAAGTCATCTTAAAAGTTAGGTTTGAATTATCGTCGCACTAGAGCAACACGAGGGCTATTCATCTTAAAAGTAATTGTGTAATTTGTTACTTTTTGAAATTAGTAATTTTACAGGGAATTAGTTACTTTTTATGAAAAGTAATTGTAACGAATTGCATTTAAACAAGTAACGGCCCCAGCCCTGATTCTATTTAATATTTACTTATTTTTAAACTATATGCCAAATATAAGGCTAAGAATAAGTAAAGCAACTCAACACAAATCCATTATAGAACAGCTTTGGAAGCTTTTATTGATTCAAAATCACACACACACAATAATAACGAACTAAAATCCATTAGAATCACAAAAAATAAATCAAAGTAACCACAAAACTAAAAATTAGGGTAACCGGTAATGGAATTTGAGATAGGTTCACAGTTAAAGAAGCCAAAATATAGGAGAAATGAGCAAGTTACATTACACTGTAGCATCACACTCAAAGTTTAGATTGATCATTACAAAATTCAGTATAAAGAGTCGAAACGTCGGTTACTTCTTTTCAACTACAGTAGAGACCAGTTGTTCACCGACCAAAACAGTCTTGATTTGCTCTTGCATCGCGACCTCTTTCTACAAAATAAAAGGTAATTGAGTTAAAAATTTATTCGGAAAAGTTCGTAATCAAAGCAAACAAGGTGATAATCAAAATTATAATTTAAATTTTCATACGTTAACCCATACAACCCAATTTACATAACATTAATTTTCGCATTATGCTTCTTCTACTAGTTCATTATTATCTTAAATTATCAGGTACTTTGAAATAAAAATTTAATTTTAATACTATCAGTTTCTGTATCAGAGTTTTTTTATATACTGGATGATAGTTGCTGCAAAAGATTCCTATAAAGAAAATTTTAACCTCTTGCAACCTGGCGAATTTGGGGACATTTTTTAAAAACTCCCCACAAACAATTAACATGTTAATTAGTTCCCAAATCGAGCTGTGCCTATAGAAGGAGATCCAAATATTGGTTTTCGGCCTTTGATTATAGGTATCAGTCATTTATTTCTATAAAAAAAGGAAGTTGAACAAGGTTCAATACGATATTAGAGTTCTTTAAAAAAATTATTAATTTTTTTTTCAAACTTTTAAAAAGTTCTTTTATTAGTTCATTTTAAAGGCATTAAAAACAATGTTAAAATAATTAAACTACAAATAAGTGATACAGCCTTTTTTGTTGCATTCATAGAACGCAAAATGTGTAGGGTAGACTGACCAGTGAGTGAACAGGCTCCAGTGAATAAACACTTGGTGAATACAATTAAAAAAATAAGGATTGAAAATCATTCCACTACATGGATTGGCAACACTGACTTCCTTCCATGTAGTAGGTGACAATGGTTGGTATGACAATGGTTGGTTGTCCTGGTCATTATATATCCTGGTGTTCATTCACTGGCGAACATGATGTCTTAAACGTTCATTCACTGATTAGTCTACCCTATTTTTAGAGTTTAAGGTCCTAGTAACTATTAAACAATTTGTTTTAAAAAAAAAATTCTTTGAAAAACATTTTTTAGCATAT
Source organism: Hylyphantes graminicola (assembly GCA_023701765.1). Lineage (NCBI taxonomy): Eukaryota > Metazoa > Arthropoda > Arachnida > Araneae > Linyphiidae > Hylyphantes > Hylyphantes graminicola. The sequence goes on from CM043112.1 coordinate 67,765,923, forward strand.
ATTCATATAAAAAGTATGCTTAGATTAAGAATATACGTTTACGATTTTGCTTGGTTGTTAAGATGTTATAGAAGTATTTTTTCCCGACTTGTGTATAATTTGAATCATACTTACATAACTACCATCGGCATTCAAGAGGCAGACGTTACAAGAGCTACACTTGGCAGAAATTATCTCCAAGTCTCTCAACTGTTCTGTTAAAAACAGTTGCACCGACTCGCACTCATTGATCAAATCGTTTATGTTTATTAGTTAAAAGCTTTCAAAAACTATTTGAAGAGTACAGGTGGAAAACAACTTCATTGAATAGGAATCTTCCTGTATTCTTTTGTGCTTGGCGGACATTGGCAATAGCAAAACGATTTTCTTTTGTTTTTTCTTTCACGGTACAAACAAGTGACTTGTGTCCACTGATCTCTGGGGTAAATCAGAGTTATCGCGAGAGAAAACCAAGTAACTGGATTCCTTACTTCAATGTAAGCGATGACTATTGTTGCCAAAGAATAATGGAGATAGATTCCTTTGCAATGCAGTTGTTTTTCTCGTGTACTCTTCACTTTTTTCCCCTGGCTTATGTACAATTTGAATAATACTTACATAACTACCATCGGCGTTCAAGAGACAGACGTTACAAGAGCTACACTTGGCAGAAATGATCTCCACGTCTCTCGACTGTTCAGTCAGAAACAGTTGCACCGACTCGCAGTTATCCATCGATATCAAAGGTACTTTTCCGTTGCACGTAAGCTGAAGTCTGTCGCAGCGAACCAATTCCACACATGCTATGACGGAGTTGAGGGACACCCCACATTGACGGCTACTGTCTAAAAAAAATATATAAAGGGTAATATTATGAAAAGTGTCATTAAACAGATATGCGGAGGTGTTACAGATCTGATGACAAAATTAAATTGTAATATTTATTTTATTTTTTAGTTATTTAATTTGAATATTTATTTACAAGCTACATGTACAAAAAAAATGGCAAAACACACATTGATGGCCAAGGGGAAACAAAACCCGTACAGGCCATAGCAGAAGTTTGATAGTATAGTTAAAAAATTATTTATAAATACCAAAGTAAATATGAAAACATAAAAAACAAAATACATCTGACAAACATAGGCTAAGAGTATTACTATTGCTTCATAAATAAATAAAATTAAAAGGTATCAATGTTGTTGATTTTACAGATAAAATTGAAGATTTCATGTTTGAAAGAAGAGACAGATACAAAATTTTGAATGTGTAGATGTTACCTGTTATATTAATGGGGAGCTAGATAAAAAAAAGTGTTTACGAAAAATTTCTTTGCTAAAATTAGGAATAACATGTATTTCATTAGGTCTTCTTTGGGAAACATGTTCTTTACGATTACAAGTTTGTTTACTTGAATCATTATCAATCATTTATTAAAATTTCACTACATAGCACCAAACTATACTATACTTTAAAGCACATGTTTATGAAAAATCAGTAACAGAATCATATTTCCGTAACCAATAATTTTGTTTCTAAATGTTAAAAATATGACTAATTTATTACGCTGCGGTTGTACTGTCTTCAATGCTGTCTTCGACGCGATCCACAATAGTGTAACTGCGGAAATCGAAGCTTGAGTCGAAGACAGACCTAACCCATCTAGTTTTACTATTAACCTTCCAACGGCGATATATAATTATTGCAAAAATTAGCAAATAAAATGTCCGTAATTAAGCATAACAGCATCAATTTATTTTCTTGTCGAGATTTTGTCCATAATCCATAATGGTGAGACTTTATATTTTAGCTTAATAGTTCAATTTTAGATTATTGTTTCACTATTTAAAACTTTAACAATGGCAACAAAAGCTCAATTCTTTAACAAATCCAAAATAGATACCTTTGATTTTTATTTTTTAAGTATATTATCACACCCATACCAGTTTTCAATTCATATCTATAATCTACTGCTGGATACTTTTAAAGTTTCTACTCTTAAATACTGACACAATCTTTTTCATGTTGTGTTTGTAAAATAAAGTTTTAAATAACGGAATAGAATGTGTTGATATTCGTAATACTGTTCATTTTGCAGTTCCTGGTAAACTTTACAGAAACCATAATCAGGGTTCCCACTCTTTCACTTAAAAAAAATTCAAGGACTTTTCAAGGACCTTTATATCTTTTTCAAGGACCTTTATTTTTTTTTCAAGGACAAATCAATGACTGCCTCTTTGAGATTAAAATCCCTATATTTTTTGGTCTTTCAATACATGTTTTTATTAACACGGTTCATACAAAGTTACAAAAAAAATGAAGCACTTTTCCAAAAAAAGTTCAAGGACTTTTTCAAGGAAAGTCAAACCTAAATATATAAAGGGTGTTATGCTAACACTGCATTTATTTTAAACTAAAAATTTTAAACTAAAAGGCTAAAGTAGAAAAAAGGTTCAACCATAAAAAAAAAAAAATTTTCATTCAAGGTGTTCATGTAATTGTAATCACGACTCACGGACACCGCAAGTTTGACACTTGATCAGAATAAAATATTCTGGTTGGTCCGACTTGGCCTGAACCGGAGCTACAAAAATAAACCGAGACACTCTCCTGATCACGCACAGCCAGAGAACTGTCAATCATTCTGATGCAGTGTGACATTATCGGTAGATTTCGTGAAAATTACTAGGCAGCTAAATAAGTAAATCAGGAAGCATTATTTGACTGCTGAAGTAATGGAAGATTGCACTGGCTGGCCGAGATTTAAAGAAAACTTGTGCAATCCAATCTTAATTCATCTTCACATTTTAATTAAATTTTAATATCTTCATTATTAGAATCTGTTATTTGAATGTCTTATTTTTTAAAATTTAAACTTAGTCTCACAAAAATTATGGTGCGAAGAGAAAATAGACAATTGTTTAAAAAAAAGCATCGCAGTTCTAGCTAATTGTTTGGCTATTTTTATCGCTGTTTTAGTGAATTTGCATCCCAAATTGCTATTTGATACCGCTCAAATCTGTCTCTGGTTGCAAAAATAGACCTATTGTTTAATAATTAGCCATCGGACCTGAAGTTAACTAAGAGAAATCGGTTCATCGGCTTTGAAAAATACGGGAAACCGATGGAAGCCAATGTTTTTTTTTAAAGAAAAAATAACATTTTGAAAGCAAATTAAATAAGATTGTAACAGATTTTTTCAGACTTGTTACGATGATCGCATTTAAAATATTTACCGATTCTTATAATAGATTTTTTATATTACAGTTTTGGTTTAAGACGGATCGCTGAACCAGACTTCAACGAATCGTTATATTTACTAGTTCGCAGCGAAATCGCAGTAGTAGAGACTCGTTATTTTTATAGTTTTAGTTCAAACGGATCTGTTAATCAAACTTCGACATCTTATAATTTTGTTTAATCTTCGGCAATATCGCAGTAGTGTCTTATTTTTATAGTTCATGGATCAGTGAACCAAACCTCGATGCCTCGTAATTTTTGCTCTTATTTGCTGCAAATTGGCAGTACATCATTCCGTTTAGTTTTATAGTTCATAAGACGGGTCGGTCAACCAAACATCGACGCCGCGTTTGATCTTAGCAGCCACAGAACTGTCAATCATTCTGATGCAATGTGACTCATCGGCAGATTTCCTGAAAATTACTTTGCGGCGAAATAAGTAACTCCGAAAGCATTATTGGAGTACATATTTTTGGTTACGTTAATGATCGTTTTCTAATGGGAGATTGCACTGGACGTACATCGATATTTGAAGACACCTTAATGTAATCTAATCTTAATTCATCTTCAAATTTTAATTAAAAATTTTATCTTTAGTGTTAAAATCCATTCTTTAAATAAGATATTTCGATAGGGATCCGCGCCTGACGGGGGAAAAATCAAGTACTTTTCAAGGACTTTGTGCATTTTTCAAGTACTTTCCGGGGCCCCCAGTTAACCAAATTAAATTCAAGTACTTTTCAAGGATTTTCAAGGACCGTGGGAACCCTGATAATTTATTTGTTGAGGTTCTTAACCCTTTCAGTCTCAATGACATCATCATTTTTTATAAAAAAATTCTGTTCATCTATAGACATTTATGATATCAAAAAGCACATCATTTGATTCTTTAAACTTTTTTCTATTAGACAATATTGTTAATTATTTCCAATAGATGTCAGACCTATTATTTTTTTAAAATTATGATCAGAAACATGACGATGCCAAATGGCATCACTAGGACTGAAAGGGTTAAAAAGCTTAGTACATTGGGTCAGCTTTTATCCAAAAAAATACAGCAAGTCTGGTTGTACATTTCTGAGCATTCCTAAAAATGCAAAATTCCAGCGTTCTTATATCACAAAACAGGCAATTTTATAATTACCGAGCTCAGGCAATCTTAAAATTTGCCAAACTATGGAAAATCGCAATTGTCAAAAGTTCGGAGAGACAAAAATCGCTATGTTAGATTACCCCATATCGCAAAATTATTACTTATTTTTAAAATATGTTAGCCAACTTCTTTCTTTACTTAAAGGAAAAAATTTTAAGAATAAAGGAAAATCTTTTATTTTAAGCAGTCCCCCCAAGAAATGACTGACATAGTTTTTAATATAAACCATTTAAAGAAAATTAATTAGTTTGATTTATGCATGGTCTTAAGTAATCCTGCATTTTCATAAGGAGGGTGTACAAAAGGAGTTTTGGTTTATTTAGTAAATAAAATGCAAAAGTCCTATAAAATAGAATTTTTACGTTGAAAAGTACATACCAATTGTCAAATTCGTTATTTTATTTTTGCATTCCAAACTTGAGTTCTCCATTTTGTAGATTGCAACCGACTCGGACATACTTTCATTCTCAATAACCAGATCGTATTTGTTCTTTATGTGCTCCTGTTGGGAAAACATTGAAGTTGTTGAAAAAATTATTCAAATTAGGTAGTATCTTTGGGAAACAAGCATCACAAAATTTAAAATTTAGTAACACCAATTAAATGCATTAGAAAGAGTATCAAAGAAAGCATACTTTCTTAATCATTCATATTAAAACCTCAGAGTTATTTTTTTTTAAACAAACTATGCTTAACAGTTATTGATTTCAGAGTATAACCAATGATTATAGATTACAACCAATAATTTTACATTACAACCAATAATTTTACATTACAACCAATAATTTTACATTACAACCAATAATTTTACATTACAACCAATAAATTTATCTTACAACTATTTAAAGAAATATAACATGTCTTAGTGTTTATAATTTATATGCTGTGCTCTTCTATTAACCCTAGTTAAAGGCACCAGTAGTAGTTGTATATTTTTTCTAATATTTTTGAACTTTTCAATAAATAACTTTACATTAAAGTACTAAAATCAATTCCAAAGGTGCTAGTATGGGGTCATTTGAGTCAGCTACATTTATCATATAAAAATGGGTAAAAATATTCAATACAGGAGCTGTAATTTGGATTAGAAATGCATTTTATCCCCATTGGATTAAAACACAGAGAGAAGACTTAACAAAGAAAGACAGCAAAACGCTTATAACTCTAACCATATTTTAAAATTTAGATCATTGACTACCAATTAAATAAAAGTTGTGAATCAATAAATTAATTAAAATAAAAACTAGCAAAATTGCAAAAATCAGTACATTTCAAAACTTGAAAGATTAAAGAACTCATAATTTGTTAAACAAAAATGAATGAAAATTTCTAAAAAAAAAAATAATAAATAAAAGTTGGATCCTACCAAATCCACAGAACTCTTTTTTTTTCTTTACATTATAAGTAGTTATTCTTTCATGAGGCAAAGCCTTTAAATCAGGATTTAGAATATACATTTTAAGAGTTGTAAGTTCCTTTAGACAAAAATACGAAATTCGGGAGTTTTTTTAGGAGGAGTAGGAGCCCTGAAGTAAAGTATGGCCAATTTTAGATTTTTGGGGCATTTCCGGTCACTTAAAAATGCTTGGACTTTTTACACTAGCATATACAGTGGTGGCCAAAAGTGTGGACAATTTTTGAAAGTTTCATATTTTTCAACTTTGTGTGATTACAGAATATATTAATTGTATATCAAATTAAACAATTGTAAATCAAATTAAGAGTAATTTAATCATTATGAGGACCACTGTGTGCAGATCGCTGAAGCCGTCTATGAGACCTTTGGTCCAATATAATCTATATCCATGGACACAACATCATCATCAAAGTAATTTCATGTAGAATTAAAAATAAATACAGTATTACAATATCTGTATAACTAATAAGTTATGCAACGAATAGTATGATCTGTCTTAGTTTTGCAAGTCATTGAACCACCAACTTGTATTGCAATTTCAGCATAAGAGAATCCGTTGATTGTGCTTGTTTGTTTAACTAAAATGAGCATAACTTTATTTGTAATATAGATACTTTAATTCTGTTTTTTTAAATGAAATTCTACATTAAATTACCTTCAACTTAATACTTAAATGTTTGTGTTTAAGTGAAATTTAATAGATGCAAGAACACAGGTAACAGTTGAAACACATTAAACTTTCAAAAGGTGTCCACACTTTTGGCCACCACTGTAACTGGTTTGAACTGATGTGCCACCATTTCCAATCAATGGTTTCACAATAAAATAATTTCAAGACATTTTGAATTTTAAAATTTTCAATTTTAGTATGTTGATTTCATGCTTTTTTCTTCAAATTATAACCGACATTAATTCTTTAGTTTTGTTCAATCATTATCTCAAATTAGCATTTTATTTAAAATAATATTCCCCTATTCCCCTGATTACATAATTTATTGTTTACATTTGTTTGCATATTATTTGATCAGATTGCATAGTTAAATTGTGTTTAGATACATAGATTTCTAGTTTAAATGCAATATTTACATAATTTTTGAATATATATCTTAATTTTTGTATTATATGGTCCTTTTATTGCAGTCTAAATATCCGGCCTTTTTAAGAAGGTTCAGTGCACTGAATTGCGAAACTTACAACAAGCCATTTTCGGCCTTCCAAGACAAACTTTGGCGGATAAGTCTTCGCCACAGGGGATTTCGCTGCTCCAGCAGTTTTGGCTGCAACCGTCTTTGCTGGTCCTCAACCCGAACTTGCCTGTCCATCACCAACCATCACCTCACGTAACTGGCTTCAGCACTATTTGAAACAAATTAAAATAATCATATTAAAAGAAAGTACAACACTTTTAACCATAAGAATACCAAAAGAAAGTATAAAACAATAATATAGTGATTTAATTCAAATAAAAATGGCTTCTTATGCTTTCTAAACTAGCAGTAAAAGTAAATGTGCATGCAGTTTTTTTTTTAATTGTACTTTTTTTTTTTTTTTTCTTTCTCTCTTTTTTTTTTTTTTTTTTTTTTTATTTTTTGAATGAAGCTTTGTAGTTCAGGCTATGAAGTGGGTGGATGGACTGAACGATTACTTCCCACTTTCTACGTTTATAAACATAGTGAAGAAGCAACACCGTGTGAAGACTAAACTGGATAAAAAAAAAAAGAAAAAAAAAAAAAAAAAAAAAAAAAAAAAAGGAATTGGTTCATTAGTTGGAAACTCTTGTAAGGTAATATTTACATACAAAATGATCTTAATACAATTTAACCAAATATACTTTTCATTCTGATAAAGTTGTGAAATTTTCTCAAATAACATTCAAATCTGTTAGACCTTAAATGAAATCAATGTTTTAAACATGTTTTCTGGATGGATTCACAAATAATTTATGGAACTCCTTACATACTCGGAAGGATCTTCCTCATAGCATATTTCTATTTACCCTACATAGGTTGGCAAGGAGTGTAAATGTTGTACATGTACGTCACATCACAACACAGAGGGTGCAACTGTCACGCAGGACGGACTTATTTAATGAAAAGGTAGAAAAGGGGGGGGTGACTTACTCCAATACATACAGGGTGAGGCAAATAAAAGTGGTCCCGGTCTAGAAATAGGAATATGCTGAAATGCTTGGCGAGAAAAACTCTCCTGAAACCTGTTTTCGCATTGGTTGGATCGGATTAGCTTCACATTAGAGCTGCTCATAGACTAGTGGCGGGTTCAGATATTACTTCATATTGTATCAAGACGTCCGATAATGGTCCGATAATGCAAATTTTGTGTCTTGCAATCAATTTACAATGTTTTGTATTAACAAAAACAAAAAGACCGATTTCCTAGGATAAATAACGAATAAAACAATCACTAGTGCCAATATTTCTTGATCAGCTCTACAAACCTTGTTTGTATTTCATGTCAACTAGCTTCTCAAACCAAAGCGTGGTTGCCGGCAAATAAGTTGTCAAGCGTTTGTTTGGGCTTAAAGTTGAAGCGATCAATAGCTTCAGTTAGCAAACCTGTTTTTGACTTGGCAACATTTCTATCGTATTCTTATCTCCACATTGGAGCCACTTTTATTTGCCTCACCCTGTATATTGTAGCGAACTAAGACTTGAACCGATAGGAATCCGTAGCTCAGTGGTAAAGAACGATACTGCAAACCAGAAGATTGTGGGATCGATCCCTGGCATGGCTTATAAATTTATAATTTCATTATGTCTTAATTTGAATTGTTTCTCTTTATTTTTCTATTTATGTAAATTAGTTAATTTCTAGAACCTTCTAGGCCAGAAGGTTCTACCGCTCTATATAAAGGAATGTAATCATCCAGTTGGATTATTAAAAAGTCTCGAGCTAAGATATAGTTGACTTGTAGTTTCTTGTATACGACTAGTTACACCAGTTACCGTATTTCCCCCTCGTCTATGCAACAATATGATAAGTTCTGTGAATTATCCCTCTTCTTACTGAAATATGCTAGGAAATACTCTGAAATTCTCCATCTGCATGATACTTCAAAGGATGTCGAAAATCATATTTTTCTTAATTCTCGTAATTATAATGAAAAAACTATTATTTTTTTTAAAAAACTTTTAACTTTTTTTTAAAAACTTATTTTACCACTTTTATTTGCCTCACCCTGTACAAGTCATTCAAAAAGAGTTCTTACGTTTCGTAATATCGCTCCCTTTGTTCAGGTCACTCAGCAAGGCGTTGCGAGAGGCTTCAGTGGAAGCGTGGCTGTCTCCACTCGGGGCATCACAGAAGGCAGGGGGAGGGGGCGGGGGTGGGATGCCGGCAGCACTCATGGCGGGAAACTGGAAAACACAATTTTGTATACTTCAGCATATTCAACTTTAAAAATAAATCTTGCTGAATATGCCACTTTTCTTTGTAAAGTGCCACTTGGCATAGGCCCTTTTTTATAAGATACGCAAACAACAAAAGTGACATATCGTGAAAGTTTATTGCAAGTTGGACAAAGAATTATCCTATACTAATATAGAGTTAGGGTGAAATGGGCGCCTAAACAAACCTCTCCCTCAACCTTAGTGGGTGTCACTCTAATAGCAAGATAATTGGATTAGCATTGTGTAAATGAAGTTTATATCTTCATTAGCTAAAGAATATTTATTTAGGTTAAACAGATACTTCAAACTCCAGGTTCTAATTTTTTGAAATCCTAGGTTAAATACTTAGGAAAAAAAAACAAATACAATTTTGTAAGGAAGAGTGAAAAAGGCGAGAATTAAAATAATGAAAACATGAATTAGAGAAAAATGTTTATTTTGGCTCCTCTAGAAGAATAGGGCTACTGGGCCTCTACCACAAATCCTTTTCTATGGTTTTTACAAATATATCACCAATAACAGCATTCGTCCAGCTACAGCAAGATTAATGATTTCTTGGTTTTTAGTTAGTAACAGCGGAGTTGCTTGATGATTTCGAAAAAGCAAAACACTTCATACATTTTATTTCCACTATTATAGTTTTAAAAAAATAATAATAATAAACTAGGCAACATAATTTGATGAAACAAAGTTTTTACAAGCAGGGTTGCCACACTTTTTGGTAAAAGAAAATCAAGGACAGTATAGTTGAATATGCAATACCTATAAATTTCCCAAAAGTTTTTAAAAATTCATTTAGAAAACGAATATGAGCCCTCTAATTTTCAAATTAACTTGTATATGTGTTTTAAAATAACCACATATTTATTAAAAAGTCCATCTAAAATTCCTTGCTTTGCCTTGGATTATACATAAACAATAAATCAAAAAGTAAAATATTAACTTATTCACATTGAAAAAGTGTTTTCAATGTAGCTAAAACTAACATTCGCAACAGCTTTAGAAGACAACAGCCCAAAAATTAAGGACTTTTCAAAGTGGAGGTTTTTCAAGATCTTGAAAATCGATGTTTTTTTCAAGCACTTTTCAAGGACTGTGGCAACCCTGTACAAGACTTATCACAATATTTAACCCTTTCAGTCCCAAAAATTTACTACACAACAGAAACTTCTGATATTCACAAAATAAGCTTATTTTAGGTCAAATATACAAGTTCCATAAGAAAAAAAATTACTTTTAATTTTTTATATGGTTTTTTAAATAATGCCAAAAATTTTTAACTGTGGAAAACAACAAAATAAAAAAATATATATTACCTAAAAACACTTCGAGTTATATATTTTAAGGTATCTGACCATATTATTAAAAAAAAATTAGTAATTATTTTAACCGAAATAGTTTAAATTGTGTTTTAGATATGTGGAACTGAAGTGAACTTATCAAAAATCAGGTGAAACGCTTGTTGGCTAGTTTCGAAATTAAAAAAATAGTGGTTCTGACTTCTATTGAGATTAATGTAAAATATTGTCTAATATAACAAAGTGTGAAGAATGGAATGATGTGTGTTTGGATGTCATAACGGGACATAAACATTTGGAAAAAAAATATTGAAAGTGATGATGCCAAATGGCATCACTGGGACTGAAAGGGTTAAAAATTATTGAAAAAAAAAATACCTTGTTCCAGGTGAATCCCGTTAAATGGTGCTTTTTAACATAAAGGTGCAGTTCACTGAACAGCTCCTTGAGTTTCGCTACAAACAAACTGTGCTTCTCCACTCCCTTGTTCTCAGTAAGCACTCTGTTTGCGTAATACTGGCTGCAGTCAATCATGTCCCGAATGAATTGGGTAGGAGCTGGTTTCTGCAAATGATAAAAAATCATGTGTATTTGATAAGACCTGCAATGTAAATACAGTAGAACCCCAATTATCCGAGTTAATGTGGACCGATACTAACTCGGATAACCGAAAAACTCGGTTAAAGTGAAAAATTTAAATTAAAACAATTCTGTATGTCTAAGTGCATATTTTAATAAGTACAAATGTTATACAGACTACGTGCAATTCATATGCAGGACATTGAAATAGTTCTTTCACTTAAAAAAGTCTTTAATTGTTTTTGTTTTATGTTATTTTGGCGTTTCTTGGCAGCAATGTAAGAAAAGTAAAGGGGGGAATTATTGTTGGATTTCTTTTCCTGGAGGTTTGTGAGATCATTCTGCTCAGAATTTTTTCTGGTAGTCGTCGGAAAAATCCTAGAAATATTTCAAAGCTCGGTTAAAGCGGAAAATCGGAGCTCGGATAATCGGGACTGTACTGTATTATTTGTCATGTTTTGGACTTTTTGAGTAGTAGAACTGATCTACTAGTACTAACAACCACACTGTAAAAGCTCTAATTTACCATCTGCAGATTGTAAAAATATTAACTCCACCCTCTGAGGGATAAGCAAATTGACAGAAGTGTAAACTTATTTTCACTACATGAGATTTAAATTAAAAATTTTAAGTAAAAATGTTATTTTTATAACTTTAATTAATAATGAGTACATAATAGAAATTTTACATAATTTCCTACACTTATTCAACCTGGTTTATAACTGTTAGCCATAACAAAAGATGTCTACTCATTGTGCCATAACGAGATCAAAAACAACAACACCGGTTTGTTTTGTTTATGACTTTAAGAAGAGTTGAGTTGTTCACGAAACAATGTACGATTGACTTGCTAATTTGCATATGTTTTAGTTTTGTGAAGTAATTTATCTGAACTGATTTGAAGTAATTGAAATCGGACTGATATAAATAGTCAACACATCGTGGACTTGGCACTCTCTTTTGATTTCCTTGCTGTTCTAGTATGTAGCTGGTTCTAATTAAAATTTAAGCCGGCGTTTGGTGGACAACTGCGCTTGTAGCAGTCGGGTGTCCTACGACATTTAAGATGAGTAACTAATTATTTTTAATTGTTATTTAGTTTTAACTGACCACTTCTAACCATTCTTGTGCAATGTTTTGTTAGTAGAAATGTTGTTTGTTTATGAAATATAAGATTAAATAGTAACTGTTTTACTTTTAAAAACTTGTTTTTCTTTCTTCTGCTGGATGCATGTAATTTTTAGTTGAACTTTTTAAGTGTAACAATAACGTCTTAAATATTGTGGTCTTTAGAAGGACGCCATAACCAGATTAGATTGCACACGGCTCAAAACAATTAGAGGAGCGCATGGTTTAAACACTTTAATCCCCAATGATTCCATTTGGAATCATCAGCTTGCGAATTTTTCTGACTAAGTTAAGCTCACACTGGCATATTGTTAGATGGAAGAATCGTGTCTTTTGCAGAATTAAATTATGTTCTAATTAATTAAATGAAAATATGAAAAACATGGTAACATATAATTAACACTACAACAATTGTAGCAAATAAATTGACCCTATATTCTTCATGCTTGCATTTTCTAGATGTTTAAAAAATAATTTGAACTATTTTTAACAAATAAAGTTTTGAAAAAATTAGTGTTATAATTTGTTCATAGGTTATGATTCCAATTTTTTTTTTTGCTTTAATTTTTAGATTAAAATATTCCCCCTGTTTTTTACTATTTCATTCTAGATGCATAATGAATCTATTTCACAAATTTTAGATTTTTTAGAATAAAAATTACAAAGTTGTGAGTGGTAGGATAACAAAAGTAGGCAAAGTGCTCCCCTAAATGTTTTGAGCAGTGTAGTGAAAACTAAGAAAACAATTTTTAATACCTTCTAATAAAAAAGAAATAATCAAACTTACTATTGTCATAAAACTTAAGGCTGGTATAGCTTCTCTAACTGCAGCAAAATGACTGACTACCTCTTTGGATGGCTTGACTTTCGATTCCTAAAAATTAAATCATTTTCATAAAATTTTGAAAGTTACATTCAAAACATCTGAAATTTATTGCAACTTAATTATGGTAACTAATTCATCTGAAACAATTACGTAATATTACATCATACAGTATGCAACAGTAACCCTGATCTTGTGCGACTTCGAATTCTAAATACAAAAATTGTTGACCAACAACAGGCCAGACCCCAGCAAGGTTGGTCCAAAAATATTTATAATTCTTTACTTTTTTCCTATAACTATCGAGATTTTTCTAAAATTCTTCTACGCACTTTGAATACACAACATAATCTGGTATAGCTGCCAATCATCGACAACTCAATTGCAAAAAAAAAAAAAAAAAAATTGCATTTTAAATATATTTACAGAATTAAGAAATCTGAACATATTGAAAATCTGAATTTCAAGAACTATTTATGAGATCCAAACTATATTCTTTTAAAAATCCTGCATACTTGGACTGTGATGTTTTTAAATACTTCTAACCTGAATTAACCCTTTAAGACCCTTTCAGATGGTGCTGATTTAAGGTTATGAGACTAAAATGTTTTACCAAAAAAGTTGCCTTAAACAGCATCAATGCCATACTTCAAAAAATAATTTACAAGGATTTTTTAAAATTCACTTTTCGTGTAGTTTAATTTTTCACATCTAAATTTATTCTGGGCTATAAGGGAGGTTAAATATGTTCCACAAGTGGAACGTTGGCGTATAAAAGGTTAAAAAAACAATGAAATGTTTTATAAAAAAAGTTAAATATACAGTGGTGGCCAACAGTGTGGACACATTTTGAAATTTTCATAATTTTCAACTTTGTGTGAATACAGAATATATTAATTGTATATCAAATTAAACAATTGTATATCAAATTAAAAGTAATTTAATCTTTATGAGGACCACTGTGTGCAGATCGCTGAAGCCGTCTATGAGACCTTTGGTTGATATATAATCCATATCCATGGACACACCATCATCATCATCAAAGTAATTTCATGCAGAATTAAAAATAAATACAGTATTACAATATATGTTTTACGAATAATTTATGCAACTAATAGTATGATCTGTCTTAGTTTTGCAAGTCATTGAACCACCAACTTGTATTGCAATTTCAGCATAAGAGAATCCATTGATTGTGCTTGCTTGTTCAACTAAAATGAGCATAACTTTATTTGTAATAAAGATAATTTAATTCTATTTTTTAGTGAAATTCTACATTAAATTACCTTCAATTTAATATCTAAATGTTTGTATTTAAGTGAAATTTAATAGATGCAAGAACACAATTAACAGTTGAAACACATGAAACTTTCAAAAAGTGTCCACACTTTTGGCCACCACTGTAACTTACCACAATACTTTGTATTGCCGAAGAATATTGATGGAAAACAAAGTGATCCTGCAAGAAAGTTAAGAGTCATAAAACAAATTCTACTAAATCAGTCATACATACAGTTTAAAAAAAAACAGGAATTTTCCATACATACTACCTAATAATGCTAAATGACAGAATTAAAGTCATGTTAAACATTTACTTCACAATAACAGACATCAAGAGAAGAATTTTATAAGTCATACAAATTTTAGCCTTTTATTGGGAGAAGTAAAAAAAAATGTTGTTACTTCGTTACTGCTAAAAATAACTAAATTAGAGTTACTTTCTAAAAAATCTAACAGCACTACGTGATGTTACCTAAAAAAAAAGTAACTGTTTCATGTAACAGTATTATAAATGGCACATTACTCTAATTCCTGTGTATAGATATACACTGCTCAAAACAATAAGGGGAATGCATGGTTTAAAACATTTCGCCCCCAATGATTCCATTCGGTATCATCAGCTTCCGATTTTTTTCCTCCACGAAGTTGAACTCTTACTTATTTATCGTTAGATGGAAGAATCATGTCTTTTGAAGATATAAATAATGCTTGTTTTAATTGAATGAAAATATGAAAAACATGGTAAAATAAAAGTCACTCCCAAAAACTTTTATGAAATAAATTGACCCGAAATTCTTCACGCTTGCATTCTTAGAAGCCTAAAATTTGATTTTATCTTTTTTTTACAATTAAAATTTTGAAAAAATTATTGTTATAATATATTCAAAAGTTATGAATCCAATTTTTTGCCCCTTAAATTTTAGTTTAAAAAAATTAAGATTTGTTTTCCTGTTTTTTACCATTTCAATCTGGATGCATAAGGAATCTATTTCATAAATTTAAAATTTTTATAATAAAAAATAAGAAGTTGGTACTGGACGGGTAAAGAAAAGTACGCAAAGTGCTCCCCTAATTGTTTTGAGCAGTGTATATTAATATTTATAACTTTTGCAAAATTTCAACAAAGGTTAAATTGTAACTCACTTTTTCCGGTTGAGGATTAGCCAAGCCAAAAACAATCAAGGCTCTAGTTGCCATAAAAGCACCTTTGACAAGGGAACCCTTCAAACAAAAACGCTTTTTAGTATAATGCATATAGTTATTTTTATTATAATAAATTAAATTGGTAATAATTTAACCACAATGGTTTAATAAAATGTACAAGAAACAGCGGTGTTATATGCCTCTGCGGTGGTCAGGTAAACTGCAATAGCTATACTATACCTAAACCGACCTTAAGGTAGGCGAATACCCAAAATTCTAAAATTTTTACTATTACTTTAATCTTTTCCAAATTTGGCATAGTGATTTGAAATATAATGAACAATGCTTTTGGGGCAATTTTTTTTTATTTAAATATAATTGATTTATTTTAAATGGTGTTTTTCAACTAAAAAAAGGGGGTTATGCCAACACTTCTAGCATAAAAACTTTACATTAATTCACCTGAAATTTTTCACAGATGCTATTTCAATATATATCTGTGCCATGAACCTCTAACATCTGGTGTAAGTATACAAGTTTTTTTTTAAAAAAAATGTCCAAGTGTAAGTTAATCGAAAAAAATCCTTTTTTGTGGTTAATTTATAACATTTTTCTTAATAACTTTTTTTCTTGTAATATGTATGTAACTCTAGAGGGTCATTGCATGTATCAGTTCAAAACGAAGAATTTAATACATAATAAATGTTCATAGGACGAAAATTCAATGTGGTAGACTTGTTGGCGTAAACCTCTTTTTTTAGTAGAAAAACAACGTTTAAAATAAATAAATTATATTTAAATAAAAACAAAAGCCTAAATAGTATTATTCATTGTATTTGAAATCACTATGCCAAATTTGGAAAAGATTAAAGCAATAGTAAAAATTTTAGAATTTTGGGTATTCGCCTTCCTTAAGTTTGCAGTATACAAATGTTCTACAAGAAATCGGGTAAATAGTTCTCATTTTTGAGTGCGAGAATCGAATACAAAAAGGTATTTCACATTCAATAAACAAATTTATTTGTTATTTCAAGACATAAATTTATTATTTTTATTAGTTTAGCTTCAGTTAGAGTGTTATTTTAATTGTTTTTTCCTTTGATTTTGACGTAACAGGGCGCACGAATATCAGGGTCAGAGGAGCAGCCAATAGAAACAGGCGAAATTTCGGCGCCAGCAGCGTTGTTTACGCACATTCCTCCGCCTAGTACATTTCTCTGCTGCAAACTTAAGCTCGGTTTTGGTGTAATAACTTAAACCATTGTTACAAGCACTCAATAACTAAAAAACAATAATAACAAATATCTAGTAAAAGAGTTAACTTGTTTTTACTGAGTTAACATTTATATAAAATATTACATTTATAATAGTTTCCAGCATCATTTTTTTGCTATATACACTAAAAATGAAGGACATTATTTTTTGTGTAAGAAAAATTTGAAGTCTTGAGGATAAATCGAGGTTTTTTTAAAGTTACAGTAAAAGTTTTGTCAAACATTTCTTGGCCTACATATTAGTACAGTAAACTCCCGATTATCCACGGGACTCAACCCCCTGAAATAATAATTCAACAAAGCACAGAGAAATGAAATTTAGTTTTTTTAATAATGATTAGGAAAAATGCACTCTAAGAACAGCGAATATCTTTTAAGAACGACGAAAACATTCAAAGAAAAACGAATATATTTTAAAAACAAAGAATACATTATACGAACAACAAGGGCATTAAAATAAGGATCACTATAGGAAACCTGGTGTGTGCCGAATTGTGTTGGCAGGTGCACATCACGTGCGGATTTTTGTTAAAAAGCGTCACTTGTAAAATAAACTGGCTCTCGATTTTATTGAACTGCTTTGCGTGATTTTGGTAGCGAAATGAGTGAGAAGCAAAAAAAAGTTGTCTTGAAAATTCAAGAAAAACTACAACTCATTAATAGGATTTAAACGGATCTTCTAAAAAGCAAATGTGCTTGGAGTATGGAGTAAGAGAAACCACAGTGAGAGACATTTTGAAACAAAATCTGTTGCAATTTGCATCCACAGCTGTCAAATTTTTTTTAAAATCTTCGTCATTGTTACGTTTTTTAAATCTTTTAATACTATGATATCTGTACTTTACTTTTATAAAACCAGAAGCAATTTTGTGGATATTTTCTTTACTTTTGCGAATTCGTTTATCCGCGGATGCTTTTATAAAACCAGAAGCAATTTTGTGGATATTTTCTTTACTTTTGCGAATTCGCTTATCCGGGCTTAATCGGGAGTTTACTGTATCTAAATATTTTTTAAATCCCCAACTCTTAATACATTTTGTTTAATACTATACCAATTGCTGCATTTCAGGTCCCAAAGATTGACACGTTGTCACAAATTCCTGCAATGCAGCATTCACCAAAGAGTCATAATCTGCAACCTGTGGTAGATCCTCCTGGAAATATAAAATTATATTAATAAATTAATATTAAATTAATAAATACAAAAATATTATTAAATTCATTAATATTACATTGAATTATACTTCATACGAGGAAAATAATAAGTAAAGTTTTCATTACGATTTGGGTATATTTGTTGTTTTACTGTGGTTTAGTGCGACTTCACTTTAGTTTATATTCATCGATTTAATGTGTTAATATTATTCAATACATTTAAAATGTAATACCTTATACTGGTACCTCTATAAGGCAAATAATAGTATGGTTAGGTTA
Source organism: Hylyphantes graminicola (assembly GCA_023701765.1). NCBI lineage: Eukaryota > Metazoa > Arthropoda > Arachnida > Araneae > Linyphiidae > Hylyphantes > Hylyphantes graminicola. The sequence goes on from CM043112.1 coordinate 67,784,079, forward strand.
TGATTAATAATGTCAAGATTTAAAAAAAATAGCTTTTTCAAACAAAAAAACTTTTGTTTCATAACATTTAAAAATTAATTAAATCATTAACAGCTTATTTATATATTTTTTATAATTTAACACTTATCGAGGGCTATCTCCTGAAACAATACATGAAAAATTGATATAAACAAAAAACAATTAAAAAACAACTATTTGTGAACAATGGATTAGTCAAGACTGTATTATTTCCAGCTTTTGAAACCAAAACAAATCAATAAATATACAACAAATTCAAAAGCATCATTAAAAGGCTAAAAAAAAAAAATCCTCACCATTTTTCTGCTTTGTCTTATTGAGTAGTCCTGAAAACAAAAAATAAACATTAGCTAACAGTATAAAAATTTCATAGTGTGCAAATCAAAGTTTTATAGTAGGGTAGAGACTGAATCTACTGACCGCACCATGGACCAACACAGAGACAATATAGGGTGGCATGTGGGGCCCGATGGCCGAGTGGTTTGGATCGCAGGCCGCAACACTAGCAGTTTACGCGCTGTAACAGGGGCAGGTTCGATTTTTGCCTTTACCCTGGGTGTATTTCTTTTCTCAATACAGGGTTGTCAAAAACCCGGGTTTTTTCATAAAAAACCCAACCCACTTGGGTTTTTTCAGGGTTTTAGGTTTTTTTTCATGTATTTTGGATATTTTGGTCTGGGTTTTGCGGTATAATTCGAGAAGTTTTAATTATTTGTAAAAAAAATGTAAGAACTAACAGAACAAGCAAGAAAATTAGTCAAGGTGCACAGGTCGCTTAAATCGAAAGTAATTAAAAAAGATTGGTAGACGTTGTTAAAGAATAAAGAAACTGGTTTGCATTGATTATAATCAGGAATGTTGCAATTTAAAAGAGAATTATTTTAAAAAACTGATAATTGCATAAAGAGATAATGAAGAATGTTTAAATTTAAATTTATAAATGATTATCTAGAAAACCAAATATTGCTTGCGTATGTGTAAAATTATGTAACCCCCAGAATATAGTAACTGTACAAATTTCAATTTGAATAAAAAAGTATTAATTGTATTTATTTGTTACATAATTAGTATACATTTAAATTTTTAAACATATTTTAAAAAGTTAAGGAACAAAACATATTAAGAATAATACTAAAGAATTCATTGAAAATGATATGAAATATATTTTTTGTTTGCATATAAAAAGTTTGAACTTTTTTTTAAAAATTTCAATAAAGGGGATTTAAGTTCAATTGCCCACTTGGGTTTTTTCAAGTGGGTTTTTTTAAAAAAAAACCCACCTGGGTTTTTTCGGGTTGGGTAAAATCAAACCAACCCTGTCTCAATATCGAAATTATAAATTAACTAGCACTTTTGCCACTCTATTGGGCCTCTGTAGCGTGCCATGGCTGCCGAAGGCAGCTCAGTACGAGACGTTCCTCTACCCTACCAAGAACTCTTTGGTGCAAAACTAAAATTTACAGCAGAATTCTATTTGTTGTCATGAAAGAATGAGACTTGAGAAGTGTTTAGGCATCAATGGCTGGCATCACAGGCAGCTAACTACTGAAATGCTGGTAGTTTGTCTGCAGCGACATTTTGAAAATTTAGCAAGTAGTAGGTTTGTAACAGAATCTGTCACTGCTGAACAGGAAAAAATTAGCCAAGCTCAGTGTATTAATTCAATAATAAATATACATGCAAAAATTTGAGTTTCATTTATTTTATTTCGAAAAGTTCAATCATTATCTCTTATTTTTTGTGTGCTAAATTAAATAATTTATATTTCAAAGAAGAAATATATGGTATTCTTTACTTTTAAATAGAACCAAAACATTACACATCAACATACAAAAAAACCTCTTAGTGTATTTGATGTGAACTGATTTGATTTCAAACTGATTAAGGTCTCAAAAATAAGTTTTATTTAATTTATTATTTCTAAGAAATAAATGTTCTCAAGTGATTATTGCAAATGGCACTGGTGATTTAATTCGAATAAAAATGGCTTTTTATGCTTTTGAAATGAGCATTAAATATTGCAGGGTTTTTTAAATAATTGACGTACTTTGAATTTGAATTTTTTCTTCAATTTTTAATATCTTCTAATTTCGAATTCGCTGAATTTTTTTTTTCACACTTGCAGTTTGGGCTATGAAAGCGGTTGACAGGCGGACTGAACGATTATAAAAACTTCCACTTTTTAAGTTATAAGCGTAGTGTGAAAGCTAAAACTAGATTAAAAAAAACATAAGATAGTAACGTCTTAGCTATTATAGATGCAGGCACTTAACAATGTATTCATTAGAATACTACACACCATGAATTTGAGTTGTATATTATCGACATAAATCAAGAAAAATTGCTTCTGCCATCACCAAAGGAGTTGAAAATACTATGCTGCCTATATTAACTGCCAACATTAAGGCCCTACATAAAATGTGCAATAATAAAATTACAGAGATGTTAATTCACAGGGTAGGGCAATAGAAGACCTCCTTGCCAACTTCTTTAATCCAAGGATGTTTATTTATTAAAATAACATAATGAATTTAGTTTCCGGTGTATAATATTTAATAAATTGAAGTTCGGCATTTCGGCTCACTATGACATAATGGCAGGTTTGTTCCTTAGAGCGACTTTTGGCGAGCTTGAAAATTTAACGTAGGGTTTCTATACCTACCAAATTGCATGAAATATTAAGCGGAATGTTTACCATATTTGGGCATTTTTGCAGGTTGGCAACTTAACGGAAATCGCCAAATCGAAACAGTCCATTGTGTCAAAGCAGTTCCGGCGTTTCTTCTTATGTATTATTCGAGCTTATTTTTTTAAAGCAACACCAAGCTAAATTCTAACGAAAAAGAGAATGTAGAAAATTGATAAATAAACGTATTTTGTAAAAAAAAATACCACAAAACATCTAAATAAGGAGCATTAACAGATACATGACAGTTCCGGGTCTCGATAAGACGATGAGCTGGATTTTTTAAGTAACTACAGAATTTCACCCAATTTGATCAAATAAGTAACAAGGAATGATTTGAAAATAAAAACTTACTTGAATTATTTAGAATAATCTGCAATTTAAAAATTTAAACAAAAAACTCTGCGGTTTGTCTATGTGGGCGTGTGGGGTAGGGAAATCGTTTGTTTGGTTGCCTATTTTTAGCTTCAATAAGGAGCTGTAACACAGCTAATGACGCTTAGTAATGTAATGTGTGCACAAACTTTTATTTCAGTAAGAACTAATAAAGTTTTATCTTTTAGCAAAAAAGAACTGTTAAAAATTGAAACTGAATTTCTCCACACAAAACAAAACATCCTCTGAGCTGATGTTTTCCAATAACATTTTCTCCATCCAATGAAATGCAAAAGTGAAAACAGGGTTACATCATGCGAAACAACCTCATTGTCCTTCACTGAAAACCATTGCTGAAAACACCCAAAAAAGATTTAATATTTTACATTGAAGCTTATATTGAGGAATTTTTACCTCTAGAATTTTCAAAAAACTTTCTAAAAAAAGCTGTAGTTAAAAATGCCGAAAGCCCTAATAACCCTTGTCTCTTGTGTAATCTTATTATTTCAATCCCAAAGCCAATAACAAAAATCTTTCATCATTAACCACGCGTATCATTATACATCTTCGTAAATATGTAAATACATATAAAGATAAAATTGATTAGATTTATGTAACCCCTCGAAGCTCTGGCATAGTGCGACAAGCTAGAATCAAATCGAATGTTTCATTAGAATCTAGTTTATGAGTGTATTTTGAAACTCTTTTCCCATGGCTAAAAATACTTCCTAGAAATGACTATTCAGTGGTGTTGTATGATCTCGCGCAATCCAAAGTTTTTCTTTTTTTTGTACGGACGGAGGCGGATGCTAAAATTAAAGTGGGAAAAAGAACTATCTCTCTCTTATCCTTGAAACATCACGTTTTTTTTTTTTTTTTTTTTAATTTTGTTTGAAATACACTTCGTTTCAATGGAAGACTTTAAGAAAAAAAAAATTCCCATTGGAAATTGGAATATTCAGTACTTGTGTTTGAAAGGAACCCGTTTACACTGACCAACATTTTAAAGTTATTAAGGATTTAAATTCAGCATATAATTTCAAATGGATATAACTATTTTGTTTTCAACGAGAAGCAACTGATTTATCAAAAGAAACTATATAATCTAAATTTGGATCTTTGGAAAATCAGAATCAATGACGATACCTCCACTTTTAGGGCGTAACATTGCATTGAAATTTATGAAGTACCGACTTTTCACGGTAAAATAGGAGAACACTTCTGTGGAGTGACGAACTGAAACCTGAGTAGGCACCCAACGCAACTTTTAAGGGCTACGTCGTGCGCAGCTTCGGGACTTTAGAGCATATTTAAAGTCGTACGAGAGCTCCACGGGGGCTATTATCGACGTTTTTTTTTTTAAAATTTGCAACTTTTTAGTGCTGCTGTTTCGATATGCCTACCTGTTTTAGATAGTTATTATGGTTAGATGGAATGTCGTCGCACTAAAGCTACACGAGGGCTTTTAGCCATGGGCGACCATTTTTTAAATAACAAATTAATATAAGTAATGAGCACTAATAATTACTATTATTAATAGCAAATATATTGTATCTGTTCTGGTGTACTTTCCCAAATATTGGCAATTTCACCCTTACATGCAATGTTATTCTTATTTTGTTGTCTACTTACTATTTTTCAACAAATGTAGTTTAAAATTTGTATAAGATCTTGTTAAAAATAATAAGTGTATTTCTAAAAGTTTTCCAAGTACTAATAGTTATTTCCTAAGCATATTAACAAATTTTTTACAATCACTCTCCAAGAAAACAGTGAATTTTCATAGCTAAGAAATTTTTAAGAGAAAACAAATGCAATATTTTTTTTAAAATTTTTTTTTAATAAGTTCAACTTTTAACAAAATGGATGGCACAAACATACAATGATTATAAGTTTTCCAAATAGTTGCATTTGGGAAGAAAATCATTTCGAGGCTCACCTAGTAAATAGACAGACTATAAGTGTTATGCATTCAACATTCATTTCTGTAAACTCGCAGCACAGTTTAAAATAATAAGTTTTAAAATTAAAGCAAGAAAAATAAATAACCAAATAGCATAGAAATGCATTTTACTTTTTGGAAAATAAATGAATACTTTACAACAAAAAGTTTTGCTAATTGAATTTTATTTTGCCTATGATCTATTTTAAGAAATTTTGAAAATATTACACCAAATTTTAAAATTATCTGAACTACTGGGTAGCATATTTATAAAATTCATTATTACAATAAGGTACAACATTATGAATATAAAAATAAAAAATAACACTTGACAAATTGACTATGTTGGATGATATATACTTTGATTGGACTAATAGTAAAATGGAATTCTTTTCAGTTTTTAGAAAAGATTGGAAGCCTTTATATCACATTTGAAGTTACAAAATAGAAAAAATATCCTTGTTTGAAACATTATAATAACTAAAACCTCTTTAACATCAACTAATTTAACATGAAATTTGTTTTTTTCGAGGCTCACATAGATTTGATTTTTTAGCATATAAATGCATTATGCTTTGAACTAATATAAAACAATTTGCTCAATGTGAATTATTTTGTGTGAACTAAAATATTCTGTAGTTTTTTTTAATACAATACATGTATACATTGTGCAATTTTTGTAATGCATTTTCATACATTGTACAGAATTGTTATGCTAATTCGACATTAAAAACTACATCTTTTATTAACTAACAATTTATAAAAGGCAAATTAAGCTACATGGAAAAATGAATTCAAAAAAATTTAACGTTCAAGTTTTTTTCCCACTCTGAGATGTGGTATTAATTGCATTCACAAAGTCATTAATGGATTGATTTGAAATATTTTGATGCGCTTATCAAATTCCTGTAACCACGCTCAACCACATAATAACGTGTATAAACTTATGTTACCTATTTACTGCATTCTACTAAAAATTTAAAAATTTATTTATGAAATATATTTATACAACTAAGCCTAGAAATTGATTTAAGGAACATATAACCACATCTTACAACTCTTAACAAGTAAAAATCAGATAACATAAAAATAATTCATTGTACAAAAAGTGTCGAGTTTCAAAATATATATTCTCCAAAGTATGACTCAGATATAGATTTCGGAACGTTCTTTAACGACTTAGTTCAATTGAATTTACTGTAGTCTAAAGTCGATAATAAGCAGACCAAATCTACATCTCGGTAATGGAGAATGCATGTTTCGCTACTAGCCCCTTCCTATCATATTCAACGTTAAAGTTGCACTAGAGTTTCTCTGAGATTCCAAGTCATCACTTTTTTTATTTGAGATTCAAAAATAATCCACATGGGAATTTCAATAGAGCCAAAAAAGTAATAAGAATAATCCTTTTTTTTTAAAAAAAAATAAGCAATAAATTTAAATGAATGGTGGAATTTCAATAATAAACATCTATATAAAATTGAACAGGTGTAAAAAAAATGCACAATATACAATACTGCTGAAAAGCAACTGAATTTAAATAAGCATGAATATTTAAGTAAACATAAATATCTAACTAAACATAAACATGCAAAAAAAAATCATTTGATAAGAATACATTGAACACAACTTAGAAAAAAAATCAGATCTGCATGTTTTCTAAAATAAAATGCATAAGTTTAGATAATGCTCCTAAAAAATAATTATTGTACACATTTTTCACTTTTAAACTCGGCAGTGATGGATATTTCAATTATTCAGTACCATCTATCAATTTTCAGATCTTTTTAAAGCAGTAATAAAATCTTTACAATGTTCTCAATATTTTACAACAATATTCAGATCTTCATGAAGTTTTAAATGTGGATTTTTAGAGTTCTCTTAATGCAATATGCACTCATTTTAATAGCCTCAAAATTGATTAAAATGAAAATAATTTTGTTTACAGGAGGTAAGAAAGGTTACATTTTAGATTTTTAAAATAAGTTGTACAGTTTATTAAATAAAACAAAAGTAATTGATGGAAGAACAAAATTGGATTTTTCGTAATTTGTCTGTTTAATGGGAAACAAATTCCAGAAGTAAAATATCTATTTCTTATATTTTCCACGAACCGTAGAAATTTCCCTAAACTTTTCAAAACCCAGTGACAATTCCTTGTGCAAAACAATTTTAATAAAGATGATAAAAAATAAGCATATAATTATAAGAAATTTAAATTACAAAAAATTAAGCTCGAATACTCCTAGCTAAGTAAACATAAATATGATTTTTCTTCTCTTTTTGTTGATGAGGACAACATATAATTTTAAAGGAGTTGATACATTGAACAAAACTAAGAATAAAATCAGATTTGAATGTTTTTAACAATAAAATGCAAAGAAATGCTAAAAGTTTAGACCATACTCCTAAAAAATCATAAGTTCATCAATTTCAACTTAATTCACTTATTCAACTCGCATTGTGCAGTGAAATATATTAATAGATATTCCAATTTTAACAGAACAAATATTCAGATCTTTAGATTTTTAAAAAATATGGATTATTTAAGTTATCTCAATACAATATGCACTCATTTCAATGGCCTCTAATTTGAATAAAATAAATTTTTTCACACAGGAGGCAAAAAAAAAGGTTTAATTTTAGATTTTAATGAAATAAATCGTATATTTCATTTATTAAAACAAAAAGTAATTAACAGAAGAACAAACTTGCATGTTTCATAATAGTCTGTTTGACGCAAAACCAAATTCCCGAAGTAAAATTTCTAGATATCTTTCACAGCCAAGAAGAATTTCTTAGACCCTATAAACCCTGCGACAATTCCTTGTGCAAAACAATCTTAATAAAGGTGATAAAAAATAAGCATATAATTATAAAACAAATTAATTTTTTTTAAAAAAATTAAGCTCTATTATTCTAGCTCAATAATTATCTGGTCGTCTTTCACTTCGTCGCCCTCTTTGCAGTGCACAGTTTTCACTTTCCCTGTGGTGCCGATCACAAGGCTGTTCTGCATCTTCATGGCTTCGATCACGCAAACTTCTTGGCCTTCCGCAACCTGTTTTGAAATACAAAAAGTTTGGTTAGGTTAGGATAGGTTTGAATTATCCTCACACTAGAGCTACACCAGGGCTATTGGCGACTGACGTCGTATTTTTGAACCACAGTCAGGTGACAAGCCAACTCCTGAATAGGCACCCAACGCAACCGTTAAGGGCGACATCGCATGCAGCGTTAGGACTTTGAAGGATATTTTAACATGCACTCCCTTACGCGGGTATTATTCGTCAGACATTTTTGGCTGCACGGGCCGTTTATAGGTCGGCAGCTATTTTGGCGAAGCCCGGACCCGAACCTGAGATCTTCCGCATGCTAAGTGAGTGCTTAACCGACTGGGCTTACCAGCCCACAAAAAGTTTGGTTAAATCGACGTTGTACTAGAATTGAGTTGAGTTATAGTAGAATTACCGCTGGCTACAAAAGGGCTATTGAGTCATAATTTAGTAAAAGTACATACTCTACACAACTTTTAAGGGCTATATTGTGTGCAGCATCAGGAATGTGAGGCATATATTTAACATGCCCATTATCTTAAAAAAAAAACCTCCTCAAAGGTGCAACATCCAATTAGTGGGCCAAGGCCTGCCGTGCCCATTTCAGCTTACATAACCAAGGGTGATAGGTATATGTACTGGCTAGGTTGTCAACTGCACACGGAAACCCCCCAGTATTTATTTCCCAAGCATGCTTGGTCCTCATTTTATTGACTCACTTAAGGGATGAAAGAATTAGTCAACTTCGCCCAATATGCGGGATTCGCTAGGTCAATAGCTATTTTGTCAATATCCTCAGCCCACATTGCACATATGCAACATTTATTTGTAACAAAATTACAGGTTTTGATAAATGTTATACTTAATTTGTGAACTAATCCTGTTAAATAATGCTATTTCAATAATAAATGAAATGTATATTTTTACTAAAATTGCTACTTCAAAAATTCAATAAATTATAATTACAGTGTCTCCAACTTTGCAAGCGATTGACTTCAATAATCCAGGCATAGGCGCATAGACCACTTTGGAAACGTCTTTCTGCAATAAATAGTCAAGTTTTTTTGTGATTCATTTTTTAACAACTCAAGCAGAGGTGTTAAACAAAGATAGACAGCAAAATAAGTTTTCCACAATTTTTTAACCCTCTAATGCAATTACTGTTGCCATATGGCAACAAGTAACTAATCCACTTTATTCTATTAAAGTAGAGCTCCCTCTCGACAAATCTTGTGTTTTTTCATTTAATACATTCCATTTTGAATTTTGAGTTACTAATAACCCTCATAGATGACAGTAGTAAAAGTGTATTCAAAATTAAAGAGTGAAGTTATTAACTGTTGTGAAATTACGTCTTTAGCAGTATTCAAAGTATAATAATATTAGTACTAAATACAAATAAATTGTTTTGAAAAAATAATTATAGTTCAAGAGGGTTATTTTAAAATATATTTAGAAGTTTTCTAGTCATTCTTATCAAAATTGGAATTTTGTGGTTGGTTTTTGCCATATGGCAAAAAATTTTAAAAATTGAAATTATTTAAATTCCAATGCAGTTAAATTTTTTTTCAGTATTTTTCCCATAATGTACGAGTATTAAAGATGCAAATATATGTTTTTGTGATGAAAAAAAAAATCATGCATTACTGGGTTAACTCAATGGAACCAGTAATGCAAGTAAACTTAAAAATGGCCTTACCTCTGGTTTTTTAGGCATAATACGCTCAAATTCGGCAGCAATTTCTGTCAGAACTCTTACTTTAAACTAGAAAACACAAGAAATATATAAAATTAAAACTTAACAAAATATAAAAGGCTGTTCATCTTGCAGAATACAGTTATAATCCAATCAATTAATATAAATGTACACTAAGATAAAAATTATACATATTTTGTGACAATTATTGCAATTTCAAATGTATATAAGTATGTATTTATTATTTAAATTATAAGACAAAACAATATAAATTAAGTATCAAGTCAAAGTCTCATACAAAATACTTCTATAAACAAATATTTCTGCTTAGTGACATTCTATAAGCAAATTTATCAGAGCATTTGTTCGATTTTTTTTCTTGTAGGAAAAATGTCAAAGAAAACAATAAATACAACTGATTTTTATACAGTTCCATTACAACAAAATCTTAAAATATTGGTTGGTATTTAGATATTCCAAAAGAAACATTGAAAAAGAAAAACAGAGGGCATAAATTTCAAACACCTGCATTCAAATTTTAATCTCTGACAATAATGTGAAACGAGTGGAAAGCTTGTAAGATATCGATAACTAGCCACCTACCCTCACAATTTTAACTCATTAAGAATTATTTTAAACTTAATTAATAAAAACAACTTTTGTTCTTTAGGTTTAAATCTTACAGTGGTCCCGGCGAATCGGATCCTTAGATTTCCAGCCCCATCTTGCTTAATCAACTGACAGGTGTAGGGGACGCCTCCGATGGTAGTCTCCAAAACAGGAGCAGAGAGTAAAATGTCTATGGGAATTGTGTACTGGTTGCCGTTCACAGATACCTATGATAAAAATACATTTATATAAATATGTCAGTCAGGATAAAAATAGTTTATCAATAACATAATGGCTAATTTTTTACTATCATTTAATCAACTTAATCTATGGAAAGGATATAGAATATTATGGGAGGATGGTTTAATAATCCTTTTTAAAATTGATTCAAATATTTGTAGAATCATGTTGATTTGCATTATAATATACAAATAGTCATTATTAAAATGATTCATAAAGGAAAGACGGTTTATTTTGTCATTGCAAATATGACCTAAAGGAAGGCCATTCTTTCATTAAGAATATTTAGACATTCTGTTTGTAGATGTATAAAATTTCTTCATCTTGCATTTCAAGAAGAAAATTATTTAATCCAAACACTTAAACCAAACTGAAAATATTAACTAAAAATCAATGATAAATCAAATCAACCTTGATTTTCGAGTCGACTCTCTTAATTTTGATCTGAATCTAATTTCAGATCATCAATAACATAATGGCTAATTCTTTATAATTATTAAATCCCCTGAATGCACAGGGAAGAGACATTATATAATGTTGTAATGAGAATTTGTAATTTGTACAAAACAAAGTCTAAATATAGTACCCCAATATAAGACATTTTTAGAGATAAAACTAACAGCTATGTAAATCTAAACAGTAAGAATACAAGTGTCAATAATGAACACATGTTAAAAGCAGCATAACTTATAGGGCAAAAATAATGAATAGTTGACATTTTGAGTAATAGACAATGAAGAATAAATTTTAAGAACCTGAATAATGAAAAAAACTAAGCACTTATAAGGTTTGATATAAAAATCATTTATCAATTAGGATAGCATTTTGAATACTTACTTCAAATACTTGTTTCTTCACTGACACTAGCAGTTCAACATTTTTGCCTCCGATTTCTGTGATTAAATTCCAGTCAGTTGGCAACGTGCTTTCTAAAGGTGGCCTACAAAAAGTAACAAAATAATATATAAAAATCTTATGAATAGTATGTGTGTAAAATTCTGTTTTGGTCTATATCTAAATTTTTTAACCATATGTATTAGTAAGTCAGACAAAACTGCAATTCCTTATAAAAATACCTGCTTTTTTTTAGCTTAATTTTATATTATACAGCAGGGGTTCCCAACCGGTGGTAGGCGGAAATATTTCAGGTGGTACTCGTGAGTGATGTGGGCAACATGATGCTATCAATAGCTTCTGTACGCATATGCAGTGATCACGTAAACATATTACTCATTTCTCATTAAAAATTAACATTATTTTGAAATCTTTAATTAACTTCTGGATTGGATGTAAAACCTAGTACCCTTTGATTTTCTAGTAAGCTCTGCTACTTTTGATGCCATTTGTTACGAGTTACTTGTGCAAGTGTAGATTTTATGAACTTTAGTAGAAAAAACCTATAGAAGCAAAATAAGTGTTCAAGAGGACATAGTGAAGATAAGTTCCAATACTCCTAATGTTGATATTTTAATCACAAGGAAACAACAAGTTTCGCTCGAAAGACTATAAAAGTATATTCTGTATGGTGATTAATTTTTTGCTCTGTTTGTACTATTTTTTATTTGTTTGTTTTTAGACCTATGGGTAAAATAGTATATGTTTATAAAAATATTTAGGTCTGTTGGTACCCCAAAATTTTTCAAAAAGTCAAGTGGTACGCAGGCGAAAAAATGTTAGGAATCCCTGTTACACAGCCATTAAAAAAATATCCAGCATTTTAAAGGTCCCTAGACCGTCTAAATCACTAAATGCATAATCAATTACGTACACAAAACATAACTGAACTTGAAAACTTTCAAAACACTCTTTTTTATACAATACTATTTTATATCATTAAATTTTAAGATATAGTTACGAATAAGATAGTTATGCTACATATTTTAACCAAACATAATGATTTTTTTAAAAATCCTTTTTGATAAATTTGAATGAGTTAAAAATCCAAGTTTGTAAAGTGGAAAATACTATATTTACCTTAACCTAGAAAAGCAGAAAGCAATAAAACAGGAAAAACATTAAACAGTGATTAAAGTCAAATGTTCAGGATTTTTTAAGGAAAGTCCAAACTTACTAGGAAAGCAGCAATGGGAAAAATATTTTTATAAATTGAATTTTTTCAACAATGTAGACACAACTTTTTTTTTCTGCAGCTGGCTAGTAAGATACAAGGAGGTATGGGAGTCAACCAAAGTATCTCTGTACTAATCCAATGTATAAATATAATTTTCTAAGCCAAAATACTTCATCTATTTGACATATTGTCACTTAAGTTCCCACGTGTGCTGTCTCACTTTGCATAACCGTAGAAATTTACTGTACAGTTAACAATTGGCGAACTTTCCAAAATCACGCAAAAAGTGGCCGAAAACCCAAATGAAATGAGCAAATAACGATCAGATAGGGTTGTCAGAAAATGTCATCGTTGTGAAGTCAAAGAATTTGAATCATCAGTCGAAGTCAGACAGTTGCCACAAAAAATTATTTATAGACAAATGAGAAAAAGTCGCGTCAAGGGTTATCATACAGTAAATCTTATCCTTTCACAACAATGAGACACAGATGTGGGAACTTAAGTGACGATATTTTTACAAGCGTTTTTTATATGGAAATGCAGCTGGCTTGCAGCCCTTTATAATTCTAATTTTTCTTTAAGAAATGAGTTGGAATATTTTGCTGTAAAATGATTTATTAAAAATAAATATTCAAACCTATTTCAAAAATCATTATAGAGCCTTGTGAGAAAGCCACTTTTATCATATAAAAAACTGTTTGGAAAAATATTCAATGCAGCCAGAGTATTTTGGCTTAGAATTTTTTCGATTGGATTAAAACACAGAGAGAAGACTTCGGTTCGGAGACCCGTTCATAATACCCAGGGTTGCCACACTTTTTGATTAAAAAAAATCAAGGACTATTTAAGGACCTTTACAAGGATATATTTCTCCATTTTCAAGGACTGCACATTCAATCATGCAACACCTAAATTTCATGAAAGTTTTAAAAAATTCATTTAGAAAGCAACTAAGAGAAGCTCTCTAATTTTCAAATAAACTTAAATATGTGTTCTAAAATAACCATTTAGCTATTAAAAATCAACCTAAAATCACTTGCTCTGCCTTCTTGGATTATACAAACAATAAAAATATATAAATAGGAACTTATTCACATTGAAAAAGTGTTTTTAATTTAATGAAGCCAAAATTAACATTTGCAAAACTTAAAGATAAATTCCTCAGCCCCAAAAATTAAGGACTTTTCAAAGTGGATAATGTTTTTCAAGCACTTTCAAGACCTTGAAAATCAATGTTTTTTTTTCAAGCACTTTTCAATGCTTTCAAGGACTGTGGCAACCCTGCACATCACCTTGAGTTGTCCACCTAAAAAGGTAGTAATAATTTATTTTTTTTATATTACAGCTAATTTCTTGGGTTACTTTAGGACACCTAAATGCTATGTTTATTTACTGTTCCTAGGAGCTCATAATTTAAAGATAAAAGCCCATCAGTTTACTTGCTAGGGAAGTTGGTTAAATTGTAGCAGATGGGTTAATATGCTAAGGGGTAAAGACCCTGTATTGAGTAAGGACCACTTCGCCTAATGAGGATTAAGCTAGCTTGGGAGCTAAACACTGGGAAGTTAGTGTCTTTTTGACCAATTGACCAGAAACATAACGACGCGGGAACAAGACTTCATGGATATTTTGAAAAACAGTAAAATAACAATAGCCTTGATAAGAAAAGTAATCTTACAATAATACACTTTTTTAGAAATACATGAAACCTTTATTCAAAGGCGAATATAATCAAAAAATAGATTATGTATAATTAAACAATAATTAATACAAGTGACTTACAGAGGTTGATTCAAGAAATGTCTGGATCTAGTTTCATTTCGAACAAAAATACACCCACATAAAGAGGCTAAATGTTCCAATTGTGTTTCAGTTAGCTGCTTTCCTAAAGTAAAACACAAAATGGAATTTTAAATTCTTTCAAGGCTTTATAAAAACAAGATTTTACCAAATATGTTTTAGCCACACAATTTTATTTTTTGGAACATTAATTTCCCCTTAATTGGGTTGTTTAATGGAGGATCTGGCAATAGCTCCGAGGTCTTGTTTTCCTTTCTCTCGAATAACTTTTGTTTTGGTTGTTAGAGATAATTAGGTTTGTGTTCTGACCAAGCACACTAACCTGAATATGTATATGGGCCATTCCATGAAAAGTGGGAACAAATGATTAAAAAATAAATCTTCTTATCATATACTAATATTCATATTATTTGACAGTTAAGATATCAAATTGACTGAATTTGAAGTGTTTTCATAAATAATAATTTTTTTTTAGTGGCAACAGGAAGTCAAAAATTGCTGTTCTGAATAGACCGCTCATGTCCAAGTGAAGCTACTTTTTAAGCCGACATTTTGAACTATTAAACTACATTTTGATCAATTAATTAATTGCACAAAGAAAAAGTAAGTATTTGTTTTCATTTTTCTCTTCCTTTTTCCTAATTTACAATCTATTTATTTAAGAAATAAATCATTTATTTTACCGAAAACAAATGTCCCACACGTGACAGAAAAGATGTTATTTTTTCCATATTAATTTAATGAATTGTTATTATGCCTTCAAATTTTATTTTTAAACATTAATTTATCATTCTTTTAAGAATAACTCATTGCACTTAAGTAGCATTCATTAGAATTAGAAATTTTTAAGATTTTCTTTTGTCCCACACGTGACATCTCAAATCAGAAGTTTTATAAAACGTTTAAAAATGAAGGGTTTTTTGTTTAATTTATAGTAAAAATTAATAACTTTGAATATAAATATTAGTTGTAACTCACTTTCTAATTAATTTGAACCAGGATATAAATTCTGAATTTCTAGAAATTATATTTTGGATTTTTTTTTTGAATTAATGACTGACGATTTAAAGAAAATATTTTATGTTTCTGTGTTTCTGATTCAAAATTATTGTACTCAGTATTCTTAATTTATTCAATGTATTTTAGGCTACATAGAATGAATATGTCAAAGACAGAAAAAAAAAGTACGAGTGCTGAAGGAATGAAAAGAAAGGGAGAAAGAAATTCAGATTTCCAAAATGAAGAAAACAAAAGATTTCATTATTTAAGGCTGAAGAAAAAGAAACAGATGAGTGAAATAGAAAATAATAAACTTAAGGAAGTATAGAAATTTTTTAGAAATGAGGATTATGTTCCTAAAAAGGAAGTAATATATAGCGATGGACCTCCGTCAGAGCTGCGAATTTATGGTCAAGTTAACTGGATTATTAACAGAAAAATACAACAAAACTATTATATGGAAATATTTTGCAACCTCTCATGGCAAAGGCGTCGTGGATGGGGTAGGTGGCAATGCAAAACACTTAGTTCGACAGAAAATGATGTCACAAAGTGGGATTGTGGTTCAGTCGGCAAAAGACTTTGCTGAATTGGCGCCTTCACTTTTAACAAAGACTAAGGTATTTTTCATAGACGAAGAACAGATAAAAGAAGAAAAAGAAAAATGCAAGTCTTGGGATGGCGTATTAACTGTTACTGGGAAAAAACAATATCATGTAATATGGTGGGAAAATAACCAAATCCATTGCAAACTAAATGCCCTCGCCAAAGAAGTCATCATTCCGAAAGAAAAACACTATGAACTGTTAATTCTCTGATAAGGGGACTGGGTAATTGTAATGTATAATAATAAAACTTATCCTAGTGAGATAAAGGGTATTATAAACCAAGACATCCAAGTATCTGTAATGCACGAGACAAAAGGAACATCAGGGATGTTTAAATGACCAGTTCCTCCACTGTATCTTGTATAATAGACAATAAATTGTAAAAAGAAATTATCCTCCTTTAGTTGTAAACAGCCGTGGGCAATTTAAATTCAATGAAGTCATTTAAATTGTAAATCTTTATAACTTTTTGTATTTTCCCTGTATTTCATTAAAAAGGTTTTTTTTACAACTTAATTTAACTCATTTGTATTGTCAATTTTATTTTATTGTCATACAATAACATTAATATGTTGTATGACTAACTATTGAAGGTCTAAAATGGATTAAAAGCAAGTCAAGTGGCTTTTTTATATGATGTCACGTGTGGGACATCATACAAATTCATAAAGTGTCCCACACGTGACAGTCTAATCCCAACTTAAAAAATTAATTACAACAAGAATTAAATTTATAATATTACAAAAACTGCTGGAAACCATTTATAAAGGTTCACTTTGTATGATAAAAAATACATTTCTTTAAAAAATTCTTAAAATTAGCTTAATTCTGCACTTTATTTCAAAAAGTACATTTTTGTTATTTCAGATCTGTCCCACACGTGACGCATGTTTTAATTAGTATAAATAGTGTAATTTAATACTTTAGAACATCCAACTAGTATCAAAATGTGAAGAATTACATGCATTTTATAAAAAATAACAACTAATAGTTATATTTTTCAATGCTAAATGTATTATAGAACAATTTATAAGTGAAATAAGTGTACAAATGTCCCACACGTGACCGTGGAATGGCCCATATGTCTACCAACCAACTTAACCAAAACAAAAGTAATTCGAGAGAAAAAAGGAAAACAAGATCCCGGAGCTAATGCCAGATCCTCTGTGAAACAACCCCATTAATGAAGACATATAAACTCTCAGTTTTTCCAGACACATATAATTTTTTCTAGGTTTATGATTTCGATACTTTTACTACATTTTGAAATTTAAAGTATGGAGCAGTTATCTATTAAAATCATCTGCTACAGAAATGAATTTAACACAATTTAAAGAAATTTATTTTTTTAAAATTTTAATTTCAAATTTTAATCTTATGCAGTGAAAACAAGATTAAGATGATTAAGATTCAACCAAATGGCGTATCCTTCAGAGAGCAAATATATTTTTTTGAATAAAATTCATATAATTTTTTAAGATAATTCAATAAAAATAAATTTCATATAAAAAAGCACTAAATGTTTAGTTAAATAAGATTAAAAACACATACCAGAGAATCCGTCTGGGTACACTTCATACAAGTACTTTGTACTTATATCACCTTTTACAAACTTCGATTCAGTCATGATGTCTCGAAGCAGTGGAATGTTATGGCTCACACCTAGCAAAGACATTAAGGTGAAATACATAAGACAAATGCAATATGTATTCCGGTTCAAAAGGGTTAGTAACTAAAGTAGACTTTATTTACAAGGATAGAAAATACACAAATAAAAACTTAAATTTATTCCCAATTACATCAAGGAGTCATTTAGTTAGTTAGGAAAGTTAAGGTTAGGTTTAAATTATCGTCCCACTAGAGCTACACGAGGGTATTATTGGCGAGGGGCGTCGCATTTAAGAACCACAGTCAAGTGACGAGCCGACACCAGAATATGCAACCAGCGCAGACGTTAAGGGCAACATCGTACGCAGCATTGTTACATTGAAAATATTTGATGTGCACTCCCTTACACAGGGTATTATTCGTCGGACAGTTTTGGCTGCATGGGCCGTTTATAGGTCGGCAGTTATTTTGGCGATGCCTAGACCCAAACCTGGGACCTTCCGCATGCTAAACGAGTGCCTAACCGACTGGGCTCTCCATCCCCCATCAAGGAGTCATTTGGTGAGGCCATTTCCCTCCATGCAGCCCAATATGAATTAGCCTTTTGGCGAAAAATCATCAAAAAGTAAAAACTTAAAAACAATTTTAAGAATATTGGAAAAGTAAAAGAACTCTGAATGTTCAAAAGAACTGTGAACAATATTTTGTTAAATCAAAACAATTCACAAATAAAACCATTGAAATGTTGACGTAATCACACAAAAGCGGCCCACTGGAGATATATTCTTTTTGCTCATTGCTTATATTTGACTCATGAATCTTCAACAAGACACACAGTACCATAGAGATCATAGTTATAGTATTAGAGTAGCAGATCATGTGACCTCCAATGCTAATGACGGGGCGAGCATGGAAAGAAAAATTGGAAGGGTACGAGGCCAGCGTTGCCACCACATTAAGGAAAAAATACTATGAAAAAATACAATTTAGTTCCAAAATTACAAAAAATATTATAAAAATACAAGAAAAGTGTTTCAAGTTTTTTTTGAAGTCACTAAAAATATTCCAAAATGCAGATAGTATTTTTTTGTAATTGTAGAATTAAATTGTATTTTATCCTAGCACTTTTCTCCTTAAAGAGATGGCAACACAGCCCCATTGGGGCTCCTCTGGAGTCTCCATACATGTCCCGTCATTGGCATTGGAGGTCACATGATCTGCCACTCTAATACTTTAACTATGATCTCTATGCACAGCACACAATTCATCATCATTCCACATTTAAACAAAAAACTCCAGTGAAAATCTATGCAAGATTAAACAATTACCTCTAATAACATATGCATCAAGAGCATTGATCATAGTTCCAATAGCTGCATCTCTGGTAGGACCGTAAGTTATGAGCTGTAAAATTGCATCATTAAAATAGGATTTAATTAATACTAAAAATAAATTTTATGAGCATATTGTCACTTAGTTCAAACATGTGCTAGCTCACTTTGCACAACAATTCAGAGTTACTGTACGGTACCCCTTGGAGAACTTTCCAAAATCACGTCAAAAGTCTGTATTCTGGCGACTTTTTGACGTCACACTCTCTATACTGTGCTAATAAATAATGGTCAGATAGGGTTGCCCGAAAACGTCATCGTTGCAAAGTCAAAGAATTCGAATCATCAGTCGCAGTCAGACAGGTTGCCAAGGGATACCATACAGTAAATCTGATCCGTTGTGTAAAGTGAGATAGCACATGTGGGAACTTAAGTGATGATATAAAAGGCAAGACATGCTTTCTATGTAAGTATTTAGATTCCAAATATGTTTTAAATTAGAAAAATAAGTATCTATAGATATAAATTACTTAAAAAATGGTTTAATTTTTTTATTGATGATAATGGGTTGGGTTAGAGTTAGCTTGAAATTTCAGTGTACTAGAGCTACACAGAGTTATTTGCGGCTGCCTTCGTAATTCGAACCAAAGTCAAGTGACATTCCTATGAAAAAACTCTTAACAGACATGTCCCTATATATCACAACAGTTTTCAATCCTGCACAAGACACTATCAAACAAACATGAAATTTCTGCCCTGTTTCATAATACAATTAGAAAAAATAAATGCATTCAATCAAATAATTAAAAAAGATTAACAGCAAAAAATTCACAAAAATATCATTATACTAAAAGGATTAGTAAAGCACAAGCATGCTCATGGCAAATCCTAAGCCTGCTAATGTAAACATTTCCTAACTAATACTTACATTAAGATTTCAATGCAAAAATTCAAATTATCCTTCCAAAGACAAATTTTGAAAGTGTATTCTGATAAGATAAAAACTACTCTTACTTTATTTTGAAAACGAATTTTTTTTTACTAAATGTTGCAGAATTACATGTTTTGACTTATTTAATTTTAAAATGAAAATATGTATATGTAAGAAAATACAATTTGATTCTTTATGAATGACGATAGAACAGTTCAGAGCAAAATAAAACATATTTTTACTTTGCATTTGTGTGGTTCAATACCTATTTTGTAAAAAATTTAAAGACAGACAATTTTAATAGTTTTGAATAACTAAATTTTCTAATTTACCAATGTAAATAATAACTATAGTCAACAACTAGAATTTCATATACAAGTAGTACGTTTTTTTTAATTAAAAAATATTACAGTTTAGAGAATAACACCACTTATAACATTTATCGAAACTTGTTGGGGACAATCTTTATATTAATAAATTGCACTAACCTTGCATATCATAGGATCATAATAAATACTAATTTCGCTGCCTTCCTGAATACCACTGTCACATCTTACCTAAAATGTAAGAAATAAAGTTAACTACCATTAATAGTGATTCATTGCATTAAAATTTATAATTTTCAATAACTATTAGAAATTAGTTAAAATAAAAACAAAAGAAATTTCCACAATATATCATGTACACTTTTAGTTAATGGCTTTTTCTTCTATACAAATAAAAACATGATAATTGAAATTTTAAAACGATTTAAATTTTCAAAAATGGTTTTAATATGCTTAAGAGAATTAATTTAAAGAAATATGGAATGTTTATGTTTTTCAATAAAGCAGAAAAGCATCTTTTAAATCAAAAGATGATTTGTTGTAGCTATTTTTGAAGTTATCTCAAACCAGCAAATTTTTACGGCAACTTGTGAATAATAAGGATAGCTGGGGAATGTTTCAGCACAATTTTAAAAATATTAGACATTCAAGAAAATACACAACTGAATATGGGTTTCAAAGAAATAACTAAAATACTACAGCAAAAACTTAAATTTGAAAGCATATTTTATGATCTTAACCAGTACGAGTGCACTATTTTATATCCCTAACATTGTTCACAAACTGTATTTCTTGCTTAAAATACTGATGTGAATTAACCACGAATGTTCAGTAGTAACATACCATTAAGAGTAAAACTTATTCAAACTAACCTGTGTATCTCATGCTTTAAAATTTAGCACACAAGAAAAAAAAGTATTACTAATCTTAATTATAACATAGTACTTGAGTGCAATAAAATTATTTTTTAGTGTTTTGAAAACACATTTTTTAAATGTTCCATGCTTGCTGGAAAACCAACACTAGGTCATATAATAACCCTGAATGTTAGCATTTCCTAGATTTTTTTAAAATTTGAGCTAAAAACAAATAATAATCAAATATTGCTCATACACATATTTTTATATAACTATCATGGGTAAAAGATAGACACTTTTATGACCATTTTCTAGAAAATTATATAATTATTAGGTGTTTAACAATAACTAATAGTACAATAGATTAATTTAAATAATATAATCGTACAAAAAAAATACTTACATTTTTTAGATGCAAAGGTTCAATATATTTATATAAACGACCAACTGACGGTAGACCAAAGTTCTTATAAGGATCTTCAGCATAAACTCTTGATTCTATTGACCAACCATTAATACCAACATCACTCTGCTTTATTTTAAGTTTGTGACCTAGAAAAAAACACAGTACACACAAGGTTACCATATTTTTTGAAACTAAAGAGAGACATTATATTTTAAAAATAAAGTTAAAAATAAGGATAAATTTCGAGCAAAAATAAAAGATATTTCATGAATTTGGAATGGCTGCTATTTATAATGTAAAGAGATATGTTATACAATCCTAAATAAATTTAAAAAATACAGTTGGCAGCTCATAACCCCTTTTGACCAACGGCCAGGTGGCGCTGATTTAAAATTATAAGACTAAATTTGGAGTTTTATAGGAAAAAAAATGCTTTAAACAGCATCAATGCTAGTAACTCTTTAAAAACCCGTAAAAACAAAGTCATTTTTTATACAAATAAGGAATGGTACAAGTCAGCTGCTTCGGTATTAATATTTTTGAAGAGCTTGAACATTTTCTTTAATACCAGCACGATAATGCAAGCCCGGTCGGAAAGGGTTAATCAGACTAAGGTTTATTTGGATTTTTCTTTTAACCAAGTACATTTTTTTACCCCTAACCTTACGAAGGGCCAGAAAATTGGCAAAATTTTAAGGCTGTTTTCTCTACATAAAATTAATTTTAACAAATAAAAAAGTTGTTTAGAAAATCAAAACTATGTTTTAGTGAGAATAGTGACTTAGTGGGAGCATAATTAATAGAAGTGGAAGTTAATCCAATAGAGAAAAAATGATTGTCTAAGCCGCATTTCTCCGGCAGTATTGAACATTTTTTACAAACAAAACACAATTTTTACAAGTTTGTAGGTGATAAATGTAGCTAACTTACAGCTCTATGAGCTCACATTTATGACATTATTTTGAATTACTTATTGTAAAATTATTCATTGAAAATTAAAAAAAACAAAAATTTGAACCAATTTTACAACAAGGGACAGAAGACAAAAAAAAAAAAAAAAACTTTAATGGAAAATCGATTTAATAAAAGACTTACAATTGAAGCTTTTGTAAAATATCTATAAGGCGAAAATTGAATAAAAACCTTGTAACCATTATTAAGGTATACAATAACAGCTTTGAATTGCAAAATAAATTAATAGGTTAACTGGTTAGTAATGATGTTACGTTTACCCTTAGCAACTCTGATCATTTGCTGAACCAAATCAACACCAGTAATACACTCAGTAATAGGATGTTCCACCTAAAAATGCATATAATATGTTTATTTAAATAAATAATGATTTAATTTTTTCATCTAATTAACAACAAAATTATAATCATGCATTTAGAAAGTTACCTGTAACCTTGTATTCATTTCCAGAAAATAGAAGTTTTTCTGAGAGTCAACAAGGAATTCAACAGTGCCTAAAACAATATTTTTGTTAACAGAATTTAAATAACACAGGAAATACTTTTTTCAAAAACTTGTTTAAAACAATAATGAATTATTTTTAAAATTATTTTTATGCTAAATGTGTATTTGAATTCATTTTTTTAACACTCAAGGTTAGTAAAGAAAAAAAAAACAGTCATATTTTCTCACAATTTTATGCAATGAGAGAATATTTTGAAAAGGTGGAAAGTATAATTTATTTCATCTGAAAATAAAATTTCTTTCTTAAAAAAAATTATATTCATAAAATTCTAAAGTTTCTTACTTTTTAAAAATTATGTGTACTGATGGAAAACCCCACAGTTAAGGGGACATGAATTTCCGAAAACGAAACTAACTTCCCCCATGTTAACCTATGGAGAAATTAGATGCAGTTTTTCATAACTAGCACCTACAATTTTTTACTTATTGTTTCCGGACTTGTTGGTATGTCTAGGTATTGATAAGATTTACATTTGGGCCTAGCAAAATTCTTGCTATTGTTTTTGAAAATTGTTTTAATTTTTTGTAAAGCATCGTTTTTTCTTCAGCTTATAAAAAACATTCTAATTAACTTAAAGACAATTTGAAAAGGCATTTATAATTTGCAGAGTTTCTATTTTAGCTCCAATTAATTATAAGCAGTTTGGATTTAAACTTTTTGAGTAATTTATGAAAAGAGACACTTATCTTTTCTGCTTTCACAAATTTTCAAAACACTTCGTATCTTTGCCGCCTCTAAGCTCGTGACATTGATGGATTGCAAGGGAGTACCCCCCCTACTGAAGTGGACAAAGGACTTGTCTCGGGGCAGGTGTGGAAGAGCCAGTTCTCGGAATTCTCCCCACGAGCTCAAACAACACCTCAATACGTTCAGTGTTGATAGTTTGAGGCAGCATGTTGAGACCACTAAATGTTATGTTCGGAAATTTTTAATTGTTTTGTAAAAAGTATTTCATCATGAGCTACCGCTATAGTAAAATAAAATAATTTTTTTTTAATTTTCTTAAATTTGATGTAAAAACGGATACCATACTTATAAATAAAAGGCACAAATATTTCTTTCAAATTCAGGGACAATTACAGATAACCAAAAGAAGTTATTGTATTTTTGTTCTCTGGACACCATTGGGGATTTATACAGAAAAAATTCTAAGAGATGACGACTTTTGGGAAAAAGAAATGAAAAACAAACTTGAAACTTTCTTTTTTAATAGTTTAATGCCAGAGATTATTGATCCCTGATATACACGTTCTATGAACATACGGGACCCCGAATATATTATTCAAGAAGAAATAAAACACGAAAATTCCAAAAAAAAAAAAGAAGAAATAAATAATAATAATAATCAAAAATAAATATCTTACGACTGTGTGAATAAACCATTTGAATTATACTGCATCATGTACAACTGTATTTAAAATATATTTTATAGTTTTTAATTTCCAATTAGTTCGTTTTTTTTTTAATTTTCGTGTTTTATTTTTTCTTGAAACATAGAAAATGTCAATTGTTTTTAGCCTACTTTTCTTTTTTTTTAATTCGAAGAATTAAAAAAAATGAAAAAGTAGGTATTGACATGCGGTCGATGTCCGTCCGTCCGTACCCCCCTTCCAAAATCAGTTCTATCAATCCGATCTAAAAAATTCTTTGTTTATTAGAAAGGTATAACCTCAGACACCCAACTTTCATACTTTTTGTCCGTCTGTCTGTACGATAGGACGGACATAAATCTACTATTTGACAACGAATTTCCCATTGAATTAGCATTGAAATTCAATTTCGAGTCATTTAAATCGCTGAATTTAACTACAAATGCTACGGACAAGTGAGATACGTCAAAAAATTCAGCGCATCTAAATTAGAATACATTGAAAATTTCAGAAAAGAATTCGAATTCGAAGTACTTCAATTATTTAAAAAACATCAAAATTTAATGCTCATTTAAAAAGCATAGGAAGCCATTTTTTATTAGAATTAAATCACCATTGCCATCGCAACAATTGCTTGAGAAACTTTAATTCTTTTAGACAATAAATTAAAATAAATTTATTTTTGAGACATCGATCAATTTAAGATAACGTCAAATATAAATTTCACTACGAGATCTTTGTATGTTGATATAAATTGTTTTCATTCTATTTAAAAGCGAGGAATATTACATATTTATTCTTTGAAATATAAATTTTTGCAAACGATTTAAGTTATAATTATTTAATTTCTACATAAAATAAATGAAACTAGCCGAATTTAGCAAGTAAATGTTTATTGAGGAGTAGATTTTTGGTTTTTGTTCTACGAAAAATTAAATATTTATTTATAACTGCAAATAAAGCTGTGTTTAGTTCTGTGTTTAGTGAAAGATGCTGTGTTTAGTTAGATGCTGCGTTTAGTGAAATTTATTTTAAATTTAATGTGGAAAAACGGTTGTTTATGTCACTTACTGTTACGAACCTAGTTTTTTCAAGATAAGAATTTTAGTAAGTATTTAAGGAACAGGAAAGTAGGCTATTTTAGCTCTTTAAGAATATATATATATATATATATATATATATATATATATATATATAACATCCTGTTTAGTGTTATTTATTATCAAAATAATGGCATCGATCGATCTAGTATAAAACCAAAACCAAAATTTTAAAAGGTACTCAAAAAGGTCTATTTCCAAATAAGTTTAAATTCAAATTATAATTAATAAATTCTAAGCTAAAAGTTTAAATTTCATGTATTTTTTTATATAATTTTATTGTTTTCAACAATTTTGTCTGAACAAAATCAATTGTTTTGTGGAAATACCAATATTTTCAATCACACATATATATTTTATTTCGGTAAATATTGTTTTTGTTGAATTCCTTTGAATACCCTCAACAAATCCTGAAAGGGGGAGGGGGGGGGGGGGGAGATGTTATCACGCTCTTGTAAAAAATAATAATTTTTAGCCTACTTTTCTTTTTTAATTCGAAGAATTAAAAAAAATGAAAAAGTAGGTATTGACATGCGGTCGATGTCCGTCCGTCCGTACCCCCCTTCCAAAATCAGTTCTAGCAATCCGATCTTAAAAATTCTTTTTTTATTAGAAAGGTATAACCTCAGACACCCAACTTTCATACTTTTTGTCCGTCTGTCTGTACGATAGGACGGACATAAATCTACTATTTGACGACGAATTTCCCATTGAATTAGCATTCAATTCAATTTCGAGTCATTTAAATCGCTGAATTTAACTACAAATGCTACGGACAAGTGAGATACGTAAAAAAATTCAGCGCATCAAAATTAGAATACATTGAAAATTTCAGAAAAGAATTCGAATTCGAAGTACTTCAATTATTTAAAAAAACATCAAAATTTAATGCTCATTTAAAAAGCATAGGAAGCCATATTTAGCCTACTTTTCGTTTTTTTAATTCGAAGAATTAAAAAAAATGAAAAAGTAGGTATTGACATGCGGTCGATGTCCGTCCGTCCGTTTTCCAGTTTTTCCAGTTTTACACATATAAACATTATGTTGTTGCTTAGTTTGGAAGAAATAAGAATGTTTTCAACTTTCAAGTTAGCAATGACTTCGATTTGCGGTTTGTTTACGTTACCCCGCCAACTATTGTTCCGCCAACGCATGCCAAAGACATGCCAAATACCGTCTGTTAGCTTCGACATTAAAAATGGCATTTTCTGGTAGTATAATGATAAAAAATACTATTTTTAGAAATGTAATAGTACACTTGATGTTTAATTTACAATACAAAGATTAAAAAGTAAAGCTTTATACATTTTTCCCGAGTTTAAACAACTTTTGTATTCCATAGCAATGACACACGCCGGTATTAAAACATGGATTACAGCTTTACCGTTAAAAATTTTAATCCAAAAAAGAATAAATATTGAAGAATATAGATCATTAAATACAAAATCAATAACAAATAGTGTTTACGTTCCTTTGATTATATCGTTTAGATGCGATTTTTTAGAGCTTCGCTGAGTCACCGTGTAATGTCTACGGGGAAAAAATAACAGCGCCGTATCTCTGGAGCATTGCTATGCTCCAGCCAATCAGGTAAGAGCATCATGTCGCAACCCTCATACGCAGATATTCCAGTAACCCTAGTTCTATCAAGCCGATCTTAAAAATTCTTTTTTTTATTAGAAAGGTATAACCTCAGACACCCAACTTTCATACTTTTTGTCCGTCTGTCTGTACGATAGGACGGACATAAATTTACTATTTGACGACGAATTTCCCATTGAATTAGCATTGAAATTCAATTTCGAGTCATTTAAATCGCTGAATTTAACTGCAAATGCTGCGGACAAGTGAGATACGTCAAAAAATTCAGCGCATCGAAATTAGAATACATTGAAAATTTCAGAAAAGAATTCGAATTCGAAGTACTTCAATTATTTAAGAAACTACATATATATTCCAGCTTGTGTGCTTGTTCAGAGAACCGCTTATAAGCTTTCGTCAAGTGGGACAGACACAGAAAGAATATTAACAGTCACAAAGAAAGGAATAACACATAGATAGACAAATAACAACATTTATTGACGGTCACAAACATCCATGCCTGACCGGGATTCGAACCCGACCCCAGCAGCTCCAAAGGCTAGAGAGAAAGTAAATGTTTATTGAGGAGTAGTTTTTTCGTTTTTGTTCTACGAAAAATTAAATATTTATTTATAACTTCAAATAAAGCTGTGTTTAGTGAAAGATGCTGTGTTTAGTTAGATTCTGCGTTTAGTGAAATTTATTTTAAATTTAATGTGGAAAAATGGTTGTGGATGTAACTTGTTACGAACCTAGTTTTTTTTCTTTCAAGATAAGAATTTTAGTAAGTATTTAAGTAACAGGAAAGTAGGCTATTTTAGTTCTTTAAGAACTTCTTGTTTAACTTGAATTCAAAATTCGTTTGAATTTCCAACATTACTTCGCAAATAATAGAGGTTCAATAATAAAAGAAATATTTAATAACATTCTTATTAGCGAGATTACTTCTGAAATACTGTTTGATTTCGACAGTTTTCTGAAGGAATATTTTATGGTACTGAATATTCCCCTACGAACCAAACTTTTATTGAGAAACAAATCATAACGAAATTTAATTATTTGAAACAATTATTTTAGAGTTCCAACTAAGAAATATTTTTTCAAAGCATATATTTCTTAATAATCAATAGTATATTTCCTCGAACTAAAAACTTTCGATTACATCTATAAATCCAAACTCTCTACACGATAAAATGCTATCTATACACACGAAAATTTAATCCTAAAGTGCCTAAACCCAAAGTCGACTCTTCAATGTCGAAGCAGGACTCGTTTCGTTCAGAACATAATTGTGTGGTGTGTGTGCGAGGGGGGGGAGGGGGAGGGAAGGGGTTACAGCTTGCCCGGCGGGGAGTGTCTGGAGTGTCACTGGTCTATTGTTAAGGCTGCCAAATTACTCCTCCCCTAACTTGGGTCGTTTAGTGATCCTGGAGTGGTTTTTGCTGCACTTCGAGTTGTAGCTAGAAATTCATGTCCCCTTAAGGTTACAGGTTCATGCGCCTGTATTCCTCAGCGAACAAAGATGTAAATATGACAGTATAATATGATAGTAAAAGTTACACAACTTCACTTCCAAGCAATATAGTTGTGATGCAAGGAGAACAATTGTTCAATAAAACTAACAATCATCTGGGTAAAAAAAAAGTGTAGCTGTCACTGCATCTTAAAACATTTTAAGATTCTTCGCTCACTTATTTTAAAAGCAAAGCAATTATTATTTTTAAAAGTTGTTCTTCTAACTGCATTGATCTAGAAGGGAAACTGGAGTAAAATGTCAACGAGATCAAAACCCACCGCACCTTTTTGGGCGAACAGGGCAGAAAAGGACTATTTGTCGAACACTTGAAAGCAATGCTTGTATGAGACCCCTCTATCATATTGACTTGGGCTCCTAAATACATTTTAACATTCTTAGTTTGAAAGAAATTATTAACTTTAAATTACAACTTTTTTAAGAAATAACCACGTGGATCACTAACCAATAGCCAGCATAGGCAAAAATAATAGCGAAATAGGCAAGTTTCTAGGTTTTCTGCCCTGTTCGTTTCTGCTGCAGTGCCGTGTATTCCTCCGCGTTTCGTTATTGAACCGGCTTGATAGCTGCCCTGTTCAGAGAATTGCACACCTCCCTCCACTTTTCTTTTGGCTCAATGCTTTATCTATGTTGACATTCACAAACTACATAGTATTGCACAAAACAAAGATTATAATATGACTGTAGAGGTCACATAATAATTCTTACCTGCTGAATCATATCCCACCGCTTGTGCAAGTGCAACTGCTTGCTCTCCCATGGCTTTTCTCAAGCTTTCATCCACAAATGTACTGCATGGAAGGAATCATCATTATAACACAATAATTAAACAGTTCCAACAAGAGCAAGAATATTAATAAAAATATTTGTGATGCAGTCAAATTGTCACTGAGTATATAAATTAATACTCGTTTTTAGCTCCATAAATTCCCTTAATTTCCCATATAAATTAATATCTTGTATATAGTGACACAATTTTGAGATAAAACTATATATAATGACAAATTTAAAAAAAGAGAAAACAATTTTAATAACAAAAAATAGTTTTTATACAGTCTAACTCTGTTACATTGACAACTCATTTTAACGCCAAAAATCCTTTGAATTGCCCACAGACATTAATATTATAACTCATAATGACAATTTTTAATTATCTTCTTGGTTCTAAAGCTTAAAATATGTGTTTAATTGATATCCGAAATGCCTTCCTAAAATAAAAAATTTTTGCAGAAAATGGCATTCATTTGGCATAAAATTTAATTTTATTTGCCAAATGAAGCGATAACTCACCAAATTTGAAATTTTTTCATGCCTTAAAAATTATTGACTGGAGGAAAAACGAAACTGCTACTAATAGCACATTGTATTAAAACATATTCAATGTATGTCATTTTATAGCTTAAATTAATAATATAAGTACATAATACATATTTTATATGATTTACTACACTTCATATTCAACTTTATACAATTTAAAAAACTTTTGGTGTAACACATGTGTGTTGTTGTTGTCGTGTGACCAGTGCAATAATAATAATTAAAAAAAGGCTATTATAAATAGAGGCAGGTGGGATAGAACAGTTAGATAGTTCCAAAAGCGTAACACATGAATTCTGTTCATTACCTTGGGGCTTCTTCAATAACTTTTTGATTCCTTCTCTGGATTGAGCATTCTCTTTCGTTTAGATAGATTCCGTTGCCAAATTTATCACATAAAACCTAAACCAATGTATAAAAGGTTTTTGTATAATACCAACCAATATAAATAAACATACAAAAATTATTGGTCAACAAGAGGCCAGAAAGTTGGGTAAGTAGTCTATCAAAATCTACCAAATTCAAAACTTATCAATCTATCTTATTTAATCTTATTTTTTTTAAAAAAAAGAATGATTGTTAGTATAATCAAATTAAATAAGAGTAAAAAAGTAATTAAATTTTAATCAGGAAAGTATTTTGATTTGCAATTATCAAAAATAAACACTTTATTAACATATAAAAAACTCTTATAATTATAAAAAAGTATCATATTGGACTACTGTCAAGAAGCAACAAAATAATAACATTGCTAAAAAATAAGGCATTTTGGCAGTTTCTACAATCAATAAATTTGTTTAAAAAATTCCATACCTGAATTTCGATATGCCTAGGGTTGTCGACAAATTTTTCAACAAGCAAACGATCGTCTCCAAAACTCGATTTAGCTTCTTGCGATGAAAAACGGAAGCCTTCACTACAAATGAAAGTTGCAATAGAAATTATAAAAATATTGAAAATAAACATTCTTTTATTTTTGTTTTAAATGAAGAGAAAACAAATTTAAGCCCAAATATTTGAGTGGCTAAATGCAAAGGAGGATTTAACACATAAAACAATTCCAAATAGTGTTTTCTCTTTTAAAATTTTAGATAAGAGATTATATCAAAACCCTCCTATAAATATTTACCCGTTTTATATTTATTGTTTTTAAAATGTTTTTTAAGTAAAACGATTCCAATATTTCATGCTTAAATTATAATACATATACCAGAATCATTAATTATTCCTGAACCATTAAAATAGTTTATGTTCAGACAACAGGTCTTTAAAAAAAATTGTATTCTGCACCAGAGGTGACAGACTTGGCTAATAAAAATTTTGATCATTAGCCAAAACTGTTTTGGCCAGTAATTTGGTTAACTTTGAGCAGCTCTTGAATTATTTTTTCTTTTCAAAAATGAGTAGTTTTTAGCAATTTGTTTGTTTTTATGCTTTTAAATGTGTATTTACCTTAAAAAAAAATCAGGCATATTTGGTAAACTATACTGGAAGTACTGTTGCACAGGAAGTGACGTAATAAAAGTTACATTTAGCTAATTTTGAGACTTAACTTGGTTTTTTTTAAAGAAATTCACAACTCTGCATTTGCACATGACTGCTCTAAATCATTAACTCAGATTAAAATGGAAATTTTTGAAGTCTTAAAGTAGATACATTTGCCATACATTCTAAGTATAAGTATTTTAAAAAGTAAAATAGTAAAATGTAATGCTAAGTAGATACATGTAAAATAAGTCGACATCGAAACTTAGATAAAAGTTAGTCATCTTTATTTAGCTGCTAGACATTGGTAAAAGATAAATTGATCGCCTAAAGTTGACGATGGATGAGGAGGAATGCCTACAACAAAAATGGCGAAAAGTGTACAAACTAGACTGACCAATCAGAAAATAGGTTTTTTTTTATAAGAAAGGTTTTAAAAGGCCAACGTATAGGTGTACGATTCAGGAACATTGTGTGGGGAAGATTTCTTGAGGTGACTGTTTGTCGCCGACAGGGTGGTTGGGATGTTAAAGTACTAATTGATATTAAGGGATATGTGAAAAGGTAATTAAGTTTAATCAGGGTTCAAAATATAAGGATTTTAGTGGTTAAGTCAGGATATGTCATGAATTTTATTAAGTAATTTAAAAAGTAAAATTTTTATAATTATTTACATTGCTTCCTGGTCATTCCATGCTATTCTCATGCCTTTGCCGCCCCCACCAGCAGATGCCTTGATCATCACAGGGTAGCCGATATCTTTAGCTATTTTCACACATTCGTCCGGAGACTGAAAGAAAAATCGCTATTAACATGTAGGCCTTAAATTAAATACAACGATTAAATAAAGAAAATTAGATAGACTAAAGTTAGATCCCAAATTAAGTTTATATTTTTTTGTTACCTTTGCAGGTTTTGAACTTTTAAAACAGAATATTTCATTAAAAGAGCCTCACCATCCTCTTTTTTATAATCTAAGCTACAATTGAAAGAAACAATTTTAAAAATGAGACATAAATAATCTATAAGACTTTGGAGTACAAAGGATTAGAAATGAGCAGTTGAAATAATTAAACAAAGCCAAATTCAGTTGAGAGAGTTTATGAAAATGTTTGCTAAACAGTATTTGATAAATTTGTAATAAGGGTATGTATTTCAATAAGGGAATAGTATTTTATAGTAAATATATAACTTTCACAAAACATTCTTATTATCCAGTAACATTACACTGATTTTCACTAATGCACACATTCTAAATTACAAATTCTTCTGAACATATTTTACATTGCACATTCTACGTAAAATATTTTACAGCAAACATCTATTTTATGTAATCTGTTTAAAACAGTTCTTTTTGTTGAATTTAACTTTAAAAAGAAAACAATAGTTAAACAGTTTGATAAATAGTTATACATATCCTTATTTTTAATTTTAAAAATCCTTACTTCTACAACTCCATCAAATCCAGGAATGGTGTTCACTTGAGCTTTGGCAGCGATTCTCTTGCTTTCGATTTTATCCCCCATGGCATGAATGGATTTCCAGTTTGGTCCGATGAAAACAATTCCCATTTTTTCCTGGAAAAGACAAATATTGATAATGGTGGCTATTTATATGGAGTGGATACACATCTTGGTTAATTGGTTTGTTTCATGTGTAGATCATTCCTGCATTTCATAGGTGGTTTTAATGTTGTTGTCCTGTGCCTGCAGGCCAGAGGAAGGCAAGAGGGTTGCAGTAGCATACGTTGGCCCAAGGGTTTGAGTACCATGAGAGGGTGGATGTCTGACTTATGCTCTGAGATGGCGCCACCTTCTCAATTTAGGCATGTCGCTGGAGAGGAGGGGCAATTTTCTCCAGACAACCTGCATCCATGGTAAACTGTGGTATGAGCGAGGGTCGAAACCACTAGGCCAGGGATCAATCAGCAGTTGCATTTGTCGCAAAATGCGATGAGTTGCACGAAAATGCGAAAAAAAATTATTGGCCGTAGCGAAAATGCGACGACGTAATTCGGCTTAAATTTAAAAAAAAAAGTTATAATAACCGATTATAGTGATGAAAATAAAAAAATTTAATCAAAATGAGAAGATTAATTCTGATTTGATTACACTAAGATGTCTTCAAATCTCGGCCAGCCAGTGCAACCTCCCCTTAGAAAAGGAGTCCAATAATGCTTCCCGATTTACTTATTTTACACTGCCTAGTAATTTTAACGAAATCTACCGATGATGTCACATTACGTCAGAATGATTGACAGTTCTCTGGCTCTGTGTGATCGGAAGAGTACCTTGTTACTTTTGTAGCTCCGGTTCAGGCCAACTCTGACAACCAGAATATATTTTCTGATCAAGTGTCTGATTCAGGATATCCGAGAGTCATGATCACGTGAACACCTTGAATGTTGAAATACTTTTTGTTTACGTTTGAACCTTTTATTCTACTTCCGCCTGTACAGGGGTTTCTGATTTTGAATAATATTTAGTTTTTTTTTTAAAATGGACTTAAATTTTATGTTGCTAGTAAATTTCTAGTCCTTGAATTTTTCTGGAAAAATGCTTGGATTTTTTTCTAAACAAATGTATGAACCATTTTAATAAGGATATGTATTGAAAGACCAAAAGTTGGGGATTTCAAACAACCAAAACTTTATTTTAATACACTAAATGAATATCAAAAACATGTTCATAGACAAATCTGAAGATAATCCAACACCATAAATCAATGTAAGAGGGCTTATTTAAAATGTTTATAAAAAAGTTAAAAGTACTTTTAGTATTATAGTTTTATATAATTATTTAAATTTGTCATGTTGTGATTCATACAAAAATTATCACTGTATTGTTAAGCTTGCTAAACAAAATTAACTGCTAAACAAAGATTGAGTTGTGTATAGATTCAAGTGATTTTATTGGCGTGACGTTGATTTATAAGCAACTAATTTTTTTTTAGCATTTTGCTACAGCTTTTTTCTACATTTTAGCATTTTTGCTACAGCATTTTTTTTACCCAGGTCGATCCCTGAGCTAGGCAACTGGTGGTTTTAATGATGTGTGATATGACACTCAAGCTCCGCCTACTACCATGATTAACCAACAGAGACATTGCTTTCATTTCTGTAGAACTGTTGGTCCTCAATATGTGAGACAAGCCCATTAAGAAAACTAATGAGGTTATAGATCCAATTAATGGTACAATATTTGAAAAAGATATGCTATATTTTATTTTTATACTTATTTTACTAATGTAGTAGTCTCCCCTCTAACTAGACTATGTTCAATCCGATCTCTGTTTAAACCTGTCAAATTTGTTTACCCTTAAAGTGTAAAAAATAGCTAAAAAGACCATGTGCTTTGTTTTCTATTTCTATGTGATGCTTATTAAAAAAAATGGTGTACATATGGAGCAGATAGCCAAACTTTCAGGCATCAATAAAAAAAATATCAGGTGTTTTTTGATAGTAAGTAAAGCATAATCATAAAATACATAAAATAAAATGATACAATAAATCTTTTGAGTATTTATAGATAAGGCAATTATAATCAATGTAAAAATGCTCAATAAAATGTATATCTATTTCAATTATTCGGTTTTTCTTGCATTTCGCTAAACCTGTTTTTTCTTGGTCTGTTATAGCTTTTAGGAAGGTGGCTACAGCAACACAAGTAGAAATAGGAATACAGTATTTTATACTTAAAAATTTAACAACTATCCTTTTGTATAGGACAATAATTTTTAGTCAAAAATAGTGCTGTAAAGAGATGAATCACCTGATAACACAAAATATCTAATTTCCACAAAAAAGCTGTTCAAAATAAAAAATTGTCTTTAAACTATAATATAAACAAAAGCACAACATTCACTAAAAACAAAGACATAAAAATAGTTTCATTTTGAAAAAATAATCGAGATCAGTAACAATGAGGCATCATATCCTACCGTTGTCCAACTGCATTTCAAAATACAAATTATAAATCAGAAAGTGCAATTACAAAATAGTCTACTTCTCTTCTCCATTCAAGGTCAAGACCAAGGAAGAAAAAAATGAGGCCAAGGACACTAAGTGGACACCGGTTATTTTTCCCACATGAATGAAAATTTTGTTAGAAGTGAAATGTTTTTTTAATTCACGAGTTCAATGACACCAGTTTTATTTTATTTTTTTTAGTTGGAAATGCTATTTAGATGCATGTGTTTCCATTGAATAAGTTGTGAATTTAACTGGATGAGTCGTTTGTTCAGAAACAGGTTTTCAGAAATGCAGTTTTTTTTAATAAGTATTTTCAAAGCTCGTGAGCTGTCTCTTAATATGAATAAAATTTTTTAAATGTTTCACAATGCACCTAATTTATTATTTTTTGCATTATTAGTCGCCATGTATGAAAAAATTTCAGAATTTTTCTACTTTAGAACAATCTAATATACAGGGTGGCCTAAAAGTAGCCTTACGGTTAATGATGTAGCATGGGTAAGAACTTTGGGTTATTTAGAAAAGATATTTAACATAGTCGTGCTTAGCTTTGCTGATTGGCTAAAATAAAGTCGAACTACAGCGTATCTTATCCGAAGAGTAGATATTCGTAGACTTCGTTTGGTTTAAATTCGAGATAGCTTCAGAATATTTATTTGATGCTTGAGGAAAAAGCAAATATTATTTCCAGAGTATGAAACTTTGAATCTTCCTATTTGCTTTCAAAAAATAACTGTTGATGTATAAAGAACTGTATACCTAACTAACTGTAAGTTTACTTTTGGGCCACCTTGTATTTTAGAAGTTGAAATTGTTTGTGCACATTATCATTAAGTTATTATATTAATTTTCATAAATTATTTACAAAATAAGATCATATTAACAAAATATTGCATGTACTTTTGACAATAATTTTTATACAAACCAATTGTTGAGCAAAATCCATATTTTCAGAGAGAAAACCATATCCAGGGTGCACCTATGAAGGCATTTTGAAAATAAATATTATTAGTATCATATAAAATACAAGAAAAAATAGTTCCAGAATAAAAATTTACAAATTATGTCTTCTACCATTAACCCTGTAATGCAAGATTTTTTTTTCCATCCCGAAAAAATTTGTATATTTAATACTCATACATTATGGGAACAATACTGAAAAAAAATTAACTGCATTGGAATTTAAATAATTTCAATTTTTAAAATTTTGCCATATGGCAAAAACCAACTACAAAATTTCAATTTTGATAAGAATGATTAAAAAACTACTAAGTATATTTTAAATTAACCCTCTTGAACTATAATTATTTTCTCAAAATAATTTATTTGTTTTTAGTGCTAATATTATTATACTTTGAATACTGCCAAAGACATAATTTCACAACAGTTAATAACTTCACTCTTTAATTTTGAATACACTTTTACTACTGTCATCTATGAGGGTTATTAGTAGGGTAAGGTGGGGTAAGTGGGCCATTGGGGCAAGTGGGCCACCCCCCTGGCATTTCCCGAATTATGGACGTAAAAAAAAATATGTTGCAATATTTTTACGTATTTACCCCAATAGATGCAGGAAACATTATGGCATCATTTTCACTTAAGTATGTAACAAGGTACAATCCTTTTTGTGAAAATTTTTAAAATTGCATCTTTTCGTAATTCACGCCATCATACTATTTTTAAATTTATTTCCAAACGGTTCATGATACAAAACAAAATGTTATATATTTTGAAAGTGTATAAAACATAGTATCTTTTTGTAGTGTCATGTACTTGTGATGTTGATAAAGTTAAAAGAAAATTGGGGTGGCCCAGTTGCCCCGCGTTTGGGGTAAGTGGGCCACCACAATGGCGGGGTAAGTGGGCCACCCCTGGCCCACTAGCAACAACTCTTTAATATACTTAAAAAAAGTCATATTTACTGATTCATAGGGTTAGTCATATACACTATTCATAGACCTATTCATTGACATAGGCCAGTTTAAAATCTGCAGCCCTAACATTTTTTTTACACTACATGCAAAAATGACAAGATGAAAATTAATGTATTTTTTCTTGTAGTAAGCTTGCAAGCCAGAAAAAGTTGCTATGGGGGAACTATTAAGGATACATCATTACTTTTTTTTTTCAAACACTCAAAAAATCATGTAGATTATTCCACTTGCCCAGCCTTATCTCTACCAGTTATGTGTAAAAATATATTAGGGGGGTGGCCCACTTACCCCACCTTGTGGGGCAAGTGGGCCACTCGGATGACCAAAATGAAAAACATATTTTTTATATTTATTTTTTGCCAATTTGTGTTAAGGTTGTCATGGGTACAGTAATAACATATGAAAGAATGGACCACAAAAAAAAATAAGTTGTTAGGCCGATTATATCCAGTGGTATGAGGGTCTAAAGTTGAATTATGCCAAAAAGGTGGCCCACTTACCCCACCTTACCCTAACTAAAACTTCAAAATGGAATGTAATAGATGAAAAAACACAGATTTGTTGAGAGGTAACTCTACTTTAATAGAATAAATTGGATTATGTTACTTGTTGTCATATGGCAACAGTATGCATTAGAGGGTTAAGGATAATGAAACATATCTAGATATGAAGGAATGAAATGCAGTTAGGCAGACATTTTTTTTTATAGACTTACAGCTTGTGTGGAACTTTTATGAATAACATCGAGAAGGGCATCCACGTTCAAGTAGCTCTTACTGGTCGGAGCAGGGCCCAAACAGTAGGCTTCATCAGCCATTTTAACATGAAGCTAAAATAAAAGAATAAATCACGAAAAAGCAATACTTATCGAAATTATAACCAAATTGTTGTTGCATAATTTCTAACTCAGAGCCAGGGTTTTTATATTGTAAAAATAAATATTTCAGTGAATTAGCTTCTATAGTTCCCACCACCCTTATTTGAAACACTTTAGGGATGGACTGCCGTTGTAAAACACCGGTTTTTCTGAAAAACCGTTTCTTATTAGGTTGGCGGAGAGTATAGATTTGGCAGAATAAAATTTACAAACAATAAAACCTAAATAGTAAAAATGAATTGATAAGCAGAAAAACAAAGGAAGGATTTCGTTTGTAGCTGAAAGTTAAGTTTTGCTGAATTAGAAGTATCATTAAACAATAAAATAATTTTCAATGGAAATAATCTGATATGTACGCAGTATACATTTGAAACAATTTTAAAAAAAATATTCTTAAGTCTATGAATGCAACAAATAGACAAAAAACATACATCAACATATTCATTGGGTTTTTTTAATACAAAATTAAAATACTTACAGCAGTTGAATCCACATCGCTGTGTATGGCTACAGTTTTTATTCCCATTTGACGACATGTTTTAATAATCCGGCAGGCGATTTCCCCTCTATTTGCGATGAGTATTTTATCGAATTTCTAGAAGAATAAAAAAGAAATGAGCTACAATAATTAAATCACTAAATGTTAAATGTGGTCTAGGCCATTTTTGATGAATTTACGACCATGCTTCTCTTTCAACATTCCAGTGAAAGAAGTAGATAAAAAATTTGTGTGTATGATTGAATTAAAGCTACACGAGGTCAATTGGTGACAAGTCTGGTATTTTAGAACCACAGTCAAGTGATGAGGACGACACCAGAACTTTCACTATTTAAAGTGGTTTAGATTAAACCATGACCAATTTAACATGCACCAGTCCCATATACACTGCATTATTTATTTAGCAGATTACATTTTTTGCCTAGTATAATCGGTTTATAGTCAAGTATAGTGTATAGGATGGCTAAGTTGGCCTGGATAAATTTTAGACTTGGTAAACATTTTTAGGGACAAGGACAGAGCTTTTGAAGGTATTATCACTTTAATCTTTTACACCACTATGCTTTTTTACAGTGATTTTAAATAAATATAATACTACTTTAAAAAAATGTTTCATAGTGATATATATGTGTATCTTAATCACACAATGGTTTAAATTCATAGTTTCACAAAGAGAAATACTCACCGACTCATGATGATCAATTGGATCCAAACTATACAGCTTGTGCTTTCCATCAAGTGACGTTCCATCAGAAAAGTATCGGACATTATAAGAGAACACACGGGGCTAAAATAACAATGAAACAGGGCAATTATTATGTTGTTAGGGCAGATATTTAGTGTACGGTCCCCCTTGGCGAACTTTCCAAAATCGCGCCAAAAGTCTATTTTGGCGACTTCTTTTTTTATGATTTTTTTTTTTGAAACACCATGATTCAAAGAAAAGATTGTATACGGATATTTTCATGGAATTTGAATCGCCTGTAGAAGTCTGACAGGTTGCCAGAAAATATTTATCGCCAAATCCGAAAAAATCACACCAATCACAAGAGGGACCGTACAGGTAAATCTGATCCGTCGTTAGTAAATACAATTGGGCTTGTTTTAGATGATGTACCCCTAGTGTTTTTAATTTTTTCTCTTCTTGCGATTTCAGTGGTTTTTTAGGTTTCACTCTCAATGTACAGTTTTGTTGTACTCTTTGCTCTATTTTACAATTCTTCACATGCAACTTGTTCTTATTCCTGTTATTTATTAACCCTTTCAGTCCCAGTGATGCCATTTGGCACCACTTTGTTTCTGACCATAATTTTAAAAAAAATAGGGCTGAGATCCATTGGGATTAATTAAAAATATTTTCTAACAGAAAAAAGTTTGAATAATCGGATGATGTGCTTTTTTAATTCATAAATGGCAATAGACGGTCAGAAAAATATTCCAAGATGATGATGCCAAATTGTCATTGGGAGTGAAAGGGTTAAACTGTATCAGCTTTAGTTTCATTAAATTTTAAATCTGAAAAGCCATACCAAAAATTCAAAGTTTAAAGACAACTTAAGTTTCGATTATATTTTGTCATACTTCATCAGCTGTCATCTTTCTGGGGTTATAAATGAGTACTAAGCTTGTTTGGGAAGTTAACTGAGGTTCCATGTTGGAACACCCAGTATTTAGTTCTGAAGCATGCTTGGTTCTCATTTTATTGACCCACTTAATGGATGAAAGGCACTAATAAAGCAGTAAATAATTTATAACTACATAGTAAAAATCATAATTGACTTCAGGCTAGCAAATAAATAAGTATATTACGTTGGGAAGGTGCACAATTAAATATCAAAGCAATGGATTTGATATTGTTCTATTATTAATTAAATTTGGTCATATTTTATAAAATAACAAAACAAAAACAGTTTGAGGCAGTATACAAATTTTCTGCCTAATGGAAGACAAACTAATATGCAATGAATTTTGAATTGATATCTTAGACAAAGTTAGCTCGTGTCACTTTTGTCAGTATCTTAAATTTTACAAATAAATATTCAAATAATTTGACGATTACATAAGAAGGGACATGCCGAAAGCGTTAACCAGTTAGCTTTTTATGAGTTACAGGAATACTAACACTTGAGTGGGAAATATCCGACGTGGTAAGAGTTCTTGAGTTGGACAAAAATAATAATTTATTTAAAAATTTAGACCGAGAAGCTAAAATTCCACACGCTGAAGCCATGATTTTAGTCGGTGACAGACAAGACGTCTGTTGTTTACTCAAAAACCGAAAAAAAAAATCTGGCTTCTGCCAACTGCCTTTTTCTATCTTATCAAAATAAATAACAAGTTTTTAAAAAAAAAATCAAAATGAACGATGAAAGTAAATAGTTTAAGTTTAATTATAGTTTTTATCATCATATTAAAGTAATAAAAATTGAGATTATGATTAAAATTAATCATTATTATTTTTTTTATCGAAACTTTTTTTTTATTTGGCGATGAATGTCATATTATGGCGATTTCGTTGCATATTGAGCAACCCTATTCCGAGATCTTCGAAGTTTACAACTACTGAGTAACTGAGTCACTAGCTTAGCCGGTCAACATTGGTTGGTTTATTTATTAAATCTTTTGTATAATATGGATTGAACTTTTTACAAATAAATGTTTACTTTCACCTGTAGTTATTTTACATGGTGAGATTTGATTT
The DNA here is from genome assembly GCA_023701765.1 of Hylyphantes graminicola. Taxonomy (NCBI): domain Eukaryota; kingdom Metazoa; phylum Arthropoda; class Arachnida; order Araneae; family Linyphiidae; genus Hylyphantes; species Hylyphantes graminicola. The sequence goes on from CM043112.1 coordinate 67,825,483, forward strand.
AAATAATCATAAGTCAATAACAACCCAAAAGTATTTGTCTTGAAAAAATTCTTTTATTATCGTGTACAGTTACAAACTTTGACGTTTCATATGATCGCCGTCAATGTTGGCATTTTAGAAGAGAACACTTTCACTTCCCAAAAATCTCTGCGAAAGATTTCCAATTTTGAATTTATTGTATATTATGTAATATTTAATGCGAGATAGTCGTACAGATGATAAAAAGTTAAAATACCGATAGTGAAACCACTGTTGAGATAGGCTTAGGCAAATAGAAACCTCCAGGCCAAAATGTAAACAATAAGTAATTTCTGCTATACTTTTGACATAACTTTCGAATTAAACTAATTGTTGATATTTTTAGTTGCATGTCACATACTTATGCTATTTTTGTGTTAAATGAATTAATTACAGAGTATGAAGTGTTTTTTTCCCCTAAGTGTTAGTTCTGAACTAAACTATTTTAATTGTCTTCCTAAACTTGCTCCTTTTTTCGTTTATTTTGGTTATATTATTTTAACAATTCAGTCATAATTTGAACATGAATCTTATAGGCGTATCTACTTGTTATTTCAATGAGTATTATGATTGTTTACATATGCGGTACGGAATAAAACTGTTATTTTTTCATATCTTAGAGATAATATTTAACATGTATTAATCATGTACTAACTGTTAAAGAACTATTTATTAAAACTTGACCATTTTTAAATTAATTTGTTTAATAAAAGAATTTATTTACATTTTTTCTTAATAGTTAAGCGAGTGTAAATTAACTATTTAAACTACCCTGTAAGTCAATTAAACATACGATTTCTTTAAATATTGGAACTTTCGTGTTTTATTAAGTTAAATATTTTACATATATAGAAAATTTGGTCGTATAATTAACATTTTAATTTGGGGCCTAAATCTACAAATTTGATTATTTATACATAGTAAGTTGTCACTTAAGCATCAAACTAGTTTTTTAACACAAAATTTGTTTATTATTTTGCATTAGGAATAGATATCTGTACAATAGTAATAACAACTGACATAGTAATTATTATCTATATAAGATAATAATTCTATTAAGCAGGGGATTTTCCCCTAAGTTTCCAATGGTTGCTTTATGTTAAATGTTTAATTATTTAATCTTAGCTTTTAATTTTATAACTATTGGCATTCAAAAGCTGTAAATCATTTATTTTGTTACTTTTTATGAAAGTTTTATAGAAAAGTAGATTAGTATTCTGCTCTTGACATTATTTTAATGAAATATCTAATGATCAAAATTTTCAGAATCTTTGATGTCAAATTCATAAAACCTATTTAAACTTACAAAATTCATTTAATTTTAATATCAGTTAAACATCTCAATGCATGTTTTCAGTGTTACTTAAGGCATTAAGATCCATCACATCAAAGCATAGAAAAATTCTAAAATTATGAATGTTTATTAAAAGACTGGTAAAAAATTTACTGTACGGTCATCCTTGGCGAATTTTCTAAAATCTCACTAAAAGTCAGTATTTTGACGGCTTTTTGACAACCATGATTAAAAAAAAAAAAAAAATTGAAAAGATTGTCTCCAAGAAAATGGATAAAAAAAAATCTTTGAAATCGTAAATGAAAAATAAACAATATCTTTAATTCTAATTGGATTCTATCTTGCGCTATTCTATTCTTGCTTCTAATTAGATTCTCGGAGAAGACTGAGAGGAAAAAATAATTTTTTGCAAAATGTTAAAAAAAATTGTGCCAAGGGTGACTGTACAGTAAATCTGGTCCTACGTAAGTTTATGTAAATGTTCAGCTATTAATAAGGTGTATTTGGTTGTAGTCTAAAGGGTGTGGGCAGATGAAGGAAAGAATATGCATTTAAGGTGCAAAAAAATTTGAGAATGAAAAATTACTTTATATAAAAATAGACAAATCTGACATTAGTCAGCTTAAATTTGTCTTTGCAACATGAGGCAGCATAGTTGGAAGTTGGCACCTCCGAAACACCAATATGGTGGAGATAGTCATGAACAGTTATTGATCCTGTCTTTGGAGGCTCATTAGGAGAGGATTCTATTCTTTAGTAGGCTAGACCATGATTTCCCTGTGGCGTCTACAGACCGGAGGCTTCTTGTGTAATGCTTTTGTCCTGCTTTCGTGCTCATAGATAGCTCTTGAGAAAACAATTTTAAAATTTGAACCCATTCCTGTAAATACTTTAAATTGAACACAGTTTACAAATTACATGTCCTATCACTAAGTGTTACTTTATCTTTTTCAGTAAATGGTTTTATTAGACTTAACAAGCAAGAATATAAGATGTTCCCGGGATTCTAGAGTCATCTCGAGATTCCGAGAAAGTTGAGATCATGACGATCGTCATGCGTGGTGGCGGCCATGCTGGGGATGGCGATTCCCCACAGGAAAACTCCCCCCTGCAGCCGCCCAGGAATAATCCTGCTCCTAGTCCCAATCCGGTAAGTATGCTAGTCTTTTATGGCTGACTATACCCAGGGTTCGTACGCCTCCTGAATTTTCCTGAAAACTCAGTAGAAAAAGTTTACTTTTTTTGTATATGGGCCCTTAAAACTCCTGAAATTAAGTTAATTTTCCTAAATTTTTGCATAGTTCTATCTTTTACTCCTGAAATTTGTATATCTGATTTTCTGTAAGTTTGCTGCACAACAAATGAATTTTCCTAAGCGCTTTCATCAGCTGTTTACAGTAACATCACAGGAACCATTCACAAGAAAACAAGTTTTAGTGCGCATGTTTTAGTCAATACTTTTTTTTACTAGCTAAAAGTCATAAGAGTTTTCTTGTTGGATATTTTGATGGTGATTATACCTGAAATCTACATTGAATTGCAGTGTTTTTAACTAAATAATATTTTTTGTTAAAATCTGCCGTAAGCATTTTCCCGCGTTAGATAAATTTAGCCTCCTTAATTTTTGGAAGACTCCTCCTGAAAAAACTCTTGAATTTCTTTTTCTCAAATAGAGTATGAACCCTGTATACCAAAGCTCCTTCTACACCAAGTTAAGACACACCATACATTCGATCGGAGCCAAGGTTTTTCCCGCTAGAGGCGCTGCGATACGCTGAAGGCCGAAAATGACGAAAGAGCGTTATGTTCCGGCATGCAAATCTTAATATAAAACTGAAATTAATTGTCGATTTTCCTTGTTTAAAGCACCTAATAATGAAGAGGATCTTAAATTAAGGCAGAAGAATATCCCTAGGAAGGATTGTCTGCTGAAAAGTACCGCCATGGTGATTTTTTAAGGGGAAGTCAAACACCTCCCACCCCGTTTCACTTCCCATGCTAAGTCTATAGGACAGTTTTTAATGCACACTGATTTTTTCCCGCTAGAGGCGCTGCGATACGTTGAAGGCCGAAAATGCACCGAACCAGTTGAAAAACTCTCTCCCATAGACATCCCGTGTTATGTCCCAACTTGGTGTAGAAGGAGCTTTGACTATACTATTTCTAGCCAGAATGTAAGCTTCGAAAAGACTCTTCCCCCATCCCTTCACTGGGTTTTCTACAAAAAGGAGGGAACATCGCTTATCTAATACTTCCCCTTGTTGAGGTTAGAATCTAAACAGTTAGTATTTCCCCGTGTAGGGTGGGGGGAAAAAACGCAACAGCTATAAATCGCCCCGTTACCAAGAAAACGGCACTCGTGGATGGGGGGAGTGCTTTCCAAGCTTACATTCTAAATAGGCCTACCATAGTCTTAACAAATAATGGAAACTTTCAGATAATCTTATTTTGAAACATATTTATTATGAATTTATTCATAATTCACAACAATAAATTTTACTTTTATATAAATTTCAAAGTTTCACAGGATGATTTAGTGGCAATACTGATTTTAAAAGAATTATAAAATGAATAATAAAATTAGAATGAATGTAATTAATATTACCTAAATGGGTGTCCTTGAAATGAAGGAAACAAAGACTGTATCTCCCACTTGGCAATGGGTTATTGGTATAGTCTGTACGATTGCAATGCAAGCCTGTTTTGCAATAGTACCTTCTTGTGCCCCTACAAGGTTTATAGAGCAGTTGTGATTAACCTCACAGCAGAACCTCAAACAAGGAATGTTTAGAACAGTGGTATCATTTTTTGGGAAATTACACAAGTGGAAGGAGAAAACCAAGCTTGAATTGTAATAGTACAGACTACAAGGGTGGTCGCAATACCTTTATATTTAAATAAACAGTAGAAACTCTGTAAACAATTACTCATCAAATTCAATTGAAATACATTTGAGATTGAACATAGTTTATTAACAACTAATAACCACAAATAACTGCCGACCTATAAACAGCCAAAAATCTCCGACTAATAATACCCTGTGTAAGGGAGTGCATGTTAAATATCCTTCAAAGTCCTAACACTACTTACGATGTCGCCCTTAACAGTTGCATTGGATTCCTATTCAGGTGTCTTCTCATCACTTGACTGGTTCTAAAATTGCTGCCCGCTGCCAATACCCCTCGTGTAGCTCTAGTTTGACAATAATTCAAACCTAACCTATCTAATAAATGGAAGCAACTCTTTAAACAATTACTCATCAAATCAAATTCAATTGAAATGACTTTGAGATTAAACATAGTTTATTAAGGTGTTGGCTCGTCACTTGACTGTGGTTCTAAAATACGGTGCCCGTTGCCAATAGCCCTCCTGTAGCTCTAGTTTGACAATAATTCAAACCTCACCTAACTAATGAACAGCAGCAACTCTTTAAACAATTACTCATCAAATCAAATTCAATTGAAATGACTTTGAGATTAAACAAAGTTTATTAAGGTGTTGGCTCGTCACTTGACTGTGGTTCTAAAATACGTCGCCAATAGCCCTCGTGTAGCTCTAGTGCTGCTATAATTCAAACCTGACCTAACCAATAAACAGCAGCAACTCTTTAAACAATTACTCATCAAATTCAGTTTAAATAAATTTGAGAAAACATATTTAATTAACAACCAATAACCACAGCTCTAACACTAATCTCTTTTCCTCCAGTTGAATGAAAGCGACAACTCAGCAGACGTCGATGAGGGCATTGACCTCCCGGAAAACCAGGAACCGGACTTCCCCTTAGCTGAGCTGGCTCGCTTGGATGAAATGATCAACCGGCCCCGGTGGGTTGTACCGGTTCTGCCAAAGGGGGAACTGGAGGTCATTTTGGATACTTCTATTCAGCTGTGTAAACAAGGTACGGTTTCAATAGGCTAGTGATTTAAAATACATGGGTATTTATAACTATGGATAAATACCAGGTTAAATGCCCAAACCCTATGTGCTAATCTGCCGTGATAAGGTAAACTGCAGTATCTTCCATAGTGACTTGGACCTTTGTTGCGAGCACTCAATTACTTTAACCGGTAAGAAAACATACTGGAACTTTTTTTTTATTTTAGAGCAAAAATGGTGCAACTCATTGTGGCGATTGCTGCAGTTTACCTTATCACGGCAGTAATATTGTAGCAAAGTAAGACTTGAAGGCAATAAATTACTTACTGTAAACTTTCGGACCGCTGTAGTTTCTTAACTTGTGTTTTACCTAGAATTTTTATTTCTGTAGACAAACGACTATTTCACTTATGAGTCGTTTTTGAAAACCTGTAGTCACTTTGAATTCACAGAAAGTAGCCTTTTGCAGGCGCTTAAAAACTGTAAAACAATATCGTAGTGAAAATCCAGAAGGTAATAAAATTTGTGTAAGCAATGTGTGGGGGACAATAGGCTGTTAATAAAGTTTTGGAGGGGCTGGGGAGTCTCAGGTTTCCCAGGTACGGGCATCGCCAAAATAACTGTTGACCTATAAACGGCCTGTGCACCCAAAAATGTCTGATGAATTATACCCCATGTAGAGAAACTGCACGCTAAATATGATCTAAAGTCCCACCGCTGCATATGATGTTGCATTTAACAGTTGCGTTTGGTACCTACTCAGGTGTCGGCTTGTCACCTGACTGTGGTTACAAATTATGACATCTATCGTCAGGTAAATAGTAAATCCATAGATCTAGCTATAATATTTCTCATTTATTAAACACTTAATTAAAATAGTCACTCGGATACTCGAAGCACACAGCTGTAATCATGTACAGTCATATTTTATGACTTCTTTTGGATCACTTATAAGGGGAGTGATGGGTGATTTCCCACGCGGTAGACTATATATATATATTACATTTGTTAAACGGGTGTACACATGCATGGACAGTCTCAAAGAAATGGTACTCTCCCTAAAAGAATTCCACAAGACTGCTAGAATGTTTTGTTTAACCCTTTGACGATATAATAATATTCAAGAAAACAGCGATAAAAAGTGCCTAGTTTTTTTTATCCCTCAAAATTACATGTTTTTTTTAAGCTTGAAATTAAAATAATAATTTAAATTAAATATTAGGCATAAAAAAATGAGATGCACAGGTCAATGTCACAATGTTTATATTAGTAACAAGTTTCCTTCCAAAATCTTCATAGCCCCTTTCATTTTTGTAGTATTGGACCTAAAATAGTTCATAATAAGTTTTTCTGAAATGGCCATTAAAAAGTTCTCTATTTTATTAAACTGAATTACACAAACATTAAATAAGGTCAAGGACAATTTATTCAAATGAATGCTTTTCTTCTACAGGTTTAGATACTCGTTCCGAAGCCTGCCAGCGGTTTTTCAGGGACGGACTGACAATTTCTTTCACCAAAATTCTCACTGATGAAGCAGTCAGTGGGTGGAAGTTTGAGATCCATGTAAGATAATCCTTTCTTTAAAATTTAGTTCATAAATATACAAACTAAATTTTCTTTTATTACTTTAATTTTTTTTTATTAATGCATGAATATAGTAAGAAAGAACACTCCTTGCCAACCTAAGTTGGGTAAATAGAAATATGCTGTGGAGAAGATACTTCCTCGCATGTAAAGAGTTCCATTAATTATTCCAGAAAAGATATTTAAAACATTAATTTTGTTTAAATTTGGCAATTTTATCAGAATGAATGATTTTGGTTAAATTGTATTACAATAATATTGTTTGTAAATAATACCTTAACGAGAGTTTCCAATTAACGGACCGACTGAGATTTTCCCTCTGCCTTTTTACTCTTTGTTTTAACCCAAGTTAGATTGGCACGGAGTGTAGAATATTAACATAACTATAAATACTTTGAAAGTCAGTTATCTTCCATACAAACAATTGGCAGAGTCTTGATAATAGCATAATTTGCCAGACGTAAGATTTATGACATTTTCAGCTGTTTTGTTAGCACACCTACGTGCAAACCCTAAACTATCCTAAATATTCTTTTCCGGAAAAAGAGATGAATAGGCTATTGATATTTTTAAGAAGTTGAATATTATTTTTAATTTCAAGAACCTAAAAAACTAGTTGATTTTCTTAAACAGTAGCTTTTTTTTCTCAAGTTTTATTTGATTATAGTATGTAAATCTATAACAGTGCAGGTTTTTTTTTTGTTAATTATTAACTTATCTTGTATGTATTAGTTATTGGATTATGGGAACCCTGTTAGAACTCTTTTAGTAATATCTTTTATCACTGTTTTTCAGAGGTGTATTATGAAGAATTGTGAACATTTAGTTGAACTTTGTGTATTAAAACTTAAAGAAGACTGCCTCCCACTTTTGGAGTTATTGGCGATGGTGCTTAATCCTAACAGCAAGTAAGTTATTTTTTAGTTACTGAACTGGATAAATCTTAACTGTATTAAAATCACCCAAATCCGCTCCTTATATATTTTTAAGAAGGTAGTTTTACTAAAATAAAACCATTAAAAGTTTACATATAATGCTTGTTATTGTTGGATGCCTGCTCAGGCATCAGCCTTGCCCAGTTTTTCAAATTAAATTTCACTGGTCAGAAGATGTGATGAAATCCTTCAATTTTGCAACAACAAAATATAGTCACGACTTGACTATTTCTAGAATGGCCAATTACTAGATGTTGAAGAAGTTTTGGTCTGGCAGTTAGATACTGCAGGTTTCCAGAGTTTGTGTTTATAAATGCCTTAAAAACATCATTTTTCAAAAAAAGAAATGTTCTTTGTAGCTCCTTAATAATATGCATTTACTCCTAGTTGTTAAAGTTGGTTGCACTGATTACTCCTAAATTTTGTTGAATTTTTTTTTCTTTCAATAGCCTTGTCACTTGACCTTGTATTGAAATCGTGAAACCTGCTTCCAATAGCCCTTATCTCTATTTCTTTGTTAATCCAAACACTTACTGGTGGCAAACGATCTGAAATTAGCCGAAATCACTCATTTTTAGCAAATTCTATTTAATTGTACTGTGTTATGCTAATATATAATATTTTAATGAACTATTTATTGCTCAAAATACAGTAATACCTTTGTATTTTTTTCAGATTTCACACTTTCAATGGAACACGTCCATCTGAATCTGTTCCTACTGGTTCACAGTTACCAGATGAAGAAGTGTACGCAAGACCTTCCGATCTAAGAACTCCAAAAGTAAGATTGGATTTTGAAAATTTGGTTTCAACCTTATTACCGTGTTTAGGTTATTTTGATGTCAAGCAATTAGAACTTAAGTGTTTCAGAAATATTACTTAACTAGGTATAAATTCTCTATTGTTGAGTTGTTTTAGGCAATTTCAATTTCTGTGTTTACTTATATTTTAAGCATGATTTTATTTTGTTAGGAATATTTTTAATGTTGGTGATAAATCCAAAGGTTTAGACATACTCTTTCCCATTTACTTAAAGTTGCACAGGCAATTAATAAAAACACAGTTCTAAATCATGTAGGCAACTATTGTTCTGCCTATATTTTAAATTTTGAGTCCTAAAATTTTTTAACATAGATTTAGAAAGTAGCAGATATGCCCATGGATTGCGCAATCCTGTATAACGCAATACGAACTGTGCGATTGTGTGATGAATCCAAATTTCGCCGTTTTCGCAATGCATCACGGCATACTGGTACACAAGAAATACTTTTGCCGAAAAGTTACCTGCAATAAAAACTGCATTTTTAATATGCTTCTTTTATGAATCTATACCTCGTGTCAGCTAGAAATTATCAATAATTATCAAGCTATAAACTTATATCAAGCTAGCAAAGCTGGTAAAAAATTTTAATTAGTTAATAATAAATATATATTTTTTATCAGTCGAATTATCTCATGGTGCTATCTGGTGGCGTACGGCATGCCATGTGCTAGGGCTTGTGAACTGCATTATGGGATACTGGTTCACAAGTGGCTTCACCTTTCCCCCTAAGGGCAGATCTGCTACTTTCTAAATCTATGTTTTGGAATACAAGCTTTACTGAAATTGTTAAACTCTAATGATTATATAAGCAATTCGGCAATCTTAACTCTCTGATATAAACCTGTAACCTGACTGTACGGTTTCCCAGTAACACATTTTTAAAATTTAGTCATATTTGTGGAAAAGTTAAATAAAATTACATTTTTTTCAATAGCAATTTTGTTTTTTTGCCAATTGCTCCCAGATACATTTGCTTATATTTTTTCATCTAATTTCTAACACTAATTAAAGTAATTTAACAGATTAATCTACGTGAAATGTTGTTTGCTTATGTTTTACTAGCTGTTATACCCGACGTTGCACGGGTATAGGTGAAAAAATAATTTAATAGTCAATTTAACTATTTTTTCTTTCATTTGAGTTACATAAGATATGAAGATTACCCAGTAATTTTTTCCATTTAATTACCCATCTTGGATATAGTAATGATTAATATTAATTTCAAAAATACCTTTAATAAGAAGCTCAAATTAAAGAGAATACATATTTAAGTAAATAAATAATCAGTAAGAATTAAAAATAAGCCACTCCAGCAAACAGCAAACTATTTGCATTTTTTTTATAAGTTTATTTGCTTTTTAATAAGCTTGTGTTGCTGATACCGTTCGTTATTAAAGTACAAAATCCCGCTACTTATATTACATTGAAAATTCAAAATTTTAAAAATGCTATAAAATTAACGAATAATGTCATAGTAATTTCCCGAATAAAAACATTTTAGCTCATTTGGCGTGTTTGAAAAATTTGGCGAGGAAAATATATAGCTACCATTACACCCATTCAGCTCTGGCGCAAAGCCCATCGCACAACCAACCAGCTGTTAAAAAAATGCTCTTTTGCACGTTTTTTGTAATAATTTGGCGAGTTTGGCAAAGTATTTGGCGAAAAAGGGAATACATGAAACCCTAATATGCATCTGTAGTGCAACGGTCTCTAAAAAACCAACATAGTTCAGTAAAAGCTTAACTATGCTTTTAAAAAATTCATAATTAAAATCATATTTACACAATAAAATAATAGAATGGAGACTGGTAGGATTACGTAACTTGAAACATGTCCAACTATTTTTTCAAATTATTAATTTTGTTTCTGAAGGCAATGAACAAATATTAAATAAATTAAACATTTTCAATTTCAATTGTTTTCTAAAAAGTTTTATTTAAATATTTCTGCCTGATGGCATCACGAAAGAGAAAAAATGATCGGATTTGAGCGAAAGTGGTGTATTTTTCCCCTTAAAACGTTCGAAAACGATAGAAGGAATGGTCCGATTCGAAAAATTCTTAGCCTATGTTTGTTCTGGAGATGAGATGAATTTTTGTGCCAAATTTCGTGACGATCTGTTGCGTGGTTATTAAGTTTTTGCGTCCTATACAGACAAACACACAAACAGAAGTCGCCTTTTATGTATATAGATTATATATAATGCAATGTGCAACCAAGATATTTCAATGGAATGAGTCTAATTTGTACAAATGTTGATTTTCTGTTATATTATAAACTTTGTTTCAAGTTGTGTTTGTTAAAAAAAATGTTGAATTTCTCTATGTCTGTGCAAGATTTAATATTTTCTCTTTTTTTTAAAGGGTTGGCTTGTTGATTTAATTAATCGGTTTGGAGAACTGGGAGGCTTCTATTTTCTTCTAGAACGTTTTCAAAGTGGAACAGCTATTACAGTTCCTGTTATAGCTGCTCTTATTAGGTATGGACTCGTATTTTATTTTCTCAAAAAAATTCCAATAATGAAGAATCTTTAATGGACAAAAAGCTGATACATTTTTTTTTTTTTTTGTAACTTTGGCCAGTATTGATAAAGTTTTATTTATTGAGCTTAAATCAAAAGAGATATTTGAAATGTTGTATAAAAACAATATTTAGTGTTTTGAATAAATTCTTTTGTAAACCTTTTTCTCCTTCCATTTGTATGACTAATGTGTATTTTCCCATGCTCTTGGGAATTAATGGTTTCTTTTCCCATTATGTTTGTATTTCAGTTTGATTTCAACTACTGAATAAACAACATCAAAGAGAGGTGTTGTAGTGAAGTGAATCCTAGTTATATTTCGTTTTCACTAATTTACTATACTTGTTTTGTTTTTTTGCAAAAGCCACCTATGTAAAGTTTTACCTTTGTTGATAAATTTGTCTTTTACTTCCCTAAATATTAAAAGTATGTGCTCTTCTTAAAAGCATTGTTACATATCTGTTCTTTTTTCAGGCCTTTTGGAATGTGCCATGATTTGCTCACTGTTCATACCATAGAGAAATATTTTATGCCAATAGTTGAAATCGTGCCATCCTTCTTGGACAATCTAACCGACGAGGAACTGAAAAAGGAAGCCAAAAACGAGACGAAAAACGATGCTTTATCAGGAATAGTAAAAGCATTAAAGTGCTTGGCTGCTAAAGTGCCGAACCAGGACACGACAGTTAAAAGCTTGGAAACGTTTAGGCTAAAAATGATTTTAAGGTAATAAAAAATTTATATAAAAATATTGATAGTATATTTTGTGTCTGGCTGTGAGATTTTTAAATATATTTGCTAAAATAAAATGATTTAGCAATTTTTTTAAAATCAACTAAAATATTATTTAGTTCAGGAGTTGGGAGACCCAGTGGGTAAGGCAGTTGCGTTCATTCGAAAGGTACTAGGTTCGGACCGAGCATTGTCAACCAAAATAACTGCTGACTTATTTTCAGTCTGTACAATCAAAGAGTCTAAATAATAGGGAGTGCACATTAAATATGCTTTAAAGCACCGATGCTGCATAGGATTAGGCCCTTAAAAAGTTGCGTTGGGTGTCTACTCAGTTGTTTAACTGTGGTTCTAACTGTGGTTGTTTAACTGTGATGCCAGGTCTAGTATGATAACACAACTTATTTAATTGCTGCATAATGCAGTTAATACCTGCAGTCAAATTATCTTTTAGATTTGTTGATGAAATTATATAAAACAATACTTTGTTCTCAATGCAAGTTTGTTTTTAAAATGTAAATAAAATATCTTGTGTACATAGTAGCAAAAATTCAATCTTTAATGTTTTAATCTAAAGCATTCTTTAACATTTTAAAGACCGGTGTCGACTAATCCATAGACTAAGAACACTCTAAGTTTGAAACTCTCATTGGATTTTAATTGGAGAATTTCTATATTGAAATTGACATACGAACTAGCGCCCCCGTTGTGTCTAAGAGAACTAATGTAATGGTTTCTGGCTGCCTATTTCTAGCCATCTTTAAGAGCTTTAACAGAGCCGATTATGCCTCATAATTTAGAACCCTGGTCAAGTGAAGAAAGGGATCTATTTTGAGGACAACACAAATAAATAATTAGCATTGTATTTAGATAGTCGTAAAACCGAAAATTACGATTATCAGTCATAAGCTGACGTAATATTATAGTACACCAGCGGGTGACCGAGCTCTGCTCGGAGAAAACAGGTATCGAAGCTAATTCGAAGATTTAAATTTTCAATTGTGATTTATCAAGACAATACATACCATAAGAAAATTTGTGAAACCATTGGTGAAAAGATAACCGGTTAAAGTTAATGTGACCAGATTTTCAAACTCAAAAAGTGGGACACTCCATCACCCCCCACTCCCACCCCACCCTCGGTGTATTTTTTAAGTATTTTTTATGCACATAATAGTCTCTTCACACAATTACGCACTTGGTATAAGAAAGATAAGGAAGGCGCGTTCAACAGCAGCAGTGGTTCCAGGCAAACAGAAACCATACTCCACCAATTTGTTGATGAATTTAACTTCATTTAACAATTTCTAAAGGTGTCATAGCGTTTTACAACGATTATTCACAAAAAAAAGTCTATCTTATTTACAATTTCCTCGTTTTTCGGGACATTGCGGGACTTTTACAAAAAAGTGGGACGTTTTGGCGGGACATACAGCCCGCGGGACAGTAACCCAAAAAGCGGGACTGTCCCGCCAAAAGCAGGACGTCTGGTCACATTAGTTGCAGTGCACCATTGTAAACAAAGTTAGAGTTTGGAAAGGGACCTATTCTATACAAAGGTAAAGTTTTAAAAGTCATAGGAAATGAAATGTAATTGATAATTGGCGTTTCGTTGAAAAGCAACGAAAATGTCAAACTGTGGTAAACATTCCATTTCATACTTCATTGAACTCGATAGGTATAGCAACCATACGTTAAATTTTCAAGATCGCCAAACATCGCCAATGAACGGAATAGAACTAAAATCGTCTGCTGATTGGAAATAAAAATATATTCATGTTACCATGTCTGAAAAACTCAATAAAGTTTAAAGCAAGGTTGTATTTATTTAAATTTGAAAAATTAAAATCTTAACTAAACATTTATAGCTTAAGCAGAGGCTTAGATCTTTAGCAGATGGCATCACGAAAGTAGCCATTATGGCGAACTAATGAAGTTCGAAAATATTCTATCTGTAACTCCGAACTGCTTGACCGTAGCGCTTCAAAACCTGTGCCAATCGATTCGTCGCGGCCAAAAACCTCAGACCCCCAAGTTTACCGGAGTCCACCAAAAGCAGGACGTCTGGTCACATTAGTTACAGTGCACCATTGTAAACAAAGTTAGAGTTTGGAAAGGGACCTACTCTATACAAAGGTAAAGTTTTAAAAGTCATAGGAAATGAAATGTAATTGATAATTGGCGTTTCGTTGAAAAGCAACGAAAATGTCAAAATGTGGTAAACATTCCATTTCATACTTCATTGAACTCGATAGGTATAGCAACCATTTGTTAAATTTTCAAGATCGCCAAACATCGCCAATGAACGGAATAGAACTAAAATCATCTGCTGATTGGAAATAAAAATATATTCATGTTACCATGTCTGAAAAACTCAATAAAGTTTAAAGCAAGGTTGAATTTATTTAAATTTGAAAAATTAAAATCTTAACTAAACATTTATAGCTTAAACAGAGGCTTATAGCTTTAGCAGATGGCATCACGAAGTAGCCATTATGGCGAACTAATGAAGTTTGAAAATATCCTATCTGTAACTCCGAACTGCTTGACCGTAGCGCTTCTAAACCTGTGCCAATCGATTCGTCGTGACCAAAAACCCCAGACCCCTAAGTTTACCGGAGTTTATTAATTCTGGGGCGATTTTCGACTTGGGTCCAATTCCTCGTATTATAGTATAAGATTCCGATGAAACAGTAGCGCTACAATATTAAAGTACAATTATGCCAATCAACAAATCAATCTTTAATAGTGTATTAGTTTCTTTCGACACTTTTGACGAGCTAGCCATTACATTAAATTACTGGTCTAGAAGATTCTTACTCTATGGATTAGTTGACGCTGGTCTTTAAAGTGTTAAGATTTTGCTGAAAATGTCAATATCGTTTAGGAACCTCTTTATGTTTATTTTAAATGTCAGACCATTTGTATTTTTTCAGGCTTCTTCAAATATCTTCTTTCAATGGCAAAATGAATGCCTTGAATGAAGTAAATAAAGTTATTGCCAGTGTGTCTTATTACACTCACAGACACGCAAATCCTGAAGAAGAGGACTGGTTAACTGCAGAAAGAGTTGCTGTAAGATTCTTTCTATAATTAAAAAAAAATTATCAAGCTATTAACCCTCTAATGCATACTGTTGAAATATGGTAACAAGTAACATAATCCACTTTATTCTATTTAAGTAGAGCTCCCTCTTGACAAATCTGTGTTTTTTTCATCTATTACATTCCAGTTTAAAGTTTTAGTTACTAATAACCCTCATTGATGGCAGTAGTAAAAGTGTATTCAAAATTAAAGAGTGAAGTTATAAACTTTTGTGAAATTACGTCTTTGGCAGCATTCAAAGTGTAATAATATTGGTACTAAATGCTTCTAATTTGTTGAATTTTTTTTAATTCCAGGAATGGATTAAGGAAAATAAAGTTCTTCAAATTGTTCTCAGGGATAGTCTTCATCAGCCGCAGGTAATTCTTTGAGAAAAAAACCTAAAAATATTTAGTTTCTGAATATACTTAATTAACACTCGATTGCTGTTTGTGAAATGTTGGGCTTAGAATGGGTTTAGTTTGTGAATTATTGTGAAATGTTAGGCTTAACTAGTATCCAATTTTTCATCCCTGTGTTTGTGTACAGTCGTGGTTTTGTCATTTGACTTTACGATATTGAAAGTAATCTTCTTCTTAAGCGTTACAGCCTCTCGTGAAATTATCTACACTCTAACAAATGAATGCTCAAAAACGACGAAATTTTCCTTAATTTTGAAGATTCCGTTACTGGCAAATGCTCCAATTTTTCGTTTCCTCAAAGTGAGGAAATTTGAATCGTCATTTTTATGAGGATTTGAATGTCGTCAAATCTAAAGAAATATTTCGTCATTTTTTATCATGTGAGTTCAACAATGAGATTCAGTTTCCTCAAAATCAAGATATAGAATCGTCAAATCACGATCGTAAAAGTGAGGATTCGCGTTTACTCAAAAGTCACGTGTTGGTTTTACGAAACAATCCTCAAAATTAACGAAATGAGGCTTGAGGATTCATGAATCGTCAAAAATGAAAGCGTTATTTCTGAAAGTGTAGCAATCACAGATTTTTAACTAATTTTGAATTTTTACATCATATCTGTACCAATTACCCGATTTCCTAACGGGGATACATTCATCCTTTCCCACTCAATGATTCTATTTGGAATCATCATACTTGCACTTTTTTTTCCACTTAGTTAAACTCGCTTATTTCAAAATTGCCAATCAATTCCCTGCCAAGGCTGTCTCAATAAGCTTGAACCATCTTGCACTATCCAAAGCCAATGTCTTCCAATTATTCACGCTTAAACTTCTCAAGTTCTTTTCTATTATGTTTCATCCACCTTGTCCGGGATTTACCTCTTTTTCTGTTTTCTACTGGGTATTGAAATGTTATTTTTTTGGACGGATTTTTTTAGCAGCATATCTATATAAATGTCCTAGCCATCTTAGTTGCGATACTTTAACGATTTTTTCTATGTTTGGCTCCCTGAATTTAAATTGTAGTTCATGATTATACATTTTTCTCCAAACGTTTTCTTATCGCTCCAAAAATTCTTCTCAAAATTTGTCGTTCAAAAATTTAAAATAGTAATTCATCTTATTTTCTAGGTTCTAAAGTAGGTCTATTTTGAATGTAAGCTTGGAAAGCATTTTCTACCCCATCCACGAGTGCGGTTTTCTTGGAACGGGGTGATTTATAGCTGTTTCGGTTTTTTCCCCACCACACATGGGGAAATACTAACTGTTTTGATTGTAAACCTCAAGCGCGCTGGGATTAGATAAGCGATGATCCCCCATTTTCGTAGAAAACCCAGAGAAGGGATGGGGGAAGAGTCTTTTCGAAGCTTTCATTCTAATAGAAAGGGTATAAAATGTGTTAATTTCATGTTCGTTACCAAAGATTTCGACTCTAAACTTTTAATCTCCTTTCTCGCAGTATGTTGAGAAGCTGGAGAAGATCCTGCGCTTCGTGATCAAGGAGAAGTCTCTGACGCTGGAAGATCTGGACGACATTTGGGCTGCCCAATCGGGGAAGCACGAAGCAATTGTCAAAAATGTTCACGACCTCCTGGCCAAGTTGGCCTGGGACTTCACCCCTGAACAGCTTGATCACTTGTTCGAATGCTTTCAGGTATGGTGCGCTTATTCTTGAAATTTACTTACAATAGAACCTTAATAACAGGGTTGCCAGTGGCAAACTAAAAGGAGACCCATTTTTGGAACTATTTTCGACTTTTGGCGACTTTTTTAGATAAAATCAAGCCAAAAGCAACTATTTTCAGCATTTTGCCAACATTATTTATCCAAGTATTTTCCCCTCGAAAAATTGCTGGGAGGCCATAATTTACATTCCCAGAATTGACTAATTTCTTCTATCGTAAAATCGACAGTCGCGTGGTACTACAATTGCCAGAATTTTAGAATAGTAGGGATTCTCATAGTTTCAAGATAGTAGGATCGCCGGAGTTTCAGGATAGTAGGGACCACCAGAATTTGTTGTGATCAAGGAGAAGTCTCTGACGCTGGAAGATCTGGACGACATTTGGGCTGCCCAATCGGGGAAGCACGAAGCAATTGTCAAAAACGTTCACGACCTCCTGGCCAAGTTGGCCTGGGACTTCACCCCTGAACAGCTTGATCACTTGTTCGAATGCTTTCAGGTAGGGTGCGCTTGTTCTTGAAATTTACTTACAATCGAACCTCGATAACAGGGTTGCCAGTAGCGACTAAAAGGAGACCCATTTGCAACTATTTTAGACTTTTGGCGACTTTTTTAGATAAAATCAAGCCAAAAGCAACTATTTTCAGCATTTTGCCAACATTATTTATCCAAGTATTTTTCTTTCGAAAAATTGCTGAGAGGCCGTAATTTACATTCCCAGAATTGACTAATTTCTTCTATCGTAAAATCGACAGAGTCGCGTGGTACTACAATCGCCGGAATTTTAGAATAGTTGGGATTGTTGTAATATAGCCCAAACTACAAATGTGTAGCATAGCCCCAACTGCAAATGCCACAAAGAAGTGTGATGTGTCATAAAATTCAGCCCATGGAAATTAGAAGACTAATGTCTCCTAATTTCCATGGGCTGAATTTTATTAAAAATCTTAAAAAATTTTCAATTTGAAGTGCTATTTAAATAAACTAGCCAAATTTAGCTTGCAAATGTTTAATTTAGAATTAATACTGTGTTTGTCGCCTTTTTCAGTATGGGAACACAAATGTTGTGTGGAAGCAAGCTAGGTGACACATTTTAATTGCAGAAAGTTTAAATTGTAATAATTAAGCTTAAACTTTTGTTACCTTAACTCCCAAATGACTACTAGAATGTTTTACTGAATTGTGATTACTTGTCTTCCAGACTAGTTGGACAAATGCCAGTAAAAAGCAGAGGGAGAAACTGTTGGAGCTGATAAGGCGGCTTGCTGAAGACGACAAGGATGGTGTAATGGCCCATAAAGTAAGTATTTCTGGTTTTATGCTATGCCAGACTTGCCAACTGTATATAGAGGCAGTTATTAAATCTTCCAACTCTCTGGATTTTATTGAAAACCCTTAATCCAGTAAAAGCCATTTTCTGGATTTCGGGTACCTGGAGAAAGTGTAACCATTTTGATCTCAGCATCTTAATCTAAAATTTTTGCGATGCTCATCAATAATGCAGAATAAAATGGTAAAAAGCAAGCGTTAAAATCTAAATATTTTAACTAAAATTTAAGGACATTTTTTTTTGGAATCATAACTTGGAATAAATTTTAACAATAAACATTTAAAAATGCGAGCATGGAGAATTTATTCAATAAAATTGTTACAGGGGGAATTTTATTTTTACTATATTTTTCGTATTTTCACTTAACTACAAAAAGCATTACCTAGTTCTTTAAAAGACATGATTTTTCCATCTAGCCATACATAAAGAAAATATAACTTTATAAGAAAAATGTATTGAGAATTTATAATAAGCTTGATTTGAAATGAGTGTAAGTTTCTAAGTGAACAAAAATGCAAGTATGAGGATTCCATATAAAATCATTGAGTGTGAAAGGGTTAAAGTATCCCCTCTTTGGAAATCTGGTAATTGGTACAGATATGATTAAAAATTTCAGAAATAGTTAAAAATCTGTGATTGCCAGGTAATTTCACGAGTTGGTAGGTCCGAGATGCCACTGTGCTAGAGGAAAATGTTAATGTGCTAAAGGAACTGTGGTGTTATAGATAACGATTACTTTTGTTTTAATTTCTGTATTAAATACTTCATTAAGTTAATTATTGTAGTCTACTATTAATATGCGTGGGCTCAGTGGTTGAGAAGTATTATCACACTGTACGCAGAACAGTAACCTAACTGCAAAATGTTAGTTTTTCAGAAAAATCTTCCGAAGTTTATTTATTCCATTGCATTGCATTATAGAAAATATAAAGATTCGCTTACTGTATTCCAACAAGTCTACCAATTGATATGATTTTTTTCTTTAAGGCTGCTCATCACCCCCATCCACCGTCCTCCTTCGATCGGGCTTGCTAATGTTAAGTCTATGGGGGAAAAATTGTTTTTGTTCCAAAAAAGTCAAGAAATTATAGGAATATTTTGATGCGTTTTTTTTTAAATTCATAAAAATCCAATAAAGTAGTGCTTTTAGAGGTTATTTTTTTAAGAACGTTACTTGCCATTTTTTTAATAGAAAAAAATTTAGATTAAAAAAAAGTAAATAACGTTTTTAAAAAAATAACCTCTAAAAGCACTACTTTATTGGATTTTTATGAATTTAAAAAAAACTGCATCAAAATATTCCTATAATTTCTTGACTTTTTTTTGGAACAAAAACCATTTTTCCCCCCATAGACTTTACATTAGCAAGCCCGATCGATTCGAAGGAGGACGGGGTATGGGGGTGATGAGCAGCCTTGGGGTGATGAGCAGCCTTAATCACTAGATATTTAAATGTTGAATAAACATATCTACTGTGGGTGCCTACTCGGGTGTCGACGGTGTTTTAAATTATGATGCTTGTCCCCAATGGCCTTTATAGCTCTAGTGTGACAATAACTTAGCTCTTTTTCTCTCCCCCCCCCTGACAAAGTGTATTGCATAATCTGTAAATGGCCCTTTATGTTGCACTATTTACTTTAATTGTTTAACTATGAATCCATTCTCAATATTTTAAGATTATTTATACTAACTAGTAGTTTTTTTAAAACCTGTAATAATTTATTTTATGTCAATATTTGAATAATTGTCTTTCTTTGGAGTAAGGTTTAAAAAAAAAATTGTTTCAGGTACTGAATCTTTTGTGGAGTTTGGCACATAGTAATGATGTTCCTACTGATATCATGGATCAAGCTCTAACAGCTCATGTAAAGATTTTAGACTACAGCTGTTCACAGGTATTGTTTTTGAGTATACTGCTAAAGGAATCTAAATTACAGTATCTAAAAACAAAACATAGTTTTGAAATACATATTACAATTATTGTAAATAATGTTCTAAAAATTTTCTAAAACATATAAATTTTGAATTTTTTAATTTATTAAAGAAATCAATCAACTATCTACAGTATTCCTTTCTGAATCCTATTCAAAATACTTTTATGTATAAAAATAGATTTCAATTTACTTCTATTGGAGTTTAAGTATTATAAATCTGTGTTTCCATTTAGTACAAATTCTGACTAAAATAAATGCAAAGAATTAAACAAATTTAGAAGGAGAAGGATTAATTAAAACAATTTTTTAAAAACCCTATATCATGCATGGTTTTATTCTTTGATTAATTATGGTATTATTTGGGGGTGGAGAATACACATCCAATTTACAACCAATTATTACAATACAAAATTAATGTTTTAATCTCCTAAACTACCAATCATTTAACTGTCTGATTTTTCGAGGACTTAATTTACTCCCTGTATGTTACAATGCTTTTTTTTTTTCGAATTTGCCTACATCTTTATCGAAATAAATCACTCTGTGAACTTAATGAAAACTTTTATAATACCAGATCAAGTGACATTTTTCGAATTCCAACATTTTCCAAAGCTATATTTACTAATCATTTTTTCTCTCTTGCCCCTAAATTGTATAATAAACTGCCTATTAACTTAACCAATACAAATAAATATTACTTTAAAAAACAACTTTGAGTTTTTCACTGATATTGACAACTTGGATCTTTATTTTTCACTCTAATTTGAAGCATTTTAATTATATCTGTATGCCAGCTGGTTGCCACATTGTATTATGTTCGTTCTTTTTTGTTTACGTGTTTTTGTTACTGTTTAATTATAACTATGTTTTGTTCGCGTATACGGGAAATTTTTTCCCTTGGTGCACCATATTTTCTATTTTCTATTTGTTATTTTTTTGTAATAATAAAGATTATTATTACTAATATTATTATAAATAAAAGGGTTTTTATGTAAAAAAATATCAAATTGTCTTGAAACTTCAGGAAAATATACTAGAGGATTTTTGTCAAATATTCTTTATAATTACAATTTATATTTTTTCTATCTCTTCACAGGACAGAGACTCCCAAAAGACCCACTGGGTGGACCGCTGCATCGAGGAGGTCAAGAACGACAAATGGGTCCTCCCAGCCCTGAAACAAATTAGAGAAATTTGTAACCTTTACTCCGAAGCACCCCCTAACTTCAACCACGCCCAGCGGTCGCCCCACATGTTCTACAGGCATGAGGTCATCAACCGACTCCAGACATGCCACTCTCTGGTCATCCTGGTTGCTGATAATCTCTCGCAGTATATGAAGAAGGCTCATGTCCTGGCCAAAGGTAATCAGGGTTGCCACAGTCCTTAAAAACCTTGAAAAGTGCTTGAAAAAGAACCATTAATTTTCAAGCTCTTGAAAGTGCTTGAAAAACATTTTCCTCCTTGAAAAGTCCTTAATTTTTTTGGGCTGACGAATTAATCTTTAAGCGTTGCAAATTTTAAATTTGGCAGAATTAAAAACACTTTTTCAATGTGAATCAGTCCCTATTATTATTTTTATTTATATGTATAATCCAAGAAAACTGAGCAAGTGATTTTTGTTTGATTTTTTAATAAGTACCTAAATGGTTATTTTATAACACATATTTAAGTTCATTTGGAAGTTAGAGAGCTCTTATTCGTTTTCTAAATGAATTTTATGTTATTTATTTGTCGAAACACGGTACAAAACCTTTTTTTTCCAAGGATCACGCTAAAAATAATTATCGATAACTTGTAAGTCTTCACTGATCCTAAATTTGTCAACCCATTGTTGCGATAATATAATCCCAAAAATTTGGCAGTCCTAAAATCGGGTAACTCCAGCAATCTATGTATCGTAAAACTTCAGTGACACCTCTTAAAATCTTCGAATTGTGGGGAGGTGAAATATGAAACTGGCGATTTAAAAACTAGTAAAACTTTGACGACTGTATTATTATAAAACTCTGGATTGGATATGGTAAATCATGATTTATTAAATTTGGGAACTACAGCTCTTAAATTGCAAAACTCTTGTGATTCTATAAGCATGCAACTCCTGTGAACTTAAAAGCGCCCAGTTAGGCACTGTAAACTTTGTTATTAGCACATATAGCTCCTATATTTCTTTTCCAATTTCGAACCCTATTCCGAAGTATTAGTCCCTGGTTTCCAAAGTCTCTAACACTATTACACTATTCGGTTAAGCTGTTTGTGAAATCTTGAGATACAACTTGGGAACCCTTTGGGACCCCCATCTACCCTTTACCTGTCAAATTCAGATATTGCTGCCAAAATCATTCTAGTCCTTCATTTACCAAGACTTGTTAAGATGTTGCCTTGAAACATTTGCTGACGTAACTGGCAGTAGTGGCTCATTATTTTAATAATATAGATTTGGACGGATCATTTCTTAAAATTTCTATGCTAGTTTGTTGCCAAATCGCTGTAAATAGCCACGTCTTGTAATTTGTGATTTCTTGCAGCAAATCACTGATTCCACTTTAGGAATAGCCTATAAGTAATTTTAAATTTTTATATTTAAATGAATATTTAAATTTTTTGGTAAACAGTAAATTTCAGTCTTTAACTCAAATTTGCAAAAATATGTACTATAATAAACCTTAAGTTTAATCTAGTTAAACATTTTAGCCCTTAAAAAAATTTGAAAGAAAGATCTTGACATATCAAACATCTGTGTTTTTTATGATCTATAAGTTCTAAATACCTTTTTATGTTTTAGAATATCCTGATTTAGATCCAAATACCGTCTGGCCTAATAGTAGGTTTAGCCACATACAGGAAGTACAAGAAAGGCTGAATTTTTTAAGGTATTTTTTGTTTAACAAACTTTGTAACTAAAACTTATTTTTAAAATTGTATTGTAGTATTTTTGTATTAATAAAATCTGTTCATTTCAGATTTCTATTAAAAGATGGACAACTTTGGCTTTGTGCTCCTCAAGCAAAACAGGTTTGTAATGTTATATTATTCCCTGCAATGTATTTATACTATTTTATATAGGAATTTATATTTAGAAATACATCAACTATCTGAAAAAATGTCTTGTGAGGCTTGTTTCAGCCTACAATCTGCAAAGTTATTATTCTCTAATCAAATAAGGTGTAAAGATTTTATTACTTATTTTGTCAGATTTGTTTAATATTTATATTTGTCATTAGTTATTTCAAATATCCACTTATTCAAAATATTTAATCTATAATAATAAAAGAAAGAGTGTCTGTGTGTATGTCTGTGGATCGCAAAAGACCTACTTAGACTGCTCTAAAAAATTCGAAATTTTTAATATAGGTTCCTTTTAATACCTACGTGTGAACCTGAGGCTTAGTTTTTTCATATTTGATTGTGATTTTTAATTAATATAATTAGTTTCATAAAAACGTCATCCACATGGAATTGCGGGACCATAACAGGGCTTGAAAATACATGGACCGGGCCAAAACGGGGGCTTGACGCCATCCTCTATTAGTTTGATTGATTGAGTTTGGTTGAGATATGCGCTCGCCCGAAGGCTGCTTCATCCTCTATTAGTGTTTGCTTTTTTAAGTGCGCATGCGCCAACACGAATTTAATTTTGTTTTGATTTTGAGTGTATTTTCACAAGTAAGCATGCCTTTAAGAGGAAGCAATGCGAAGTTAACGGGTTCCCAGTAAGGCGGGACCATACTGCTAGTTTATTAATATTTAATTAAAAATTATTTATTAAATTTTAATTAAAAATATTTTATTTTTTTATTATCTTTTTTGCATTCTACTAATATAAGTTTGACTGTTGATTTAATTTAAAACCAGTTTATATAAAGTTTTTTGGTCTGAGCAATTTTAACAAATTCTTAAGGGGGAAAAAATAATAATTGGAAAAAATAATTTATCAGTCTTGTTATCTTTTAACATCGGATCAGGATTTTATAACTTTTTTCCTCACGAGTTTTAAAGAATGAAAATTGGCTGCTAGTCCGCTAAAGTGCAGTATAATTTTCTATATAAATGTTTTGCTTTGCTATTTGCTTTTGCATGTAATTCTAACTGTGCTTGGCTATGGATAATTTTATATACTCTTTATTCACTACAGTTTTTTTGTCAGATATGGTCGTGCCTTGCTGAAAATGCAGTCCACGTTTCGGACAGAGAAGCATGTTTTAAATGGTTTTCTAAAGTAAGTTTATCTTTTTCACATAAAAAGAAATCTAATTTATGCATAGCTATCATAGTTAAAGTATTAGATTGGCATTGGCAGATCACGTGACCTCCAATGCTAACAATGGGACGTGCATGGAGACATACACTTTGAGTAAAAAGGGTTAGTGTTGCCAACATTTTAAAGAGAAAAATGCTGCAGTGTCATCGAAAAAATACCATCTAATTCTAAAATTACAAAAAAATATCATAAAAATACTTGCTGCAGTTTGGAATCTTTTTAGTAGATAAGATAGAAAGCATTGATTCCAAAATCTAGCTAGTATTTTTAGGCTATTTTTTTAGAATTAGATGGTATTTTTTCGATGACGCCCGTATCTAAATGCCCGTCCCGTTAGCATTGGAGGTCACAGGATCTGCTAATCTTATACTTTAACTATATATCTTTGAATTTGTATTGTGTACAAAGAACCATAGTCTCCTACATAATGACTTTGCTTTCGAGATATAACATGGTGTCACAGGCTTTCGGGAAGTAGTTTGCCTGTAGAGCCATCTTTGGGTAGTTGGGTTTGCTTTCTTTCAACCATTTTAGTTAATTGAGCTAATTAGTTATCCATTAAAATGAATAAAAAATCCTTAATTTATTATTGATATTGAAATAAAATATATTAATTAAACTAAAAGTCCTTATATGTCCCGGTTAGTGGTCAACCTCACACTTTACCCTCAGTGTTTAGTTACCCAGCATGCTTGGTCCTCGTGTTATCGACCCACTTAAGAAATTAAAGGATGAATCAAAACGCCCAATCTGGGAGTATGAATTATCTATATAAAATATCATTTAACATATCCGTAAACAAGCAAAAATCCAGATTAAAACCTAAACAAATAAAGCACATGGTGCACTACTTTATGAACATACAAAGAATCATGTGTCATCACAAGTTTGCCTGGTTGTGCCAACCAACAACTGCTGACTTCCTACTTTTGATCGAATTCGGAAGGCATTATTATGTAAGAGACTATAGCAGAACTTAAAAAAATTATTGAAATGCTAATAAATTGTCATTTTATTAACTATTGGCCATTGTTTTGCCGACTTATAGTACTTATAATGGACATAGCAATTTTTTGTGTGGTTTGCTAGTAAATTAACTACATCAGAATTTTACTTATTCAGAATAATTCAGATAATTTAATGTTAAATATCGTTACAAAACACCTGTTTCCAAAATCTTATAATCATGCTGTTAATTATTCATTCATTTCTCATTATTCCTTTTTACATTGTGAAAATAGTAGTTTATTTACTTGTTTAACTTAACTAATTTTTATCTAAAAAATTATTTTTATTAAAAGTGCTTGATTTTGTAACAAAGTGATTATTTAGTTGTAAACTTAATTTTTTTGTACCAAAGTCATAGTTGAATTGCATTTATAAAGTCCCTTTTTTTGACTTACTCTAACTTTAAGTAATATAGCATTTACTGTTCACCATAAAATTTTAATTTTATATTACAATTTGAAATCAAGAGGAGCAAACAGAGCTTTATAAATATGTTTTTAGTCATGTGGTCATTTCTTTAGGTCTTTTCATAATAATAATAATAATAATAATAATAATTTATTGAAACAATGAAAAAGTTTTACAAAATATAAAAACACCTTGATGGGCAGCTAAGGCCCTTACAGAGGTATGAGATATACTAATACAGAAACAAAAATTTTGGAAACGGAGAACAAAAAACTCTCATTTTGTTTTTGCCATTTTTTTATGTATCAATATACACGGTGTCCGTAAGAGAATGTCAGAGTTTTAATGGTATATTACAAGATTTTATTTTATACTAAATATAACAAATTGTACATGAACTTAATGGGAAAACTAACCTTGGTTTTTCTATAAGTGCTCAATGTGTGCGCCTTTAGTGATACGGCACACATCCAAACAGAAATGCAATTCTTCCCATACTGTCTGCAGCAAGTCCAGAGTAATGGAAGCAACAGCCTGTGCAACTGTGAAAACGATGTATCTGAAACTGTTGGATCTGGAATGTTGGAGTTATTTGTCATTCGTCTTCAACCACAACTGTCGAATGATTACAGCTGATACTATTACAATTTGAAACTCAGACATTGTTTTACGGACACCCTGTATTTGTCTTATTTTTCATGCATATATATTATTGTGTTACAAATTGATTAACTTTAAGTGATAATATAGCTTTTAGTACAAAAGTATTTTAAGAAACCCTAAAGAGGTACCTAAATTATCTTCAAACTTAATAATATGAACTTAGTATCCAACACAATGTATTTAAAAATAAACTTTTATATTTAAATTATTTATTAGATTTTTTTTATTATTTTATAGCTTATGGGAGAAGAACCTGATCTTGACCCAGAGATCAATAGAGATTTCTTTGAAGGAATTGTTTTGAGTCTGGATCCCTGTTTACTAACAGAGAGTGGAATCAAGTAATGTTTAAGTTTTATTGCTATCTTAGAACTAGTTTGATGTTCTTTTAAAAATAGAAACTTACAAAGATTAATAGAGAAAAATTGGTCTAATAAGTTGTTTTTTGTCGCAACTTTAATATTAGATTATATAATTTTACAAGCAGGGCTCGAAAAATCAAAATTTTACTTGTCCTCGAGGACTGCTTGTCCAACAATGTACCCGTCCTCCTATGAAACTAACCTGTCAATTTCTAAATATATAAACTTCTAAATAAATATATTATTTTCTTTTATTCATCACAAACTTTCATATAAAATGCACAATTAATTAGTAGTTAGTAGGATTACATTATACATTAATAAAAGAAATACTAGATAACTAATAGTAACCTAATACTAGACTCTTGTAGGATCGCAATCAATAAGCTATCAGCATCAAAAAGCACATTAGACATAAATATTTATAATATTTTTAACTTGCATCTTTCATAGGTTTGTGAACAAGTCCTGTTCCAGTGAAAACATGATTTAAAATGGATGTTCGAGTTTTATTATAATCTTTAGAAACACTCGCTTATATTTATAATTCTGATTCTTCATTACAGGTGTTTTGACCGTTTCTTCAAAGCTGTAAATAGTAAAGAAAGCAAATTAATAGCCAAGCGTAGAGCTTTTCTGATGGACGACTTGGAACTCTTGGGCTTAGATTACTTATGGAGGGTAAGTCAATTGAAATGAGTATTTGTTGTGAAACGTTCCTATGAGTAGAGGGGCAAATTTTATGAGCAATTAAAGCTGCATTTGACATTAAAAATTATTCTAAAGATATGAATATTTTTCAGATAGAAAGCAGATAATTTATAGGAATGGCAAACCGTAAATGTATATTTAGTACTAATATTTCAAAGCAAACAAGGTTTTTACGAGGGCAATTACACCCCTTATTCCTTTCTAATTTCGATGTTGAAAGAAACAAGTACAACAGTTTAAAAAATTCGCTTATTTTGCTTTTGATTTGGTGTGTAAAAGTACATGATTTTAATATGTGTCTATTTTAAACAGCACATACCACCCTATTTTGCAGCTAACCAGCCACTTTCCCCGAAGGGGAAGAATATTGTGACAAGGGCGGCAAATCAATTGTAGTCTGCAAGTTTCAAATCTTTAAATCCGGCCCTGATTTCAGTTCGAATGGGAAAAAATATACTGATATGTGAATAAAGTCCAAGTGGCTAAAAGACATATCGTAGGAACAAGTTTTCTCCAACCCAACCCTTATCGGAAATGATTTTTATATCTTTCCAAAACTAAACATGACGGTTTTTTTTAACAAATATATTTTTATAAAAAAGTTAATTAGAAATCTATTCGGGGCAATGCAATGCAAAAACAATTCATTTTCTCCAATTTACATTCAGTTCATGGATGAATTGTATTAGTTTATAGTGTACTTAATAAAATTAAATTATAAGTTGTTACAAATAAAAAAAGTTGTACTTAAGTCACAATTTACCTTTTACAGGTTGTTCTCTGCAGCAGCGAAGACGTCGCGAACCGTGCAATCGAGCTCCTGAAAGAGACCTACACCAACCTCGGTCCACGATTACAAGCTAGTCAAATGGAAATCCACGAGGACTTTGTGCAGTCGTGCGTTGATCGCCTAAGGGCTGCCTTCGACACGATCACCATTCTCGAGCGGGACAAGGACAGTGTGAATAGGCTGCGTCAGGAAACCACGAGAATGGTCCGTGTGTTAAAAGTCCTCAGGGAGTATGTGGGCCAGTGTGATGGGGATTTTGGGGAGGAGAGGACTATTTTGCCAATGGCAAGGTTTGTATTTTCACTTTATATTTGTTTTGAATCAGCCCTCATGTAGCTCTGGTGTGATGATAATTCAACATAACCTATTGTCTAAATTGAGTCCCTCAATGTACTGTTAAAATCCGTTATAGAGCCCTTCTTTTGTCTGAGTAGACTATTATGTAGACTAAAGCACCTATGCATTATGTGCATTTTGTACTGGCACTGAAGAGTTAGTTGATACCTCGTTTGCGATGATAGAGGGCAGCACTGCTACCATGCTCGCTTGTTTGAATCTATTACTAGGTTTACTTGGTTCAAGACTTAAGTGGTAGAGGGCATGAGTGGATACTTCTACTTATGGTCAGTTGTGCTGTCCCTATGGTACTTATGGTGACATTGCGAATCGTGCAATCGAGCTCCTAAAAGAGACCTACACCAACCTCGGTCCACGATTACAAGCTAGTCAAATGGAAATCCACGAGGACTTTGTGCAGTCGTGCGTTGATCGCCTAAGGGCTGCCTTTGACACGATCACCATTCTCGAGCGGGACAAGGACAGTGTAAATAGGTTGCGTCAGGAAACCACGAGAATGGTCCGTGTGTTAAAAGTCCTCAGGGAGTATGTGGGCCAGTGTGATGGGGATTTTGGCGAAGAAAGGACTATTTTGCCGATGGCAAGGTTTGTATTTTCACTTTATGTTTGTTTTGAATCAGCCCTCGTGTAGCTCAGGTGCTATGATAATTCAGCATAACCTAACCTCTGAATTGAGTACCTCAATGTACAGTTAAAATCCGTTATAGAACCCTTCTTTTGTCCGAGTAGACTATTATGTAGACTAAAGCACCAATGCGTTATGAGCATTTTGTACATGTAGACTAAAGCACCTATGCGTTATGAGCATTTTGTACCGGCACTGAAGAGTTAGTTGCTACCTCGTTTGCGATTATAGAGGGCAGCACTACTACCATGCTCCCTTGTCCGATTCTATTACTAGGTTTACTTGGTTCAAGACTTAAGTGGTAGAGGGCATGAGTGGATACTTCTACTTATGGTCAGTTGTGCTGCCCCTATGGTACTTATGGTAACGTCGCGAACCGTGCAATCGAGCTCCTGAAAGAGACCTACACAAACCTCGGTCCACGATTACAAGCTAGTCAAATGGAAATCCACGAGGACTTTGTGCAGTCGTGCGTTGATCGCCTAAGGGCTGCCTTTGACACGATCACCATTCTCGAGCGGGACAAGGACAGTGTGAATAGGTTGCGTCAGGAAACCACGAGAATGGTCCGTGTGTTAAAAGTCCTCAGAGAATATGTGGGCCAGTGTGATGGGGATTTCGGGGAGGAGAGGACTATTTTGCCAATGGCAAGGTTTGTATTTTCATTTATGTTTGTTTTGAATCAGCCCTGATGTGGCTCTGGTACTATGATAATTCGACATAACCTATTCTCTAAATTGAGTCCCTCAATGTACAGTTAAAATCCGTTATAGAACCTTTCTTTTGTCTGAGTAGAGTATTATGTAGACTAAAGCACCTATGCATATGAGCATTTTGTACCGGCACTGAAGAGTTAGTTGCTACCTCGTTTGCGGTGATAGAGGGCAGCCCTACTACCATGCTCCCTTGTTCGAATCTATTACTTGGTTCAAGACTTAAGTGGTAGAGGGCATGAGTGGATACTTCTACTTATGGTCAGTTGTTCTGCCCCTATGGTACTTATGGTAACGTTGCGAACTGTGCAATTGAATTCTTAAAAGAGACCTACACCAACCTCAGTCCACGATTACAAGCTAGTCAAATGGAAATCCACGAGGACTTTGTGCAGTCGTGCGTTGATCGCCTAAGGGCTGCCTTCGACACGATCACCATTCTCAAGAGGGCAAGGACAGTGTGAATAGGCTGCGTCAGGAAACCACGAGAATGGTCCGTGTGTTAAAAGTCCTCAGAGAGTATGTGGGCCAGTGTGATGGGGATTTTGGAGAAGAGAGGACTATTTTGCCGATGGCTAGGTTTGTATTTTCACTTATGTTTGCTTGAATTAGCTCTTTAAACTGGAAAATTAATGTGCCACAGTTAAAATCAAAGATAGAGGCCTTGTTTGTAAGGTATATAGAAGATTGGTCCCTACAATATCCTACGGCTAAAGTCGGTAAGATGCTAGTCTTGCATGGGGAAATGTCCTAGGTTCGAGCTTGAGCATTTTCAAAATAGCTTCCGATCAATAAATGGTCTGTGCAGCCAAAAAGCTCAAATACTAATACCCAATATAGATAAAGTTTATTTTAAATATGCTCCAAAGTTCTGACCCTGCATAGAAAGTTGCCCTTAATGGTTGTGTTGTGTGATTTCTCAGGTGTCGGCTTGTCATTGGACTGTGGTTACTCCTACTAACCTCTTATCCTATCCCAGTTTGTAAACTTTCGACTTGATGTAGATGAAATGCCTAGAGTTTTTAAAAAATTTGTATCATTAACATTTAAATTTTATTATGAAGTTAAACCTTGTGTTCCAAAAAAAGAGTTTAAAAGAATTTAGTGTTTTAAAAATCAATAACCAACAATTGAAAGGAAATAATCAGAAAGATTTCAAAAGTATATTTCTATTTCAGTACTTGAAACAAGTTATAAAATCCATATGTGTTCTGCACTTGTTCATACTTTTATATTTTTTGAACCTTTAAGTTTTAAATTTCAGAATAGTGTTTGCACTAACAGTGTTCTAACTTTGTGTTGTTACAGGGCTCACAGGGGCAAACAGTTATCATTCACTGTAAAATTTTGCAATCAAGGACGAAGTTTCGACGATACTGAGGTTTGGACACATTATAACGAAACCTTAGGAGCAGTTCGTAGTCAAATTCTGACGAGGTATTGTTTTTTCTCTAGTTTTTTGAACTACTGCTTTTCACTTTATTGATTTCTTTTTGTTAATTTTTGTTGTTGATATTTTTAGGGTCAAAGCAAACAATGTAAATATGAAAGTAGATTTATTTGTGAATGGAGATTTGCTTGATCCTGCCGATGACAAGAAACTGGTTTCACAATTACCTCTCAGGGATAAAATGGTGAGTGTATTTCTTTATTTAAGCATAGGTTTATGTTTATGCAATTTAGAAGATTTTTGAAGTTTTATGTATTTTGTGCCTGTTTATAGTTCGTAAGATACGTGGGGTGAATTAAATTTTATTTCAATCTATAATTGTTCATAAAATTTTGCTTATTTGCTGGAACGATTTCAAATTAAAAGAAACATTTCGTTCGGAATTTTTTTTTCACTTTTCAACTTTAATAGTTTTATAAAAAATCCATTAAGTTAAGATAGTTTTATCTCATTAGAATTTCTGTAAAGAATAAGGGATTTGGAGTTGAAGTCCGTAAGCCGTTGCACGCTAATGTTGTATCCCCCCCAAAAAAAATTTTGGAAAAGTAAAAAACGCCAATCGAAAAAATATACATAATTTGCCTTTTGTAAAAAAACTACCTGATGCATTTGTTTTATAACAAAATACAAGTCATTATGAAAGCTGTAGCTAAAAAAGCCGTGATATATAAGAATGCCAATCTCTTATTTGAAACTTATTGGTCAATGGGTCTCTTGAACAAATTTACAGTGAACTATTTGACGATATGGTGGTAAAAAGTATTAAGGTTATGTTTTTCTACCAAAAACATGGAGAGAGAAAATAGCAAATTTATTATAGTTTGTGATATTTAAATTATCTTTCAACGTTCATGCCTTTCTATCCTCTTAAATGCACATGCTACCTATGGTGCTAATTTTAAGTTTTGCTCCCATGAAAATAATTGCGTTGTTTGAGGTTGGCGCTCCTCCTTAGCCCCCTCAAAAAAATTAAATTACGAAAGTGAATATGAAAAAAAAACGTGGGATAAAATAAGAATTTTAACATATATATGATTGTATAACAAACAATGCATACAAAAAATACCCTGTATCTGGGAAGTGCTCATTAAATATGCTCCAAAGTCCCAATGCGAGTGAGATGTTGCCCTTAAAAGTTGCATTGGTTCTCATTCAGGTATCAGTTCATTACTTGAGTGTTTCTAATTAAGATGCTGTATGCCCTTGTGTAGCTCTATTGCAAAGATGGTTCAATCTAAGCGTACAATAAATATAATGATAAAATTCTAGCTTCACCCTAAATACTACTTTCTTTATGTTGTATATTTACTGTATTCATACTATAATAACCATTTGCTCTATCAATTTAGTTTATATCTGCAAAGTTGTGCCAGATCGGCACAAATATGCCGTCTTCTCCCGATTCCAGTTCCGATAGCTCGACGGGTTCTCCGCAACATCCTTTTGACGGACCTAATGTTGAAACGGAAAACTGCCTGCCGGGTGTGGTAAGTTTTTTTTAATTACTTTTTTACAAAACCAGTAGAAAAGATGTAACGCATATTATTTGATATTTTGCCCCTTTTTTTTATGAGGATTGTAAGAAAAATTTTATTTAGTTTAATTTTGTATGAGTCTTTAACCTCTTCGTTTCCAAAAAATCCTGTGTGTATATCGTTTATATAATAATGTTTTTTTAAGAATTCTAGAAGTGTTTTTAATGGCCCTCGTGTTGCTCTAGTGTGACAATAATTCAAAACCTAACCTAACCTAGAAGTGTTTTGCCGAGTGGCTTAGTGGTAGTGCTTTGCATTACCACGCCACAGGTCCGTGGATCGAATCCCGGATTGGGCGAGGTTGACCCATCCTTTCATCCCTTAAGTGGGTAGATAAAATGGGTACCAAGCATGCTTGGGAACTAAACACTGGTGATTTCACGCGAGGCTGTCTACCGGGACATATGCCTAGCACCCCAGAGCCCTAGGTCACGAAAGCTGAAATGGGCAGGGAAGGCTGTGGCCCAGTAATGGGCTGTTGCGCCAAGGAGTTTAGTAGAAGTGTTTTGCAAGTAATTTTGAAAAAATTAGAGTTAATCATTCAATGAGGGACGCATCCATTTATCAATACTTGAGGTTTCGATCAGCAAAAATATTTTTTTGTGAGTACTGGTTTATTTTAACTTTAGTTTCAATCCAAATTGTCTTATAAATAAACCCCTTTTGCAAGACATTCAAAATTTTATTGGCCTTTTTCTTATGTCATTTTTTATACAATTAATTTATCACTTGCTTTGGTATTAGTATTTTTAAAAACCTTGCACTTTCTAGCTTTATAATATAAGATTTAGTATTTAAAATTTTTTAAAATTAAATGCCGAAGTGAACTCTAAAAAGATTCATGTTTGTGTACCTCTGTTGCGAAAAAAGTTAGCTAAAAAGTTTGTAGTTAATGTCAACATGTAGTTAAAAGTTATTTAAAAAGCTACAAAAAAATTTGATGTTAAGGCAAGCTCAACCTTATTAAGGCCTTGCATGTGTAACTCTAGTGAGACTTCTAGAGCTAAGAATTTAAAATTTATACCAAATCAGCATTTCCTTTTCTGATATTTTTTTCCAATATACATAACATATTTGTGTTTCAGATCATGTCTCAACATGAAATCTATGCCACATTTTTGTTTCAACTGGCCGATCTTGGAAGCAATCTAAATGTGCCTGCCCTGCGTGATGAGGCTTATGCTGTGCTGAAACTGATGCCTCCTGGTAAGAAGCTGTTTAGTAATGTCTCTTGTATCTTTGTATATGAAGAGTACAGGGAAAGAACCCCTTCATTGTATAAGAATTCCTTCCTCAATGGCACGACAGCCCCGGGTGGGCCTTGGCCTTCTCAATCAATTTCCTCCAGGCCTGCCTCTGCCTGGCAGTGGTCTTCCAGTTTGAGACTTTTAAGACCGATAAGTCTCTTTCCACGCAGTCGGCCCATCTCAGCTTTGGTCAACCTCTGGGCCTTGATCCGATGGGCTGAGCCAAAAAGACTATGTTTGTTGAACGCTCTCTGTTCATTCGAATGATGGGACCAGCCCATTTAATTCTTTGGATTTTTATATACTTCACAACATCAGGCTCTCTAAATGCCCTATTGTATAGGAATATGCCTACATTATGCCTCTTTGGTGACGATAGCAAGTCATCGCCTAAACTGGGGAATGGTGGTAGGGGGGAAAATGGGTGGCATGTTAAAAATATACATTTTCCCACCATACATTTAATTTTTTTTAGACTTTTTCTTTGAAATATTTTTGGATGATCTCTAATTATTTTTATTTGGTTTTTAGAAGCTGGCAAAACCATAAATTCATTCAGATTCTCGTTCTTAAATTAATTTTGTTTCAGCTGTTAGAATTCACTCGTAATAACTTAAAATGTAAAGTGTCATTAAAAAAACTCAAAATAATAAGATTAAGTTTAGTTCCCAAGCATGCTTGCTCCTCATATCGAATATTTTTTAAAAATTAAAAAAAATATTTAAATTGAACATATTTTTAAAGAACTAACAGAAATTAAAACATTTTTTAACTAACAAAAAAAAACATTTTAGTCATATACTTATAAATACACATTACATGTTATGTAAATATAGAACTTATTTCAAATTTTTTCCCCCAGACACACACATAGTTGAGAAACTGAAAACAATGTGCACTGAAAACTCAAAGTTGTCTGACCGAACATTGTCGTCGCCTTTAGAAGGAATCTTTTTCTCCTCATCAGCTGCTGAAGTTCTCTACACGCTTGAGGTATTTGCTTTTCTCTCATTATAGCATAGTATTTTAAAAGTTAGATGACATTAACTAAGAATATTAATTATTTAAAATCAAATTTATTTGAGTTAGTAATTGTTAAGAGCATATGCACATTTAATCGTTTAGTTATTAAAACCTTCTTGAAATCCTGAATCCTTCTTTTAATCAGGAACCTTAGCAGGTTTTAGTACTTAGGAAATCATAGCTCTTGTGTAGTTCTTGAGCAAATATAATTCAACCTATTTTTAAAAAATCCTTAATTTTGGGAAGTAACTTTTAAAGTACTTAAAAAGTACATTGAAATGTAAGGGGATTAGAAGGCTTTTTTTAAATTAGGATTGAAGTGAATTTTGTATGATTATTCAATTTAAAAAAAAAAAAACGAAGCTTCTGTATTTGGAAGTTTAAACATATTTCATGTAAAACAACAATTATGTATTTTAGAAACATGTGAAAATGAATTTTTTGTTCAGTTTTTTTACTTTTGGGGTTAATTTGGGTCAAAATTATCTAGTGCTTTAATTTCAGGCAGGCTTAAACAAATATTTTTGTCTTCTCTTATACTGATGTTTGTGATATAAAAAAAAGCCATATTTTACCTTAAATAAGCAGATGATATTTAATAGGGTTCAGCATGTTGATGATTTTTTTAAAAAAAATATGGACTAAAATTTAAAACTTATTTATTAAATGATCATAACGTACTTAGTAAGTAAGAATGCCGACCCCCAGCAACACAACTAGGGAGCTAGCCTTTTTAGGTTCTGGGTTCAGGTTCTAATCCTGGTAAGGCATGGTTGTTTTGTTTGTCAATAAATGTTATTTGTCTTTGTGTTTGTGTTGTCCTTTCTATGTGTATCATTTATATTTGTTCCAATTCTGACCAGTGGTGTAACGGGCTATAAAGCCTATGTTCCTCCTTTCTAGAGGGCACATTCCAAATTATAAGTAAGAATACTTCTTAAATCTGCTTTTCATTCTTCCATTTCACTTTCAGGTTGTATATACTCTTCTAATGCCCGCTCACAATCCAATGTCCGAAGAAGCTCAGAGTTTTCAGTACAATTTTGTTCGAAGTGGAGGTGTGCCAGTCACGCTGGGAATGCTGACCAAGAACAATTTCCTCGCAAGCTGTGATGTTCCCACAAAAAGGTAACCATATACTTTACATGCAGTTTTAAATGTAATCGGATTTATTAACAGTCAGAAATCTGCTAACTTAATACAATTGCTTATTAAGTATTCTTTATCCACTATTGCATAAACTTTTTGTTTGAATGAATTTAAGGAATTTTAATGTGGGTTTCTTTTTGCAAATTTCATTAGAAATATTATGTTACGAGTTCTTTTAATTTTGTTTCCTATACTGCTGTTTTAATCCAAATTCAATGATTTGGTCAGTATGACTATAATCTCAAAGGCAAAAAATAAACAGCTGTCACAAAACCTTAGCATAGAGCTGTCTTGCCATAGAGGATACCTTTTCAGTTTCTGCCCTCATTTTAGCATTCCAACAAACAAGCCTCGGAGACATTAAAATAATGCTTCTAACAAATAACTATGAGACTGGTGCATATAAAATCTGTTGCAGTTCCTACTGCTGTTGTTACAATAAGGCTTCATTTCTTGACCATGGTCCAAAGTTTTTTTCATGGCTATGGAGCTTTTCATCAATAAGGGCTTAGGGCCCAGTCGGTAAGGCTCTTGCCTTTCATGTTTAAGGTCCTAAGTTCATGTCCAGGCATTTTCAAAATTTGTTTTGACCAATAAACAGTCTGTGCTGCCCAAAAGTCTGATAGATTTAACCCATGATAAGGGAATATACAATAAATGTTTTTATGTCCTGACACTGCATACAATGCCACCTTTTAAAAGTTGTGTTGGTGCCTATTCAGGTATTGGTAATCACTCAAATTACCCATTGCCTTTCTGTCGCTCTAGTGCAGTGATAATTCAACCTAACCTCAACCCCTTGTCATCAATTGCCCTCTTGTAGTTAATTCAGCAAAACCAAATCAACTTAGCATAAGTTTTATATCAACTTATAAGAAGTAATTTTTTAATTGAACTAAACTATTTCCTCTTACAGGGCCGCCTACCTAATCGTCCTCAAAATCTGCAAGCTCCTCCTCACCACTGTTGCCAAATGTGTTGTGGAAGTAGAGAAAGAAGCTATCCATTCCAGGAGCTCTCCACCTAGCTCGCTATCCCACTCCAGCTCGGGTATGCTCTCGGGGAGGACGAATGTGCTGCAACAGGCCCTGAATCACATCCCGCACCCTAATTCAGAGTTCATGGTCAGGAATGTCTCGATGAGACTTGCCCAGTTGCTGCATGATCAGGTAAGTTCGAGCTTCGACACTTAAGTTTATGACATGAAAAGTCGTCTGTAATATAAAGGATCTGTCTGTTAGCTGATAGGGACTGTTAGCTAGGGATTCAAATTTGCAGAACTTTAATAATTGAAAAATCCCTGCAAAATTGCTCATTTAAAACGCATAAGAAGTCCATTAGATTTAAATCAACATTGCTTCTGACAATGGCAGATTTTTAACTATTTTCTGATTGTCTGTGTCATCTCTATGTAATAGTAAAACTTTATTATGTTAATCTTCCGTAATTTACATACAAAAAACGCAATCGTAACGGTTTCTTTTCAAAGCCAAACTTTATTCTTCTCAACTAACTTATTTTCGTTTTAAAAAAACTACATTATTGGCTCTCTTAAAATTTCATTCCTAAGTGATGCCTACATTTACCAAGTGCCAGATTTAAACATCAAACTTTCTGAACCTACACCTGGCACCTACAATCTGAAAATATTGTGTATTAAAATCCGTAGGTGGAAGGTTAGTTGGCAGAATTACTGGAAAGCTAATATTTTCATTCTTAGCTTTTTTTTTACCAATTGTCACTTTTCTTTAATCTTAGTTCGTAGCAGTCGTAAGATGGTTAGTTTGCACTTTCTCTTATAACTTAAAATTTCTTTAAGTAACTAACTATTTACTTAATTATATTAGGTAAATGTAGTTGCTGCTGTAACAGTTACTTTTTAAAAGTAACTTTCTAATAAATCGTATTATTGCAGGCTATTAGTCACCGGCCTGACCTTTCCACCGTCAAATCCATTATAAAGATGGCTTGGGCCTCTTCTTCCGGGTCCATGGACCAGCTGCAAGCTTCCCACGAAGAACTTCACCAGTTAGAGGAGAAGGTAGGAAAATTTCTTTATTACAGGATTCCCACGTATGCTCATAGATCCTTAAGAACTCCTTGATTTTCAATTTCAAGTAACCCTAAAGCTCCTTTATTTTGAGCAACAATTCATGAAATGTACTTGATTTTCTTTAAACAATTTTCTAAAAACTACTACGCCAATAGCCCTCGTGTAGCTCTAGTGTGAGGATAACTCAAACTAACCTAGGGATTGTCAGCTTTTGAAAATGGTAGGCTTATAAATCGGTATGCAGTTTTCCATCCCTGTGGTTTTGTCATTTAACCAACAATCCACCGAATTAAAATATTTAGATGGAAAACTATTATGTCGGAGATAATCTATAAATAAGAATGTAAGCAACTGTAAAATCAGTTTCAATATTACAGATGCATTTGATTTTGTGTAAAATGATTTTGAGAATTTTGTATTAGGATTGTTGGAAAATTGAGAATGACATAAAACAGAATATATCTTAATTGCTAAAATCTACAAAATTAAGATAAGTGCACTGTGCACAATGATCGTCTTTAATATTCAGATTTTGTAAAACTCTGCTGTACATTTAAATACAAACATTACAATTAACTCTTCAATGTCCTTTTTACATAAAATATTTTATAGGTTTGCAAGCCGGTTGATCCTGAAGAAATAGAACTGTGCCGGGAAGCTCTAGATGTCCTAACCATTTGCCTAGCCCTATGTCCTGAAGCCCTAGATACTCTTATGAAAGAAAAATCCTGGCACCAGTTTATAATAGATTTATTGTTAATTTGTAAAAACCGGTAAGTTTTCATTCTATTTGTTTGATTCCAAAAGTAACTCAATGTCAAGGTTTAGTTTTTCAAATTTTAAATAGAGATTTATTCTAAAAATTCAAATAAGTAGTTTTAATGTGTGAAATATAGTCATAGCATAACTTCCTTTAGTGAGCCTTACAAATCGCTGTCAAAATAAGCATCCTGAGTAGCTAAGTTAATTAGGCTTGAAATCAAAACCAAGACAGTCTAGATCCATTGTTGGCATACTACTTGCGAAAGTAAAACACATTTTGTATGATATTGAACTTATAAATGATTTTTTTAAAGATTAAATATGCATTGTTGAATAACTTAACTAGGTTTGGATATTAGCAGCAGAGACTTTACCAAATACCATGGTTTGGTATTTTGTGTTGGTAAAGTTTCATTAAAATGTTTGAAAACCAAAATAATAGTATACTTTAAAAATTCATAAGGTAGCCATTAATTTATTTTATACTTTAAAGTTTCCCAATATAACATGAATCTAAATTATATTTTTCGCTGGTGTTTAACCCTTTCAGTCCCAAAAAATTACTACACTACAGAAACATCTGATATTCACAAAATAAGCTTATTTTAGGTCAAATATACGAATTCCACAAAGAAAAAAAATTCATTTAAATTTTTTATATGGTTTTTGAAACAATGCCAAAAATCTTTAACTGTGGAAAACAACAAAATAAATAAATATATATTACCTAAAAACACTTCGTGTTATATATTTTAAGGTATCTGACCATATTATTAAAAAAAATTTAGTAATTATTTTAACCGAAATAGTTTAAATTGTGTTTTAAAAATGTGGAACTGAAGTGAACTTATAAAAAATCAGGAGAAACGCTTGTTGACTATCTTCGAAATAAAAAAAATAGTAGTTTTGACTTCTATTGAGATTAAAGTAAAATTTTGTCTGATAGAACAAAGAGTGAAGAATCGAATGATGTGTGTTTGGATGTCATAGCGGGACATAAACACAGGGCTGCCAGTGGCTACTTAAAGGGCTACTAAAGCGACTATTTTAGCGTCTAGGCGACTATGGCTACTATTTAAGTCCAAAAAGGGCCAAAAACGACTATTTTAAGCAAAACCTTCAACTATTTTCGGTCTTGGGCGACTTTTTTTTTTAGATTTTTTAGTTATATATTTTTCACATAGATGGCGCCACGATGATACTACCAATGCACAAAACGTGAAATGCTTTTAGTTTTTGTTTGGTTCTCATCCCAAATCCAACAGCACAAAGCAAAAGCAAAACCATGTGTTTTTGAAATTGCAATTGATTATGATTTTTTTTAGAAGCCTATGTAAAGTTCATGGAAACTAAAACTTTGATTTTGTATGCTTTGTTGAAGATTTTTTTAAAACTGCATTTGAATAGGATTTACATCTGTCTGTTTGTTATTAATTTGCTTTGTTTTGAAATTTTTATTTTTTTATTCAATAAGTTGACGAGAAGGCCTAATACTGCATGCTAACAAAACATACCATAACTTGATTAAAATTTAACTGCTATCAAATTAATTCAGAAATAAATGCTAATTGAAAATTTTAAATTACTAAAGTAAGAGGGTGAAACGTGTTGCCAACACACTATGTCTTGTTTTAAGTAACTTCTTTTACTGAAAAATTATATTGTTGCCAAATCAAGTTTTTGTTTAAATTTTTTATTTTTAATAAAATATGTATGCAAAAGAATTGTGTATCAAAATGTTTTTTAATTTTTTTTAAAGTAATATTTTCTTTTGAATTTGTTTTGAATTCTAGATCGTTGTAAACAAGAATACCTATATTTACGTTAAAAATTTAAGTAGTTTTAATTTAGCCTTCCTTGCTTGATTTTAAAATCTGCAAGTTATTTCAGTGAAACATATTTACACGGCTTAGTATTGATCCTTATGTTTCTTGAATAACTGATAACTATTTAAAATAAATTTGTTTTTTTTTTTATATATATATTTTAAAATATATTTATTTTCAAGTACATTTAATTTTACTTGGTAGAATCAATCATTTCATATGATAGTTGGTGTTGCAATTTGTAAATTTAAGTTTAAGTTTTAAATTTTTGGCAGTATTTAGCATTTTAAAATCTTCTTTCTCGCTTCTGTGAAATGACAGGCTTTTTCTAGATGAATGAATGTTGTTTTTTCTTGATTTTTTTAAAGTCAGGCTAAAACAAATGAAAAATTAAAAATATATTGCCCGTACACATATACAAAATAATTTTGGAGGATAAAAAAAGGCACTTTTATGACTGTTTCTCAAAAATCATCCAATCGTTAACAAAATGTTTTTTTTTTTTTTTTGAAAATTTTTGTGTAATTTGCTAATTAAGTTCAAATACAAATAAGTATAGATTTAAAATATTTTCCCCAAATTTATGTTCTCTAACAATTATAAAAAAAATTAGTTTAATAATTTAACATGAAATTTTCTGTTGCAATACATCCGAAAAACTTTGGCAGTTTTATCAATCCTTTCAACTGAGTGTTAGTGCTACAATTCTAAAGGCCTTATCACACGAGAGCTCGTTCGCTCAGCGACGTGCCTACACCGTTCAAAAACAGGTTTTTCGAGCAGCTTTTGCTGGCTGAGTTTTTTCGAGTCGACTTGAAAAAGTCCACCACTTTTTCGCTGAGTTCGCTGAGCGAACGGCTGCTCCAATCAAAAACGAAGTTCAGTCGTGACGTCGTGACCGATCCTCCTCCTTGTACCTCCTCCTCCAATAACGCGATAATATTGCTTTTAAGTTTGTAATGTCACGCATGACGTAGGCATTGTCGTGTGTGACGTTTTGCTGAGTGAACAAAAAGTTGTTCGACCAGTGACCAGCGACTTTTCTACCGTCTGATAAGGGCTTAAGGTTTACACTAATACAAGTCTTAATTTTTAGTTTTTAAATTTGTGCATCAAATATATCATTTTTTTGGAAAATTTATGTAATCGCAGACAGCATTCAATGCAAATATATTTTTAAGAAATTACTTATTATATTATCTAACAATTAAACGTTGTTTATTTAGTTATGTAAAAGAGGATACTATTTTGGCTACTATTTTTTAACATCTGAGGCTACTAAAGCAACTATTTTCAAAGCTTTCTGGCACTGGCAGCCCTGTAAACATTTTGAAAAAAATATTAAAAGTGATGATGCCAAATGGCATCACTGGGACTGAAAGGGTTAACTATCTGTTTTTGTGCTATTTCAGCTCTGTTAGAATAAGTGCATCAGAACAATTTCTTCTTATTGCAACAAAGTGCTATCCCGGTCACCAATGTCTAGTGTTTTCTATCACCCTGCTTTTCACACAACTGATGGTACGTATTGAAAAGGTTTTTTCTGAAAATCTTTCAAATTTTAAAACCTAATTGAAATGCAGATTTTTAAAAAATTATCTAAATTTAAATTGTTTTATAAGGTGCGTCCAACAGGTTTTAACTATTTTTTAAATAATTAAACATAAAACTTAAATTTTATTTATAGTTGTTTTGATTCCTTTATCATTAGAAAAACCCATTAATATATTGTGGGTTTTTTTCTAAATGGGGTGGATTTTTTGACGGATTAAAAACCTTTTGCAAGCTCAGCATATTCCCCAGAACTGAGAGCCATTTTTTGTGGCACCATCTAGGCTGCTCTCTCTACCGATTTTAATGCTCAGATTACAATGAATCTGAGCTCTGGGTATTAAAACATGCAAATTTAATTTTATCCACAGGCCCAAGCCAAATCTTGATTATAACTTATCCTAATTTATAAATCTTTTCATTTCCAGACAACTGCCAAGGATTATGCTAGGAATTCCCATGATTTTTTCACGCTTCTGTGTCGCTTACTTAATTATGCCTGTGGGAGCAATTGCCCACTTCCAACGGCACAGAACCTTCTGAATAATGAAATTGATTGGCTTAAAACAGTAAGGGTAAGTAATTTCTCTTTACTTTATTTCCAAAATCTCTGTAGCAGATATAGATTAATTTCTATGCTGCTAAGGCTGTCATATATAAAAAAGTAAATTATTTTGTGAAGGATTCTTAAACATTATACTTAAAAAATCTTATATTCAGGAAACATTTAAGAAGAAAAAAAGAAATTCCCGAACATGCCTACAGTTGTATAAACCCAGTAGAGGGATTGACATGAATCAAGTTTATATAATCTGTTTCTTTGTTCTGATATTGAAGAAATTTTTTTTACCATTGGTATGTCGGTCTGAAACCACGGGGCTGGGGAGCCCAATCGGCTAGGCACTCGCCTAGCATGCTAAAGGTCCCAAGTTCGGGTCCGGGCATCGCCAAAATAACTGTTGACCTATAAACGGTCAGTGCAGCCAAAAATTTCTGACGAATAATATCATGTGTAAGGGAGTGCATGTTTAATAACCTTCAAAGTCCTAATGCTGCTTACAGTGTCGGCTTTCACGGTTGCGGTGGGTGCCTATGTAGGTGTCGACTCATCACTTGACTGTGGTTCTTAAATATGACGCCCGTCACCAATGGCCCTCGTGTATTTCTAGAGTGACGACAATTCAAACCCAAACCCTCTTCTCGGACACCACAATTGCAATATAAAAACTTTAATGCTCATTATCTCGTTTTCACCTTTTTGTAACTTGCAGGTTTTTCCACTAAGCTTTTCAAATGTTGAATGTTAATAAGTTCCCATTTCATTCCAGAATAAAGTTCTTTCTACCGGTGACAGTCAAGTAGATGAAGCTTTACTCGAAGGACATCTCGGGGTTACCAGAGAGCTGGTTTCGTTCCTCGGTCCAGACAAGAAGTACGAAGTCGGCGCTGATCCCAACAACCAGAGGGGAAATCTGATTAAGGTAATTTCGTATGCATATGATTTGGATTGGGGGAGCTCAGTGGCTAAAGTGCTTGCCTTGCATGCGAAAGGTCCCAGGTTCAAGCTGGGCATTTCCAAAATATCTTCTGACCTATGAAATGCACCCAAAAAGTCCAACAAATAATACCACCAGCCAGGACTAATCTGAAGTTCTACTGTACCAGCTCTACCCTTTTCTGTAACCTTTTAAACTAACCAAAATATTCAACTATTCAACCA
The DNA here is from genome assembly GCA_023701765.1 of Hylyphantes graminicola. Classification (NCBI taxonomy): domain Eukaryota; kingdom Metazoa; phylum Arthropoda; class Arachnida; order Araneae; family Linyphiidae; genus Hylyphantes; species Hylyphantes graminicola. The sequence continues at coordinate 67,869,942 of CM043112.1, forward strand.
AACTTAAACTTAAAGTATCCAATTTATTTTACAATAGTAAATTCTTTTATGCAAATAGCTATGTTTATTTGAACCTTGTTCAAACCCCTTGTACTTGTTGTTCTCGGTTCTAAAAGTGTTCATGTGGACAGTACTGCTTGAGATTGTGTAAATATGTAAATAAATAGTTCAAGTCTATCTTTAAATAATTTTCTGTTTTTACTCTATTAAAATAAACCACTGTCAACTTAAGCAATTTCTCGCAAACCTCTGAAATGTTTATGGAAGCCTGATATAATGAGACTCAGCTTCAGGTGCCTACTCGAGTGTCATTTTGTTACTCAACCATGTTTCTAAATTATGATGACCGTCGTCAATAGCTCTTATATAGTTCTAGTGAAGCAATAATTCAACTGACTTAACTATACATATGAATTCAATGATTAAAACTGAAGCACTTAATAGTTAAGCTGTTGATTGAAGTTATTTTAAAAGGGTTTTCTAATTGTTATTTAACTATTTGTAAAAAAATGATTTTCGAGACAACAAAACGTATATATTTAACAGATTTCACCCTTTGGTAGAAACCCATTTTGGTTGAGTATTTGCAAGGTTAGAGCTTACTAGCAATATTATTTATTATTTTGATTCTGGTTTGAATTTTACCTAGGCATCTTTTATTCCCCATACGGACATTAGTTTCGTGTTGCTTGTCTAATTTTTTTTAATTGTCTGTCTATAATTGTCTTTCTTTCATTTATACTATATAAGATTTTTTTTCATTATTATGAATTGTTTGAAATATAAGGAAATTTTTGAAAGCTTTTAGTAGACAAGAGCAAAACGTTTGCTTAACCAATATTTCAGTATAAAATTCAGTTGTCGGTCTCTGCACTTGATCAGGATTTAAAATATCATTAACCATTGCAAATGCTCTGGGTGTGTCTTCACTTTGACGTAACTAAACCTAACCATAAGGATATTTTCCTTCCAGGAACTAGTTGAAGATTTCATCTTTCCCGCCTCAAGGGTCGTACTGCAAGTCCAAAAGAGCGGTGGGGAGTTACCCTCCGAACAGGCCATCCCTGTTTGTTCCTCCTGTAGCTCGGGTGTTGCTGCTTTCGATCTTCTGGTAGCCCTTTGTACCGGTTGCGCCCGAAACTTGAGGTTGCTGGTTGAGATGCTGTGTGAGATGTTTTATTCTGGTGAGTAATCTGTTATGAAAGTTTTGGTGGCGAGAAAATATGGCACTGTGGTGCGAAAAGGAACTAAAAGCTAATTTTTTAAAAGCAAAAAAAAAGTTCTGAAGTTAATTTTCCCTATTGCACTTCAATGTAGAAAACATAAGGTTCCGCTAACAGTATCGATCGTAGCTCGGGTGTTGCTGCATTCGATCTGCTGGTAGCCCTTTGTACCGGTTGCGCCCGTAACTTGAGGTTGCTGGTTGAGATGCTGTGTGAGATGTTTTATTCTGGTAAGTAATCTGTTATGAAAGCTTTGGGAGGGCGAGAAAATATTCAAACTGTGGGAGAAAAGGGACTTATAAAAAAAAAGCTAATTTTTCAACAAAAAAAATGTGTCTGAAGTTAATTTTCCCCATTGCATATCATTGTAGATAAAATTAAGTATCCGCCAACAGTATCCCAACTATTCTACAAATAGAATTAATAGCTCGATATTTAAATTCAGGATATTTTAGCATTTATAACTCAAAAAGTCATATTTGTCCGATAAGTCACTTGTAAGAAAAAAGTAAATATATTAGGGTGTATATCTTATATGGTGTGTAAAAGTTTTTGGTTATTATGCAAAATAACTTATTATACACGTTAAGCTCGGGTGTTATCCTCTACATCAGATGTTTTCCATGTATGTAATCAGGACTTCTGCTTTCTGGTTGCACCTGCAAAATAGTTGATATTTATAAATAACTTAATTGGTTGGGAATTATTTTTTTCCATGTCATTTACATTTTTTAAAGAAAAAACTAGCTTACATTGTATAAGTTAATTTTATTATATTTTCAATAACTAACATTCTTGCCATTTCCAGCTAACGACCCACCCCTAACCGAATGGGAATACCTGCCTCCCGTGGGCCCAAGGCTACCGAGGGGTTTTGTGGGCCTGAAAAATGCGGGGGCCACCTGCTACATGAACTCCGTTCTGCAACAGCTTTACATGATCGAGGACATCCGAAATGGGATTTTGTCTGTCGAAGGGGCAGCTATCGACCCAAATGAAGACTTCTCGGGAGAAGAGAGGCTGGAAAATGAAGTGAGTTTTAGTTTAAGTGTAGCATGTTTCATGTCTTGAGTGTCAACTATTCCATGAGTATTGTTTCCATTTTTGGTCCTGTTAAAATTGCCTTTTTTTTATTTATAAGCAGCTGCTAATATTATAGGATAATATAGTTAAAGGGATATTTCAATATTGATATTAAATTATTATTATTATTATTTATATTTAAATCTTTGATGCATTTTAATATATTAAAATATTCACAAGGAGTTCAAATAGACTAAATTATGCAATACTAAATCTCATTTTACATCGTAAATGAATTATATTTACTGTCTGTGAAATATAAAAAAGGAACCAAAGTAATTACCGAAAAACACTTAAGATTAGAGGGCTTGAATTGTAGTTGTTACTTTTCTCTATTAAAATGAGTTTTCAATGGTTCAGATGATATTGCAGAGTTCATTCTAGAACTGAAAAAGGGCAGGGTGCTTTAAATATAAAAAGGGCACTTGCAAAAATTTAGGGCACATAGTCTAAGAGCACTTGCAAAAAGTTTAGGGCATCTAAAATGCTATAAAAAAATAATTTTTGGGGATTTTTAGAAAATACACTCGCATACCAAATTAAAAAATTTTTACATGATGAGGCACTTATGCCGAACAATGAGCCAGAACTGCAAACAGATCTACTAGAGCGAAGTGGTGGAAATCTTTAACGCTACTAATCAAACAAGCAGGTTTTGTTTGCATTCAGCTATAGCATTTAAAATTAAAAGCATGGGTCATACAAGTTTTTCAAGTGTAGTAGAACTCAAAATATTCGAAGAGGTGCTGATTATAAGAATGTCAGAACAATTAAACTTGGCCGACCTGTTACTGTTCCTCTTTATTCCATATCATGTCTATTAATTTTTTTTGTACCCACAAAAAAAAAATTACTAGGCATGACATTTAACAGAGACGAACAGAAAAAAATAGGCCGAGTATTAAGTTATAAATCGCATGTAAAGTTTGCACTTTTTCCAAGATTCTGACATAAGTTAAAAGAAAAAAAACTAATTAATTTTTTTCAGAAAAATTCAAGAACTAGTAATTACTAAAAATTTTTTGATTATCTAAAGCGTGTATAAGCCAATACTCTATTAAAAAAACAACTAAAACCAATATCAAATCTGGAACCCCAGTATAAGACAAAATAAAACGGCCCTACAGTTTCAAAAGTAAACAAAAAAAAAACACTTAACATTCAACCTGCTCTTGCGATCACAAGGTCACAACTCAAAAACAATAGATCAGAAGAAAATATTCTGGTTGGTCCGATTGGGCCTGAACCGGAGCTACAAAAGTATTGAGACACTCTTTCCGATCACGCAAACGCAAAGCCATCGAACTGAAAATCATTGAGGAGGCAATGTGATGTCATCGGTGTATTTCTAAAAAATTACTTGGCAGCAAATTGATCAAATCATTAAGCATGAACTGCAAATTTTTGGTCGGGAGAAGATGATCCTCTTTCAATGGGGGATTGCATTAGTCGTTGGTTGATATTTGAAGACATCTTAGTGTAATATAATCTTAATTCATCCTTGAATTTTAATTAAAATTTTTACTTTCATTATTAAAATCCATTATTTAAACTTGCTATTCATCAAAATTTAAGTTTAGTTTTCATTGATATAAACCGAGAATGAAGGAAACATTTTTATTTTCAGGTTGTGTTAAGCTGTGGAAAATTTTAGATCTTTAGTGTTAAGCCGTTAGTTAAAGCTAACTCCCTTGTTCAAGGCATGATTTTTGCTCAAAGCTCTCGATCGTCTATCTGGTTCTAAAATCGATTATCTTTGGTATTTATTAATGATTAAGTAGAGAAAAACGGGTTTAAAAGTATAATATAACATAATGTGGGTTAAATAAATTTTTGAAAAAAAAAAAGTTGGATAAGCGGGATTTTTGAAAAACTCGGAAAAACATGGAAATTTTTAAAAGAAAATCGGCAAGGAGGGCGGGATTTATGTTGTAAAAAAGGGCACATAGGGCGGGATTTATATTAAAAAAAGGCGGGCAGGGCGCTCCGCCCCGTGAAAAACGCCTAGAATGATCTCTGATATTGTATATGTTATATATATGTATTGTTTATATACAGCACATAAATCTGTGATATCTCTCCTGAGGAAGATCGATGGCAGAGGAGCTCTGTTCTTAGAATGCTTACCTTGCTTGCAGAAGGTCCCAATAATATGATCAATACCAAAATAACTACCAACCTATAAACGGTCTGTGCAACCAATAAGTCTGACAAATAATACTCTGTGTAGAAAGAGTGCATAGTTAATATGCTAAAAAAAATCCCCACACTGTGCACGATGTTGCTGTTAAAAGTTATGTTAGGTGCCTATTCAGGTGTCGGCTCGTCCCTTGACTGTGGCTCTAAATTGGGACTTCCATCGCCAATAGTGCTACTATAGCTCTGATGCGACCATAATTCAACATAACCGTCCATCAAAGAGCTACTGTTAACTGATTAGAGAGTTTACTCTTCAAAACTTTCAACTTTACGTTATTATTATTCTTTGATTTGCTCAATATGAGCATGCATAGTTGCAATATATATAAAATATTTTCGATTTGAGGTTTTTCTTACTTCAACTTAATTTGCATCTTATTAGTCCCAGAGTACATCTGAAGAGAGTGAAGGAACGGAAGAAAAAGGTTCCAGGGAAGAAACAAGAAAAGAGTATAACTTGGGTGTGTTAAAACAAGTTCAGGCAATCTTCGGGCACTTGGCTTGTAGCAAGCTGCAATATTATGTCCCAAGAGGATTCTGGAAGCATTTTAAGTATGTGTAACTTTTAAATAATTGTGTGTGTTAATTTTTATTTTAATTAAAATATTAATTTTGTAAAACTAAATATTACAATTAAAAAATTAAATACTACTTTTGCTCTATTTCAACCAGTGAAGCTATAAAAAAAATACCAGACTTAGATATTTTTGAACAACAAATGTTTAACATTTATTCGTTCTACAATTGAAGAGCTTAGTGGAAGAACGTGCTAAGTGACATTTCTGAAAAATTGAGATTTTTCTGTCAATAAACATATTACTAATTTCTTTACTGATAAAAATTTTCCTCGTTTTCATAAGCTCAAAGTGTGCATTCTTTAGGTTTGTAAGTACTGTTTTCAACAGATATGAGTGCAAACGATAAACTGAAAAGCTCATTTTCTCGTTTTCATCTTTTTGTCACTTAGCACGTTCTTCCACTAAGCTCTTCAATTGTAGTTTGGCAATTAAGTTAACAAATTTAAAATGTCATGCATCTACAATCTTTCATGCATAATTTATTTGTAATATTTTTTTCAGGCTCTGGGGTGAACCTGTAAATTTAAGGGAACAGCATGATGCTTTAGAATTTTTCAATAGCTTAGTCGACAGTTTGGAGGAGGCTCTAAAGCTGCTGAACCAACCTTGTATATTATCACAAATTCTTAGCGGATCGTTTGCTGACCAGAAAATTTGTAAAGACTGTCCACATAGGTAAGTGTTTTTAAAAAAACTTAATATATCATAGTTTGATGTTTATCATTCAATTTGGTGGCATTTTGTTAGATTATAATGTTTGTTACATAAAAACTTGTGTGGTATGAAAGTTGGTGATTGTTTTGGTTTAATAATTTCACAAATGATGTATTAAATATAATCCATACTATGAAATTACACACATTTTAATATTTGGGAGTATTAAAAGGAAATGCCTTCATATCTGACCTAATGCTACAGAAAAGATTGTACTCAATTAGCTATAAAGACCTAGGAACACATAGGCTAAAACTGGGAAAAAAAATAATTTTCTTATACTCTTTTGAAATTTAACCCTTTCAGTCCCAATGACAATTTGGCATTACCATTTTAGAAAAAAAAAATTCGGATAATCTACAGCCATTTATGATAGCAAAAAGCACAGCATTCGATTCTTCAAACTTTTTTCTATTAGAAAATATTTTTTTATTAATCCCAATAGATGTGAGCCTTATTTTTTAAAATTATGATCAAAAACATGATGATGCCGAATGGCATCACTGGGACTGAAAGGGTTAAGTGAATGACTGTAAGACAAAGTTTTGAATTAAAAGAAAAATGAAATTTTTGTTTGATCCATACATGTTTTCATTCGCTGTACGGGATTTTTTTCCACTTGGCGTGCCATAATATTTTTATTGTTTCTTTGAACTTTTTTTGTTTTGTGTAATATAAAGATTATTAGTATTATTTAAAAAAAATTATGAAAATATAAGTAGCAACTAGCTTAAGCGTTTGAGTACCACATGATATCTAATGATATCTTTCCAATGTCATTTTGGTTGCGATTTGACATTACAATATTGATTTTATAATAAATCGTTACACTTAATATAACGATATTTTTATGATGTTCATTTGATTGCATTATGATAACAGTCGACATCAGAAAGATATTGAGATATTCTCTACTACTTGTGTAAGAGAGGTTCCATTGCATTCAATTTGCTTATGCCCAATAAATAAAATTTTCTGTAGCCTGAAGACCCTCTTCTCATATTCTTTAAATTGTGTTTCAGGTATTCAAGAGAAGAATCATTTACAGCTTTAAATATAGACATCAGAAACCATAGCAATTTGCTTGATTCTCTTGAACAGTATGTCAAGGGTGATTTGTTAGAAGGAGCCAATGCATACCACTGCGAAAAATGTAACAAAAAGGTTTGTTTATCTTGCTTGTTTTTTAAAGTTAAATTTAAGTATCAATCCTAAAACCTTTTTGGCTTGTTGTTTAGTTCATTTTAATGTTGTTTTCTTGGGCTTTTAAAAATCCTATACAAAAGCTTGTTTAAAAAGTTTCGATTTTCAGGTCTTTGACACTCATAACAGAATAGGGCTGAGAGCCCAATTGGTAAGATGCTAGCCTTCATGCGAAAGGTCCCATATTTGGGTCCAAGCATTTGTCAGTTACTGCCCAACTATAAACGGTCTGTGCAACCAAAAAGTATGCTAATTGTTCCGTGTTGAGAGAGTGTTCATTAAATATGCTCCAAAGTTGAGACACTGCCTATGATGTTACTCTAGATGAAAATCTGTTCATTTTTTTAAATGGTGAAAGTTTGCAAAAAGTAGCAGTTGATGCTGGCCGGTGCAAAAAAAAAAATTTACTTTTAAATAATTTTCAAAATTTTATTGTTGGTTGATAAATGGTATGTTTATGGAGACCTTTCAATCACAATGCAAGCTTCAAAAGCACTTTCTTCTCTTTGTTATTAACATCTCAGTTGAGTGTCATACAAAGTAGGTTTAGTACAGCAACACTTGTGCCGTTTCCTAGTAAACCATGACTTATGACTTTCTTGGTGGGGGGCAAGATCGCCAAGCACTGCGACTTTAAGTCTATTTTGTACTTTGCCCCAGAAGAGACACACAAAGAAAGAGACGACACAAACACATAGACAAATAACATTTATTGACGGTCAAACATCCATGCCTGACTGGGATTCGAACCTGACCCCAGCAGCTCCAAAGGCTAGAATCCTAACGATTGTGGCACCTCCTCCTGGTAAATCATAGAAGAGGGTAAGGAAAAAATGGCTTTCAAAGCTTGCATTGTAATCATAAGGACTACAGACTTCTGCTAAGCAAAACTTAATCTTTTCAAATCATTCTATTAAATATGTTAATGCATTTGAAGAGTACACAGGAAGAACAGATTGATTTCGTACAAGGCTTTCCTTTATAGCCTCTTTGGGGATGATAGCGAGAAATTGCCTAAACTGGTGTAAAGAAGCCAGTTACTCGCTTTGTTTATCTTTCGCGGCAACCCTGATTCATTCCAGCGTTGAGTGGAACGAGTCACATGTTTGTACCGCAAATGAAGAACCATAAGAAAAACCGGTTTCCGGTCGCCAATGTCCGCCAAGCAGAGACAATTACGGAAAGAAATCAATCGGTTCTTCCCGTGTACTTTTCATTTGAATAATCACACAGGGTGGCTACAGGATCAGGGAATCATGGAAAAGTCATTGAATTAAATCAATCTGGAAAAGTCAGGGAAATTGGTGATTTTTGTTAAAAATCAGGGAAAATTTCCAAAAGTGCCATTTTAACCGGTAAAAGAAAGGATAAAAAAAAGTTTAATCCGGAAAGGCTTACACCTAAGTGGTTGAGTTTCTGCTTAAAGTCTTATCATAACTAAAAAAATTATTATATGGGCTTTAACGCTTGCTTTTTTTATAGATTTGTTTTAAAAAGCTCATTGTATATTCATTAATTAAATTTTTTTTAAAATCTTTTTTTAATGTTATATATACTAGAAAGTGGTTTTACAAATACCGGAAGGAAACCAGTATGCTAATATAGTTCATTGCCGCTAATCAGGGAAATTTTTTACATTCAGCCTGGAAAATCAGGGAATTTGTTTTCACAGATTCTGTAGCCATCCTGTTACATTAAAATACCTTTTTCCTGTACCCTGCAGGTAGATACTGTAAAGCGCCTGTGCATCAAAAAGCTGCCTCCAATGCTGGCCATTCAACTAAAGAGGTTCGATTACGACTGGGAACGGGAATGTGCAATCAAATTTAACGATTATTTCGAATTTCCCCGGGAATTCGACATGGAGCCGTATACTGTCAAAGGATTGGCAAAGATTGAAGGTAATATATCGTCATTTAAGTTCCCACGTGTGCTCTTTGCAAAACGGTAGAAATTTATTGAACAGTAACCCTTGGCGAACTTTCCAAAATCGCGCCAAAAGTCCTCTAAAAACCCAACCGAAATGATAGGATATGTTTGAATTATCGTCGCATTCTAGCAACACGAGGGATAGACGAAAACGTGTTTGTTCATTTAACACCGACTGTTCGGAAAATGTAATCGTTGCAAAGTCAAAGAATTCGAATCATCAGATCTCGAAATCCGAAAAAATCGCGCCAAGGGTTACCATACACTTAATCTGATCCTTTCACAACAATTAGATAGCACATGTGGGAATTTAAGTGTTGACGATATCTTCTTGCTACTTGGTAATGTATCTCAGAGTTTACCACAGTCCTTGAAAGCCTTGAAAAGTGATTGGAAAAAACATTGAATTTCAAGGTATTGAAAGGGCTTGAAAAACATTATCAACTGTAAAAAGTTTTTAATATTTCTGGCCAGCGAATTTATTTTGATGCGACTGTTTATTCCTTAAGCTTAATTTTGATTTTATTTAACATTTTCAATGTAAATCGGTTCCTATTTTGCTTCTTGATTTATTGATTATGTATAATCCAAGAAGGCAGACCAAGTGATTTTAGATTGATTTTGTAATAACTAAATGGTTATTTTATAACGCATATTTAAGCTCATTTGAAAGTTAGAGAGCTCTTATTCGTTTTCTAAAGGAATTTTTAAAAACTCTTTGAAAATATTTAGGTGTTGCATGTTCAAATATACAGTCCTTGAAAATGAAGAAATATATCCTTAAATAGTCCTTGATTTTTTTTAACCAAAAAGTGTTTCAATATCTGTTTGTGGCTATATGGACAGTAATTTTTATGAATTCAACTCCTCTATTATAATTAATTGTTTTTATTAAGTTACATTATCAGACCAATGAAAAAAAAAAGCGAAAAATTCAATTCGTGAATATATTTAATTTTGTTAAAACAATTTTATAATAAACGAATTTGTACGTTATTAAACTTAACTTAGTTATTTACTTAATAGATAAATAATTTGAGCAGTGCTGTTATGATGCTTATATCATTTAACAATAATAAAATAGTCAATTAACATATTTTTTATAATTTTCAGGAGAAATAATTGAAGAAAACTTCAATGTCGATAACGAATCTTGTTGTACAAAGTATAAATTATCCGGCATTGTAGTGCATAGTGGTCAAGCAAGTGGTGGACACTATTATTCTTATATTTTACATAGGTAAATTGCTGCTATTTTTCTTATACAAATAAAGCACTCAACTTTTAAAGACTTCTTTTGTTAAAAAAAAAATTCTACAAAAAGTCTTGAAATTTCCAAGCAACTGCATAGACTGAAGGCTTTAATAAATGTGTTTTATTTTTACAGTGCATGCTTATTTATAATTTAAATCCTTTGGGGACTAATACAAATGTATAGACATGTCTCCAGCATTTTAATCTTTTTTGCTATATTACTTATACACATAAAGCACTCAAATTTTAAAGTTATCTTTTGTAAAAAAAATTCTGCAAAGAGTCTATTGCAATTTCCAAACAACTGCATGGACCAAATGCTTTAATAATTATGTTTTATTTTTGCAGTGCAAGCTTATTTATAATTTAAATCCTTTGGGTAATAATACAAATGTATAAACATGTCACCTTGTTTGTCAGGTTTTCAAGCAATATGCCATTTTTTTATTTATCGATTTTATAATTTTTACTCATTTTGTAAAATGTAAAATATGGAAGAGTTATTTTTAAAAGTCTGCTCCAGAAATATAATAAAAAATACATTTTAGTTAAAAATTTTTAATTTTAATCTCGCACAATTGAAAGAAGTTTACTGCTTACCAATTAGCTTATCCCTCATAGGGTTAATACTTTTTGAAAGAAATTCCTAAATATATATAAAAGAAGTACTCTCAAACATAAACTAGATTATTATAGTTATTTATGAACCAACATTTAAAATCTTTAAAATAACCTAAGAACTTTAACCCTTTCAGTCCCAGTGATGCCATTTGGCATCATGTTTTTGTTCATAATTTTAAAAAAAAGACAATAGGGCTGACATCTATTGGGATTAATAAAAAATATTTTGTAATAGAAAAAAGTTTGAAGAATCGAATGATGTGCATTTTGATATCATGAATGGCTATAGATGATCACAAAAAAAATTCTAAAATGAGGGATGCCTAATTGTCATTGGTTCTGAAAGGGTTAAAATAGTGATATTGTGCAGTTTGGGACTGAAAGGGTTAAAATAGTAATATTGTGCAGTTTGGGACTGAAAAGCCAGTAATCCATTCACGCTGTAGCTATGCTGTAGCTGGATTTTGTGACGTCATTTGCTGTATCTAGCGTGGATGGAAGGTTCTTGACTTATGGGTTATTTATCTCAATAAAAAGTAAACAAACAAGAAAATTAAGTTAAAAACCACGGACAATTAAAAACTAAATGACTCTTATGACTGCTCACGCCCGAAACCAATTTACAGCTTTGATATCGCTTGGAAAACGATTCAAAAATCCAGCTTCAGAAGTACAGCTTTGACCACGCGCGCATGCGTACTAGTGACAGTTACGTCACAAAATCCAGCTACAGCATAGCTACAGCGTGAATGGATTACTGGCTAAAGGGTTAAAAACACATTAGTAATATTGTGCAGTTCCTGATTTCAAATTATTTTACATGATTTTTTTTAATGTTTCCAACTTTTTCAGGCATAGTGACGGGAGCTATAAATGGTATAAGTTTGACGACGGTGAAGTAATGGAATGTAAAATGGAGGATGACGAGGTAAGTTGTTTTGAATGCGATAGGTACATTGCTGATACTTACTAATGTTTTAAAAAAATAATGCAGATTTGTTTTTTTATAAACAATTATAATAAAATTTTAAGATTTTAGCTTTCAGTTATTTAATATAACAAGTAGGTTTGTTACAGAATCTGTCACTTAAATCGCTTCCACACAGTACTTATGCTTACAGGAAACACACTATTTATTCACCTCAGAAAGAAATTCGCCTAACAGGAACTTCTAATTCAAAATTTTAAACACCAAAATTAACTATTTTCATTAATATTTATTCGCAAATTAAAAATTACTCATTATCATTTGCTGAATTTGTTTGAAATTCGTATAATAATGTTGCAATTTCTTTAATAACTATCTTTTAGTCACCACAATTTAATTTACAGTTCGAAAATATATAATTAGTAAAATTGATGCTTTAAAATTAAAAGCAAAACCTTGCATATTTTTATGCAAAATTAATTTTGTATACATCTTTCTTCATGCATATATAACGAATCATCAAAAGAACTCCATTGTGATGTTAAAACAATCCAAACCAAATTATATCACATAAATATTCTTTCAACGGTTTTATTTTTATTTTAAACCAGCGGGTGACCGAGCTCTGCTCGGAGAAAACTGGTATCGAAGCAAACTCGAAGATTTAAATTTTCAATTATGATTTATCAAAACAATACATACCATAAGAAAAATTGTGAAACCATTGGTGAAAAGATAACCGGTTAAAGTTAATGTGACCAGATTTTCAAAATCAAAAAGTGGGACGCTCCATGAACCCCCCCCCCCCCCCCCCCGGTGTATTTTTTTATGCACATAATAGTCCCTTCACACAATTACACACTTGGTATAAGAAAGATAAGGAAGGCGCGCTAAACAGCAGCAGTGGTTCCAGGCAAACAGAAACAACCAATTGCTTGATGACTTTAACTTCATTTAACAATTTCTAAAGACGTCATAGCGTTTTACAACGATTATTCATAAAAAAAGTCTATTTTATTTACAATTTCCTCGTTTTTCGGGACATTGCGGGACTTTTACAAAAAAACGGGACGTTTTGGCGGGACAGTAACACAAAAAGCGGGACGTCTGGTCACATTAGTTAGAGTGCACCATTATAAGCAAAGTTAGAGTTTGGAAAGGGAACTATTCTATACAAAGTTAAAGTTTTAAAAGTCATATGAAATGTAATTGATAATTGGCGTTTCGTTGAAAAGCAACGGAAATGTCGAAAGGTGGTAAACATTCCATTTCATACTTCATTCAACTCGATAGGTATAGCAACCATATGTTAAATTTTCAAAATCGCCAATGAACAGAAAAGAACTAAAATCGTCTGCTGATTGGAACTAAAAAAATATTCATGTTACCATTTATGTAATAATGGTAACATGAATATTTCTCAATAAAGTTTAAAGCAAGGTTGAATTTATTTAAATTTGAAAAATTAAAATCTTAACTAAACATTTATAGCTTAAGCAGAGGTTTATAGCTTTAGCAGATGGCATCACGAAAGTAGCCATTATGGCGAACTAATGAAGTTTGAAAATATCCTATCTGTAACTCCGAACTGCTTGACCGTAGCGCTTCAAAACCTGTGCCAATCGATTCGTCGTGGCCAAAAACCCCAGACCCCTAAGTTTACCGGAGTTTATTAATTCTGGGGCGATTTTCGATTTGGGTCCAATTCCTCGTATTATAGTATAAGATAAATTTTCTCGTACGTTTGGCGACAGTGAAATGAACAGTGAATGGCAACAGTGAAAAATTGAATGAGAATGGAATTTGCATGTTATTTCAATGTAGATTAAATTTTTAGTTATTTAAATTTTAAATATACTTCTAATTTAAATTTTTTAATGAAATTTGGGATGTAACCTAGCCCGATTTTTTGCTTTAAAATGATGTATCTCACTTGTTTGTGCGACATTTGGTTCTTTCTGTGAAAGTGGGTGACAGACGGACTGAACGATTATAAAAACCTTCCACTTTTTACGTTATAAACATAGTGTGGAAGCTAAAAATACAAGGTAATGAAAGTATTTTGATGGGGGTCAAAAATCCAAAATAATGTTTTCTACATGTTTTGGAATGTGCAGATTATGAAAAGTGGTTTTTAAGCTTGGTCTATCAAATACGGACTTCAAATTTGGTACGCAAGTTCCAAGTACCTATCAGCTGTTGTAAGATTTTTGAAAAAAATCATTTGTGCACAAAGGGATTTAATAGTATTTGCTGAAAAGCAAAATGAGGTAACTTGTTCTATGCAAATTTGATTTATTTTATTCTCTTATATAACTGTGCACTGCTTATGTATCGGCAGTCTCGCTTTGTAAACTTACCACGGTCTAAGCTTTGCCCTGTGCCCTAAGTGCAGTTTAAATTTTACTTTTTATTTCTTTTTTTGATAAATTACACATTTGTTCCAGTTTCATTTTCAAACGTCCATTACCTTCAGTAAAATAACCTTCTGATCATGGGTCATGTAGAGTACTGATCGGTAGCCATCAGTAAATCTACAAGTTTTCAGTACCTATCGAAGGTCATAAGGTTTTGTGCAAAATCATTTGAAAATGGTTGCTGCCATCTAACTTTTTTTAAAGTTTTTGAAATCGCCTTATAGGGTGCATAATTTTCTTAAAATGTATTGATTTATTAGCTGGTTACACTGAAAGTTGCCTATTACTACACAGCCCTAGTTTATCATCAAAAAGTTTGGATATCTAAATCAAGTTTTTTTCTTATTTCAAGGAAATGAAAAACCAGTGCTTTGGTGGCGATTACATGGGTGAAGTGTTTGACCACATGCTCAAACGCATGTCTTACAGAAGGCAGAAAAGATGGTGGAACGCCTACATATTGTTCTATAGAAGAGTTGATATGGAGGTTAACTTTACCAGGAGCTTAAACGAACTTGCACTCTGTAAGTTGTTTCGTTCAATGTTGATTTACTCTGTTTTTGTTAAAATCAATGATCTTCCCCAATATTAACCTATGGAGAAATTGGGTAGTTTTTTGTAACTGGCATCCACAATTTTTTTCTATTTTTTCCGAACTTTTTCGTGCTTAGATGTGTGATTGATAAGCTGCAAGGTTTGTGCTTTTTAAAATTATCTCAAAGTTAATTGGAATGTGTTTATAACTGACACATAAAACGTTGCCTTACAACAAATTGAAATCAATATCAAACATTTTGCCACACACAAACATGAAGCTTATCAATACCAATACAAACAAGTATAAAAATGAAATAAAAAAACATAGGGACAATAGTGCTAAAAGCAGTTTGATTGTACAAAATAGTTTGGATAGAAATACTAAAAGAAAATGAAGAATGGAGATTCCGACTGACCTTCCCATCAGGGGGTCTAGCCAGCCAAGATCTCCGAAAGCGTTTCTGAACTGGACTGCCGTTTCTGCTTACAGCTGGCAGTCCATTTCGGAAATCCCTCCGGGGATCTTGGCTGGCTAGACCCTCTGTTGGGAAGGTCAGTCGGAATCTCCATTCTTCATCTTTTATTTTCTTTTTGCAGGGTTTCCACGGGTCCTTGAAAGTCCTTAAGAAGTCCTTGATTTTTATTTCCAAATTCAAGGATCCTTTAATACTCCTTGATTTTTACCAAAATTGTTGAAAAGTCCTTGATTTTAATTTTTGATAAAAAGTACCCCTTAGTACTCCTTGATTTTGACAAACAATCGTTGAAAAGTCCTTGATTTTCTTAGTTCGCGACCTTTAAATTTTGAGAAGTCATTTCTTAAAACATTGCTAAAGTCGGCTCTAAATGATGCACATAGCACTTTGGCATTTGGTACAAAACGTTGCTTGTATTTAAACACTTATATTTGTGCCAAATACCTCTGTGTTTTCCTCTGATATAGTTGCCATAACACCTGGCGTCAGCAGTATTTCGAATGCTATTTTATTTTAGTATTTGATCGATTTTAATAAGTATAGTAATCAACACATTATGATTAAGGGTCCTTCAAAAGTCCTTAAAAACTCCTTGATTTTTATTTTGAAATAACAGTGGGAATCCTGTTTTGTATTTTATCAATATCAAATCATACCATCAAAATGGGAATCACTAGATAAAAATTTACGGATGTTAATCATGAAAAACTATCTAATTTCTCATAGGTAAAAATTGAGGGAGTTAGTTTCGTTTTGGGAAACTCGCGCACATGTCCCATTAATAAATATGTATGTTATAATTATACATAAAATAGAATGATATTTACTTCATAGGAGAGCATACTATTTGTGTAGTTAATTATAGAATAGAGAGAGAGATCGGAATTCCACATCATTATTAGTTCATTTTAGTTATATGAACTAAATAAAAGATCTGTTATGTTCATATATATTCATTAGAGTATTAAAATGTAAGTCTTTACGGCTAGTAGAGAGGGCCTAGAACAGACACCAAAGCACACACTACCTCGCATGTCGATGTCTAACTAGAAAGTGACTCTATTTTTAATGGTTATGAGAAGAGTGTATCAGAAGTCAAAACCAAATCTGCTGTGTCTGCAATTTCTCGTTGAAAGAATGTATCGACACCTATTAAAATGTGGGAACTGTTTTATGAATCGGAAAGACATTAACTGAGTTGTTAAGAAAGAACTGTTATTTGTGTGGTTAATATTATAACTTTATAATAGAAATTTGTACGATATATCACATACCTTTTTCTTTTTTAAAGCTGACAATAAGCAGTATACTGTGAAAATGCCTGTTGCAATTGAAAGAAGTGTGAGGCGGCAAAATATCAAGTTTATGCATAATAGGAACCAATTTAGTGTAGAATATTTCCAATTTATGAAGAAATTACTAATGTGCAATGGACCGTATGTTTCAATGCCTGGAGGTCAGGAAAAACTGGTAAGTTATTTAAACAAAGTTTAGTGCATTTTCATTGTGTATACAAATCGTTCAAATTATTTTAATGTTTTATAACTTTTCATGACTAGAACACTGTTACATAAAATGTTCACTTTATGTTTTCAGTTAACCTCTTAAGACCCGAGCAAAATCCTACATGTAAATTCTTAATCTAAACGTACCTTTCATGCAAATATATGCTAACAAGTATGGTTTTCAAAGATTTTTTTTTAAAGTTATGTTTAATAGCTACTTAGGCACACACGCCTTAAACTCTAAATACACATTTTTGTGCTATAAATGCAACAAAAAATACTATATAACTTATTTGTAGTTAACAGATTATTTTAACATTGTTTTTAATCAGGGTGGCTACAGGATCAGGGAATCATGGAAAAGTCAGAGAAATTGGCGATTTTTTTTAAAAAATCAGGAAAAATTTCCAAAATAGCCATTTTAACTGGTGCAGGAATAGAAAGGATAACAAAAAGTTTAATCCTGAAAAGGCTTTCACTTAAGTGGTTAAGTTACTGCTTATTAATCTTTCGTTTTAACTGCCTTGCCCCCTTCCCCGAGCTCTAGTGCAATGATATTCAACTTCACCATTCTCAGGCTATATCAATGCCCATATCATCAACTAGCATGCTAATATAGTTCATTGCCGCTAATCAGGGAAAATGTTTACATTTAGCCTGGAAAATCAGGGAAAAGTCAGGGAATTGGTTTTCACAGATTCTGTAGCCACCCTGTTAATGCAAAATGCCTTTAAAATTAACTACCAAAAGAACTCTTTGAAACATTTGAAATTTGTTTTTAAAATAATTTTTTTAAGAACTCTAATATCTTATTGACACTTGTTCAACTTCATTTTTTTATCAAAATATATTACTGGTACCTGTAATCATAGGCTGAAAACTGATACTTGGATCTTCTATCGGACCAGGTCAATTTCAGAACTAATTAATGTGTTGATTGTTTGTGGGGAGGTTTTTAAAAATGCCTCCAAATGGAGCACCAGGTTGCAAGAGGTTAAAACAAAGTTTAGTGTTTTTATTTTGTATGCAAATCGGTTAAATTATTTTAATGTTTTATAACTTATAATGACTATAACACGTTTACATAAAATCTCCCACTTTATGTTTTCAGTTACACTAGGGATTATAATTACTTCATATAATTTTGTTGTGTGCGTGTTTTAAGGTGTAATTAAAAAATTAAATTCTTTTTTTTTTCAGAGTCCTGATGGGGAAGATTTAGCCTTAATTAGTATTCAATTAGCAGCCAAATTCCTGTTTACAACTGGTTTTCATGCGAAAAAGACATTACGGTAAATATATAATTTTTTCCATGTAAAAATTCAGAATTGTAACTGCTTAGTTAATTCTCTTTATCCTCTTTGCTCTATTGGTACGCATACTAGAACCTTTAGCTCTAGTGTGACGATTATTCAAAACTGACCTACTAGAACTGTCTTATTTTCACCAGGTATGGGGAATCATCATAAAATCAATTTAAAACAATCAAAAAGAAAATAACATCTGGTTATTTAATTATTAATTGATAAAGTTTTAAAATAGTGTCGCCATCTCTTGTATGTTTTTGGCATTTTCAAACTTCAGAAATATATAATTAAATAACTGGATAAAATTCTCATTTCAAATTAGTTTCATTTCGATATTATGTTAATTCCAATATCTGAGGGGGAAAGGTCTAACATGGTAAAGCAATACTTCGGCGAAAGTTGTGATTCCAAAACTTAGGCATTACCTCTATGGGACTGACAATCCCTCTTAAGTGTAATTTGTTTATCATATCTGTACAAGCAAGGTCTTCCTTTTAAACATTCAAAAAACTAAATCTCCCGTTTATTCTGACAGGGGTCCTGCAACGGATTGGTACGATGCGATGTGCCTCCATCTCAGAAATAGCTGCATTGTCCGACGCTGGTTCGCCAATAATGTTTTGTTTTCCAATCCTCATGTGTTCTGTGAATATCTGTTGGAGTGTCCTGGTTCAGAGGTAAGACTGCGCTTTTTTAAAGCTATTTGGAGACTAGGGTGCTCTGTTGATAAGGCCCTTGCCTGGAATTTGTAAGGTCCCAGGTTCAGCTTTTCTTTTTTTTAAATAATAATCTGCTTTGATTTTGGAGTAGTTTTATGGTTTTTGTTCTACGAATAATTAAATATTTATTTATAACTGCAAATAAATCCTGCGGATGATAAATAACATTTATTTTATTGGTGATAGAGAATTAATAAAAATAATTGATTTGGCTTTAAGAAGTTGAAATTATAGCTGGATGCTCTGTTTAGTGAAATTTATTCTAATGTATATAAATTTAATGTAGAAACGGTTGTTGATGTCACTTACTGTTAGGGTTTTTTCACGATAAGAATTCTAGTAAGTATTTAAGAGTAACAGGAAAGTAGGCTATTTTAGTTCTTTTAGAACTTTTTTTTAATCCTTATGTGATTATTGATTAAATGTTCAAGTTTTTTCAATCTTTATTTTAGTTAATTAAAATTCGTGGAATAAAGCAACCTTGATTTGTCCACATTCAATGTTTTGGTCTTTTCTAGTTAATAAATAATTTTTCTATGAACTCTCCAATTCATATTATCAACTTTATTATTAAGGATGTATTTTTAAAATTATTTTTGTGTTTGATGTAACTCTGGCTTGCATCCTGCTCTATAACTCCTATTTTTGAGATTGGCTTGAATATTTTTAAATTTTCAATAAATAATTTTACAACATAATATGCAAACCTATTTCAAAATGGGAAATTACAGAACCCTGTAGGTCAGTCATATTGTCGCGTAGAAATTACAATAAGCACAAGATACAGAGTAGGCTACAGCTCGAACTTTAATGAACCAGGAATACTAGTTTACATGGTTTATATACACGTGTGACATTCTTCTTGAATGTTCTAGAAACAATAGATAAATTAACATAATGATAAGAAACGTAACAACTGAAAAATAGAGAACGTTCGAGAATAAATGAAATAATAATAAAGTCCTACACCTTGGCCGGGCCCGAACCCACGACCCCAAGATTAAGAGTCTCGTGCTCTACCGACTGAGCAATCGACGCCGACGGCTGCACTTGGTTTGTGGCAATATTTATCATATCAAAAAACAGTTTCCAAAAATATTCAAGGAGTAATGTGGCTTAGAAAATGTATATTTTTTTCATTGGATTAACACAGAGGTACTTTGGTTTGAAGACCTGCGGTCAATTTTTTGACCCGGCTATTACTCGCACATCTCCTTAAGATTTTCACCCCAAACAACATGGCTGTAAATGATCTAATTGCTAAATGTTTTAATTTTAAATGAATTTGAACTAAGCATAATTGAAGAACTTAGTGGAAGAAAACATGCTAAGTGACATTTTTGAAAAAATTGAGATTTTTGTGTCAATGAACAAATTGCTGATTTCTTTAACAAGATAACTAGTTTCCCCTTTGTCATAAACTTTAAGTAAATTTTTTCCAGTTTGCAAAGGCCGTTTTCTACAGATCAAAGTACAAACTGAAAATTTCAAGCTCATTTTCCCCTTTTTGTCACTTAGCCCGTTCTTTCACTAAGCTCTTCAATTGTCAGTGTACCATTAATTTAAATTGTTCCCACATTCTATGTATAAATAAGCTTTCATGTTATATTAAAAGGTTAAAAAACCTTAGCGTTATTAATAAGAGTTCAAAATGCAAATGAAGTTTTCCTGGTTTGGTGATAAAAAAAACGGCATTTTTAATGGTTGTGAGAAGAGTTGATCAGAGGTCAAAACAAATTCTATTGCATTTGCAAGTTCTCCGGGGAAAAGAATATATGATGCCTATTGGATTGTGGGAACTGTTTAATGGATCAGCACGACATTAACTGAGTGTTATTAAGAAGGAACTGAATATTAGAATATTATAGAGATTTTTGTGGTTAATATTATAACTTTATCGAGATTTGTACGATATATGACATGCATTTTATACATTGCTTTTTGAATTCTTATTTTGTAATTTCTACCCACAGGTTCGTCACGCTTTCATGCGCGTCTTGGTTTTCATTGCTCATTTTTCCTTGCAAGATGGTCCTTTTACTCCGCAAGCATTAGTCAATTCATGTATGTTGATACTCTTCAATTAATTTATTTTGATTAATAAATAATTCTTCATGTTTGCATTTTTAGATCAATTGATTTTAACTATTTTAACAAATAAAGTTTAAA
Source organism: Hylyphantes graminicola (assembly GCA_023701765.1). Taxonomy (NCBI): domain Eukaryota; kingdom Metazoa; phylum Arthropoda; class Arachnida; order Araneae; family Linyphiidae; genus Hylyphantes; species Hylyphantes graminicola. The sequence goes on from CM043112.1 coordinate 67,890,804, forward strand.
AAAAATTATTGTTATAATTAATTAAAAAGTTATTCAAATCATTTCTACCTTAAATTTTAGTTAAAAAATTAAGATTTTCCCCCCGTTTTTTACCATTTAATTCTGGATGCATAATGAATCTATTTAACAAATTTTAGATTTTTAGGATAAAAAAATAAAAATTTGGGACGAAAGGCTTAACAAAAGTATGCAAAGTGCTCCCCTAATTGTTTTGAGCAGTGTAAAAGAACCTAGGCATTTTATTCCCAGGGATGCCATTTGGCATCATCTTTTTTCTAAACATAATTTTTAAAAAAATAATATGGCTGACATCTATTGGGATTAATAAAAAATATTTTGCAATTCAAAAAAGTTTGAGGAAACGAATGATTTGCTTTTTGACATCATAAAATGGCTATAGACGATCAGAAAAAAGTTTCCAAAAATGATGCCAAATTGTCATTTTTACTGAAAGGGTTAAGACTTATCTTTGTTAAACTTTTTTTTTTCAGCATTTGCTGGCGATTCCAACGCCCTCCTTGCTGACCATCTCATGGTTGCCGTTCTGAACCTCCTCAAGAAAGAAGTGTCCGAACACGGGAGGCACTTGACCCAGTACTTCAGTCTCTTCTCCATGTTTGCTTCACTGGGTGTGGCTGAGGTATGATTAAAAAAAAACTTATTTCTCTGTTTGCTTTATTTAACCTCTTAAGACCTGAGCAAAATCCTTCATGTATATTCTTCATCTAAACATACTTTTCATACAAATATATGCTGAAAAAGTGTTTTTACAAAGAAATATTTTTAAAAAAATTATGTTTATAGTTACTTAGGGACATGCATTATACTCTAAAAATACTTTTTTTTGTGCTATAAATGCAGCATTTGCATGCACAGCATTTACACCCCTTGTTTCCTTCGTTCTCGGTCTAAGTCACTAGATTAATACAATAATAAATAAACATATTCAGATTTATTTTGCATCCTGAATTTACATTGCCGTACTCCTGAAAAGCTCCTTAGAAACTACTATATTTCACTGGGGCTGGGGAACCCACTTGGTTAGGTATTTGCCTAGCATGCAGAAGGTCCCAGGTTGGGGTCCAGGCATCGCCAAAATAACTGCGGACCTATAAACAACCCCTAAAGCGAAAAATGTCTGTCAAATAATACCCCCTGTGAAGAGTGCGCATTAAATATGCTTCAAAGTCCCAACGCTGTATACGATGTCGCCCTTAACTGTTGCATTGGGTGCCTACTCGGGTGTGGCTGGTCACTTGACTTTGGTTCTAAATTACGAAACCCGTCGCCAGTAGCCCTCATGTAGCTCTATGGCGGTGATAATTCAAACCTACCTACCTGAATTTCACTATAATAGAGTACAAACCCTGAGTTATAAATATAGATTTTCTTGTCACCTGTTTATGAGATATTCTTCATGAAAAGCATATTTTTAAAAAAATTGTCTCTCCCCCTACAGAGAACCATGCTCTTACAACTCAACGTTCCTGCTACCTTCATGAAAGTGGCTCTAGATGAAGGTCCAGGTCCCGCTATCAAGTACCAATATGCGGAACTAGGAAAACTCTACCAAGTAGTGAGCCTTCTCATTCGCAGCTGTGATGTCACTTCCAAGACCCAGTCCTCTCATGTGAGTATTAGGTTTTTAAAAATATTTAATTGTACTTTTTATGCGATCGATAGTTAATTGATCTGCCTATATTTAACTTCTATTCGAAATAGTGACGAATACTCATCTTTTAAGCTATTTCTTTTTAATTTATTATACTTATTGAGGACATAGACATTTATTTTTAATTTTGTTTACACGAAGCATAATTAATTTTAAAAAACCAGACTCTTGCCAAATACTGTGATGCTGTAATTTATTATTATTTGTTCTTTATTTAATTTAAATTACTAGGTGTCTTGTACAATTATGTTCTCCTAAGCTGTTGATATGATTTGTTTTTGTATTTATTCATATATTTTCTTCGTTGATATTAATAAAATTATTATTATTAACTGGATCAACGTTATAAAATTGAATAAGATTTTTTTACCTCAAAATTCCACCTTATTAAAAATAAAATGTTATTATTTTGATGCAGCATTTGCAGTAATCAAAAGTTACACAGCCTTTTTCTTAAAAATGGTTTTTTAGGACCTGAAATGAGCTTTTTTGTTTATTTGGATATTTTTGTGTATTTTTGTAAAACTCTTTGTCTAGTTTAACATTATACATGTAAATTTATTGTATTTTTTTTAACACACAGATTATTTAAGAAGCTGAATGTTTTTTTGTTATACGGTTGTACGGTACTAAGATCTACAATTCTTAGTTCTTTCTTCATCAAATTACTTTAGAGCGACATGAATCAACTTTTGAAAGCAATTCCTAGGAATTTTTGTTTTTGGTATGAGGAAAAACCTGGTAAAGTTTTGGAATTGTTTTGGAGAAGCTTGAAATGTTTGTAAAATTATCTTATTCTTCAATTTTCTAACAAATTATCATAAATATGTTTCATTTTTGAAAGTTAGATTAAGCTTTCTTAATTTTCGAGTGAACTGTACTCGAACCCTTATTTAAAAAACAACAACATTGTTTTGGTTAAACTAAAGAATCGTGGCCAGATTTGAGGTCTTTTCAAAAATATTGCTAGGTCGAATGAAAACAAATTTGGTGCATGCCGAAACAATCAGTACCCACAGTATGGAGAACGTGACATAAGAAACTTTCCCATTGCTAATTTCGTCAAAGGTTGCCATAATACCAATAAGTTGTGGGTTCCCAGATATCCGGCCACGATTCTTTAGTATAACCCATTTTTTTACTTATAATCCTATTAATTTGACTTGTTTGATTTATAGGGTGGAGCGACTCTCGCAAATCCTTTTGTAGGTGATAATATTTGTCAAGAGTATTTAATGCCTATCCAACCAGAGGTAGCTGACATTTTGTACAATAATACATGGTAAGTGCTACGTTTTTACTGTTATTATTCATTTAAGGGGGACTGTCAGTCCCATTGAGTTATTGCATTAGTTTTGAAATCACAAGTTCCGCAGAAGTATTGCTTTGCTTTGTTAACCCTTTTAATTCGGTTTTTTTGTGAATTAACACAGCATCGAAATAATACAAATTTGAAACGAAAGTTTTATTTAGTAATTTACTTATACATTTTGGAAATTTTAAAATGCCAAAAATATACAGCAGATAGCTACACTGCTTTAAAACTATATAACTAATAATTCAATAACCGTATGTTAATTCCTTAATTTTGTTTTGAATTGGTGTTGTGATGATTCTCATACCTGGTAAAAATAGAGATAACATGGCAAAGCAATTCTTTTGCAAAAGTTGTCGTTTCAAAACTAATGCATTGACTCTATGGGACTGACAATCCCTCTTAAAGCAATTGCAATTTATTTTCAATTTTTAATGTTTGGTTCCTAATAAACTACTACCGCGTAAGTGTGTTTATTACTGATGTAAAATAAGTTTTGTTCAATTCTGAAAAATTGATTAATTTTAAAAAGTAAAATGTTAATTTAATATGTCATATGAACATAATCTTATTAAAAATAGTTTTATGTGATTTTTCAATGAAGGTACAACTTGTTTTAATTTAATACAATATTGTCTTTTTCTAGTTATTTGAAAAAAATAATTGAAGATGCAAACAGTGCAGAAGACACATTACGACTTCTTAAGGTTTGAAAATATTTACTTTGAAAATGTTTACTTTTATTAAACCTAAACCATTTTTAATGAGATACAGTAAACTCCCGATTATCCGCGAGTGGATTATCCGCTTTGCGGTTTATCCGCGGGCCGCTATCCATTCCTTTTTTTTTCAGTGCAAATATAAAAATTTAATAAAACGCGATAAATGAATTCCATTTTTTTTTTCAAAACTTTTTGGAACAATGCATTCCAAGAATAACGAATTCCTTTCCAGAACGACAAATACATTAAAAAAAAGAACACCCAGTGCAATAAAATAAGAATGACTATAGGAAACCTGGTGGGTGCCAAAATGTGTTCTGCCAGGTGCTTATCATGAACAGATTTTTTTCAAAAAGCGTCATTTGCAAAATAAACTTTCCGCCATTTTAATTGGACTCTACGTGATTTTGATAATAGTAAAATGCGCGAGTAGCGAAAAAAAAGTTGTATGACAATTCAAGACGAACTAGTACCAATTTAAAAGATGAAAAACGGATCCTTTTAAAATCAATTGTGTTTGCAGCGTGGAATAGGAGAAACGACAGTGAGAGACATTTTGAAGTAAGTAAATTTGTACATACAATACGATTGCTGTAATTTACCTTCATAAAACCCAGAAACACATTTGTGGAAATATATTTTCTTCACTTTTGCGGATTATCCGCGAATTCGCTTATCCGCGGTTGCCGCGCCACCCAATTCCGCGGATAATCGGGAGTTTACTGTATTTTTAAGAAAAGATTTATAGTTAATAATTGTGGTTCACAATTGAGTTAAGGCTTTAAAAGTGTTTGAAAAACAATATCAACCTTAAAAGGTCCTTTTTAATTGTGTCGTTAAATATATCAAAACCTTGTCTTGTAAGGCTGTTGTAAATGTTAATTTGACTTCATTAAAAACACTTTTTCAATGGGAATCGGTTCCTATTTATCTTTTTGCAAGAAGGCAATGATTTTAGATGGATTTTTTAATAACTTAATGGTTATTTCATTGCAAATATTTAAGTTTATTTAAAAAATTAGAGAGCTCTTATTCATTTTCTAAATGAATTTTTAAACATCATCATGAAATTTACGTGTGCATGTTCGAAAAAACAGTCCATGAAAATGAAGAAATGTATCCTTGAAATGTCCTTAAATAGTCCTTGCTATTTTTTTTGCCAAAATGTGTGGCAACCCTGATTAAGTAAAATAGTCATTAATCTGACTTTTGATAAGACTATTGACAGCACTTAAATAACTTTGAAATGCAATTTTGGTGATAAGTTTTATTAAACTAAAAGATGCTCAGAATATCTTATTCTAGTTATTGTTAAAATATCCCTAGTTATATAAAGCGTTTAGGGGGGAAAGGGCACTCTGGATCACCTCCAAAACGAAGTGCATCAATGTTAATCCAATGGAGAACAAAATATTTTCTCTGCCACATTTCCCGGCTGTATTGAATATTTTTATGAACAGATTTTTTTATGTGATAAACGTAGCTGTCTTACAGGTCCCGACAATCCCACTTTTTGAAATTGTTTCAAAATTTTTTAAAGTTTGAATAAATAATTTTGCAAAAAGTATTCAAAGCCATTTTAAAAAGTGGGAATATAAAGACATGTAAGTTATCTACATTTATTATCTAAATAAAAATATTATCTAAATATCCCTAGTTTTATATATAACGTTTAACCTATTTCATTTTCTCCTTCATTCAGTTCTGTTCCTGGGAGAATCCTCACTTTTCGTCCATGGTGTTGATTGAACTGCTGTGGCAGATTGCTTACTCTTACACTTACGAGCTTAGACCTTTCCTGGACCTGTTGCTGCATATGCTGCTGTTGGATGACTCCTGGCAGAACCACAGGATACACAACGCCCTGAAAGGTCAGTACCAAACTTAGGATTCCTCCTTTTTTATTTTCTTAGGTATACAGGGTTTGTACGCCTCCTGAAATTCCGGAAAAACTCCTGAATTTCATTATTTCTCTTCTAAGGGCCCTTATAGCTCCTGAAATTTGTGTCTCACCTCCTGATATTTTCTCTCTCCTGAAATATTGACATCACGGCTAGTTTTTCTCCTTTATCTGACGTAGACCATGTAATTTGTTCGGAATAAGTCTACTGCTTATGTACAGTAGAAAAATAGAGTTCAGGTATTGTGTGTATTGTGATAGTGTCACAAAACACACCCTACAATTATTTAGAAGATTTTTTTCCCTTTCTGTTTCATGATTTCAAGTGCAGTTAAGCTAGGATTAATATGATAATAAATAAAACATTCAATTTTATTCCTCGTTACCTCCTGAATTTGTGTTGCTGCACTTCTGAAAAACTCCTATCCTGGTGTTTAGCCTGAATATCAAACATATCCTGAGTATCAAATTTATGATTCCCTTTTTTTTAATCTTCTAAGGTCTAGGAAGCCCAGGTTTAGCATTGCCAAAATAACTGACGATGTAGAAGCAGTCTTTGCACCCAAAAAGTTGGAGGAAGAATGTTTTGTATAGAGGAAGAGCATGTTAAAATATGCTGCAAAGTTCAGCCGCTGCCTTTAAAAGTTGTATTGAATGCTTATTTGGCTGTTGGCTCGTCTCTCTTCACTGTGACTATGGTTCTAAAATACGACGCCCGTCGCCAATAGCCCTCGTGTAGCTCTAGTGCGACGATAATTCAAACCTAACTAACTCTCTTCACTGTATTACTAAATTATGAAGCCATTTGCCAATAGACCTTGTAGCTCTGTAGTGCAGTAATAATTCAACATAACAAAATAAAACGTCTTTCATGATTAAAATTATTTATTAAGAATTTGTTACAAAAACAAAAATAATTGAAGTGAGTTACTTGTTTCTGAATTAAATAATATAAAATTTTCCACAACAGACAACATTTCAATAGCAAAATTTAAACTGTTTGTTCTGTTCAACTCCTCCATTTCGACTGGTTCTAAACTGGAACTTACGTCAACAATAGCCCTCTTATAGCTCTAGTACATCATTAATTAAAGTCTGCCAAAAAAAATCTGTCTCTTCATTCTAAGAATCCTGTCTAGTTATCCCCGACGACTGAGAAGGTTTGTTCAACACCATAGCACGCAGCAAGAACCACCCCCAAAAGCAGGCGTACATAAAGTGCATGGTGCATAAAGTATGTGCATAAAGTACGTGGTGCATAAAGTGCATGGTGTCGCTTTTCGTGTCTTGCCCTGCAGTAGCCAACATGCTGCAGAGTAACAGAGACCTCAAGCGAAAGTGGTCTTCTGGTTCTAAATAATAGTCTTGCTCTAGTGCTATGTTAATTCAGCTCAAGTATGACTTATGACTTCTTTGGTGGGGGGCAAGTTCGCCGAACACTGCAACCTTAGGTCTATTGTATTCAACCCCAGAAATGATACAGTCACAAGAGACACACAAAGAAAGAGACGACACAAACACTTAGACAAATAACAGCATTTATTGACGGACACAAACATCCGTGCCATGACCGGGACTCGAACCCGAGCCCACCAGCTCCAAGGGCCAACACGTTAACCATTGTGCCAGTGGGCCGGCCAGCTCAACTTTAAAAATAAACATTTATAGTGTTTATTCTAAGTATTGTTTGTATCGCCCAGGTGTTCCTGACGACTGTGAAATTTTATTCTTCCCTTGACTGTGGCTCTAAATTATGGCTCCTTGCTAATAGCCTTTGTATAGGTAGCTCTAGTAGTACGACATTTATTCAAGGCAGTAAAAGAATCTGTCGCTTCATTCTAAGAAGCCTTTCTATCACCAAGGACAGTGAAGGTTTATTTGACTGGTTCTAAACTACAACGCCTATGGACAATAGCCCTGGTGGTACTAGTGTGACATTTATCTAACTCAATTAAAATAAACCCATACATTTCTATCACTTCATTCTAAGAATCCATTCTAGGTATCCCCATACAATTAAAAAAAACATACATTTCTATCACTTAATTCTAAGAATCTTTTCTAGGTATCCCCATACATTGAAAATAAACCCATACATTTCTATCACTTAATTCTAAGAATCTTTTCTAGGTATCCCCATACATTGAAAATAAACCCATACATTTCTATCACTTAATTCTAAGAATCTTTTCTAGGTATCCCCATACAATAAAAATAAACCCATACATATCTATTACTTCATTCTAAGAATCTTTTCTAGGTGTCCCCATACAATTAAAATAACCCCATACATTTCTATCGCTTCATTCCGACAATCCTTTCCAGGTATCCCCGACGACCGAGAAGGTTTGTTCGACACCATAGCGCGTAGTAAGAACCACCACCAGAAGCGGGCGTACCAGTGTATAAAGTGCATGGTGTCGCTGTTTGTATCTTGCCCTGCAGCTGCCAACATGCTGCTGAGCAACAGACCTCAAGCAAAAATAGTCTTCTGGTTCTAATAATAGCCATTCTCTAGTGCAATGTTAATTCAACTCAAATTTAAAAAAAAACACTTCTATTGCTTCATTCTAAGAATAGTTTGTAACGCCGAGGTGTTCCTACTGACTGGGAAATTTTATGCTTCCGTTGACTGTGGTTCTAAATTATGGCTCCTGTCGCTAATAGCCCTTGTATAGCTAGCTCTAGTGCGTCATTTATTCAAGTCAGCGAAAAAATCCGTCGCTTCATTCTAAGAAACCTTTCTAACACCAAGTATCCCAAGGACAGTGAAGGTTTATTTGACTGGTTTTTAATTACAATGCCCATCGCCAATAGCCCTTGTGGTTCTAGTGTGACGTTTATCTGACTCAATTAAAATAAACCCATACATTTCTAGCGCTTCATTTTAAGAATCTTTTCTAGGTGTCCCCATACAATAAAAACAAACCCATACATTTCTATCGCTTCATTCTAAGAATCTTTTCTAGGTATCCCCGACGACCGAGAAGGTTTGTTCGACACCATAGCACGCAGCAAGAACCACCACCAGAAGCGGGCGTACCAGTGTATAAAGTGCATGGTGTCGCTGTTTGTGTCTTGCCCTGCAGCAGCCAACATGCTACAGAGCAATGGAGACCTCAAGCGAAAGTGGTCTTCTGCGGTGGAGTGGCTGAATGATGAACTGGAAAGGGTGAGTGATGTTTAATATTATAGGGTAGACTGACCAGTGAATGAACAGTTGGTAAATACATTTAAAAAGTAAGGATTAAAAATCATTCCACTGGATGAATTAGCAACACTGACTTCCTCTCATCTAGTAGGAAGCTATCTGACATCTGATTGGTTTTCCTGGTCATTAATTAAAATCCAACATGTTTATTGGCTGGACATTTTTGTGTTCATTCACTTGGCTTTTGTACCACTTTTTATTTGGACCCCCAAAAGACCCAAAGCAATGTAATATAAAGTCACCACCTTTTTGTGTGTGCAGAATTTACATATAATGACAGATGTGTTCACATTGTCATAAACCCAGAAGCTATGTTTTCTTAAAATGTATGAATTTTCTTAAAACAAATTGTGCTTAAGCATTCATTCACTGGCTATTAGTCTATCCTAGTTACCTACCTAGTTGTAGTCCTTTTGATTGCAGTGCATAACATAACAAAAAAGTGGGCCCAATAAGGGAAGAGTGTATGCTATATAGCCCATTACTCTATTCGCATAGGATGACAAAAATATATTCCGGCATGAAAGTTTTCCGCCTTCCAGCGGATTTCCGCCTTTTTTAATCTCATTTTGGCTAATAGTGAGATCGATGCAGAACCGTTGAGAAATTGTGACCAATATTTGGGTGTGGGGGGGAGTCCTTAGATCAAACGAAAAAGATTATACTCTGTTGGCAACGTTTTGATCGACCTTCAGCTCATCAATCGCTTTCTCAAAATGTGTCCCGTAGTACAGTGATGCAATGAAAGAGGCGGGACTATTTCTTACGTAGTCCAATAAGAATAGCGGATATAAGAGTTAGATTTGGCTGTGTTAAAAGGCAAAGCAGTTTTGGTTTGCTTGGCATCTTTGGGAATTTTAACTGTCAATAATAGCTAGTAGTAGATCAGAAACAACTAAACTTTTTCTCCCAGATTGAATTATTTATTTTCCAGAATATGTGGTTCTTTTAAGTTTTGCCGTTTGGGTTCCGCCATAGTTATGCATTAGTAAACTAGAGTGTGAAAAAGGACTAGCTTGTGAGTCGCATTGAAGTTGCGTGATCCGAGGCTTCCGAAAAAAAGGAGTTTCTCTCTATGGCTGATTGCGGGAAAAATAAGTCTGCTCACGATGTACTCAAAACGATACTCTTATCAGGGTGGTAACAGAACCTGGAAAGCAAGGAATTCTAAGGGAACTTTTTAATTCTGGAAGTATCAGGGAATTCTCATGGATTTTTCAAATTTTTGCAAAATATCAGGGAATTTTTTTTTTCATTTTGGATTACTTAAACAGCAGGTTTAGGTTCTTGTGATCACTACTAACGGGCACTTCATTTAAAAAAAAATCTTGTTGATCTGATTTGCCTGAAGAACCAATCTTGGAAGAAGGATCAATTTCTCTCACGAAATCACGTTATAAAATGATTTTCTGATCACATGATTCCTCTAAACTTAAATGTAGAAAAGTTAGGTAGGCTAACCCATTATCTGGAAAGTTTTAATTCCCGCGATATCTGGATTAAATTGTGTGTATTGCATATTTTCTAGGTAATTGTAAAATCAGGGAAATGTTTTTGAAAGTATCAGGGAAAAGAAAATCATGGCAATATCAGGGAACTTTATTTCTAGAGTTTTGTAACCACCCTGATAGGCTATATGGCCTATTACTCTATGTGCATAGGATGACAAAAATGTTAGTGGTCCATTTACTGGAAATAGGTGGGGAAATTTAATGATGATAAGGAAGAGGGTACTACAGCAAGATTGCATTATAGTTGTAGTCCTTTTGATTGCAATGCAAGGTTCGATATTAGTTTCTTCCAGGTGCAGCCGGGGATCTCAAAAGGATTAAAAAAATGAAACAAAATGTGTAACATAATTTAATAATTTTTAATTAAGTTACACACTTTGTTGTTTTTATGCCAGTAGATAAGTGTATTTGAGTAGTTTTTTCAGGTAAAAGATATTGGTTTTTATTTTTCTTCAAATAGAGGTCCCTTTCCTGAAACGGGTCATAAGATACTTTTTATATAACTCTTTTATAGATTTCTTACATTGCTTTATATGTATAGTACTATAGCTCTTTTTGCATAAATTTTCAGCTACTAATTGTCATAGGAACAAAAATCAATAAATTTTGCGCGACTTCTTGGGGTATATCGAGGGGTTGATCATGTTAATCAGAACGGACTAAGCAACGTTTTCCCGAACTTTAATCCTCTTACAATATGTACTGCTGTCAATTAGTGTCATTCCGATTACGCACTGCAATTTCGTTCTCTCGAAACTGATGTTTCGATCCTTTGTCAACCGGCAGTCTCTGTGGTTAAATGACAGGTCCCATTAGAACTCTGATTTTAAGCAACTAGGTTGCAGGTTCTCACTAGACTGGGTGACCATAACTAGCATTGTATAGGCTGAAATATACCTGACGTATATGACATTAATTTGGCCAAACTAAAATTTGGTTGTACCGTTTAGCAGCTCAGGCTTCAGCCTCGTCACCTGCCCACAGACCAAAACTATTTTGCCAATAGCCCTATGTGTCATTAATGATCCACAGACCAAAATTATTATGCTGGTTAAAAATAGCATTATGTGACGTTAATTCGACCAAACTAAAATTAGGTTGTATCACCAGCTCAGGTGACAACCTCGTCACTTGGCCACACACCAAAATTATTAAGTCGGTCACCAATATCCCTATGTGACGTTAATTTGTACAAACCAAAACTTCTTTGGTCCCTTTGACCTGAATTCGACCTCGTCACTTGACGGCAGACCAAAATTACAAGGTCAGTCACTAATAGCCCTATGGGACATTCGTTCTACCAAACTAGAATTCAGTTCTAACCTTTTACCAGCTCAGGCTTCAGCCTTGCACTTGGCCACTGACCAAAATCATTAAACCAGTCACTAATAGCCCTATGGGACATTCATTCCGCCAAACTGGAATTCAGTTCTACCTTTTACCAGCTCAGGCTACAGCCTCGTCACTTGACCAAAGACCAAAATGTTCAGTTCTACCTTTTACCAGCTCAGGCTTCAGCCTTGCACTTGGCCACTGACCAAAATCATTAAACCAGTCACTAATAGCCCTATGGGACATTCATTCCGCCAAACTGGAATTCAGTTCTACCTTTTACCAGCTCAGGCTACAGCCTCGTCACTTGACCAAAGACCAAAATGTCAAAGCCTGTCACTAATAGCCCTATGGGACATTCGTTCTACCAAACTAGAATTCAGTTCTAACCTTTTACCAGCTCAGGCTTCAGCCTTGCACTTGGCCACTGACCAAAATCATTAAACCAGTCACTAATAGCCCTATGGGACATTCATTCCGCCAAACTGGAATTCAGTTCTACCTTTTACCAGCTCAGGCTACAGCCTCGTCACTTGACCAAAGACCAAAATGTCAAAGCCTGTCACTAATAGCCCTATGGGACATTCGTTCTACCAAACTGGAATTCAGTTCTACCTTTTACCAGCTCAGGCTTCAGCCTTGCACTTGGCCACAGACCAAAATCATTAAACCAGTCACCAATAACCCTGTGTGACGTAAATTCGACCTTTACACTTGGCCAGAGACCAAAATTATTACACCAGTCACCAATAGCCCTGTGTGACGTAAATTCCACCTTCACATTTGGCCACTGCCCAAAATTATTAAACCAGTCACCAATAGCCCTGTGTGACATTAATCCAAAAAACCTGCTTCGATCCCTTCCGATTAACATGATCCGTTTGTTTTCCAGAGGCTCTATCCGAGTAACGCTCAATTTGGATATAATAATTGGTCTCCACCAGCGCAGTCTAACGAAACGACTAATGGCTACTTCCTAGAACGTTCGCATTCTGCCAGGATGACCTTAGCCAAGGCCTACGAGTTGTGTCCGGATGAGGTAAGTGAAAAAAAAATATTTATACTTTGTTCAGGGTTGCCACAGTCCTTAAAAACCTTAAAAAGTGTTTGAAAAATAAAACATTGATTTTTCAAGGTCGTGAAAGTGCTCGAAAAACCTTATCAACCTTGAAAAGTCCTTAATTTTTTGGCTGTTGCAAATCAGTTCCTATTTTACGTTTTGATTTATTGTTTATGCATAATCCAAGAAGCAGACCATGCAATTTTAGATGGATTTTGTAATAACTAAATGGTTATTTTGAAACACACATAAGTTCATTTAAAGTTAGAGAGCTCTTATTCGTTTTCTTTATGAATTTTTAAAAACTATCGTGAAATTTAGGTGTTGCATGTTCGGAAATACAGTCCTTGAAAATTTAGAAACATATCCTTGAAAAGTCCTTAAATGGTCCTTGTTTTTGTTTTACCAAAAAGTGTGGCAACCCTGTTTTTTTATGCTGTGTTGTTTTTGTCATGCCGAATGAAGAGTCCAGGGGGATAACCCCTTGATTGCACTGGAATCTTCTCTTAATCAGGTCTGCTTGGTGGATGTTGGCAACAGGAAACCAGTTTTTTCCTTGCTGCTTCTCTAACGGTACTAGCATGGGACTAGTGTCATCTGGCATGAATCAAGTTTGCTGCGTAATAAGAAGCAAGTAAGAAACCAGTTTCTTTACACCAGTTTAGGTGACGACTCGCTATCGCCAAAGACCTGATGTAGACAGATTCCTATGCAATAAAGGGAAGCTAAACTAAACAAGCTTAATTTTTGTCAGAATTTAAAATTTAGCTTTACTTTTTGAATTTACTGCTTACATGTCTTTATTTTTAATAGATAGCTTCTGAACCTTGGGTTTTATCGAAATATAGTTATATTTAAAAAATAGGGATTTTTTATTGAAATTTAATGTTACATGTAAGCTGACACCATTTTTTTCAACATTATTTTTCTCAAAAATTTCTTTACTTAGCCACAATAATACATAGTACAGTAGAACCTTGATTATCTGTCCCTCTTTTATCTGTTAACCGACCATCCTAAGTCGACATCAAGTTATTTCTTCCAGCAAAATCATTCTCGTTTGTTAGGAGCTGGGGTGCCCAGTCAGTTAGGCACTCGCCTGGCATGCGAAAGGTCCCAGATTCCGGTCCGGGCATCGCCAAAATAAGTGCCGACCAATAAACGGCCCGTGCAGCCAAAATGTCCGACGAACAATACCCTGTGTAAGGGAGTGCACTTTAAATGTCCTTCAAAGTCCTACTTTAATTAAATCCAAATTTAAATAATTAAATTGAATGAATTTAAATAATTAATTAATCAATTTTTAAATTAACAATAAATTATTCAATTTAAAAAAAAAATTCCATATGACAAAAACCCAACTACAATATTCCAATTTTGATAATAATGACTAGAAAACTACTAAATATACTTCAAAATAACCTTCTTTAATTATAATTAATTTTTCAAAACAATTATTTGTATTTAGTACTGATATTAAATTATACTTTGAATACTGCCAAACACGTAATTTAAAACAGTTAATAACCTCACTCTTTAATTTTGAATACAGTTTTACTACTGTTATTTATGAGGATGATAAGTAACTAAAACTTCAAAATGGAATGTAATAGATGAAAAAAAAAACAAATTTGTGGAGAGGGAGCTCTACTTTAATAGAATAAAGTGGATTATGTTACTTGTTGCCAAATGGAAGCAGTATGCATTAGAGGGTTAAGCACTCTGTAATTATATAAGTTTAGTATTTAATGGAAATTCTCGATTATCCGACCTACCTCCGGTCCAAATCAGATGGTATAATTGAAGTTCTACTGTAATTAAAATTAAGCATTAAATCCAAGTTACAGCGCTTTTTACTATCTCCCTTTATTTGTGTGCATATTTCTATCCCTCGCCTCATACGCCCTTATCTCCTTTCTCCAGGAAACACAACAAGAGCACGATATATCCGAAGAAGGCGAAGAAACAAGCCCCCCGCCCGAAGACGCCAACGCCAGACCTCAGAAAATATGGCAACCCACAACCACCACACCGCAACACCCGAGCCCGCCACCCCAAGACTCCGATCAGCCAGACAAACCAATCCGGACGATCGTACAGGAGACGGACTTTGAGACCTGGTCCCAGGAACCCCAGACCGACCAATCATCAGAACCGATGCGCGATGGGACCTGGTCCGAGGAACACCAGACAATATGCAAGCCGGTAGAATATAGAGGGGCTAGGCGCTATAGGCGAGATGACGATCGGCCAATCTACCGTCGACGGGGTTACAAAAGCCGAAACGGATGTGAAAACAGCGGTTAAGGAAATGGCCGATTTTATTGCTAGGCCTGATAAATAGTGCTTGTGTACAGGGTTGCTCATTGGACGAAGGAATTTAAAAGGGATTGGAAAGGGGCGGGTCTTCAAATTGAATAGCCCCTGGGTTAAGCCAATGAAAAAATTTCTGATTCAAATTACTCCTGCTACGCTGCTCACAACAATTAGGGGAACGCATGGTTTAAACTTTTTTACTCCCAATGATACCATTTCGTATCATCAGCTTCCGATTTTTTTCTCACAAAGTTGAGTTTGCACTTATTAATCATTAAATGGAGAATAATGCCTTTTGAAGAATTAAATAATGTTTGTTTTAATTAAATGAAAATATGAAAAACATGGTAAAATAAAATTCCCTCCCAAAAAAGTTTAGGAAATAAATTGACCCTAAATTCTTCACTCTTGCATTCTTAGATGTTTAAAAATTAATTGTACCTGTTTTTTTACAAAAGTTTTGGGAAAATTATTTAAAAAATTTATTCAAAATTTATGATTCCAATATTTCCCTCCTTAAATTTTAGTTAAAAAATTCCTGTTTTTTTTACCATTTCATTCTGGATGTATAATGAATCTATTTCACAAATCTTAGATTTTTATAATACAAAATAAGAAGTTGAAAATGAAAGGGTAATCAAAAGTACTAAAAGTGCTCCCCTAATTGTTTTGAGCGGTGTATATTGAATTTTTTTAAATGTTTTTTTAATGATAAATGCAGTTCACGTAAACGTCTCTGAAATACCACTTTTTGAAATTGTTTTATTTTTCTTTAATAAATAATTTTGCAACAACTAGCCAGCTACTTTTCTCATAAAATTTTATTTGTATAAATATTCAATGAAAATGAAGTAATTTGACTTCGAAAATTATATTATCTCATTGGATTAACACAGACCCCCCCCCCCTTTTTTCTTTTAAGAAAAGTAACGATTTAAGTATAATAAGAGTTATTTGAATACGTTAATATCCATTACATCTTGGTTGTGTTGTAATTGAATGGATTAAAACTTTGAAATTAAAGAAAATCACTAAAGATAGATTTTTTTTTTCAAAAAATATTTATATAATGTTTGATTTAGAGGACGAATTGGTAGGACTTGCTCTTAATCAGGATATTGAATGTTTATAGTAGTACAGGGTTGCCATTATTAAAACAAGCTCAGTAAAAGTCTATTAATTTAAGAGAAAATGTCTGATAATATATTTGAATTTATCAAATAGAAGAGTGTGCATACATACATTTCAAACATGCCTCCTCTTTTGCTAAAAGACATGAGCATAAAAAGTACTCCTCTAAATTTGACCATTCCATTCTTACATCTTTAGTTAATTTATAGTAATGCCATATAAATATACTCAGGCAAAATATCATGCAAGTAGACTGTGTTCTATAATTTGGTTTTAAAAAAATTCAAATTGGACTTTGTGCTTTTTTTTAGTTTTTTTTCCAACTTTTTGTTAGTGGAATACATTTTCTGATGCATCCCTGTTTATTCTGATAACAATTAAACACTTTCTTAAGACTTTTTTTAAACACTTTATCGTATTTAGTTTTAGTAAATAAACATTAAAACTATTTATTAAGCTAAATGGAAGGATAAACCCTGTAATGGTGAAAACCCCGGCAATGTTTATTTTGGCATGAATTTATTATAATATAAATTAAGTCATAAAGTTTAACCATTTTTTAGTTTAAATATCATTTCAAACATGCCTCCTCTTTTGCTAAAAGACATAAACATAAAAAGTACTCCTCTAAATTTGACTGTTTTATTCTTACATCTTTAGTTCATTTGTAGTAATGATAAAGTAAAGTATATATTAATTTACATAGAAGAATAAACCTTGCTGATTCTTTAAGGAAATAATTTAAAATATATCACGAACACTAACCGGGAAACGTTCATCCTCATGGATGTTGGATTTAAGAAATTCATTGTCCTCATGGAATTTTTGACCGCCAAGGATGGTCCTGCTTGAAAGTATCTATTAAGTTACATAGAAGGATAAACCCTGCAATAACTTCGGCATCATTTATTTTGGCATGAATTTATTATAAGATAAATTTAGTTACTGATTTGGCCCATAAAGCTCAGAAAAAGAGTACATTTTTATTTTAGCTATATCTGTTGATAATTTAAAAGTTTAAGGAATTTTTTTTTCTTCAGTGTACAGTGTAGATAAATATATTTTTTAATTGTTTTTTTAGTATATTGTAGAGTGTGTGCTTTTGAATAAAGTGAATTTTGAAAGATTTTTTTGTAAGTCAAGTGAAACCATAATAATTCTGTCACAAAAGCTTTTGTTTTCGTGTATACTTATTGTACATTGAGTTTTTGCCATTTTTATAAAATGTATCGAGCTCCTGTATACCTTTGTGTTAAAAGCTGTACAGAATTACAAATAATTTGGTTACAATATTGGTTGAATTCCAAATGTACGATTCCCACTTTTAGTGGTTATGCACCATTGTGGTGTTGGTCATTTTCCGATATTGGAAAAAAGTCAAATTGAAGTTTCATCTGTTGTATAAGGATAGTCTTAAGGAATTTCTAAATTAAACTTGTGTTAACGTGCTTTCATATAGGAGGTATAAAGTGACAAATGAGAAATTGAATGTTTCTATAAAAAAAGTTAAAGTTTTAAAGTTATTGCAGTTGTGTCTGAAACACAGTACAGTGGTTAAGTACGCCAGTTTATATATATGTAACAATATGAAGTCAAATGTAATTTACTTGTATTACCTAAAATAAAAGATAATTTTATTATTCATATTTAAATACGTTTCTTGAATTTCTATTGTTTTTTTTTTGTGTGTGTGTATCCGCTTCATAAACCTAAGATTGCAGTTTTGACCTCCAGTTGAGTCTCCAGATTTTTAGCATAGAGGTAGAACGGAGAATAGAGAGGTCCTTGTATATGCGCAGTAGCACACAAATGAAGCAGGGGGCTGGGGAGCCCAGTTGGTTAGGCACTCGCCTAGCATGCGAAAGGTCCTGGGTTCGAGCATAACCGCCGGGCATCACCAAAATAACTGCCGACCTATAAACAGTCCGTGCAGCCCAAAAATGTCCGACAAATAATACCCCGTTGTAAGGGAGTGCACGTTAAATATGCTCCAAAGTCCCAAGGCTGCGTACGATGTCGCCATTAACGGTTGGGTTGGGTGCCTATTCAGGTGTTGGCTCGTCACTTGACTGTGGTTCTAAACTACGACGCCCGTCCCCAATAGCCCTCGTGTAGCTCTAGTGCGTCGATAATTCAAACAAACCCAAACCTAAACAAATGAAGCAGGCTAGAGCGGTGCATCTTGGTATACTTCAATGTCAGCGTGTTATGACATTTGTAGGGGGCTCACTAAGCTTAGCACTGCAACCAGAGGTCTATTGTACTATTAAATTATTATTATTTTATTATTATTTGTCAGTATGTTATGCATAGTAGCTCGAAAAACCCGACAGCCCTGCTTCAAATCATCTCAATTGGGACCCTCTACAGAGCGGTGCATCTTGGGATACCTCGGTGTCGGTATGTTATGCGCAGTACCTCCAAAAACATGACAGCCCTGCTTCAAATCCTCTCAATTAGAGGACCTCTCTACACCTCCTTCCTACCTCTAAGATTTTTAGGTTAGGAAAATCGGCGCCCCATGAATATGTGACGTGCGAAAGTTCCCTCGAGTGCTCATTTGGCTTCTCGGCAAAATTAAATCCTTTAACTTCCACAGAGTGCTTGGATTCATGGTAATTGAAGTGTCAAAATCGGTACTGAGAGGCCTACCGGCTGGTGGAAGCTGGAGAGCCCAGTCGGTTACCATTTGCTGCAGGAGAAAGGTCCCAGGTTCGGGACCGGGCATGCCAAAATAACTTCCCATAAACAGCCCGTGCAGCCAAAAAAATGTCAGACGAATAATCCCCATGTAAGGGAGTGCACGTTAAATATCCTTCGAAGTCCCAACGCTGCATACGATGTCACCCTTAACGGTTGTGTTGGGTGCCTACTAAGGTGTTGGCTGGTCACTTGAGTGGGGTTCTAAAATACGACGCCTGTCGCCAATAGTCCTTGTGTAGCTCTAGTGCGACGATAATTCAAACTAAACTAATTCATGGTAATCAGAGTGTCAGAAAATCGGTACTGGGAGCTCTACCGGGAGATGCCATGAATAAATGACTCTCAGTTCTGGGGAATGTACTTAATCTGTAAAAGGCTTCATCCCCTAATAAAGCAGCCACATTCTGAAATTTTTGGATTTGGGCCACATGCTGCTTGAAATATACCTAAAAAATCTTTTTATGAAAAGAGCACTGTATAACTGTAGTCTGTCTATTTACTATGCGAGCCTCGAAACGACTTTCTTCCCCCATCCCTTCGCTTGGTTTTCTAGGAAACAGAGAATGGCGTTTGAGATTATGTTGTGAGGTTAACAATCCGAACAGTTCAAACCCAAGTAGGATAGGGAAAAACTTGCTCATGCCGTTTCGAAGAAAACCACATGCAGGAATGGGGGAGGAAAATGCTTTCGAGGCTCGCATAGACCTACTGCAAGTGGCTACAAATTTAGAAATTTTTTGGAAGATTCTTAGAAAATTATCCTTAAGCTAAATTTACCTTAATAACTGTTGTACTGAACGTTTGTAATTGTGTGTGGAGAAAGTGGCTTTGTCGGTAAGGCACTTGATTTCAGTGTGAAAGGTCCCAGATTCAAGCTCGGGCATTGCCAAAATAACTGCTGACCTAAAAAAAAGTCTAACGAATAATACCCTGTCTAGAGGAATTACACATAAACTATTTGCATACAACGTTGTCCATAAAAGTTGCATTGGATGCCTGTTCAGATGTGTTGGGCTGGTGATAAAGTGATATAGTGTTATAGGGGCTTTAATGTACATTGGGCGGTAAACTGATAATTGATATATGCTAATTAATATGATTCCTGATATAGCCAAGTCCTCTAGTGGTATTCAATACATTGCATTACATTAATAATCAAGACCTTATAATATTAATTACTTCTGTGAATAATAAAAACTATCATTTATTAAGAACTATATCAACTGTAATATTCTGCCGCAATATCCCTGAACAGCAATGAGAAGACAAATTAAGTAAATATTTATTAAAATACAAGTTACAACCGCTTGGTTACCATACTAGACAGTAATAACACTTATAGTAGTACTAAATATCATTGTGCATCAACAATAATTCAACGTATCCCTAACCATTAACAAAATAGGAATGTCTTATATTGGGGGTGACATGCAAAGTTGGCATGATACCCTTCTATATCATCCTTACCTTTTCTTCCTTGTAGTTGAATAAATTGTCAATTCATATTCTTCCTGTAATTGTCAAACGTATAGAATAATGGGCTACTCTCTTCCCTTCTAGGGCAGGTGCTGGGGAGCCCAGTCAGTCGGGCCTTCCCTTAGCATGCAAAAGGTCTCAGGTTTGGGTCCGGGCATCGCCAAAATAACTGCCAGGCTATAAATGCCCGACAAATAATACCCAGTGTAAGGGAGTGCACGTTAAATATCCTTCAAAGTCCTAACGCTGCGTACGATGTTGCCCTAAACGGTTGCGTTGGGTGCCTATTCAGGTGTAAGCTCGTCACTTGACTAGTTCTAAAATACGACGCCCGTCGCCAAATGCCCTCATGCAGCTCTAGTGCGACGTTAATTAAAACCAAACCCTTTCGTGTCAAGCGTATAGAGTAATATGGGCTACACTCTTCCCTTCCGCCCTTTCCGACCAAGCCATCACGATTGTGTGGGTATAAAGGAGAATGTTAAAGCTCTTCAAAAATATCAATACTACTGAAGCAGCTGACATGTACCGTTTGTTATTTGTATAAAAAATGACTTTGTCTTAAGGAATTGCTGGCATTGATGCTGTTTGATGAATTTTTTTCAATAAAACTCCAAATTTCGTCCCATAATTTTAAATCAGCTCTATCTGACCTCCGGTCTTAAGGGCTAGGATGCAACCTTTTATGTTATGTTAACTTCTTAACGAAAACCATGTTTTTCTGTTCATTGTATTTCATCCAAACTTTGTTTCTGATTGTCTTTGTTGTTGTTGTTTTTTCAGCGGCCTTACCCACCAAACGCCCAGTACGGATTCAACTGGTCCCCTCCTGCTCAGTCGAACGAAACGACCAACGGCTACTTTCTGGAGCGCTCGCAGACCGCAAGAATGACGCTGGCAAAGGCTTTCGAGCTGTGTCCAGATGAGGTATCTATTGTGGGAAATTTCTGTGTACCAAAGTTGTTTGTACCAAACACAGTTGGGAAGTATGAACAAACAGGGTTCCCACGGGTAATTGAAAGTCCTTAAGAAGTCCTTGATTTTTATTTTCAATTTCAAGAACACTTTTATACTACTTGATTTTTACCAAAAATCGTTACAAAGTCCTTGATTTTTGATTTTAAGTATACCTTGGTACTTCTTAATCTTGACAAATAATCTTTGAAAAAAAATTATGTAAAATAATAGTAGCAGGTCGTATTGAAATCTTATTTTTTTTGTATCCACATTAAATAACCAAATTTGGTATTTAATTTTGTAAGAAAAGAAAGTCGGTCGATTTTTAATCGGTAAAATAATCGTTGTACTATTATGATTAAAGGTCCTTGAAAAAAAATGAGTTCTTGAAAAGTCCTTAAAAACTCCTTGATTTTTATTTTGAAATAAGAGTGGGAACCCTGACAAAAGAATTTACTTTAAAGCAGGGCTCGAAAAATATCAGAAATTCATACGTCCTCCTATGACACTAACCTGTCAAACTGTACTTATATAAATAACTTCTATATTAATAAAAATATAATTTTTATTTTTTTAATTATTTAACAAGCATTTATGTAAAATGCACAATTAGGTAGTAGTTAGATTACATTATGCAGTATATAAAGAAACACTAGATAACTAATAGTAACCTAATACTATACTCGTGTAAGATATGAAAAATTAATAATGTATCATGAACATTAAACACGAAATGACCGTCCACAAGGAGTAAGGATGTAAGATTCAAGAAATTCGTTTTCTTGAGTGAATTTTTTACCGCCAAAGACGGCCGGTTTTTCGAGTCCTGCTTTAAAGGCAAACCTTATAAAACGCCTCTTCACACACACAGCTGATGACCATACACTTACGAGATCAGCCAGAATCAATTTACCCCCAGAACTCCCTGCTTACAAACTCCAAAAGAGAATGGCACAAATAAGAGCAATTCAATAAAAACAGCAACCATTCATAAAAACGAAAAAAAATCGTTTGTATGTCATGGCTGGCACAGTTAGCTGTTCAGTGGCAGAGAGGCAGTGGAGAAATTTTGCAACACGAAACCGTAAACAGTATCGTAAAAGCTATTCTAAACCTTAACCTCTCGACCAATCAGAAAGTGCATAGATGTCCATGCGCTTTCTGATTGGTCGAGAGTTTAGGTTAGGATTGGCATTGCAGTTTACCGTTCCGTATTCCAAAATCTCTCTATTACGTGTCCGCCTCATAAGCCCAAATGTGCAGGTTCGAGCCCCTGCCGAGTAGAGGTTTTCTGGATGAGAAAATCTTGGGCATGCAGGTCATTTGATTATGTGGCGTGTAAAATATCCATTGAGTACCCATTTGGCTTGGGTTCTCTCTGCAAATTAAAATCTTGGCATACTTTAACATCCACAGAGAGCTTGGATTCATTGTAATCTGTGCGCCAAAATGAGTATCGAGAGTCGATAGATGGTGCCACAGAAAATGGCTCTCAGTTCCCTGAGGAATATACCCAAATAACATTGAAAAAAAACATCTATTATTAAATTATGAATTGATAAAGTATTAAAATAGTGGCGCCATCTGCTGTATATTTTTGGCATTTTAAAACTTTAAAAATAAAAAATTAAATAAGTAGATAAAGTTTTTGTTTCATTTCGTTGTTACGTTGATTCCCGTAGCTGAGGGGCAAAGGGCTAACATCTCAAAACAATACTTCCGCGGAAGTTGCATTTCCAAAACTAATGCATTAGCTCCATGGGACTGACAATCCCTCTCAATCCAACTAAACCAAATAATGGGGCTGGGGTGCCCAGTCGGTTAGGCATTCGCCTAGCATGTGAAAGGTCCCAGGTTCGGGCATCGCCAAAATAACTGACAACCTATAAACGGCCTGTGCAGCCCAAAAATGTCCGACGAATAATACCCCCTGTAAGGGAGTGCACGTTAAATATCCTTCAAAGTCCTAAAGCTGCCTACGATGTCACCCTTAGCAGTTGCGTTGGGTGCCTATTCATGTGTCGTCTCGTCTCTTGACTGAGGTTCTAAAGACGCCGCCCGTCGCCAATATCTCTCGTGTAGCTGTAGTTGGAAAGATAATTAAAACTTAACCTAACCAAATAACTGTTTATTCCCAAAACAGGACATTGAAGATGCCGAAGTATCAGAAGAAGAAGAGCCCCAGCAGCCCGCCCCCAACGAAGCCGCCAACAAACAGAACAGCGAAACCTGGCAACAGGAACCCAGTGTCCCCAGCCACCCCTCCCCACCCCCTCCCTCTTCGTCCCCCCCTAGCAATCAACAACCCATGAACCCCCTTGTGCTGCCGATTTCTTCGTACAGTGGTGGAACTGCGGACGGGAAACAGAAGACGGACATTATTTATTTCGATAAGGATTTTATGCTGGACAAGAAGCTGGTTAGTTCTTTTTAATTTTTATAATTTTATTGCACCAAGCATACATCTAAAAATCTATAACGCAATTATTAAATCTATACTACTTTATGGTAGTGAAACTTGGAAAATTACAAAACAACAGGAAAATAAACTCATCGCATTTCATACTAAATGTTTAAGAAAGATCCTAAAAATTTATTGGCCAGAAAAAATTTCAAACCATAATCTATATATTAAAACAGCTAACAAACCCTTGACAATAGACATAAAGCTAAAGAGATGGCATTGGGTCAGTCCATGTACTAAGAATGAGCCCCGATTCTAATGAACGGATAGCTTTAACTTGATCGCCAGACGGTAAAAGGAGGAGGGGACGACCAAGACTGATGTGGCGAAGAAGCATCTTGAAGGAGCGAGACCATCTTGGTTGGCCAAGCTGGGCAGTTGCCAGGGAGGCCGCACTGAACCAGAGGAACTGGGTTTTGTTACACTTAAAATGTTCAACTAAAAATTACATGTATCCAGCAGAGGAAAGAAAAACAAGTTTTTAAAAGTAAAACAGTTACTATTTATTTCATCTTATATTTCATAAATAAACAACATTTCTATCAACAAAACATTGCACAAGAATGGTTAGAAGTGGTCAGTTAAAACAAATAACAACAATTAAAAGTAATTAGTTACTCATCTTTAATGTCGTAGGACAACCGACTGACTGCTACAAACGCAGTCGTCCACGAGGCACGAAACACCGACTTAAACTTTAATTAGAACCTTTTAATTAGAATAAACTTTAATTAGAAACTTTAATTAGAATTTCTCGGCATCTGCTAAGTCTGCGTCGAACAAACGTTCACTGTCCTCAGATTGCAGCAAACACTCCTCAACGGCCGTTTGTGAAACTTCAAGACGTTGAAACTTATCAGCGAGTTGGAGCCGTAATATTGATAGTTGTTTCACATCACAAACTTCTTTCGACAGTTCAGTCTCAATCTTATTCACGCATATTGAAAATGCAGTTCGTAGACCTTTCCTCTGGGCCTGCAAGGCTTTCAAATCCATGTTCAAAAGAACCAGTTCAATTTCAGAAAATTCAGTTCAAAATAGTAAGATCAATTTCAAAATATTCAGTTCAAATTTGCAAAGTTCATTTCAAAGTATTCAGTTCGATTTTGCAAAGTTCAATTCAAATTATTCAGTAGTTCAAATTTCTTCGAATCCAACTACACCCCGTCCCGCCGAGGGTACCAGTAATATGTTGGGAGAAACTTCAATTCAAGTGGGCTGCATCTATCCGATGCTGGGGGTAGATTGAATAAGGACGAGCCACGTAGCTAAAAACACTATTTATTACACTACTTCTAAAAGGCAAGTGAAGAAAAAGGATTACAACAGCAGCTCTTAAGCTGCACTAAAAGCCGCGCCGCCTAGCGGCTATAAACACTCAATCGCTTCGCAACAGTAATAAAGAAGTCCAAAGGTCACTAATAAAATATTAGAAAACACAAAAAAGTAGATTCCAATAATTTACAAACACACAAAAAAACCCCATTCAACCGCAAGTAAGGGGACGTACATAAATTACGTCACGCTCAGAGGGGGGAGGGAGGGGTATGCGCCAATGTGACATGGAGGGGGTAGGGGTAATCACTTGCGTGACGTAACGCTTCGAAAATTTCCAATTTTGCAAGGAAAATAACATTTACTTTTAAATAAGAGATTTTGATAAATTTTACTTTTTTTCCTTTCCAAGTTAATTTTTTTTTAGTAGAAAAATATGCATTTTTTTCCAAATTTCGGAAACAAAGGGAAATATCAAAAGTAACTTTTCCTTAATGGGGGGGGGTGCAAACAACGTGACGCAGTGTGACATAGGGGAAGGGAGAGGTCAAAAAAGTCAAAATTTTGCGTGACGTAATTTATGTATGTCCCCTAAAACATAACTCCCATAAAACAAGTCTCAGGGATATGTTTAGGATGGTTAGTCAATAAATATATATTAATTAGGGAATAGTACTCTTACTTCGGGGTTCGACTTTTTAATTGATTTTTGAAAGAAGTAAAATAATTTAAAGATTTTGTATTTCAAGCCGAAGACAATAAACATTACCAATACAGGGAACTTTTACATGAATAGAAACTTGTTAAGTAATAGGAGATAGCTTTTAAAAAGTTTGTTTGGTGGAAGTTCATAAAAATACCAGTTTTTTTTTCTTTGATTAGATAGCATCGGTCTCTTTTGAAAACTATTTTTATTATTTGAAACTAGTATTGTTTTAAAAAAACACTTGTCATTTTTCGCTTGCTTCAAGTTATTTTTTATGCTTTCATTTCAATAAGTTAATATTAATTTGTAAATAATCCAAAATTTTAATGAAGCATCCAAATAAATATTAAATCACCTTTTATTGTTTGAAAAAATATATAAATGTACAGTTACTCTATATGCTATGTTGGAAACATTCGAAATGTTCTGGAAAAGTTCCACTTAGTAGACTTCTCATATGCATTTTGTATGAAAAGTGTCAAGTTTGTTCTCTCGTTGTCCGGTGGACTCAGGGCCGGATTTAAAGATTTGCCGCCTGTAGGCTACGATCGATTTGCTGTCGGACATAGTTTTCTTCCCTATTTTTTTCTTCCTTCATATTAGAGTCATCTATCTACACTCTAAAGCGAAACAGAATAATAGATGAATTTTTTAAATTGTTCTACTATTTGTCTTTCAACTTCCAAATCGGGGGAGAGTCTGATTGCCCTCGCAGCTACCATGTTTACTACTAAATATTAGTACTACATATAAGTTTACCGTTTACGCGTTAATGAAAACTATTTGTTTCTTTCTTTAAAATATTTTGTATCCTTATAATCATTTTTTATGTCGAATCCGAATGCCTCTTAAAAGTTTGTAAAGTTGCCGCCACCAAATAATTTGCCTCTCTAGGCTACAGCCTAATTAGCCTATTTCGAAATCCGGCCCTGGGTGGGCTTCCAGGTTTGACTGCCGTAGAGTAGGACTGATATCACCGTAGTGTTAATTAAAAATCTGTATTATAAGTTTCAAGTTACAAAACCTATTTGTTTTATTTCAGGTTGGAGTAGATGTTACCGACCAACATGGCTTTGAAATCCGGAGCTCTCAGAGGCGGGTTGATTTTTACAAGGCCGGTGGGTACAAGTTTACCGCCGCCGGTACAGAATCGGATGAATTGTGTGAAAAACTCGCACGAGAGATTAAGGAATGTGAGCGAAGAAAAGCGGACAAAAAGGAGGAACAGTAGGACGGACTGAATTATTTATTATTAGGATTGGAAGTCAGACTTGATCGTCAGTCCATATAGAGCTAATGCAATATTTTTTCGATCACAGTATCGGCCAAGGAAGTGCGTTTACGATTTAAACATTTCCCTAATTGTTAACAAAGAGCACTAAAAAATTTCGACTTTTGTATTTGGTTTAAAAGATTGGTAAAATGCATTTTTCTCGTTTTTTGGAAGTTGTACTATTTGCCTAAAGTTCATGGAGTAGTTCGTGTACGTAGCCCTAAAAATTATTTAAAATTTAGCATTCATTTAACAAGGTAAATTTTCATTTCTAATTTTTTTTCCCGATTGCCCTTGCATATTTTTTTTATTTTCGTTCTTTTTGAAAAACGGTAAAAAGGTTAAATTTCTTATAACTTGACATTTCTAAAAGTAACTGTAACTAGTTACTTTTTGTATTTTGTAACTTCCCAATCTCTGAAAAATATCATCTGTATATTTAATTATAATTGTTTAAAGATTTGTTGAATTTTGTACTTGTGTCGACGTTTATGTCTATTCTGCATCCGTCTTTAAAAACTGAATGGCCAGACGATACTTTTTTCTTTCAAATTCGTTTCATTGTTCTTTCTATTTTCATATATGTTACGAAAATTGCGTACAATGCAGGGATTGGAAAGTTATTTTTAAAATTTCATATTATAAGAAAATTTGAAATTTAAACAATTTTATGTTTTTTTTAACCTAGATTAAAGAAATAAAACCGTAGAAAAAGTGAATGAATGAAAATTTAACGTTGTCAAAAGTTAAATTTTAAATAATTAAACAAGTCAAACACTGAGTCACAGTTACTTTCTGAAAAATTCAATGCAGTTACCTGAAAAAGTAACTAGTTACTCCCATATCGATGAAATGTAAAGCAATACTTTGGTCAGATGTTATGTTTTCGAAATTAATGCATTAGGTATATGTGGGACTGACAATCTCTTAGGAGAAAACTTTAATCATCAAATACTGTTTGATTTTTTTATTGATAAGAAATATACAGTGATACCCTCATTTTATGTTTTCTTTGTGTTTTTTTACTTCTCTAAAACACCAATGCAATACATAAGTGCTTCTGTTAATGTGTATGTTATGTGTTGTATGCGTTTGATCCTGGCAAAAATTTAATACGGTTTCACTACAACAAATAATCTAAAATATCAGATACTTTGAAAACACCTTTCACGAGAATAGGGAATTTTGATTTCATTTTGTATAAACCTTTATACCTTGTCTATCTAGAATGCAAGCCTCGAAAGCATTTTCCTCCCCCTTCCTTGCATGTTTTCTTCGAAATGGTGTGAACATGGGTTTTCACCACCCTACTTGGGTTTGAACTGTTCAGATTGTTAACCTCGCAACAGAACCTCAAACAGGTTAGGTTTAGAACATCAAAGCTCCCCCCTGTTTCCTAGAAAACCAAGGGATGGGGGAAGAGTCTTTTCGAGGCTCGCTTAGTAAATAGACTATAGTAACTATGTTTGGACCACAATGTACTTTCTTTTTCTCAAAACAAGAATTGGGGGGGAGGGAATTTAAATTAAGGTTGTGTAGACAGATTCAGCTCTTAAATAAAAAAAACGGTTTCAGTGTAGTTATATAATAGCAGACCATTAAGTGGTGATAACACTTTACCGACCGGTAGCGGTTCGAACTACATTATTATGCACCGGCTCATTATCCCAATAGCCCTTGTGTAGCTTGTGCAACAATAATTCAAAACTAAACTAAACCGGCTCGGTTTCAGCCTAGACTTAAACGTAGAATATATGGGCTTTTCTTAAACTCTGGTAAAATTGTTCATTATTATAGGGTAACGAAATTGAATAAAATCTTTACGAGGCGTAAACTGAACAAGGCCTAACCTCACCAAATCAAACAGAAAGATCAAAGTCGATTAATTGACTGCCGGTCGGTAAAGTGTTAAGTGATTTAAAATTTTGTCTCAATTCACCAGTGTTATGTTTAAAAAAGTTAGCAAAAGGACTAGGTTTTGTATATTTAAAGCTCTAATTAAACTTTATGTGCTCTTTTGTAACATTGCTTTTTTGTAAAGTTTGGTTTCTTGGCATTATCTTATGAATAGTACATGGATTAAAAAAAACATACCACGATCTATTGTTTAAAAACTTGAGAAATATTCTGTCATCGCTTAACATTTTGTTTTTACATGAATTGCCTCAAATACTGTTATGTAACAGTGCATGAACTTTGTATATAGTTTTATTTAAAAAGTTGTATTATGTTATTAAAAATATAAAAACTGGCAGATATAGGACTTTTTTTTCTATTAATATCCCCAGTTATGCAATTTTCTATATACGAATTGTGAAGATGTTTATAATTTGGTACAAAATATCTTAAGTATGAATTAGAATTATGTTTTTTTTTTTAAAGCGTTATATTCATTTTTTTTAACTTTAAATTTTCTTTGGAAATGAAAGGTACAAATGTTTATGAATCTTCGAATAATTGAGTTTTTGGATTTTTTTAGAAGTACAAATTCATATTGATATCACATTCAAAAATGAATAATTAAAGCCTTAATTATTTGGTTGTTTGTCAGAGTTGATTGAAATGGAATAAAACAAGGCAACTAGAAGAAACTGCATTTGGCAAATGAAACCTAACATTATTAATTTGATAGTTGTACATGAAATCAGTCTAAAAAGATGTTTTAAAATGTAATTCTTTCAAAAAAAAAATTCAAAAAGTTTTGCATTTCTTAACACAGAAAATAAAAAATAAATTTTTTGACTTGTAATTTTTTAACTATTAACTGCATATTTTATATGTTGATTGATAATTCTACTTAAAAAAATGTTTAGTTAGCTTATTTATTATTATTTTGAAAATTGACACTTTATTTAATAGGTTCTAAATAATATAAATGTTAAAATTAACTTTTATATATTTAAAATTCAGGAGTTATAATTATTTTCAAAATTTTAACTTGCTTTTCATTTCTAAAATACAATTACTCAAAAACTTTTAAAATCTCATATTCAAGTATATTAAGTAAAATTTCCAAAACTGAAATAAGAGTTTTTATATGCGAACCACAATCAGTTTATACAGGTTTAGATTTAAAAAATTTCATTTTGCCAAGTTATTCAAAACACATGACTTGGCAATTAGAAAACTTTATTGTACCTCCTTTTTTTTGTTTGTTTATTTGTCCGACTATGCGCTATATTATTTGTACAAATTTAAACAGTTGTGTTTTTACTTGTGAATATAAAGTTTTTCATACTATTGTAAATTTTTCGGAAAATAAATACGATTGCAAACATTGTTTTATTGAATTATTTCATGTGATGGAAAAGCAATTTGAGTAAGTTTGCACATTTTAATTTTCATAAAGAAATCTTCATGATTATAGGTCGATTCTATGGTGTAAATGGGGGCTGGGAAGCCCAGTCGGTTAGGCGCAGGGTTCCCACTCATACTTCAGAATAAAAATCAAGGAGTTTTTAAGGACTTTTCAAGGACTCCCAACATTTTTTTCAAGAACCCTCAATCACAATGTGTCGGTTACTATACCTATTAAATCCACCAAACATTAAAATAAAATAGCTTTCGAAATACAGCCGACTTCAAAATAAAAATCAAGGAGTTTTTAAGGACTCCCAACATTTTTTTTTCAAGAACCCTCAATCACAATGTGTCGGTTACTATACCTGCTTTCGAAATACAGCCGACTCCAGGAGTTATGGCACCTATATCAGAGAAAAACACAGTAGTATTTGGCAAAAATATAAGTGAATATATCTACGCAACATTTTGTAACGAATACCGAAGTGCTATGTGCTTAATTTAGAGCCTACTTTAGTAATGTTTTGAGAAATGATCTCTCGAAATTTGAAGGTCGCCATCTAAGAAAATCAAAGGATTTTCATCGATTGTTTGTCAATTTCAAGGAGTACTTTTTATCAAAAACAAATTCAGGGACTTTTCACCGATTTTTTGTAAAAATCAAGGAGTATTAAAGGGTCCTTTTTGAAATTGAAAATAAAAATCAAGGACTTCTTAGGCATTTCAAGGACCCGTGGGAACCCTGAGGCGTATACTTTGCATGCAAAAGGTCCCAGGTTTGGGTCCGGGCATCGCCAAAATAACTGCAGACCTATAAATGCCCGTGCAGCACAAAAAATGCGAATAATACGTAAGGTGCCTATTCAGGTGTCGGCTAGTCACTTGACTGTGGTCCTAAATTATGACGCCAACAGCCATCTTATAGCTCTAGGCCTCTAGTGCTTCTGACTGCCACAAAATCACAAATCCAGCACTTGTAGAGACGCTTCCCTGTAATGTTTTAAAATGTCTTGTCATCCTCATGAGTAGGATGACAAGACATACTGCATTTTTTGCAGTGTAGTGTCTTTAAGGTTAATACTTTAAGTTCACTACTTTTTAGGTTTTTGTACTGCCTGTTTCAAAGACTCTGTACTGCTAGGATATAATGGCCGGTCTGTCCATAGGTGACATTTGGCGAGCTTTTAAATTTAATGTATTATTGCTATAACTATCGAGTTGAATGAAATGGGAAAAAGAATGTTGACCATAATTGACCAACTTAGTTGCTTGGCAACGTAAAGTGCTTCGCCAAATGGAGACTGACCATTGTATCCTAGCTGTTCCAGAGAAAAGTATGCAAATGTCCCATATTTCTTATTTGTAGTACAAATTGTCCTGCTCTTTAAGTGATGATTAAAATGTGTCCACTGGAATCGTAAGCATGTCTTTTTTGTCAACAGTCAATTCTTAACCCAACTAGAATAAAGCGATCTACTCTTTCAATCAATCAGTAGTCTCTCATAAAGGACAGGCAATAAGACCTCTAGTACAATGTAGCCTAAAAATTTATTAAATAATTAGTTTAAATTTTAACTTGTTTTAAACGGTCTATGTGGTTCGCACCATAAAACAAAACTTGAGTCATTTATTAAACTGAAACTAAGGTACTGAGAAAGTTTTTGAGATGACCTATAGTCCAAAATATAATCGTATAAACAATTGTGGCCAGTTTAGTTTTACCGCATATGATAACAACACTTTTGTTAGAAAATGAAATAGAAAGAAAACAAGAACCGCGATTAAAATATTTTTACTTTAAAATTCCTTTCAAACTGATATGCGTTTTTAGGTTTATGTTTCATCTCAGCTAATGTATGCTCAGTATTTTTTTATAAGAACAGCATGCATGCTAATGTAGAAATTCTATAAATGAATACTTTAAAAAAAATGTTTCTATTACTTTATGAAAATCGTATATTTTCTTAATTTTATGTATAAAATCTCAATTATCTTTGTTGGGTGATAACTAAAGAACATTGAGACATGAATATTAGCTGTGTTAAAATATTGTTTATTTTATATATTGGCTTTCAAAGTTATTTACAAATCAAACAAAAAATGTCGCTTACAGTTCCATGTTATTTCTGTAATAAATATCACACGTATTTAAATAGTAGCAATTACTTGTTGAGCATACTAATATCCACATAAGAATAAAACAACTTCATTTTTTTCACTATTACTTATGAAGTCAAGTGTACAGCACCAAACTTTTATTTAACATCATGCATATTTGATAACAGATATCTGAAGCAGTGACTTTCACAAATGGAAAGTTCACAAGAGACTACAACTTTCCATAAACCTACAGATAAAAAGAACAGAATTATATCAAAACATATTTGTGAAGTTTGTAAAAAAGAGTATTCTTCAAGAAGCAATCTCTTGACGCATCTCCGTATCCATACAGGTGACAAACCTTACGATTGCACTATCTGTGAAAAACAGTTTAAGCGACTAAACCAACTGAACAGTCACATGCTCACACATACAAACGAAAGGCCGTATAAATGTGATGTGTGTGACAAGCAATTTACCAACAAATATGTCCTGATGAGACATCTTCAGACTCACACTGGGGACAAACAGCATGTTTGTCAGTTTTGTGGCAAAAAATTTAGTCTTAAAGATTACCTGAAACTGCACCTTTTGAAGCATACTGGTGAAAGACCTCATGAATGTGAGATTTGCAATAAACGCTTCAATCTCAAAACCAATCTTAACAAACACAAACTGACCCATTCGGAGGAGAAACTTCACCTTTGTCATGTTTGTAATAAAAGTTTTGGCAGAAAAGATGCTCTGAACAAGCATCTGCTGAAGAGAATCTGCAAGAAACCATGTGGGGTGCCAGCAACTGATGCCTAATACAAAAGAAAAACTGCACCTTTGTCATATTTGTAAAGAAAGTTTTGGCAGAAAAGATGCGCTGAACAAGCATCTGCTGAAGGGAATCTGCAAGAAACCACCTGTGGTGCAAGCAACTGATGTGCCTAATTAAAACAAAAAACTGCACCTTTTCCTGTTTGTAAAGAAAGTTTTGGCAGAAAAGATGCGCTGAACAAGCATCTGCTGAAGGGAATCTGCAAGAAACCACCTGTGGTGCAAGCAGCTGATGTGCCTAATTAAAACAAAAAACTGCACCTTTTCCTGTTTGTAAAGAAAGTTTTGGCAGAAAAGATGCACTGAACAAGCATCTCTAAAGAGAATATGCAAGAAACCACATGTAGTGTAAGCAACTGATGCCTAATAAAAATGAAAAACTGCACATTTCCTGTTTGTAATGAAAGTTTTGGCTGAAAAGATGCACTGAACAAGCATCTACTGAAAAGAATCTGCAAGAAATCATGTGAGGTGCAAGCATCAGTTGCTTACACCTAACATGGTTTCTTGCCAAATAGAAACGAAAAAGAGCACCTTTGTCATGATTGAAATAAGTTTTGGTAGAAGAGATGCGCTGAACAAGCATCTACTGAAAAGAATCTGCAAGGAACCACATGGGGTGCAAACAACTGATGCCTAAAACTTTTATAATGGCTCTTAATTAAAGTGACCAGATGTACAGCATATCCCAGTGCTACTTTTTAGGTATTTGTCCTGCATGTTTCCAAAATTCGAAAAAATTGTAAACTTTTCTTTTTTTATTTGTACTGTAATTTGTATTTATACTCCTTGATTAAAATTGATTCATAAAAACCATTTTAAGCAAGTCATTTTCTTTGTAGACAACTCATTCTTATTTTAATTCAACCAAAATAATTCAAAAGAACAATGGTGTTTTATAATTTTAATTAGTTATGTAATTTATTAAAAGTTTTATTCACTTCAAACAGCTGAAGTAGTTTGCATCTCATAACAAGAATTGAGTTGATTATAAGCCTTAAATTACAATAATATTGTAGTAAAAACATTGACAATACCAAAATGAGTGGAATTATTATTATTGCTTAGTTAAGAGGGATCGTCAGTCCCTTAGAGCTAATGCTGTAGTTTTGGAATCGCAACTTCCGCAGAAATATTGCTTTGCCATGTTAGCCCTTTTTCCCCAAGGGGCTGTTCATAAATGATGTCACACTTTTTCTCCATATTTTTGACCCCCTCCATGTCACAAAGTGTCACACTTCACCATACCCCCTCCCCCCCCCCCCCCCCATGTCACAAAATGTCACGCTCATAAAAAAAATTTTGCTTAGAAAAGAGGTAATGTATAGAAAGCAGGGAATTTGATCAAGTTTCAAAACTTGTGCAGCAAATAACGATGGAAATTGGTAAT
Source organism: Hylyphantes graminicola (assembly GCA_023701765.1). Lineage (NCBI taxonomy): Eukaryota > Metazoa > Arthropoda > Arachnida > Araneae > Linyphiidae > Hylyphantes > Hylyphantes graminicola. Next base: position 67,925,443 of record CM043112.1, read on the forward strand.
GTCCTCCATCAGATCTGTCTATGGGAGCTTTAACTCCTTCCTCTGTCTGACACAGCGGAATAGGCGATGGTAAGAATCTAGAAGGATTTTTTTTCTGATTTTTTTCAGTTTATGTTAAGTAGTAAATTTTTAATAGATGTTTGTGATGTCACACTTCTTGTAATTCCCCCCCTCCCTCTTGTTACAAAGTGTCACAACTAAGTGAACCCCCTCCCCCCCTTCAAGCGTGACATCATTTATGGATGACCCCCAGGGATGGGAATCAACATAACATCGAAATGTAACAAATCAGAAATGAAGTGTTATCTAGTTATTTAATTGTATATTTGTGAAGTTTTAAAATGACAAGAGTGTGCGGCAGATGGCGACACTATTTCAAAACTTTATTTCATAAATAACGGCATGTTTATTTTCTTTTCAATATTGTGTTATAATGGTGGAAATGGGATAACATGGCAAAGGAAAAGTTTTAATTCCAAAACTAATGCATTTCATTAGCTCTATGGGACTGACAGTCCCTCTTAACACTGTACTGTACTGCATTAAAGTTGAATATCTGGTCACCCTACTCTTAATAGGAACAGGTGTCCCTTTTTTTTTAACGGAACAGTCCTGCAGAGGGGATGTTACTGCAAAAACATCCCGCTTTTCTGTTACAGTACTTCAAAGTCCCAAAACATAGAGAAAGTTTAAATAAAATATAGATGGTTCAAAAAATTTGTAAATCTGTTAGAAAACGTTGAAACCACCCTAAAGTTATTACTAGTCCTTTATTTCTATAGTTGATTAGGGGCTGGGGAGCCCAGTAAGTTAGGCAAATAACTGCCGACCTATAAACGACTCGTGCAGCCCAAAAAGTCTGACAAATTATACCCTGTGTGGAGGGAGTGCACGTAAAATATGCTCTTAAGTCCCAAGCTGCGTACGATGTCACCCTTGACGGTTGTGTTGGGGTGCCTACTCAGGTGTCGGCTCGTCACTTGACTGCGGTTCTAAATCGGCAATTTATTGAATGTGAAAAACCTTTTTTATTCGATTCTCGGGCGCATTCGGAAATTAGAACTATTTACCCTTTTTCCCGTAGAACATTTGTATACTACATATACTTAAACTGTGGTGAGGTATAGCCCCTCGCAACCTTATAATTATTTTGTTGCAGACGGTTCAGTATTGGGCTCAAATGCAAGAGGTGCCCATACATCTTCAAAAGAATGTATAAGTTATCTTTTTTCTGAACAGTAGACATAGAATTTATTGTAATACTTAATAAAGAAATTTCAGTACACACTTAAACATTAATTCAGTTCAAGGGGTTGTTCAGTTCCATTGGTTGTTCCAGATGATGTAATTCTCCCATTACCATTTTTCTCATAAAGCAATTTCATTGGTTGTTTTGATTTCACTCTAAAAATATACATATTTTTGCAGTGTTCTATTTTAAATGTGCAACATGTATTTATTCCTGCTATTTAATAAACTATATCGTTGGTAGAAATTTACTGTACGGTAACCATTGGTGAACTTTCCGAAATTGCGATGATAGTCCGTATTCTGGCGACTTTTCAGAACCCCAAACGAAATGAGCAAATAAGTTAAATAGGGCTGCCGGAAAAACGGCATCATTGCGAAGTAAAGGAATTCGAATCATCAGTTGAAGTCAGACAGGTTGACACAAAAAAAATCTTTTTCGCCAAATCCGAAAAACTGCGCCAATTGTTACCATACAATAAATCTGATCCATATCGTTTTTAATTCCATTAATTTTCAAGTATTCAAAGCATTACCAAAATTTCAATATTGTTGGAATGCTTCAATTTCAATTATATTAGTCATATGCAGAGAAATTAAGCAAAATTGTAGGACAAACATTTAATGTAATTCCCTAACAGAGAAAAGCTTTAATTCTACTGAGGGAAAAGTCTGCACACAACATTAGTTTCAATAAGGTTAGAATAATATATTGTATTGTCCAAAACAAATACAATTAAAAAAAATCAATGAATGAAAACAAAAATAATGGAGCTTGGCTATTCAGGACTTGAGACATGCAAATTCAGTGTTCGTAATTCAACTAAATAAGAAAGTTCAAACAAACCACTTTTTGCACAGTTCACACTTGTACAGCTTTTCTCCTTCGTGTGTGAGAGTGTGGTATGTGAAATGACCCTTTGAGGGAAAATTTTCTCTTGCACACTTCACACTCGAAAGGTTTTTCTCCTGTGTGGGCGAGAACATGCAGTTTGAGATTACACAAATGGTCAAATTTTCTTTTGAACATTTTACAGACATGAGGTTTTTGGAATCTGTGGTGTGAATCCGAAGATGGCTTGTGAGGTTCCACTTGCTGAAACTAGGGTTACTGGAATATTTGCGTATGAGGGTTGTGACATGATGCTCTCACCTGATTGGCTAGAGCATAGCTATGCTCCCGAGATACGAAGCTGTTATTTTTCCCCCCATAGACATTACACGGTGACTCAGCGAAGCTCTACTAAATCGCATCTAAACTATATAATCAAAGGAACTTAACCACTAGTTGTTATTGATTTTGTTTTTAATGATCTATATTCTTCAATATTTATTCTTTTTTGGATTAAAATTCTTCACGGTAAAGCTGTAATCCATGTTTTAATGCTGGCGTGTGTCATTGCTATGGAATACAAAAGTTGTTTAAACTCGGAAAAAGTGTATAAAGCTTTACTTTTTAATCTTTGTTTTGAAAATTAAACATTCATATGGACTATTACATTTCAAAAAATAGTATTTTTTATCATTATACTACCAGAATATACCATTTTTATTGTCCAAGCTAGCAGACGGTATTTGGCACGTCTTTGGCATGCGTTGGCGGAAAAATAGTTGGCGGGGTAACGTAAACAAACCGCAAATCAAAGTCATTGCTTACTTGAAAGTTGAAAACATTCTTATTTCTTCCAAATTAAGCAACAACATAATGTTTACACGTAAAAAACTGGAAAAATAACTAGTTTCGTTTTATTGGCGAGTTTGGCTGAGCGATAACGATTCTAGCATGGCACACCTGCTAGGCTCCTTGTTGTTACCCTGTACAGCACACGGTGTATTGAAGGTACCCTAGCTGCAACAAAAATCTTGCATAGTTTGACATGCATAGGGTTTTTCACCAGAGTGAATCCAATGTTGCTGTTTGAGATAACCCAATCATGTTAATTTTTTCATGCATATTTCACATGCATGAGGTTTTCATGTCAGTGGGCTTTTCTCCTGTGTGGGTGAGATAATGCCGTTTGAGATTATGTGAATGAGAGAATTTTCTATTGCACATTTTACACTCATAAGGTTTTTCACCAGTGTGAATCCGAAGATGACTTACGAGATGTCCCTTAGTGTAAAACTTTTTCTTGCATATTTCACATGCATGAGGTATTTCTCCTGTGTGGGTGATATAATGCCGTTTGAGATTCTGCGACCGAGAGAATTTTCGATTGCACATTTCACACTCATAAGGTTTTTCACCAGTGTGAATCCGAAGATGACTTACGAGATGCCCCTTAGTGTAAAACTTTTTCTTGCATATTTCACATGCATGAGGTATTTCTCCTGTGTGGGTGCGATTGTGGTAATTGAGTTCACCCCTTGTGTAAAACTTTTTGATGCACATTTCACACTCATAAGGTTTTTCACCAGTGTGAATCCGAAGATGACTTTTGAGATTACTCCTGGAGGCAAAATTTTTCTTGCATATTTCACATGCATGAGGTTTTTCTCCTGTATGGGTGAGATTGTGGAGTACAAGTTCAGCCCTTGTGTAAAACTTTTTGTTGCACACTTCACACTTGAAAGATTTTTCTCCTGTGTGGGTGATTTTATGGCGTGTGAGTTCACCCCTCGTAGAAACCTTTTTATTGCACACTTCACATTCAAAAAGCTTTTCTCCTGTGTGCCTGAGAACATGCTCTTGGAGATGGCCCAAACGATTGAATTTTTTATTGCATATTTCACATGCATAAGGTTTTTCTCCTGTGTGGGCGAAATCGTGGCGTGTGAGATGACTCTTTCTGGCAAACGTTTTGTTGCACACATCACATGAGAAAGGTTTTTCACCTGTGTGCATAAGAAAATGCTGTTTGAGAGAACTCAAATAAGAGAATTTCTTATTGCACACATCACACTCATGAGGTTTTTCACCAGTGTGAATCGGAAGATGACTTACGAGATTCCTCTTAGAGGAAAACTTTTTCTTGCATATTTCACATGCATGAGATTTTTCTCCTGCATGGGTGAGATTGTGGAGTGTGAGTTCACCCTTTGTTGAAACCCTTTTATTGCACACTTCACATTCAAAAAGCTTTTCTCCTGTGTGCCTGAGAACATGCTGTTGGAGATTACCCAAACGATCGAATTTTTTATTACATATTTCACATGCATGTGGTTTTTCTCCTGTGTGGGCGAGATTGTGGCTTCCTAGATGACTCTTTCTGGGAAAACGTTTTGTTGCACACATCACATGAGAAAGGTTTTTCACCAGTGTGAATACGGAGATGCCTTTTGAGATAGCTCAATTGAGAGAAACTCTTTGTGCACAGTTTACATGCATGGGGTTTTTCACCAGTGCATACAAACAAGTGTTCTTTTAAATCAGCCATTCTAGAAAACTAGTTGCAGGACGTCTCAAAGACGTAATAACTTTTATTTGGATGATCACTTTGCGTTGCGTATGGTTTGATAACAAATTTTAAGAAAAGTTTGCTTGCACACCGATTTATACATTGTGCGTATGTATGTTCTAACGTTCAAGAAACGCTTCGTAATTATGAACCCTAATCTAGTGACGAAACGGCATGTGATCTCAGGTGCGCACCCACAGGGGGGGGGGGGAATAAAGGGGCTATAGCCCCCCCCCCCCCCTCAAGAAAAAATTACCGTACGTTTTTAAATCAGCCAATCACAAGTTCATAACAAAACAAGGCACAGCATCTCCTCGTAGTTAGTCAGTGGGTTTTGACAAAAAGGCTCCTTCAAATCCGACGTCATAATTGCTCGAAATGCTAAACCCACTATTTCGGCAACCAAACACATTTCAAAACGATTACTATGGAAGAACACTTAATATGTGTTCTTTCTGTATGTTCTTTGATTCTTTTTCGCCGTGCGACAGCTCGTTTCTTTTCGGAACAGTTCTTTTTGGGAGTTGCTAGGAGCATTTCTTTTTTCGTGAACTTGGAAAACGGCGTAAATTTTTCCAAGCGCTCTTTTTTCGAGGTTGCTCTGGGAACTGTTCTTTATTGCGAAGTGGCATTGTTCTGAACGTTGAACTTCCGCTCTTTCAAACGTTCGAATGAAATGGGAGGATTTAATTTGTGGTAGTTGGGTTTTTGCTTTGTTTGTATGGAATATCTATATATATTTGTTTGTGTGAAATATCTTTCGTTTATTTCTTATTATATTTATTCCGTTATTATTTTACTATTATTTTATATTACTATCACTTTTGTTGTATTATTGCGTTTTTGTATGTTCTTCCATAACTATTTTAAAGTATTTTATTTCTTTTATTTCTAACCAGTAATTTTTTTAATTTACTAAAATTTTAAAATAGTTTTGTGATCAATTAATCTTAAATTTTTAAGTTGTATTACTTTACGGGCACAAGTCAACTGCACTGCTCATTAAGTAGACAAAAATCTTCCAGTTCATTTTAGAATACTGTTATTTTACAATCTAATTTTCAGAATTTCTCGTTACAAAAATATTTACAAGACTTTTTATAAATAATGCTTTTCTGTTACAGTACTTCAAAGTCCCAAAACATAGAGAAAGTTTAAATAATAAATATAGATCGTACTAAAAACTTGTGAATCTGTTAGAAAACATTGAAACCACCTTAAAGTTATTATTTGTCCTTTATTTCTTTTCTATGGTTGATTTGGGGCTAGGGAGCCCAGTCAGTTAGGCAAATAGCTGTCAACCTATAAACGGCTCGTGCAGCCCAAAACAATCTGACGAATTATACCCTGTGTGGAGGGAGAGCACGTAAAATATGCTCTTAAGTCCAAACGCTGCATACGATGTCACCCTTAACGGTTATGTTGGGTGTACTCCGGTGTCGGCTCATCACTTGACTGTGGTTCTAAATTATGATGCTTGTCGGCAATAGCCTTGCTGTAGCTCTAGTGTGACGATAATTCAAACCTACATATCTTTGATCACTCAGGAAGGGGTGGGGTTATTTTACAAAAAATTGTCAGATGTGGGGGGGGGGGGGGGCAGGGAGGAGGAGAATGTCCCGATTCTCGTTTTTGGAAATCTGGTCACATTACCCAGAACCTAAAATTAGACTTTAACAAGTTGCATTGGATTCATAAACTTGCAAAATTAAAACTGATCAAGATTAAGTAGATGGATAAACTTATGTGTGTATTGTATCTGTCTTATTTGACGAAGGTTTTTTAATTGGGTCTCTGAAACACAAACACACACATATATATATATATATATTATATATATATATATATATATATATATATATATATATTATATATAAATATATATATATATATATATATATATATACTATATATATATATATATATATATATATATATGTGTATAACACATTATATATATATATATATAGGTAGAATAAGCCAACATGGAAAACTTAGGTAAAGTTATTCTTCTTTAATTAGCTGCAACATTGGTAAGAAATAAATTGATCGTCTGAAGTCAACTAGGGTTGAGGATGGAATGCTCTCAAAAAATGGCAAAAAGCCTAGAACTCTGCAGATGGACCAATCAGAAAATACTTAAAAGGTCAATGTGTGGGTGGATGAATCAGAAAATTCATGGGGAATGCTTTTCTAAGGGGACTGTGTGTCTCAACAGGATGTGGTTGGGATGCCAAAGTATGGTAGGTACATATATATTCCAACTTGTGTGCTTGTTCAGAGAACCGCTTATAAACTTTCGTCAAGTGGGACAGACACGGAAAGAGTTTTTTTACGAGCACAAGAGACACAAAAAGAAAGGACAACACAAACACATGGACAAATAAAATTTATTGACGGTCACATACATCCATGCTTGACCGGGATTCGAGCCCGATCCCAGCTCCAAAGGCTAGCGTTCTGACGATTGCGCCACCGGGGCGGCGATGCCAAAGTACTAAGTGATATTAAGAATATGTGAAAATGCAATTTAAGTTATTATTAAGTTTAATTGAAGATTGAGATAAAAATATAGCTTTATTATTGCTGGTGTAAGTGATTCCGTATTACCGATTTCTATGATTTTCCTGAAATAACATTAGTTGTTTAGTGTTCTATTAAAACGCATGCCTTCCAGCGAATGCAATGACAATACCAAAGCTTGTCACTTACCGCAAGTAGTCTTTTTATTTCAAAAACAGCGCTCTCAAATGAACTAAAATAACATGGGAAAAGGTCACAACAAATTTCGCTCAGTTTTTCGCGGCAAAATGTAACAATGCAAAATATTATTGTGACTATATCCATACCCATAGAACGGCAGAAATTTACTGTACGGTAGCCATTGGCGAACTTTCCGAAATCAATTAATTTTCATGTATTCAAAGCATTACCAAAATGTCAATGCTGTTGGAAAATTTCAATTTTGATGATATTAGTCTCATGGAGAGAAATTACACAAAATTGTGGGACAACAATTTAATGTGATTCACGAACAGAGAAAAGCTTTAGTTTAACAGAAGGAAATATCTGTACATAATATTAATTCAGGAAGATAAGAATAATATAATGAATTGTTCAAAACAAATACAATTTCAGAAAGTCCAGAAAAAATACAATTTCAGAAAGAATAAAAGCAAAAATGTTGGAATTTGGCTATTTATAACTTGAAACATGCAAATTCAGTTTTTACAATTCAAGTATGCAGAAAATTTAAATGAACAACTTGTTCCTTGGCCCATCTGTGGCCCAGTGGTTAAGGCATCCGCCTCAGGATTCAGCCTTCTCAGGAGTGCGGGGGTTCGAATCCCATCTACTGCCAGTCATCCTATAAATCGGATATCTGTACTGCGAAAGAGTAGAACATCCAACTCGTGACGGACGTGCTCATTAAATCTGTGGAGTCCAAAGTCCCGATGGCGTCGGCGAACAATGTCGTTTGAATGTCCGTTGGGTGCCCCCTCAGGTGTGGACCTCGTTACTTGACCAGTTTTCTAAATTACAAGGCGTTATTGGCTGTGCTACAGCTCCTAATGCATGTTAGAAATAGGCAGCTGGAAATGATTACACTACACAACTTGTTCCATATTTCACACTTATACAGCTTTTCTCTGTCGTGGGTGAGAGTGTGGCATGCGAGATCACCAATTCTGGAAAACTTTTTGTTGCACACTTCACATTTGAAAGGATTTTCTCCTGTGTGCGCGAGAAAATGCTATTGGACCAGACAAAAAAAAATAGAATTTTCGATTGCGCTTTTCACTCGTAAGGTTTATCATGAGTGTGAATCCGAAGATGGCATGCGAGATTCCACTTGCTGAAACAAAAATCTTGCATAGTTTGACATGCATGAGGTTTTTCACCAGTGTGAATCCAGATGCTGTTTGAGATAACCCAATCATGTTAATTTTTTCATGCATATTTCACATGCATGAGGTTTTCATGTGGGCTTTTCTCCTGTGTGGGTGAGATAGTGGCATGTGAGATTACTCTTTATGGAAAAATTTTTGTTGCATACATCACATGCGTAAGGTTTTTCACCTGTGTGCATGAGATAATGCCGTTTGAGATGATGCGACAGAGAGAATTTTCGATTGCACATTTCACACTCATAAGGTTTTTCACCAGTGTGAATCCGAAGATGACGTACCAGGTGCCCCTTATTGTAAAACTTTTTCTTGCATATTTCACATGCATGAGGTATTTCTCTTATGTGGGTGAGATTGTGAAGTATGAGTTCACCCCCTGTAGAAAACTTTTTATTGCACATTTCACACTTGAAAGTTTTTTCTCTTGTGTGGGTGAGATTGTGACGTGTGAGTTCACCTCCTGTAGAAAACTTTTTGTTGCACACTTCACACTCGAAAGGTTTTTCGCCTGTGTGCATAAAAAAATGCCGTTTGAGACTTAACAAACATGAGAATTTTCTATTGCACATTTCACACTCATAAGGTTTTTCACCAGTGTGAATCCGAAGATGACTTCTGAGATTCTTCATAGAGGAAAATTTTTTCTTGCATATTTCACACGCATGAGGTTTTTCTCCTGTATGTGTGAGATTGTGGTTTACGAGTTCACTCCTTGTATAAAACTTTTTGTTGCACACTTCACACTTGAAAGGTTTTTCTCCTGTGTGGGTGAGATTATGGCGTGTGAGTTCACCTTTTGTAGAAACCTTTTTATTGCACACTTCACGGTTAAATCCTAGTTTCGGTGTACGGCGACTTTTTCGGAATTTTGGCGACAAAAAAATGGCGATAAATAATTCCAATCTGGCAACCATGTACTGATATTCCTCCCGCGATGTGTGTGGCAACCCTAAAACCTGACGGGGAAGAAGGGGGGTTTGGAATGTGATGAGTCACTTTTGATTTTTTTTCTTGGGATTTGTTCAGTTGTGAACGACCATTTCCGGTCCGGTTGTTGTGTTCGGATGACGCTACTCGATAAATTCTTAAATCATCTGCATTTTATTCTAATTTTCTCAATTATTGCTCTTAAATACGAAATGCATAATAAATTTAATTTAAACCATTTATTAACAATGGAAAAGGTGACGGATTCCATCCCATTGGATTTTATTGCAATTATGCCGCGCGTTTGTTGTGTGCTGGAAAATTCGCTGTAATTATAGGTATTTATTCTTGAAATAATGCATTTGAATGTTTTAGCAATCGGCGCTATCTTATTTTAAAAAAAAAGCAAATTTTTTCTGCATTTTGCATGCTATTATCGAGGTTAAGTGGCTGAAGTTCACGTTACATTTGATAATTTTGTTGTCACATGTAGTGTAACGGATTTTGAATGTGGCGGCCATTTTTTCCCCAAACAACTCTTCCAGAACAGCGTCACGTGATTTACAGTTGTTTGACTTCGCGGTTTCCGAGTAGCGTCGTCCAATCACGCGTGGCTACGCGATGTTTTCTCGCCAACAAGTTTGGCGAGAAATAAAAAGTCGCCGTACACCGAAACTAGGAATTAACCCACTTCACACTCAAAAAGTTTTTCCCCTGTGTGCCTGCGAACATGCTGTTTGAGATTATACAATTGAGCGAATTTTTTATTGCATATTTCACATGCATGAGGTTTTTCTCCTGTGTGGGCGAGATCGTGTTGTGTGAGATGACTCTTTTTGGAAAACGTTTTGTTGCACACATCACATGAGAAAGGTTTTTCACCTGTGTGCATGAGATAATGCTGTTTGAGAGTACTCAAATGGGAGAATTTTTATTGCACACATCACACTCATGAGGTTTTTCACCAGTGTGGTGAATCCGGAGATGCCTTTTGAGATAGCTCAATTGAGAAAAACTCTTTGTGCACAGTTTACATGCATGAGGTTTTTCACCAGTGCATACAAAAAAGTGTTCTTTTAAATCAGCCATACTAAAAATCACGTTTCTGCACGTTTTACAGGCTTTATAAATAATTATTACTTAGATGAAGGAACCATAAACACTTTGTTTCGATGTTGTTGGTTGGTAGACATATATTTTCTGGCTTGTGTGCTTGGTCGCAAGGACCCGCTTATAAGTCATCGTCATTTAGGACAACACTGGACACACACATACACGAATGACAGATGCTGCCATCTGTTTCCTCCTCCACAATTTAGACATGTCCCTGAAGGGGAGGGAAATTTTCTCCAGAGACCTGTGACCGTCGGAAACTGCGCAATGACCGCCCGCAGAACTTTCGGACCCAACAGATTTTACAAGCTTGTACTCCGCATATACTCGACAAACACCACATCCATACCTCAACGGGATTCGTAAAGGCCAACGTCTTGACCACTGCGCCGCCGGATTGGCTTCGATGTTGTGAAGTGTTGTGCAATGTAATCGATTCTGGCTGCCCATTTCTAGCCTCCTTAAGTAGCTTTAACTAAAAATTAAATGAAAATTTAAATCTTTTAAAAAATTTCGTATGTTTCTTCTTGAGTTTGTTAAAAATTGCTATAAACATGAAATTTTTCAAATGATCGAACACTGTTGTTTTCAGTTTTCTGTGGTTCATTGGTTGTTTCGGTTTCCTATTAAATCGGAACGAAAATAATTATACACCAGAAAGCTGATTTCTTAGAAATGGTAAACAACAAAATACAACAACCGTGGCTGAGTGTAGTGATGGGAAAACCCGTTTCTTTTAATGATCCGTTCGAATCGTTCACGTTCCTTTTAAGGAACGGGTCTTTTGACCCGTTCCTCAGATCCGTTCCCTTTTTTTTACCCCCCCCCCCTCATATTCCCCCCCCCATTTGCAATCTACTAGTGTCCATTCCCCCCTCCCACCCCAATGTGAGGAGGGAGCGATGTGAGGGGGGGGGGGGGGGGGCACTTGAACTTGAGATGGGAATGCGAGTGCTCTTTTGCTTCTTTGGTTTTTGTTAGGGGGGGGGGGGGATCGAAAAGTGGGGACATTTCTTGGAAATCCTTAGTAATAGTGTAGATGTTCTTCTTTCACTTCGTTCTTCGTTCTTTCTCTTTGGCCGAGGGAATCATGTAAGCTAAATTGGCGGGAAGGGGGAGGAAGACTAAATATTTATTATGTAGTACAGATTATATTATTGTTCATGCTTATATTTCTTTATTAGAAAGATTCAAAACTACCGCTGGTCTTTAGTCTTTACTTACTTCGGTTCATGATAATTTTTTATGATGATGCATGGTGTAATACGTTCGTCTCTTTTGATTATTTGTGGAATAATATCTTAAATAAAATGTAAGGTTTATTTTTTTAACGAATTAAAATATTTGGATGAAATAGGATAGGTTAAGGGGTCATAGGAGTCTTAAAAATGTGCAAAGAAGGTAATACAAAGCATAGCTTGATCTTTCATATAACTTTTTAACTACTCAATATACAAGTATAATTTTTTGATATGTAATTCTATAAGATTTATTAAAAAACAAATTTTAAAATTTATGAAACTTAAGCCAAAATTAAAATAAATGATATTAAACATAAAGCTATTTGAACACATTGTGATTAGGCTTGTGCGGCAAATTTTGAGGTCAAAATTGAAAAAATGATCAAGAAAATAACTTTATATTGTACAAATATATACAAACAAAGACTTATACTAAAATTCTCAGCTCAATTTTAATTAGAAATTATTTTAAGAACTTTTTTCTAAAAAAAAATCAATAAAAATTTTTAAATTTTGATTAAAATTTTTTTTAACATAATTTCTAATTAAAATTGAGCTTAGAATTTAGGTATAAGTCTTTGTTTGTACATATTTGTACAATATAAAGTCATTTTCCTGGTCATTTTTTCAATTTTGACCTCACAATTTGCCGCGCAAGCCTAATCACTATGTTTTCAAATAGCTTTATGTTTAATATCATTTATTTTAGTTTTGGCTAAAGTTTCATAAATTTTAAAATTTGTTTTATATTAAAAAAAATCTTATAGAATTACATATAAAAAAATTATACTTATATATTGAGTAGTTAAAAAATTACATGAAAGATCAAACTCTACTTTGTAGTACCTTCTTTGCACATTTTTAAGACTCCTATGACCCCTTAACATAGTACGAGAAACACTAATGAATATTTTTGTAGAAACTACACAAATCTAGCAAATAAAAAAAAATTAAAATAATTAAAAACTAAATACTTCTTCAAGCTGTATTAAATCATTATATAATTGATACTTAAAATAAAGATGCATTTTTATCGATATTTTGAAGTAAAGATTTTAAATTTCTCCCTTTTCTTTTTCCTCAAACGTTTATGCTACTTTTAAACACCAAATGCGAATAAGATTAGAGCTAAAACTTTAGCGTGTTTACTTTCATTTACGACATCTAAACTACGACTGACCACCCACCCACATTTGGAAACTTTCAAGGTCTTTGAGTGACTTTTACGATGCTTATCAGATCAGAAACTTATACCAAAGATTGCAACTAACATCCCCCGTCCGAAGAAAATCCCATTTGCTTTTGTACTAAGCCAATTAAAAAAAGCAAGGCAAAACGACGATGAAAATCCGAAGTTTGTTTACTACAATAGGCTCCCACTTTCAGTCTCAACATAAGTTAAACTGATTGGAAAAAGCGAAGACACATCCATGTGAGATACTGAAAAAATACCGAGAATATACACGGGATAGTTGCCAATCTTTTGTCCACCTCCTATTAGTACCCCGTCATAAAAAAAAAACAAAAAAAAAAATACAAAAAACAGCGAATGCCTTATCTTCTAACACAATAAATTATCCTCCATCAGGGATTTCAGGGGACACTTCTAGGAACTGTCACATGAAATAACACCATGAGCGAGCCCACACTGAAGGGGGTAGGAAAAAAAGTTTTGTAGGGGGGGGGGGGGACCCTCTTGGTTGCTTGAAAGTTTTTTGTGTTGGTGTTTAGTAACTCACACAGTCAAAGGTTGTAGTGAATGAGCAATATCTGATAAACAACAACTGACTACAACCTGCCCATTTAAAAAAAAAAAAATCAAATGTTTTTTTTAAAAATACAATTTATGATATATGGTGCGACGTTAATCAAGTTCAACCTATTTGAAAACTCGACTTATTTTAAAATACTTCATTATACTTTCATTATACATATTTCATACTACATGGTGCTTCTTAGGTTTTCCTTTTTTTGAAACTAAAATTGTTATTCTGCAATTTTACTATTATTGCAATGTTTGTTAACGTTCCTCTCCACGCGCTCTAGTGTGACGTTAATTAAATTCAACCTATTTGAAAACTCGACTTATTTTAAAATATTTCATAATTTAACTTAATTTAACATTCTTAAAAGTGACCGAGATTAGAAACGAGAATCCTGACATGCGAATCGGGCGCCATACCTATTGGGCTACGGATACACAGTGTTTCTTATGTTTTCATTTTTTTTACAAACAGCGACGCTTTTGTATATTTAAATTTATCTATTTATTAATGTATATTGTATATATTGATTGCTAAAACCCTAGATATTGTTACAACTTTAAATTTAAATTATACCTCAGTATTATAACTACATCCCTGGTGTCGTTGGGTGCCAGCTCAGTGTCGCCTTCGTTGATTGACCGTGATTCAATATTACGAAGTTAGTTGCCAATATAGCACTCGTCTAACACTAGTGCGACATTACCGTTTAACCGCTAAGTTATGATAAAAGTATTTTGATAGAAATTTAAATTTGAATACTTTCAATTGTGTATCAATATTAATTGAAAGTTGAAAGTTTATTTCTGTGATGTTATCTTAAAAATAATTTGAACAATTAACTGTTATTTAAAAAGATGGTAATAACAAAAAAAATTAATAGTTTTCCAAACAACGCGAGGCCCTGTGCGACGGCACCTTTAACACTCCCGTTACATGTAATTAAATCAAAATTACATGCACTCCTTTCTACAGTACAACTAAAATACAATTAGTGTTCATTCGTATAAACATTATTATGACATGCTTGCTGGGTATCTTTTCGATCGTTATCACACATAATATTGAGTTTTCAAAAACACCCCCACCCCCGGTCACGAATCGAAACATTATTTTCAAACACTAGAATAAAATCCACTACAACAAACCATCAATACGGTCACGACCGGGTCATTTCAAAAGAACCGGTTCCTCCAATCGCTCCAACAGCCTTCACCATACTAATCTTCGGTCCTGACCGGATCTTTTTGAAAAGACCCGTTCAACCACTTGCTTCAACAGCCTTCACAATACTAACATCGTTCAAATGAACGGATCTTTTTGAAAAGACCCGTTCAACCCCTCGTTCCAACAGCCTTCACAATACTACTAATATCGGTCATCGTTCAAATGAACGGATCCTTTTAAAAAGACCCGTTCAACCACTCGTTCCAACAGCCTTCACAACACTACTAACATCGGTCTTCGTTCAATTGAACGGGTCTTTTCCAAAAAAGATCCGGTTCAGTTCATTGACCTAACACCTCAGTGGTTCAGTTGGAGGCCCTCTGATTGGTTGAAACATTCCTTGGGAGGTTTGAAGGACGCCGGAAAGAGCTGGTTGACGTCATCACTGAACCGGTTCCGAACCAACGTCATCTGTGAAAGGGGGCTACGTCACTGCCCGAAGTTTAGTAGCGAGAAAGGTAGTAGGAACGATTGGAGGAAGGAACCGGTTCTTTTCAGGTGATCCGGATCCCATCGTTCGTTTTAAAGAGTCGTTCTTTACGATCCGTTCAGTGGTGAACGACCCATCCCTAGCTGAGTGCTTAAGGCATTCGCCTCAGGATTCAGCTTCTCAGGAGTGCGGGGTTCCAATCCCACCTACTGCCAGTCATCATATAAATCGGATATCTGTACTGTTAAAGAGTAGGAATACCCAACTCGTGACGGATGGGCCCGAGTACACTGAGACAGACGTGCTCGTTAAATCTGTATAGTTCAAAGTCCCGACGGCGTCAGCGTACGATGTCGTTCGAAGTTCCGTTGGGTGGCCGCTCAGGTGTGGACTTCGTCATTTAACCAGGGTTATAAATTACGAAACGTAATTAGCTGTGTTAAAGCTTCTGCTAAAGGCTAGGAATTGGCAGCCGGAAACGATTACACTACACACACACTAAACAGCAACTGGGAATCAGAACAAATATTTATCTTGGATACTATAAAGTATAAGAAAAATATAGCTTTATTATTGCTGGTGTAAGTGATTCCGTATTACCGATTTCTATGATTTTCCTGAAATAACATGAGTTGTTTAGTGTTCTATTTAAACGTATGTCTTCCAGCGAATGCAATAACAATACTAAAGCTTGTCACTTACCGCAAGTAGTCTTTTTATTTCAAAAACAGCGCTCTCAAATGAACTAAAATAACATGGAAAAAGGTCACTACAAATTTCGCTCAGTTTTTCGCGGCAAAATGTAACAATACAAAATATTATTGTGACTATATCCATACCATAGAACGGTAGAAATTTACTGTACGGTAGACATTGGCGAGCTTTCCGAAATCGCGCCAAAAGTCCGTATTCTGGCGACTTTCCATAACAGAAACCCAACCGAAATGGGCAAAATAACGGTCGCTGGAATACGTCATCAGTCGAAGTCAGACAAGTTGCCACCAAAAACTATTTATCGCCAAATCTGAAAATCGCGCCAATAGTTACCGTACAGTAAAGGTGATCCAAAACATTTTAAGACAATTAAACTGTAAAAATCCATTGTGTTTAGTTAGGGATGGGTTAAAGTATACATCAGCGCTTGGGTTTGGTAAAAAGTTAAAAATTGGCTCCAAGTTAATATGACAACAAACTTGGCGTTACCCAAATCTGTTTCCATATTCAACATGAATAATTTATGAATTTGAATTGAGGCTGTCAGGTGGCCTCAATAGTTTTTCTCGACAAGCATCTTCTTGCATTCATATCTGCTGGGGCCTGGGACCACTTTTATTTGCGCCACCCTGTATATTGCCGAGACCAAAAATGTCTGCCAAAAAGACCAGGGAAAATGTCATTAACTAGTTCTAAGGCATTAGTCAGGAAAGACAAGAACAGATCGCCCCTTGCGCTGTTTGGGGACCATACTTAAATTACGTCACGCAGAGGGAGGGATATGGATATAACGTGAAGGATCGTGACATGGAGGGGGGAGGGGTAATCGCTTGCGTGACATAACGATTCAAAATTTCCGATTTTGCAAGGAAAATTTGTTTTACATAAAATAAGGTTTTTTAGAAAGAAATCTGAAATCATTTTTTATCGAATAAGATCATAAGCAGAAACACTTAATTTCAGAAAAAAAATGGGGAGATTATTGTATGCCGCAATGTTGGAATTATTAGCCTTCTACATTTTCAAACCTTTTCCTGACGGAACTTGGTAGTAACACGCAAAATTGTGACACTATCTTGAGGAATCAGAGGACTACTAGCCATATGGACAGACACCAAAAAGATCCAGAACTAGACAGTTGACAGATCCGATTACATCCCAACCCCTTTTTTTAGAAGACATTAGAGAATGGCTACTTCGTCCGTGAACAACGAAAATGTAAATACAATGTCGATCTATTCCTATGAATAAATTGTTTAACCAAGCCAACTTTTAATTTTTCTTTCCAAATTAATTTTTTTTTTAAATCGATTTATGCATTTTTTTCAAATTACAGGAACAAAGGGAAATATTAAAATCAACTTTAAAAAAAAGGGGGGGGGGGTGCGACAAACGTGACATAATTTTAGGGGAGGGGTTCGCGACCAAACGCGACGCAGCATGACATAGGGGGAGAGAGAGGTAAAAAAAGTCTAAATATTTCGTGACGTAATGTATGTACGTCCTCTTTCCTGGAAAACGATGGGTAGGGTAAGCAGGCTTGCATTCTAATAATAAGTACTACATATTATACTTAGCTAATTTTTTTTTGTTATTAGCCAAAAAATTGGAACAAAAATAATTCTGAAAAACATTTAAGTTTATTTTCTACAACTATATTTCCAAAACGTCTTCAGAACATATCGTCGGTCAAATAACAAAACCACAAATGTGCATTCTAGGGACTTGCGATTTTTTAAAAAAAAAAAACTGCTTCTTGTTTCAATCGGGTTTTTTTTTCTTCTCCTGAAAAGTGTATTTTGGTTAAATTGTAATCGGATAATTTTATATGTAAATATTACCTTACAAGAGTTTCCAACAAACGGACCAATCACGCTTTTCCCTCTGCCCTTTTACTCTACTTTTTTACCCAAGTTAGGTTGGCACGGAGTGTAGCTAGCTTACAATATCAAGCAAAGTCAACAGTGCTATTTTGTTGAAAAAATTATGCATGTATACTCTACTTTTCCATTATAAAATAAATTGGTGCAAATTTTTTGCTGTTATACATACGCAATATTAATTAATATCCCTAACAAAACACACTTGGGACTTAGTCTTATTCTCGATTACATTTTCTCAATGAAATGGCACTTCATTTTTGCAATGTTTTTAAAAAGAAAGCATATTACTTGTGTACCTAGAGCTAACTTGTTGTTAATTAAATACTTTTGATCTCTTTCTTTTTATATAGGATTAAATTTGGAGTTTTGAAGTATAAAAGTTGTGATAAGATACTTTCTTTGAAATTTAAGCAAAGGGATTAGGATATCTTCAATTTACATTTACGATATAGGATATCTTCAATCTACATTTACGATAAAGGAAATCTTCAATCTACATTTATATATAATAAATCATCAATCTACATTTACAAGATGCCTCCTAAAAAAACTCTTGCTCGAAAAAAATAAGTGAGAATTTTGCTAACTAAGACAATTGATAGTTCAACTGTTTCTGTGGGTATGTGGCAGCTAAAAATAAGCATTTAAAAGAAATTCGTGTACTACCTTGAAAAGAGAAAAACTATGTTTTAAAATTCATTACAAAACCACAATATAATGGACAGCCAAAATATGATGGATCAAACTGAAGATAAACCTTACAAATGTTTGATGTGTGATGAAACCTTTCGTCGAAAATCCGACTTCAAGAAACATAGTTTGACACATAGTGAAGTAAAGGGTCACACCTGTGACATATGCAAAAAGTCCTTCAAAGACAAAAGCTGCCTTAAAGCACATTTGTTGTTGCACAGTGGGACAAAGGCTTACTACAGCTGTGATGTTTGTGAGAAGTTATTTGTTACAAAAAGGAACCTTGATGTACACTTATCGACACACAACGCTGCAAAACCTTACAGCTGCAGTGTATGCAATAAATCTTATAAGCTTGAAAGTGTTTTTAAAAATCATTTGTCGACACACAACACTGAGGGAAGTCCTCACTGGTGTGAAATGTGCCAAAAAGGCTTCTCGTCCGCGAATTATTTGAAGAGTCACCTTTCTTTCCACGCTGGCGAACATCTCACCACCTGTAAAATATGCAATAAGGTGTGTAATAAATTCCATCTTAAGAAACATATCTCGCAGGTGCATACTGAGGTGAAGCCATGCAGCTGCGAAGTCTGTGGCAAGGGATTTTCGCACCCGGCCATCCTTCAGAAACATCTGGAGGTCCACACAAAACCGTATTCCTGCCAAGTGTGTAAAAAAGCATTCATGTCCAAGTCTCTACTTAAAGCTCATAGTGTGACGCATACAGGAGAAAGGTCCCATGAGTGTGCTGTGTGTTTAAAAAAGCTTAGAGATTTGGGATCTCTCAAACTGCATTTGCGCATTCACACCGGAGAAAAGCCCTTTACTTGTGATTTGTGCAATCAAGCCTTTAGAACAAGAACGAATCTGAGACAACATCGCTTGGTACACACAGGAGAAAAACCACATAGCTGCAAAAATTGCAACAGGGTGTTTTCTTCAGCTGGTAACCTAAGCTCGCATATGCTGATCCACACTGACATAAAGGCCTTTTCCTGCGAAACCTGCAAAAGGACTTTTAAAGCCGGCGCTGGTCTGAAAATCCACATGTTGACCCATACAGGAAAAAAGTCTCACAAGTGTGTTATCTGCGGGAAAAAGTTCTTGAGGGTGCAAGAACTCAAAGTGCACTTGCGGGTTCACACGGGAGAGAGGCCTCACAAGTGTGATCGGTGCGACATGGCATTCAGCATGAAATGTGATCTTCGAAAACATGTGGTTGTGAAACACACTCACAGAGAGAAGTCCTACATCTGTGAAGTGTGCAACAAGGCCTTTCATTGTGAATCTTCCCTTCAAAGCCACATCCCGCTTCACACGGGCGAAAAGCCTCTCAAATGCAACAAGTGTAACAAGGCATTCTATCACATAGCTTCTTTAAAAAGCCATGCCTTACTTCACACACAAAAGAAGCTCCATGGCTGTGAAGTGTGCAACGAGACATTTGTCTCTGAGAAAAGTCTTCAAAAGCATATGTTGGCCCACAATCAAAAGAGGCCACACGTTTGTGAAGTGTGTAATAAGGCATATCCCCGCAAGTCTCATCTCCAAAATCATATGTTGCGTCACACTGGAGAGAAGCCTCATAAATGCGACCTTTGTGACAAGGCGTTCGGCCTGAAGAGTACTCTTCAACGGCACAAGTTACTTCACGGAGAAAAGTCTCACATCTGTGAAGTGTGTCACAAGGCGTTTTATAACAAATATCTTCTTCGAAGGCATGCCTCACTTTCACACTAAAAATACTCACAGCTGAGAGTTGGCCTCTTACAAGGAATTTTATCACAACTTCTTCTAAAGGCTATAACTTCCTTCACACTCAAAAGAAGACTCACATCTGTAAAGTGTGTTAAAAAGCCATACCTTACTTCACACACAAAAGAAGCTTCATGGCTGTGAAATGTGTAACGAGACATTTGTCTCTGAGAAAAGTCTTCAAACGCACAAGTTGGTCCACAATCAAAAGAGGCCACACGTTTGTGAAGTGTGTAATAAGGCATATCCCCGCAAGTCTCATCTCCAAAATCATATGTTGCGTCACACTGGAGAGAAGCCTCATAAATGCGACCTTTGTGACAAGGCGTTCGGCCTGAAGAGTACTCTTCAACGGCACAAGTTACTTCACGGAGAAAAGTCTCACATCTGTGAAGTGTGTAACAAGGCGTTTTATAACAAATATCTTCTTCGCAGGCATGTCTCACTTTCACACTAAACAGACTCACAGCTGAGAGTTGTCCTCTTACCATGGAATTTCATCACAACTTCTTTTAAATGCTATATCTTCCTTCACACTCAAAAGAAGACTTGCATCTGTGAAGTGTGTTAAAAAACCATGCCTCACTTTACACACAAAAGAAGCTTTGTGGCTGTGAAGTGTGTAACGAGACATTTATCTCTGAGAAAAGTCTTCAAACGCACAAGTTGGTCCACAATCAAAAGAGGCCAAATGTTTGTGAAGTGTGTAAAAAGGCATATCCCCGCAAGTCTCATCTCCAAAATCATATGTTGCGTCACACTGGAGAGAAGCCTCATAAATGCGACCTTTGTGACAAGGCGTTCAGCCTGAAGAGTACTCTTCAACGGCACAAGTTACTTCATGGAGAAAAGTCTCACATCTGTGAAGTGTGTAACAAGGCGTTTTATAATAAATATCTTCTTCGAAGGCATGTCTCACTTTCACACTGAAATAACTTGCACTGAGAGTTGTCATCTTACAAGGAATTTTATCGCAACTTTTTTTAAAAAGCCTCATCTTACTTCACACTTAAAAGAAGCTTCACATCCGTGAAGTGTGTAACAAAATGGTTTATAATAAATATCTTCTTCGAAGGTATGTCTCATTTCTACTATGAAAAGACTCGAGCTGAGAGTTGCCTTATAAAGCAATTTTATCACATCTGTGAAGTACGTAACAAAGTGGTTCATAATAAATACACTGCTTGAAACAATTAGGAGAACAAAGATTTAAACCCTTTCACCCCCAATAATTCCAATTAGAAAGATCAGCTTTGGATTTTTCTCTCACTAAGTTGAGCTATCATTTATTGTTTGTTAGATGGAATAATCATGTCTTTTGAATAATTAAATAATGTTTGTTTTAATTAAATGAAAATATGAAAAATATGGTAAAATAAAATTCACCCTAAAAAACAATTCTGAAATAAATTTACCCTAAATTCTTCACGCTTGCATTCTTAGATGTTTTAAAATTGATTTAAACTTTTTTTTAACAAATGAAGTTTTGGAAAAATTATTGTTATGATTTATTCAAAAGTTATGATTTAAATTTTTCCCCCTTAAATTTTATTTGAAAAAAATAAGATTCCCCACCTGTTTTTACCCTTTACCAAAGTACGCTAAGTGCTCCCCTAATTGTTTTGAGCAGTGCATTTTCTTAGAAGGCATGTATTTCACACTGAAAAAATAAACTTACAGCTGAAAGCAGCTGTTTTGCATGGAATTTACCACGAAAACTTTCATGAAAATACAGTCAAACCCCGCTATAGTGAACCCGGGATATAGTGAACCCTCGCTTATAATGAACCTTTTTAGTGGTCCCTTCCGAACTCCTATTAAACTAATGTTATTTCATATGGATATAGTGAACTACTTAGAAAATGGGAGTTCGCTTATAGTGAACTTAATTTTCCTTTCCTTAATATTTTTTGGTTCAGTTCTCCATATTTTGCGATACACTATAAATGGCAAGTGGCAGCGAGATAGCAATCTTTAAAAATGTGTCATTTTTCAACCTGTCCTTCCCATCTTATTGTACCCAAGTTTTCAAAACTGGACCTGTTTAAAAGTAAACATTCCTTTTCTTCCCCCACTCCCCTGGGTTCCAGGAACCACCCTTTCTTTTCGAACCATTATTCATATTCCACATCTCACTCATACACACTTTCTTGGAAGGCTTGTGTCCATAATACGACAATACCCTAACCCTTTCATGGACGATTAGTCTCGCCTTGTACGACAATACGCACTGGTGTTGCAACTTCTCCCCCTCCGCTAAATGAAGCCATTCGTCTTCCCAGCTATAATTCTTTTTTTTTTCAACTACCCCCTTGAAAACTGGGGGTAAGTGGAACTGTCCAATTCACATGCACTTCTCTGTTTTTTTCCTTATGAACTCTAATCGTAAATAATCCAAAATCACCAACTTCTTTCACAGAATGTAGGCATATATAGGTAACTAATTAAATTCATTATTACTTAATTTGATATATTTACATTCTTTTGTACCAAAAATTATTTTGAGAAAATTTCAAAAATTAATTAATATTTTTTTCTGAAAATTTATTAAATAATTAAAATATTAATTCAAGGTATGCAAAACCATAATTATTCTTATAAAAGCGTATAAAATTAGAGCGATATATAAATATATCGTATAATACTTTATTCCTGAAAAATTGGATACAGTGAACCCTCGGATATAGTGGACCAATTGTTGGTTCCGTAGAGGGTTCACTATAGCGGGGTTCGACTGTATATTTGGATTAACTTTTGGGGATATAGTTTCATTTTTTCAACAACAAAAAAAAAAATTGCTTGCCAAGAATAGTACCTACTTCAAGAAATTTAAGAGTTAAAGATTATTTTGAAAATTCTTTTTTTTAAATAAAAATATCGGAAAAGTTGGATTTAAATATAACATTCTTAAATTGAATCCTCAATGTAGATATTTTTATGATGAACAAACTTTTTTTATTGATAGCATTTATTTTTTTATTTGTTTTAATAATTAAAATAAATAATATTGTAAGTAATTTTTTCTTTTTTAAATAATTTTGTAATAATTTGTTTTTATTACTTTATTAAATGTTTATCAGAAATTATGTTAAACATAAATGCTTTTTTGAAACAAGTTTCTTGATATTAATTAAATATGTGTTAGATGATACAAAGTACCTTAGTATTATATTGTTCATTTTTATATTGTTTTAACATTGATTAAAATAACATATATTCAATATTATTATTGTAAGTAAAAAGGAACTTCCTGTAAGCATTAAAAATAAATTCGATGTTTTTTAAAAAATGTGTGTGATTTTTAAAGATAAACCATTCTAAGAATAAAATTTCCGATTTTTGACAGAGAGACAGAGTACTTGTGCAGTAGTGCACAAATGAAGGTTATTTTTTATTATGAAAGAGTATAAATTAGAGATCGTAGTTAAAGTATTAGAGTGGAGGATAACATAACCTCCAATGCTAACAAGGAGACGAGCATGGTGAAATTGGAAGGTTATGGGGCCAGTGTCGCCAACACTATAAGAAGAAAAATGCCCCGAAAAAATAAAATTTTATTCTAAAATTTAAAAAAAAAATACCATAAAAATACTAGCAAGCTGCATTTTGGAATATTTTTAAGTGGCTTTTAAAAAAATTGAAACGCTTTTCTAGTATTTTAATAATTTAGATAATTTTTGTGATTTTAGAATTATAAGTTTATTTTTTCGCAGTATTCTTTTTCTTAATGTGATGGCAACATTGGCAACTTTCCGCCACATTAAGAAAAAGAATACTGCAAAAAAATATAATTAATTCTAAAATAACAAAAAAAAAATGTATAAAAAAACTAGAAAAGCGTTTCAAGTTTTTTTTAAAAGCCACTAAAAATATTCCAAAATTTAGTTAGTATTTTTATTATAAATATTTTTTAAATTAAAGAATAAAATTTTATCTTTTCATGGCATTTTTCTTCTTATAGTGTTGGCAACACTGGCCCCATAACCTTCCCATTTTGCCCTACATGCTGGTCCCGTTGTTAGCATTGGCGGTCACGTGATCCTCCACTCTAATACTTTAACTATTATCTATAACTATACTAACTATAACTACTATCTCTATGGGTATAACCTAGTTTTTGTGTCATTCAAGGGACTACGATGATTTTGACATTATAAGCGAGTAATGCCATAAACAAAGTTGAATATTGAATGTAGTTAACCATGTAAAATATATATGTAACCTTTTACATAACCTTATTTTTAATGAAAGTTAAATAATGACATTGAATGAAATTTTTTTTAACCTTATGTACTAATGGGTGTTAATGTAATTTCTCCTTCCCCGGTCAATAATTTTTAAGCAGAAATAAATTTTAAAAATTGTCGACTTATCGTATCATTTGGAGATTAAAATAAATCTTAAATAGCAACAAGGAAAATTTAAAAAATCTCCAAGAAGACATTTCGGATATCATATAAACATATATTTTCAGCGTTATTACTAAGAAGCTAATTAAAAATTTCAATATAAGCAAGATATTATAAATTAAAAAACTATGGGAAATTCAAGGCACTCAACATTTATGGCACAACAAACAAGTTGTCGTTTTTAAACAAAGTTTGAAAGTTTTGCAATAATATGAAACAATTATTTGTAAAAAAAATTAAAATGATTTTAAAAGACATTTTAGAGCTTTTAAAGTAATTAAGTAGCAAATCTTTAAAAGCGAAAGCCAAAAAAATTAAAATTCATGTAGAATGAAACTGACAAAAAAAAGAGCCAATATGTTTTTATGGCATTCTTTATACAATTATGATTATTTACAATATGAATCATATCTTGATATAGATAGACTATATTATGGTACTTCTATCAATTCCATGATAAGCTCTGAAATCCCCAATTTTCTTGTTATCTTCATCATAGTTGAAACTGGAGAAACATTGCTTGCAAAAGAAAAATGGGTTTTGGGGCAGAAGCTTGTTGTCATGGACAATCCATCTGAAAAAAAGTTTGTAAAATTAGAGGGGTAAATAAAATAGTTTCTTCAGGGCATGTGTTTAATACCCCACACTTGATTACAAGTTTCAATTATAACTAACTAGCTTTATACACCTGGCGTTTCAAGGGTGTACCCTTAATAACACAGCGATTTTTTTATGTAAACTTTGATTTGATGCCAGTTAAGTCGGAACCAAGGAGACCACTCTTTAAAATTTACAAGACTGAACTTTTAAATATAAAAAAAATAGTGATATAATGTTCTTATTACAATTTTAGAAACAAAATATATTAACCCTTCAGTTAGCAAATAAAACTCCAATGTTACTAAATATAGGGTTTCTGCCCAAATGAACAGTCCCAAATTCATGACTTTCCGTGACTTAAGTTAGCAGTTTTTCATCACTCCATAAATAACCCCCCCCCCTCCCAAAAAAAAATCAAATTAAGACACCTATCTAAAATTGACTGCACCTGTGATGTCATAGCTGGCACAGATGCAAAATACGAAAAATATTTGCATTTGAGTAAAAATCTTAATTTGTCTACAGCATGTTCGGCTTTTTTTCCCAGTTTTTTTTTTAAAGATGGAATTCGGCTTTTTTTAAAGATGATTTTTTTTTAAAGATGGAAGGCCTGCCGCGCCCATTTCAGCTTTCATGACATAGGGTCTGGGGTGCTAGGCATATGTTACAGTAAGGTGGTCAGTATACACAGTAAGGTAAGCATCTTGGACCAACAGTCAGTATACACAGTAACCAAGCTTCTTGGGAACTAAACACTGGGAGTCATCCCAGTGTTTAGTTCCCAAGATGCTTGGTACCCATTTTATCGACCCACTCAAGCGATGAAAGGATGGGTCAACCTCGCCCAACCGGGATATGATCTCAGGATAATGCGAAGCACTACCACTAAGCCACTGGGCCTCAACGCTGGGAAAAACCAATTCAAAATTAGGATAGCATAGATGTCCTATGGTAGTAAAGGGGTTTAAAACTTTGACCATAAATTTTAATTTTGATAATTTTTTCATGAACTATATAAGGCAAACAAAATTCCTTATATAATAATTTTAATATGCAAAAATACTTACTCTACTGCATGTTTTTGGCAAACCATACATAAAGTTCTCTTCTTCTGCTTTAAAACAGCATGTCGAGGGTATTCATTCTTATTATTACTATGGTGCGAGGAATGCATACTGCAAAGAAAATATTTTTTTATGACATGACGACATTCTAAAGTAAAATCATGGATTTGAATGAAGGGTTACTCGTAACAACTTTTTTTAGATAACACCGTTAGATTTTTCAGAAAGTAACTGTACCTCTGTTAATTTTAGTGGTAACGAAGTAACATTAAAATTTTGTTACTTTTCCAAAGATTGTCGGATGTTAATTTTGAAATGCAACTCCATGGTTCATATTCTATCTATGCATAGATTTAGAAAGTAGCAGATATGCCCATCGATTGCACAATCCCTTAAAACGCAATACAAACCCCGCGCGATTGTGGAATGAATCCACATTTTGCCAATTTTGCAATGCATCACAGGATACTGGTTCACAAAAAAATGCTTTTGCCGGAGAGTTACATGCAATAAAAACTGTATTTTTAATATGCTTCTTTTATGAATATAAACCTCATGTCTGCCAGAAATTATCAATACATATCCAGCTATAAACTTATGCTAGCAAAACTGGTAAAAAGTTATAATTAGTTAATATTAAATATATATTTTTTATTAGTCGAATTATCTCATGGTGCCATCTGGTGGCGTATGGCATGTGCTAGGGCTTGCAAACTGCCTTATGGGATACTGGTTCACAAGTGGCTTCACCAAGGGGCGCATCTGCTATTTTCTAAATCTATGTATCTATGATAGTGAAATTCAGGAGTTTCTAAGGAGTGCAGCAATGGAAATACCAGAGGTAACAAGGAATAAAATTGAATATGTCTATTATCGTATTAGTCTAGTGACTTCACTACACTTCAAACGATGAAATAGAAAGGGGAAAAAATCTTCTAAAGAGTCGTGTCGTACATTACAGAACATTAACTCGTATCACGATGCCCGAACTCCATTTTTCTGAAGTGCATGTGTAGTGACTTATTCTGAACAATAGAAAACTGAGAGAAACGATTGCATCGTCAAATTTTTTCAAGAGAGGGGGACAAAAGATCAGGAGTTGAGACACACATTTCAGGAGTTATAAGGGCCCTTAGAAAAAAAATAATGAAATTCAGGAGTTTATCAAGAGATATACAAACACTTAACTTCTTTAGTTAAGTTAGGTTTGAATTATCGTCACACTAGAGCTTTGCGAGGGCTATTGGCGACAGGTGTTGTACTTTAGAACCACAGTCAAGTGACGAGACGACACCTGAATAGGCACCCAACACAACCGTTGAGGGCGACATCGTACGCAGCATTGGGACTTTGAAGGATATTTAACGTGCACTCCCTTACACAGGGTATTATTCGTCGGACATTTTTGGCTGCACGGACCGTTTATCTCAACTTCTTTAAAACTAAATATATTTTTTCTATATACTTCAAATTGCTGTGTTTTGATTGTGCTTATGTTTCTTCAATTTTGGTTCACTTTGAAAACAATAATATGGTTAAATGTAAACTTTTCTTACAATTTCTAAAAGTAACTACAACAGAGTTACTTTTTAATGATACTCTCTTTCCAATCCATGGGTAAAATTTTTAAATTCCTACAGAAATTCGTACTTACAGTAAATCACTGAATACAATCAAATGTTCACAGTTCCCTTGGTGTACATAAACATAGGGATAACCTAGCTGAATGTTCAGATCAATGAATTGTGTTCTTTCCATGGTGGCTTTCTGAAACGGCCCGATTCCTCGATCTTCGCGGCTTTCTGCCCATTTTATAATAGTTCTGGAAAAGTAAAGTCTTTGAATTAAGAATGAATATAACATTTGAGCTTGTTTCAAGGTCCATACTCTATTTTTAATGGTGAAATGCAGGCGTTTTAAGGAGTTATTTTAGTAAAACTATACCATAATTTCAGGATATGAAAATAAAAATAAAATAAATCCAAGATCAAAAAATAAAAAAATGTGAAACTTTAAGACATACATACAAAATCTCAAAAAACTAATTGACAATTTCTAAACAAACATGAAGGCAAAACCTCAAGTTTTTTAAAAACTGGATCCTTTAAATCCACCGAACACTATATTATATTATAATTAGATAATTTTTCAGGAAACTAATATAGTTTAAATAAGAATATCTTATATAAATTTCAGGATTTTTAAGAGAAAATATATTTTTTATTACAGGAGTTTTTCCAAGAGGAGTACGAACCCTGCTGTGTGGGACTTGAAAACTTGTAAGCATGTATTTTATTACAAATATGTAACTGGTTGAGAATCTGGATACATTTTTTTAATAATATACTAGTTGCATACAGATTGTATAAATAACAGTAATAATAAGTTTGAATATTAAGTCCATTAAAACATGCAAAATACATATTATATAATCATATTATGACATCCATTGAATATATATGAAGGACATTTATAGAATATATATAAATCTCAGCAAGATGTGCTATTAGTAGTAGTAAAGTAGTTTGATTTCTCCTTTCGAAATTGGTACCTTTTCGCATCATTTAGCAAAGTTAATAAAAGAAGGAGAAATAAAATTAGTAAAAAGATATTTTTGATTTTTTTTACGAAGACATTTTGGTGGGTAATCATCGAGACATCTGTACTGATTGGCCCAGCCGCCTAATTCGGGATACTTATATAGTTCTCACAATGTCAGTCCCCCAAATTTGTAAAATTTTCTGTAAATTTTGTGGTTGTGAAGAATTCTCTACATCATTGTTCTCCTGAATAGGTCCGAATATTTTCCTTAAGAATTTCCTTTTAAATATTAGCAACTTTTCGTCCACTGATTTATTGAGGTTTCAACATTCACTTTCATATAGGACTAATAGCAGAGTTCATTCTAGAACTGAAAAAGGGCAGGGTGCTTTAAATATAAAAAGGGCACTTGCCAAAGTTTAGGGCACATAGTCTAAGAGCACTTGCAAAAAGTTTAGGGCATCTAAAATGCGATAAAAAAATATTTTTTTTCGGATTTTTAGAAAATACACTGGCATACCAAATTAAATGTTTATTATTTTACTACTCCATTTTATGAAACATCTTTTCTAGTAAGTGAAGAACATGATGAGGCACTTATGCCTAACAATGAGCCAGAACTGCAAACAGATCTACTAGAGCGAAGTGGTGGAAATCATTAATGCTACTAATTAAACAAACGTGGGTTTTGTTTGCATTCAGCTCTAGCATTTAAAATTAAAAGCATGGTTCATAAACTTTTTTCAAGTGTAGTAGAACTCAAAATATTCAAAGAAGTGCTGATTATAAGAATGTCAGAAAAATCAAACAAGCCGACCTGTTACTGTTCCTCTTTATTCCATGTCATGTCTATTAATTTTTTTGTATCCACAAAAAAAATTTACTAGGCTAACAAAAAAATAGGCCGGTTATTAAGTTATAAATCGCATGTAAAGTTTAGTAATTGCACTTTTTCCAAGATTCTAACATAAGTTGAAAGAAAAAAAACTGTTACAAAAAGCTACAACTCAAACTGAAACAAAACCTATAACCCAAACTACATCTTACAATTTGGATTTGTTTAAACCGAAATTTCAATTTAACTCATTATCTAACAGCCCAACAATACATTGAGTAATTGATTAAAATATGCCTTTTCTCCAATTATCCAAATTTTCAATTATTTATACGAACGTGGTTTGGTCCCAATTCCATGCTTTGGATAATTGGAGTTCTACAGAACCTTTCAAGAATTTATTTTAGAAAAATTCAAGAACTAGGAATTACTAACAAAATTTTGAATACATAAAGCGTGTATTTGGCAATGCTCCATTAAAAAACAACTAAAACCAATCTCAAATCTGAAACCCCAGTATAAGACAAAATAAAAAGGCCCTATAGTTTCAAAGGTAAACAAAAAAACAAAACCTTAACATTCAACCTGCTCTTGCGATCACAAGGTCACGACTCAAAAACAATAGATCAGAAGAAAATATTCTGGTTGGTCCGATTAGGCCTGAACCGGAGCTACAAAAGTATTGAGACACTCTTTCCGATCACGCTCCATTAAAAATACTCCATTAAAAAAAAAAACTAAAACCAATCTCAAATCTGAAACCCCAGTATAAGACAAAATAAAAAGGCCCTACAGTTTCAAAAGTAAACAAAAAAATCCCCCTTAACATTCAACCTGCTCTTGTGATCACAAGGTCACGACTCTAAAACAATACTAGATCAGAAGAAAATATTCTGGTTGGTCCGAATAGGCCTGAACCGGAGCTACAAAAGTATTGATGAGACACTCTTTCCGATCACGCAAACTCAAAGCCATCGAACTGCCACTCATTGAGGAGGCAATGTGATGTCAACGGTGGATTTCTAAAAAATTACTAGGCAGCAAAATGATCAAATCATTAAGCAAGGACTGCACATTTTTGGTCCGGAGAAGATGATCCTCTTTCAATGGGAGATTGCACTCTAGCCGTTGTTTGATATTTGAAGACATCTTATAGTGTAACATAATCTTAATTCATCCTTAAATTTTAATTAAAATTTTTACTTTCATTATTAAAATCCATTATTTAAACTTGCTATTTATCAAAATTTAAGTTTAGTTTTCATTGATATAAACCGAGAATGAAGGAAACAATTTTTTTCAGGTTGTGTTAAGTTGTGGAACATTTTAGGTCTTTAGTGTTAAGCCGTTAGTTAAAGCTAACCCCCTCAATGACCTTGTTCAAGGCATGATTTTTGCTCAAAATCTCGATCGTCTATCTGGTTCTAAAATCGGTTATCTTTGGTATTTATTAATGACTAAGTTTAGAAAAACGGGTTAAAAGTATAATATAACGTACGTGGGTTAAATAAATTTATGAAAAAAAAAGTTGGATAAGCGGAATTTTTGAAAAACTCGGGAAAACGCGGAAATTTTAAAAAGAAAATCGGCAAGGAGGGCGGGATTTGTGTTGTAAAAAAGGGCATATAGGGCGGGATTTATATTAAAAAAAGGCGGGCAGGGCGCTCCTCCCCGTGAAAAACGCCTAGAATGATCTCTGCTAATAGGTTTGATTTTTTGAGTTTTGAGATGCTTAACTTGATGTTTACAGAAATAAACTTAGACTTAAATTGGTTTCTGAGGCCATAGAAACTTCTATGTAATTGTAGTTTGTTACATTTCACATTAAGTAACTGCAGATGTAAAAGAGTTACTTTTTAAAAGTAACTCTCCAATCCTAATCCTAATAAATTTGCTAAAAATAAATTTATACTCACTCGCTGTAGTCTCTACAATCTTTGTGCCTCATATCATTGTAAAAGACTCCATCAATGTAGAAGAAACCAGACTTGTACAGGTCCTAGATGTTAAAAAACGAGTCACAATTATTTTAAAATACACAATAGTAGAATGTGTCACTTAGATGAGTGAAATAATGACATGTGTTTTTAAGGACTTTCAAGGATATTTTCCATTTTCAAGGACTGTATATTCAAACATGCTACACACATAAATTTCACAATAGTTTTTAAAAATTCATTTAGAAAACGAATAAGAGCTCTCTAACTTTCAAATGAACTTAATTATGTGTTACAAAATAACCATATAGTTCACTTCAGTTAATCACTTTATCTGCCTCTTTGGATTATACACAAACAATAAATCAAAAAGTAAAATAGGAACCGATTCACAATTAGAAAGTGTTTTTAATAAAGACAAAATTAACATTGGCACCAGCATTAGAAGACGATATTTGAAGACTTTTATTTATGCTTGACGACACAGTTTAAGAAAACACAATCAAGTTATCTCAAAGCAAAAGAGTAATGTGTAAGAAATTAGTGACGCCTTTGGAAGGGAGAAATGGAAAAAAGGCCACTTCAAGATAAATTCATAAGCCCAAAAAATTAAGGACTTTTCAAGGTTGATTATGTTTTGCAAGCACTTTCATGACCTTGAAAATCAATGTTCATTTTTAAGCGCTTTTCAAGTATTTTAAGGACTGTAGCAACCCTGCATACAAGAAGTTTGGGAAGTAGGTGGGCAATTATAGAAGTATACACAAGAGTCTTCCATGGTTTTTCAAGTACCTTGATTGTAAGTTGGCATAACCATGCAATCTTTAATCCCTTAATTGGGTCGATAAGAGGAGGATCAAGCATGCTTGGGTTCCAGACCCTTGGGGTCCTCCTGGTTGACCAATTAAATGGGATATATGCCTAGCACTCCACAGCCCTTGATCACAAAAACTGAATTGGGCACGGCAGGCCTAGGTCTAATAATGGGCTGGGTCGCCGAGGAGTTTAGTAGTACAATGCAGCAACAATATTTGACAAACCATCACACAAGTTTTATTTAAAGTAATGAGCTGAGAACTATTAATAATTACTGCATTGAAGAGGCTGTATTATTATTAATAATTAGAGCCAAAATAGCCTACTTTCCTGTTACTTCAATAGGTACTGAAATTGTTAGGCGAGTTGGCAACCCTTTCTACACAACATTTGTACACATTAGAAAACAAAGTTGCTAAACACAGCATTCAGCAATAATTTAAACTTCTAAAATCATCTATTTTCATTAATTTTCTTTTACACAAGTTATGTTAATATTATTTATTGTCTCCTCAACTTATTTGTAGTTCAAAGATTAATAAAATATTTTTTGATAACCAAAAAACAAGGAACTACTCCAAACTGCAATAAAAATAAGAACTATCAATTAAAACTAACCAAAATTGTATGCAAAAAGTATAATGCCTTGACGCTTTTTTCTTAACAAATAATGAACAATCAAAGAATCACATTGTGCTACATCTTAGGACGTTGTTTCAAACTGATTTATGACAAAAATAAATTTTGCTCCAAATATTTTTCAAATAAAGTTTCTCATGTAATTGTTGATGTGGCAACAATGAAATTAAATGCGATGCTAATTCAATGGGGAACAGCAATTAGGAACAATACATGTTCTATATAATTTGTTAATTCTTTTGTTAGAAGTCCAAATGCATGTGTACAGAGCTTACTTTTCTTCTGTTTAAGATTATGTGAGCATACACATTTGGTATGACGAAGGAATTAACATAATTTTTAGATTAGAGGGTCATATTTGAAGTGAGGCACTAGACTCTATAGGATAATAAAAATTCAAAATTTATCACGAACGTTAGCGGGGAAATGGCTGTCTACGGGACGTCGGATTTGAGAAATTAGTTGCCCTCGGAGAATGTTTGACCGCAGGACGGGCTCTAATTTGAATTGAAATTATTTATGAACTGCACCACCAACAGACACGATTTTAAAACAATTCCTTAATTTACCTTGCATTGAATTTCAGCTGACATATTAGGGTGTTCACTATAATCACCAGGGATGGCTTCGTCAGAAATGCAGATAATTTTGTCTCTCAGCTCAGTCAAAAACTGACTGCCGAGAACCATGAATTCTTGGTCAATCTGCAATGAAAACAAATTCATTATTCCAATGTGTATATAAATAAAAATGTGCATGACAACTTTATAGTGTCACAAGTAAGGATTGGAGTATTATAGTTACTTTTTTTTTAAACCTTTCAGTAACAATGACAATTTGGCGTTATCATTTTAGAATTTCTTTTTCTGATCGCCTATAGCCATTTATGATATCAAAAAGCGCATTTGATTCTTCAAACTTTTTAAAAATATTTTTTATTAATACCAATAGATGTCAGCCCTATTATTTTTAAAAAAATTTTATCAGAAAAATATGATGCCAAATGGCATCACTGGGACTGAGTGGTCGCGGCGCTTGGCCCTAACGGGCCCCCCACTCAAGTCATAAGTCATCACTGGGACTGAAAGGATTAAAGTTAAGCTGTTAGATTTTTCAGAAAGAACGGTAACTAAGTTACTTTTAGTGGTAACAATTTCGATACTCGTTGGTTACTTTCCGAAGGTTGTCGGAAGCCAATTTTGAAATGCAACTGTGTTAATTTTTTTTTTTAAATATTGCTATTCAATGGTAATCGCAGTTGTTTCATATTTACACAATGTTTTTAGTGTTTCTTAAACCTTGATTATCTTTTAAAAACGGTGAGATAGTTAAATTTTAGTTTTTCTTATAACTTGAAATTATTTTAAATAACTTTAATTAGTTACTTTTCATATTAAGTAACTGTAACTATTTACTTGTAACATTAAGTAATTATAACTGAGTTACATTTTTAATAAAATAACATTAAAAAAGAACCAGATCAGAAGTAAAAATGTTTGGTAAATTATCTTTTGGTTGCTCATAATGGGTAATTAGGAGTTGGATACAATTTAACTTCTGCAGAAGAATAAAGTATCATCACTTTTTAATAAATTTGAATAATTATACAGAGCTAATTTAAAAATAATAATAATAAAGCAGCTTCATTGCTTAAAAATATATATATAATTGTATTAAATAACTTTAGAGAAAAAATATATTTCATTATTCATTGTATTTTTCTTTATAAGTTAATTCCATTAGGATAGCTGCACCATCGATTTATTAAAACTAATCAAAATGTTAACTGAAGGCAATAACTTGTAATAGTTAAAAAATATGTTACATAAAATCCAGGATTCCTTTGGGTTGTGGTCCTTTGAAACACTGCGACTTTCTTTTCTGGTCGGAATATTTGTATACATAACACAACTTCCGGTTTAACGACTTCTTCAAAAGGTACACCGGTATGTTCTTCGCTATAATAATTCATCTGCAATAAAATATACGCATATTAGGGTGGATTGATTTAAATCGTGATTTAAATCAAAAAATCAGAAAGTTTTTTTTCATCCTATGGATTGGTGCATTCAACTGTAAGAAATAGGTTGGGTGCTCAAAAGGCAGCAAAACTAGTATTTTTGTACAAAGCTCTTAATAAATGAAATGTCATCATGGTAATTTAATCCTATTTTTTGGCTAAATTTATTTTATATGTGGAATAATAACGTATTAATTTAAGATCAAGATTTTTTTATAATTAGGATTAGTATTTATTTTAAGATAAATCTAGGTTTCAAGCATTTTTCAAAATTTATTTTACTTGCATCTAAAGTATGGATATTATTATTATAGATTTTTAAAAACTGAATGTTAATTTAAATAGTTCAGATTGTAAAATTATAAAATATAATCAATTTATTAGTAGAATTCATATATTTTTAAAACTATAAATTTGAAATATTCTCCATTTTATGAGTATGTTAATTTTTTAACTGATAAGTAAAAAGTCCTTAGTCAAATTCCCAAGAATACGCAAGTTAGTATGCAAAATATTAAAAAAAAATCTGATTTAAATCAAAGTAATACGATTTTTTAAAAAAAAATCATGATTTTTTTCCACCCTGAATTATTTATGTTTAACTAATACTTTTGTAAACTATTCTCAAAGGTCTTAAAGTTATTTGAGCAAACAAACATGCAACTTGGATTTGCAACTTGTTGCCATATGGCAACAGTATGCATTGGAGGGTTAAATTACTATCAGTTACCTCAGCCGTTGGACAGCTGTAAACCTTTCTGGACTCCTTCACAAGCACATCGTAATCTGTATTGTTCTCCCGCTTCTCTAGGTCTTCTTTCTGAGCTCTGGAACACACAAATTTTAAAAATTAATATAATATGAATTAGACTGTAGGAACTCTTTTAAATGCCAACATGTTTTTTTGAGTAACAAAAAAATGATAATACAGTATAACCCTGTTAGATTGCCATTCAAGGGATTGATTGTGTTTGACATTATAAATGGGGTTCAATAAATTGTGATCATAAAATGTATGATATAATTAAAATCTACGGGAAAGTCGAAGGACCAACCATTATGCCGTTAAAAAAGAGTTGTCGTTGCAACCCAGTTTGACTCTGTAATATCAATGACACTATATATTTTAAATGCCAACATATTAAGTTACAAAAAATGAAATTATGATATTTTGGATATGACACTGAAATAATATAAATGCTGAGTAAAAGCTATTAAAAAAGAGTTGTCGTTGCAACCCAGTTTGACTCTGTAATATCAATGACACTATATATTTTAAATGCCAACATATTAAGTTACAAAAAATGAAATTATGATATTTTGGATATGACACTGAAATAATATAAATGCTGAGTAAAAGCTATTAAAAAAGAGTTGTCGTTGCAACCCAGTTTGACTCTGTAATATCAATGACACTATATATTTAAAATGACAACATATTGAGTTACAAAAAATGAAATCATGATATTTTGGATATGACACTGAAATAACATAAATGATTCAAAAATTAATATTATTATTGCACATCATTCAGAATAGTAGATATGCAAGTTTTAAATTTTATTTTTAGGCCTTTCATTTTAAAGCTAGCATTAAAGCAGCACCATAGTAGGATATATTGCACCATATTTATTGTATTAAAAAATTTTATCATTAATTTTTTAGTTTTATATACAACAGCCCTTTTCATTTTTTTTCAATTTTGAAAAACAAATCAGACAATCGGACTTAGCATTTTGTTGTAAAAACTTACTGTTCCATAGGCCCGATACTAAAGATAAGAGCTTGCAGAAAAAGTCCTATATATTGAGCTAGATATAAAAAAAATGCTTTGCATTAAGATAAATTAAAAATCTTACCCCAAAGTTTTCAAACCAACATTTATAGGCATCATGATATTCTTGTATACTTTAACATCGAGCTGTGAAGCACATTTCATCGCATCTAGACTGATAAGGAGAGTAATATCTATAAAGCACAAGTCGTGATAGATTCTTGTATAAACAATGAAAAATATTCAATGTATAAATGCCAGTAAAACTATATTGCATACTACATAGTTATTCTTGAATGCAGGAATTAGTTTTTAAAATTCAATGCTTCCAATAAATAATTTGAAATATTAGTTCGATACATATTTACATCTCTTTCGGAAAACCTATCTTTTTTCAAATTTCTTTAATTTGGCAGACTTAAAGAGGAAAGTTTCAGCGGATGAAACACTCTTGTTTACATCTTTTTGTGTTCTGTGATTTCATTGGTAGGTTCATTTTCATTCATGGTTTCACTCACAAAATGACTGTCATGGATGAAAATAAACTTTTCTTTCTATGCAAGGTGTCTTTAATGAATGATTTGAACAACCAAGAGCACAGCAAAAAGTTTGCACTTAAAAAAAACTTAATAAGTGAAATAATTTAAGAAATTCAAATAAAAAAACAAATGTACATAATTCAAGACAAAAAATGAAAACAAAATTGCTGGGGCTGCTGCCACTCATGACATGAAATAACCCCATTACAAAGAAGGTTATTTTGACAGCTGTACCAGTGGGAGCAGGGTAACGGGTGAAGCCAAAATCATGTTATAAACTTGACTTGAAGACATTTAGCAACACAGGGTAAAGCTCGAGATTAGCGGTCGCCAGTCGCCAATCCAACCCCAGTCACCAAAAGTGGTGATCATAATTTTTCCTTTTCGTTCAACAAATAATTAATACTGAAGCTGCATATCTAAAAAATGATAAAACGCTCCAATTCGGTCTGGAAGAAAGACTTGATGACAGTTGTTGCTCATCGGCGAAATTTTTCCCTCATCAATGGCCTGTGTTTTGTGTGACGTCACTGTGTCGACCTCCATATGACGTAAATGGAGCTGGGCCACGAAAATCTTAAATGCAAATTTGATTTTTAAATCTTGCTTTACTATCTCGCAATTTACATGTGATTGATTAACAGCGGATTAAGATCTCAACGATTCATTTAAAGAATTCGGATAGGAGAAAATTTATTGAACAGTCGTGGATGACGTCAAGAATTCTCCGAAACTAATAGAAGTTGAACTGTTTACAAAATAATATTCTCTTTTCAATACTGGCCAATCACATAATACTTACATATTAGGCATGATCCTTTCTTTGTTGTCAATCTTTTCATATCAAAAATGTCATTAATAAAATTTTGTTTTGTGGAAAATCCCACTTTCTTTTAGTCGTATACACTTAAATTTAACACTGGCTACTAAAAATACAAATGTTGCTACCATTTTTTTCACTCCTGTAGCCACTGGCTACTATTAAAAATCACCAGTCTAAAGCATTAATACAAGGTGGCGCAAATAAACATGGTTGCCACATTGTTTGGTAAAAAAAAAATCAAGGACTATCGAAGGAGGTATTTCTCTACTTTCCTTCTACTTTCAAGGACTGTGTATTTAAAAGTGCACCTAAATTAAATGATAATTTTTAAAAATTCATTCAGAAAATGAATAAGAGTTCTCTAACTTTCAAATTAACTTAAATGTGCTACACAATAACCATTTGGCTACCAAAAAAATCAGAGAGCAGGATTTTGTTACTTCGTTACCAATAAAAGTAACCGAGTACAATTACAGTTACTTTCTGAAAAATCTAACGGTGCTACTTGGCGTTTCCAAAAAAAGTAACTGTTGCAAGTAATATGTTACTCTACTCCCCTTCAAGGACATGTCTAAACTGTGGAGGTGGCGAGCGATAGATGGCAGCATCTGTCAGGTATGTATGTGTTGCGTCATCCTACAGTCGAACCCCGCTATAGTGAACCCTCTACGGAACCAACAATTGGTTCACTATATCCCAATTTTCTGGAATAAAGTATCATACGATATATTTATATATCGGCAGACTTTTATACGCTTTTATAAGAATAATAATTTTGCAAACCTTGAATTATTTAATACATTTTCAAAAATATATATATATATTAATTAATTATTGAAATTTTCTCAAAATAATTATTGGTACAAGAAGAATGTAAATACATATACAGTTAAGTAATAATGAATTTAATTTGTTACCTCTATATGCCTCTGTGAAAGAAGTTGGTAATTTTGGATTGTTTTTGTTTACGATTAGAGTTCATTAG
Source organism: Hylyphantes graminicola (assembly GCA_023701765.1). NCBI lineage: Eukaryota > Metazoa > Arthropoda > Arachnida > Araneae > Linyphiidae > Hylyphantes > Hylyphantes graminicola. Next base: position 67,964,725 of record CM043112.1, read on the forward strand.
GAAATAAGAGTAACAGAGAAGTGCATGTGAATAAGACAATTGGACAGTTCCACTTACCCCCAGTTTTCAAGGAGTATAAAGGAAAATGCAGCTGAGAAGACGAATGTCTTCATTTAACTCCAGAAAAGTTGCAACAAAAGTTGTATTGTCGTACAAGCCGTGACAAAATCGTCCAAGAAGGGGTATTGTGTCGTATGGAGAAATAGCCTTCCAAGGAAGAGTGTACGAGTGGGATGGGGATAATGAATAATGGTTCGAAAATAAAGGGTGGTGCCTGGAACCCATAGGGGGTGTGGGGAGAGGTATGTTTACTTTGAAACAGGTGTCCAGTTTGAGCACAATAAGTTGTGAAGGACAGGTGTAAATATGACACGTTGTTAAAGATTGCTATCTCGCTGCTGCTCGCCATTTATAGTATATCTTAAAATATGGAGAACGAAACCAAAAAATAATAAGGAATAGGAATTTAAGTTCACTATAAGCGAACTCCCATTTTCGAAGTAGTTCACTATATCCATATAAAATAACATTAGTTAAATAGGAGTTCAGAAGGGACCACTAAAAAGGTTCATTATAAGCGAGGGTTCACTATATCCCGGGTTCACTATAGCAGGGATCGACTGTATTTGACAAAGGTTTATAAGCAGGGCTCTGACCAAGCACACAAGCCTGAAAATATATGTCTACCAACCAACTTGTTACTCCAATCCCAAGAAAACAGTCACTCCAAGATAAATTTGTGGGCCCCCCAAAAAATTAAGGAAATTTTAAGGTTGGTAATGCTTTTCGAGCACTTTTCACACCTTGCAAATCAATGTTTTATTTTCAAGGACCTTGGCAACCCTGATAAAATGGACTGGGATTAAGTTACAAATGCAATGATACTTGTAGGGGAAAACCATGTAGCCGTCTGAAAGTCGCCATTCGGCAAAACTGTGGAACACCTAGCGTATTAGGGCCATAATGCTATTTGGCGCCCTCTCTCCGTGCCCTCGATTGTGGCTATTCAACAATAATCCGGGGATCCGATTGTGGCCCCTTGAGCTGTGATATTATATTCTTTAAAAAAAAATGCTGGTACCCCGTCGATCGTAGCCGATACCCTAGCTGTACCATGATTCGAATTCTTTGGCTTCGATGACGTTTTCCGGCAACCCTATCTGACCGATATTTGCTCATTTCGATTGCGTTTTTGTTCTGGTAAGTCGCCAGAATATGGACTTTTGGCGCGATTTCGGTTTGGTTTGAATTATCGTCGCACTAAAGCTACACGAGGGCTAATGGCGACGGGCGTCGTATATTAGAACCACAGTCAGGTGACGAGCCAACACCTGAATAGGCACCCAAAGCAACCGTTAAGGGTGACATCGTAAGCAGCGTTAGGACTTTGAAGTATATTTAACGTGCATTTCCTTACACGGGGCATGGCTGAAGTATACATCAGAGCCCGGCAATTAAGTCGCCAAGTTGGCAACCCCGCCGGATCCCGGTTTACGGCAACCCTTGGCGACGAAAATTTGAAAAAATCGCCAAATTGTGAATTTTGCCAATTTTAGCAACCTTTCTCATTGTTTTTTCGCCAAAAAAACCTGAATTCCGAAGTTCGACAACCGGCAACCATGCATGTTTTATTTTTTTTTCTCCATTTAACCAGCATCCCGGTGGTCACGCTGCATGCGATTTTAAATCTTTATTTTTTAATCTTTTTAAATCTTTATTGTTTTTGATTAAAAGTAAATATTTATCGTGCACATCGATTTTTAATTCGTTGTTTAACTATTTAAAATGATTATTTTTCATTATTTTTTTTCGGCACCTGCTGTGTTACGATCCACGTTTTTTAAATATCATTGTAGGATTTGCCTTTTTTTCCTGGTATGTAATGATTGTTTATCAAATGTTTATATTTAAAAGGAATCGTTTTTTAGCGCTTTTATAGTCCTTTTTTTAAAATACTGTTTGAATAATCTTTCTAGCTATAGGAAATATTTTCTTACAAGATGATCAGTTCATCGTAAACGTTAACATGTTTTCCTTATTTTAATTCTTACTTAAATCGCATTAATATTATTTAAATTATCGTAAGAATATTATATATTACTTTTTTTTTTGCATTGTTGATCGTGCAACAACCTGTTACATTCCGATTAATTTTGTCAAAGATCGCTTCGATTGTTAATGCCCTAGTATTAGTTATTGATATTATTTCATTTTCTCTATTATTTTCGGCGGATATTTTCGATATCTGCAATATATTTGGTAAGTATTTGTTGTCATTTCAAGATGGCAACAGACTTGGCTGAAGCTAAGTTTGTTGTTATTTTGACTTGGCGACAATTTTTGACTTGTCGCCAAACCCGGGCTCTAATGTACACTTTAACCCGGGGCATTATTCGTCGGACATTTTTGGCTGGCGCGATTTCGAAACGTTTGCCAACAGTTACCGTACAGTAAATTTCTACCCTATTTAATTCAAAGAAAAGAACTCACCCACACTCAGCTTCAATTTCAGCAAACTCCTTGTCCTTCAACTGAAAGACTTCTTTTGTAGACTTTAAACAAGGTGAAGTAGCAAACCAATCGTCTCTAAACTTTTTAACATTAATTCGATCAGATATCCATGGACGACTAGCAGATTTGTGTATATTTTCCATTATAGAAAATTAATTATATGAATTACAGAAAAAATAATATTCAATTGAAGAAAAAACTAAGTGTAAAATGCACACAAAAATTGTCAAATACAACGAGGTCAAATATAGTTTGTTTTTGTTCTTGTTCACTGATTGGTTGGGTTTAAGGAGCTGAGCTATTGCTTCGCTGGATGCGAACTTATAACACATGTTTGAGGATTCATATTATTTATATTAACTCTGCACGGCCAATACATGCTTTGTAATTTGGAACTAGGTTTAAGTGGAAGCTTGTAAGATGTCATTAACAAGATCATTGATTAAGTTGAGGTATCTAACACCCTAAAGACTGTTTATCTCAGTCTCCGTTTTTTGTTTTAATTCTGTCACTTGACTAAAATTTTAAAATACATAACTTTTGTGACTGCGTTAAAACTTTCTTGTACACTACAAACAGAGTGAGAACCAAAAACGCAATTCCAAACATTCATCCTCTTTGCAGATTTACATTTAATTTCATTCTTCATTTTTTCCCCTATGGTAATCATGATTTTTTTTGTTATTCTTATTAGCATAAAAATAGCTTGTTATTAACCTGCTTTTATACAAGTCTATTTCCTTGTGGTTTTGACTGCCTGCCGCGTTTTTAAACTTTTACGATACTTTCAAATCACGTGTTTTCCTGGTACTCTGATAATATTAAATGATTCTCCGAAGCCGATATTGAGAATTTTATGAAATCTCCTTTTAAACAAAACGTTAAATTTTTTTAAAAAAAAATTGTCATATATAAGTAAACAGTATAAATTTTCCTTTATTCAGTCGCATCTTCTTAAAACTTTTAAAAACATAGTCCTCCTATGAGAAGCTAATCTTTTTTCCGGTAAACTAAAAATATTTGGAACAAACCTAGGTTACAGTTCCGTTCATAGATCAGGTAAAACCCTGGTTGTTGGCCTGGTGAAAAAATGCAAACTTTGGCAAGTTTTTAAAATAGTTATAAAAAACTTTTTCTGGCAAACATGTACTGTACACTAATAATAAAAAGATGATGTTAAACTAAAGTGGCAAGCATTCAGAAAATGGTTGAGACCAGTTGTAGCTGTAAAGAATAATTGAAATAAAACAAATTCTTATTCTGCAAAAGAATTAAGTAGCTAGATTAATAAATATTGGCTTTACGAAAAATCCTAGAAGCTGGCCCGCCAACAAAAAATGACAAAATTTGTCGATGAAAATTCATTGGGCCAGCAGCTAGGAGAAAAAGTAGTTCCTACAAAACCAATTTTTATTACACAAATTCAATTTTTAAAAAAAATCTTTTGTGGAATAAGAATCAGTTTTATTTGAAAGTCTTAAGTATTTGTTTTTATTACATTTTTTAATAAATACCTTAATATACAAGCAATTTCCATAAGAGCCATTTTAACTTTTATTTGCTGGAGGGGATTCTACAGACCTTTTATCTCTCTTCCTTTTCTGCATTTTATTAACTTATTTTGAAATTTAAAATCATGAATACCACACTCCATTGCAATTCACCACATTTCAGATGATTAGGCCATATTGCATAACAGTTTCTCTTGTTCAAGAATGGACTGTATCAGCTGAAGTCCAGTATAGACGCGTTTACATGAGCCATGACATACCAAACCCTCCATTAGGGGAAAGAGTGGTCGAGCAGGATTTCTAACCCAAACTCTGCAATTAACCCCCCTTCGTAAAATAAGGCGTTTACATGCAAACCCGGGTTTTGATGATGTGCGGGCGTCCGACATTTCTCGACAACTACACTTGGGTTTTTGTTATATGTACGATTGGCATGCTGAATGCTCATTTCTATATAGTTTAAATCCAATATGGACATGGAAAGGGCTATGGTGATCTTGGCATAAAACAGCAATCAATTTGAGACAAACTTTTAGTTATGCAATTTTGGAGGATTACGCAATTCAGCATCCCGGACAATTTCACCAAAGAGATGGAAATGCTCGAGTATGCCGCTAATAAGTTTCTGGTATCCTCTTTGGACAAAAAACATTGAGCTTCTTTGTCCAGACATTTTTATAAGCAATTAAGCACGACACTCACCACAACTAAGCTAACATATAAACATTGAAGTTGGCGGTTACATTTGTTGGATATCATGGGATTACTGAATCCATGGACTGAAAAGTCAAACCTAATGATTGAAGAAATTGCAAAAAACCCCAATGACCCCTGCAGTTCTTGTTTTTCCTGGCTGAAAATCACCAAGAGGTAAAAATTGCAGAGTTTGCTCTTCATTCCACGGATTCTATGGCTTTTGTCAACGCACCTTATAAGAACTGGACTACCAAAAAACTAACATTACATTGAAACTATTTGTATGTAAAACTACTTCACTTTTTTGTTGCATCACTGCTACTTATACTTACAGCTAGCACATCATGTTTCCAAACAGTTCAAGAAGCAGTGGAAATCGTTACTATTTTAACTAAAATGCGATTTTTATTTAAATCTGTAGCAAAATACATTTTAGACGACATATCTATGGAAATATTTCTAATTCTATTTCATTATTTTAATCTTCAACTTTTTTATGCCTGGTAATGATTTAATTCGCAAAAATAGCACGACTTTGGATTTTTAGGGGAAGGGAATTGCATTTGGTTTGGTTAGTAGTAAGGATTTTCATTACTCCTGGCATTAAAAATTTCAATTGCATGTTATCCGTCATGTCAACCGCTCGTTGTTGATATTCAATTCAGTTCTTCCTTAAATTATTGTATGATTGCTTGCTATACTTAATAGATAATTAAGCTTATTGCTTATTTTACAGAATCTTCAATGCTCAAGGAAATTCAGTGCATTCACAAGTGCACACAATTGCAGTTAAGTGAAAGTTGGAATTAAAGAAACTACTAGCTGGGTAACTTTTGTTATTATGAAGTATTTTTACAATTGAAGTCAGATTACTCAAATGGATCAAAGTGAAGAAAATAACTTATTATGCGATATTTGTCACAAAGATTTCATGCAAGTGACAGAGTTGCAGAGTCACCGGTTGACCTGTGCCAAGAACAAAACTCATAACTGCGAAGTGTGCAACAGGGCTTTCGCATTCAAGTCTCTCCTTACAAGGCATCGGTCGGTCCACGAGGCAAAACAACACAGCTGCAGAGTCTGCAACAGAAAATTTAAATCGAAATATAAGCTTAAAAGTCATTTGAAAGTACACATAGGCATATCGCCATATAACTGCGAAGTGTGCGACAGACCATGTAGAGACAGAAGATCCCTTCAACAACATTATGTGGTTCACACTGGTGAAAAGCCACACGTGTGTGATGTTTGCAAGAAAGGTTTTGCTTCTAAAAGTTCACTTCAGAGTCATTTTCTGATACATACTAAAGAAAAACCTCACAGCTGTCCAGTATGTAATAAGAAATATAGATATGCTTCAAATCTTAAAACGCATATCTTAGGTCATACAGGTGAAAAACCTCACATCTGTGAACTATGCAACAAGGCATTCAGGTCCAACGTCGAGCTTCGGAATCATCGTTTAAAGCACACTGGGGAAAAGCCATATTGCTGTGATTTATGCAACCAGGCATTCAGGCTCAAGTCCCAGCTTCAGTATCATCTTTTGAAGCACACTGGTGAAAAGCCCCATAGCTGTGAATTATGCAATAAGGCATTCAGGCTCAAGGTCGAGCTTCGGAATCATCTTTTGAAGCACACTGGTGAAAAGCCCCATAGCTGTGAATTATGCAACAAGGCATTCAGGCTCAAGGTCCAGCTTCGGAATCATCTGTTGAAGCACACTGGGGAAAAGCCATATTGCTGTGATTTATGCTACCAGGCATTCAGGCTCAAGTCCCAGCTTCAGTATCATCTTTTGAAGCACACTGGGGAGAAGCCATATTGCTGTAAAGGGTGTGGTAAGACATTCATGTCAAGATCCGGTCTTCGAGGACACACTAGAAAAAAGGACGGCAATTGTGGAAAGGTGTGCAGAAAAAAAACTACCCTCGAAAAACATGTGCTCGAAACACATATTCAACCTCTTGCTGTGGGGAAACCTCACTGCTGTGAAGTGTGCAAAAAGACCTTCAGGCTGAAGAGCAACCTCATAACCCATCTAACGATCCACACAGGAGAGAAGCCCCACACATGTGAAATATGCAAGAAGAGGTTCCGTCAAAAGATAAACCTCCAAAGCCATCTCTTGTGTCACACAGGAGAAAAACCATACTCCTGTGAAGTGTGTAACCGAACTTTTAGTCGAAAAGGGCACCTTACAAGGCATGTTTTGTTGCACACAAGAGAAATGCCCCATACCTGTGATTTATGCAACCAGGCATTCAGGCTCAAGCCCCAGCTTCGGAATCATCTGTTGAAGCACACTGGGGAAAAGCCATATTGCTGTGATTTATGCAACCAGGCATTCAGGCTCAAGTCCCAGCTTCAGTATCATCTTTTGAAGCACACTGGGGAAAAGCCATATTGCTGTAAAGTGTGTGGTAAGACATTCATGTCAAGATCCGGTCTTCGAGGACACACTAGAAAAAAGGACGGCAATTGTGGAAAGGTGTGCAGAAAAAAAGCTACCCTTGAAAAACATGTGCGCGAAACACATATTCAACCTCTTGCTGTCGAGAAACTTCACTGCTGTGAAGTGTGCAAAAAGACCTTCAGGCAGAAGAGCAAACTCATAACCCATCTAACGATCCACACAGGAGAGAAGCCCCACACATGTGAAATTTGCAAGAAGAGGTTCCGTCTAAAGAAACACCTCCAAAGCCATCTCTTGTCTCACACAGGGGAAAAACCATATTCATGTGAAGTGTGCAACCACACTTTTAGCCATAAAGGGCACCTTACAAGGCATTCCTTGTTGCACTCGGGAGAGAAGCCCTTTTCTTGTGATTTATGCCACAAAGCATTTGCTCGGAAAGACAAGCTTCGACAACACATCCTTATTCATTCTAAAGAAAACATAGCATTTGCTCAAAATGACCAGCCTAAGCAACATATCCTATTTAATTCCATGGAAAACAATGCATTTGCTCAAAATGACCAGCCTAAGCAACACATCCTGAATCATTCCAAGGAAAACATAGCATTTTCTCAAAATGACCAGCCTAAGCAACATATCCTATCTAATTCCATGGAAAACCATGCATTTGCTCAAAATGACCAGCTTAATCAATCTATCCTAAATCATTCCATGGAAAACAATGTATTTGCACAAACTGACCCACATAATCAACATATCATGACTCATTCTATGGAAAGTAATGTATTTGCCCAAACTGATCAGCCTAAGAGACATATCCTGACTCATTCCATGGAAAACAATGTATTTGCCCAAACTGACCCACATAATCAACATATCCTGACTCATTCTATGGAAAGTAATGTATTTGCCCAAACTGATCAGCCTAAGAGACATATCCTGACTCATTCCATGGAAACCAATGTATTTGCTCAAAATAACCAGCCTTATCAACCTGTCCTGACTCATTCCATAGAAAACACTGCATTTGCTGAAAAGGACCCACATAATCAACATATCCTGACTCATTCTATGGAAAACAATGCATTTGCTCAAAATAACTTGCATCATCGACATATCCCAAGTCATTCCACGGAAAACAATGCATTTGCTCAAGGATACCAACTTCACCAACACATCCTGACTCATTACAAAGAAAACCTAGCATTTGCTGAAAGATACCAACTTAACCAACACATCCAGACCCATTCCAATGCAAACATAGGATTTACTAATGGAGGCCAACCTACCCGACACATCCAGACTCATTCCAATGCAAACATGGGATTAGCTCATCCAAACCAACCTAACCGACACATTCTGACCCATTCCAATGTAAACATAGGATTTACACATATGGACCAACCTAACCAACACATTCTGACCCATTCCAATGCAAACATAGGATTTACTCATATGGACCAACTTAACCAACACATTCTGACCCATTCCAATGCAAACATAGGATTTACCCATGGAGACCAACCTAACCGACACATTCTGACCCATTCCAATGCAAACATGGGAATAGCTCATCAACACCAAACAAACCAACACATTCTGACCCATTCCAATGCAAACATGGGATTAGCTCATCGAAACCAACCTAACCGCCACATTCCGACATACTCCAATGCAAACATGGGATTAGCTCATCTTAACCAACCTAACCAACACATTCTGACCCATTCCAATGCAAACATGGGGTTAGCTCATCGAAACCGACCTAACCAACACATCCCATGGCCTACTTTAAATAACCAACGCCCTATAACTGCCCTTGAAAATTTACAACATTGGTCCACACTTTATTTAGCAACATTATCGGAATAAACGAAACTTTTCCATTTTGTTGGCCAGCATAAGTGATAAAGTGCACCAAGGCAGCGGAACGTAACATTTCTAATGTTAGCCTTAAACTGTGTATACTGTTGTCTTTGAACTGAATACTGTGTTTGTTGCCAAAAAATTCCATTTGTCTCAAAAGAATGTTTTCCGAGAAATGGAAACGTACCGAATGAACTCAATACAAACAATAGAGACCCACAATGAGTTGGTCTGAATTTTAAGATCATGTTAAGTTTCTATTCTAGATGATACAATCTGGTATGCAGATACATTGTACATTACTTGGTCCAATCACAAATATGGTAAAATTTATGCATGCAAGATATCAATTATAATTACTATTAAACATTTGTTAGCTTATTAGCATTAGATGTAACTTAAATGTATAAATAAATATATATGTTATAATAAAGGAAAGATATTTGTAGTAATTATTATTAAACCCGTAGCCAATAGCCTTTGTGTAGTTCTAGTGAGTATAATTCAACATAACCCCTAAACTTGGGTTTCAGTAGAAATAGGATGTACAAACCTTGTGAGAAAACGAACAAGACATTAACTTAAGAAAGTTTTAATATTAATGACTGTGTAGTTGTTAATGACAATCATACATAAGAGTATTTACTTTCTCTAAAAGGAGCAAGTGAGGCCCTCATATATATATATTTTTTGATCCACACATTTTGATTGGGTTAACTTTATAAAAAATGAATGGGCCAGAAGGCAATTTATTTTTAAAAAAAAAAAAGAAAAAACACAAGACAATGCTTTTGTTGAATTTTTACAAGGATAATAACTTGGCATTTATGAGGAAGGCCTAATCTACCACTGGGCCAGGATCACCAAATTTTAGAGGCCTCTAAGCCTGGGGATTTGGAGCCCAGTCGGTTAGGCATTCGTTTAGCATGCATAAGGTCCGGGCATCGGCAAAATAACTGCCGACCTATAAACAGCCTGTGCAACCAAAAATGTCTGATGAATAATACCCCACGTAGAGCAAGTGCACGTTAAATATCCTTCAAAGTCTTAATGCTGCGCACAATGTTGTCCTCGATGGTTGCGTTGGGTGCCTACTCAGGTGTCGGCTTGCCACTTGACTGTGGTTCCAAAACGACGCCCGTCGCCAATACTTGTGTTGCTTTAGTTCGACGATAATTTAAATCTACACCAAATTATTGTTATAAGGAAGCCGATAAAATAGCAGCATTACATACAATAAATCGGCAAACAAGCACTAAGGGCAATCAAAACCGCAGACAAAAATTTTTGTGGCTATAGTCTGAGTTTTGCTAGATCAGGTCCTGTTTTTTTTGTTGAATCAAATGACAATGATTTTTTTAGATAATTTATTGTAACATTTAGTAAATTGAATGCAAAAGTGATACATTTGATTATTGAAAAGCGATATCAGTTTGTATTGCTATTGTGCATTTAACAAATATTATACAACATACTACAAATGTAAACTGTACAGTTTATGTAAATGTAAACAGCATTCATAATATTTACAACTAAATTTTGCTTCCTAATACACAACATACAATGCTCTGCAAATCGGCACAAAAGGGGTAAAAAATATAAAGGATATTTTGATTTGAATTCATTTTTTGACAAAATTTACAACTTTTTTTTGCAAGTCTTATTTTTATGCTAGATGAACACTTCTCAATTATAAATATATTATAATACGAACCAATTTTTTAAAAAATATTCCTGTGTAACTTCAGAAAGATAAGAAATTACATGAATTAAAGAAAAAACAATTAAGTCCTACCAATAATCATAATAGGAGTAAGTGCACAGATATTAATGATAATATATTTTAAAAACTAATTATTCAGAATATATATATTATTTAAATAGTATTTCAATCTCGTGATCAATACTTACAATTTTATAATTTGTAATACATTAGAAGCAGCCTAATTATAAATAATTGCTAACAGTCTGCGCACCGTACCAGGTGCGGGTTCAATTCCCGCCTTTGCCCTGGGTGTAATTTATCTCTCTGTGACAGTAAAAATTCTTTCTGTGTCTGTCTTACTTGACAAAGGTTTATAAGCGGGTCTCTGATCAAGCACACAAGCCGGAATATATATGTATCAACCCTACTGTACCCTAAATAATTGTTTGCGTTGTTTTTCTTGTTTTTAGTGATTGCCCAACATTGAATTACACACATCAAGTTAAAAACAATATTTTAATGACATTTTTAGGAACCTAAAAATCCAAAAAATTAAAGCTATTACTTTAAGGGATTTTTCCAAAATAAGAAGACGGTATTTAGGGTCTGTTTAAATTCCAATTTAAATTGTACTTTAATAACTACCAAATTTACTGATAGGCATTTTCACAATGTCAAAGCTACAATCTTAACAGTTTTATGGTTTGGGACAAGTTTGAAAAGATACATTTTCCAAAGTATAACTAAGATATAGGGCCCGGTCCTTTCATTGGGGACTTTGCCCAAATGAGTTTGCAATCATCGATAGTAGCCAACGGACCTACGGCCCCTATATCTTATGCTTTGGTAAATGTGAGTTTTTTTGTTGTCCATACAAACTTTACAGTTGTATAGTTTTAACAATCATAAATGAAGAGTACACGGGAAAAACGGATTGATTTTGCAGAGAAGTTTCCTTAGCAGGTCACTTTGGCGATGATAGCGAGTGATCACCTAAACTTGTGTAAGGAAACCAGTTCCTACCACAGATCATAGGTAAAATAATAGAGTGACAGATCACATGACCTCCAATGCTAATGACGGAACACGCAAGGAGCTCCCAGAAGAGCCCCAATGAAGTCAGTGTTGTAGGTCACGTGATATACCACAACAATACCTTATCTACTATCTCTGTGGTTTCTAGCTACCAAGATTCAGCCGATTGGCAATCCCAACGCTTGGACCAAGCAAAAAAGAAAGAGATAAACTGGTTTTCTGCCGCCAAGCAGACAATTGAGGGCGTCCGCCTAATAAATCAATCGGTTATTCCCGTGTACTCTTCAAATGCCATCAGATAAAGGCATAAATCTGTGGAAGTTAATGGTTAGAGGCACAGTCGTAACACTTTGTTCTGCCGTATTAAGGGGAAGTGATTAATCTAGAACTTCAACAGGGGGGGATTTACTTGAGGTCATGAAACCTCCATAGGTGGTTGCTGGCCTGGCTACTGGAGGATCAAGGCAAACAGTCTAAGCAATTAAAAGCATTTGTACAACTTTAGCCCTCTAATGCATGAATTTTTATTTTCATCCCCAAAAAATATATGTATCTTTAATACTCACACATTATGGGAAAAATACTAATTTTTTTTTAACTGCATTAGAATTTAAATAATTTCAATCTTTAAAAAAATTTCTATGTGACAAAAACCAACTGCAAAATTCCAATTTTGATAATAATGACTAGAAAACTACTAAAAATATTTCAAAATAACCCTTTTTAACTATGAATAATTTTTTAAAACAATTTATTAGTATTTAGTACTAATATTCTTATTCTTTGAATACTGCCAAAAACGTAATTTCACAAAAGTTAATAACCTCACTCTTTAATTTTGAATACACTTTTACTACTGTCATCTATGAGGATTATTAGTAACTAAAACTTTAAAATGAAATGTAATAGATGAAAAAACACAGATTTGTCTTGGAGGAGCTCTAATTTAATAGAATAAAGTGGATTATGTTACTTGTTACCAAACGGTAACAGTATGCATTAGAGGGTTAAAGATGACCATCCAATAAGATCCCAACTTACAGCCCCTTTTCAGGCGTCCGAGTTTTTCTTCTGACTTTCTTACTTTGAATAATTTATAAATACAAATAACATAGCAATACCTGCATTGGAAGATTGAAAAGTAGTTTTGCAGATCCTACTTTCATTGAAACATTTCAGTTCATAGAAAGCCAAATTAGTAACATATAGCATGAAAATGTTTCTACATTCTGTCAAACCTAATGAGTTAACTTGAAGGAAGAGTCAAAATTTCGTTTCAATCCTCAGTATAAAATGATTTTTTTAACTTTTTCTTTCACTTCAAGGAACATAAATTGAAAACAAAGTAAATTAATTATTAAAACAAGCAATGCAACACTGCAAAACAATATATGAGAATGAAATAAAAACATTTCATGATAGTGGGCATTTACAAAAATAATTGGCTTTCAGCAGTTCACAATCGGAATGGGATATTTTTGGTGATTCGCTAACAATGTAGGCACGACGAATGCCTTTTAAGGTGATTCATAAGACGAAATGCTTTGTTGCATAATTAACTATTGTAAGGTTGTTACTTGCCTGTGTGGGTTAGTAAATGCCTTTGAAGGCAATGCTAATTAATTAATATAGAGCTCAAAAATGCAGTTTTTTTTATTGAGGGTCAACAAATAACTCTGAGGGTTAAACTTATGACTAAATGCCTTATTACATAATTTACAACTGCAATTTTTTTGAATGGGGGTTAAAAAATGACTCTGAAGGTTGAACCTTAGGATTGCCTTACTGCACAAATCACAACTCTAAGGTTTTGCTTCAGTGCGGGTTGATAAATGAGTTTTAAGGTGAGACCTTTGTCTAAATGCCTTATTACATAGTTCACAACTGTAAGGTTTTTCTTTTGTGTGGGTCAGCAAATGAGATTTGAGGCTGGATCTTTGACTAAATGTCTTACTACATAGTTCACAACTGTAAGGTTTTTCTTTAGTGTGGGTCAGCAAATGAGATTTGAGGTTGGACCTTTCACCAAATGCCTTATTACATAGTTCACAACTGTAAGGTGTTTCTTTTGTGTGGGTCAACAAATGAGATTGAAGGTTCCACTTATGACTAAATGCCTTACTACATAGTTCACAACAGTGAGGTTTTTCTTTAGTGTGGTTCAACAAATGAGATTGAAGGTTGGCCCTGTGACTAAATGTATTGCTACATAGTTCACAACTGTAAGGTTTTACCTTTGTGTGGGTCAGCAAATGAGATTTAAGGTGGGACTTTAGACTAAATGCCTTACTGCATAGTTCACAACTGTAAGGCTTTTCTTTTGTGTGGGTCAGCAAATGAGATTTAAGGTTGGACTTTACACTAAATGCCTTACTACATAGTTCGCAACTGTACGGTTTTTCACTTGTGTGGGTCAGCAAATGAGTTTTAAGGGTGGACCTTTGACTAAATGCCTTATTACATAAGTCGCAACTGAAAGGTTTTTCTTTAGTGTGGGTTAACAAATGTTTTTGAAGGTCTGACCTTTGCCTACATGCCTTATTACATAGTTCACAACTGTAGGGTTTCTCATTAGTGTGGGTCAGCAAATGAGATTTAAGGTTGGACCTTACACTAAATGCCTTATTACAAAGTTCACAACTGTGAGGTTTTTTCTTTAGTGTGGGTCAACAAATGAGATTGAAGGTTGGCCCTGTGACTAAATGTATTGCTACATAGTTCACAACTGTAAGGTTTTACTTTTGTGTGGGTCAGCAAATGAGATTTAAGGTGGGACTTTAGACTAAATGCCTTACTGCATAGTTCACAACTGTAAGGCTTTTCTTTTGTGTGGGTCAGCAAATGAGATTTAAGGCTGGACTTTACACTAAATGCCTTACTACATAGTTCGCAACTGTACGGTTTTTCTCTTGTGTGGGTCAGCAAATGAGTTTTAAGGGTGGACCTGTGACTAAATGCCTTACTACATAGTTCACAACTGTAAGGTTTTTCTTTGGTGTGGGTCAACAAATGAGATTGAAGATTGGACCTGTGACTAAATGCTTTACTACATAATTCACAACAGTAAGGTTTTTCTTCAGTGTGGATCAACAAATGACTCTGAAGGTAATCTTTACGACCAAAAGCCTTATTACAGAGTTCACAACTGAAAGGTTTTTCTTTGGTGTGGGTCAGCAAATGAGTTTTAAGGGTGGACCTTTGACTAAATGCCTTACTACATAGTTCACAACTGAAAGGTTTTTCTTTAGTGTGGGTTAACAAATGAGATTGAAGGCTGGACCTTACACTAAATGCCTTATTACATAGTTCACAACAGTGACGTTTTCCTCCTGTGTGTACCAAGTAATGCCTGTTAAGTTGAGATTTTAACTTAAATGTCTTTCCACACGAATCACACTCATGAGAGGCTTTTGAAGAGGTTGTAGAGTCGTGCTTCTGCAGGATGGATTCAGAAGCAAATATCTCATGACTTTCCTTGTGAGTGAAGTCTTCTTTATGGGTCAGCATGTGCTCCTCGTGGTCTGACTTCAAGGGGAAGGCAACAGAACAAACATTACACAAATAGGGCTTTTCTTCAACTTCACCCATTTAACTATTTATAATATTTCTTTTTCAGAAAAAAAGACAGTGGTTTTGAAATTAGTTGTTTAAAGAACAGAAATACAATTATTAGCACTTACTACACAACAACTTGTTATGTGGGCAAATTGTTTACCTTCTTCAAGTTTATCAAAGATAAACTATTTTAAGAAAAAATGTAGATCCAATCAATTGACACTGTTTCTAATAATAAAGTTCAATATGCATGAAGGTTTGTAGAAATCTGCAATGAAAACAAAATGATATTTGAGATACTTTTCATTTTAGTTTTTTTTTTATCTGGATGTAGATTATAGACTAGCTTTAAGGAAAATGCAACAAAACAGATTTCACAGACATGACTTTTTTTTTTAATTCATTCATTTGACCATTGACAATGAGGAAGTTCAGCATTTTTTAGTTCATCATGTGAAAAATGATGGACAAGTACCCAATTTATTTTATTTTTCAGCCTTGTGTCTTTTACCTGTTCCTTTAGTTGACAGCCTTTTGAAAGGCTTCAAATTATACTTAATTTTACTATTGCTAATACAGGAATCCAAGCATTCTTGAGCATAAGGATGCATGGCAAAATTATGATTTGCGAAATGGACAGTGATCCTTCAATATTGTAATAATATTGTAATAACTTTTTCAATAGATTTGATTCCCAACTTTGATTTTAAATGAATTTTAGTTCTAAAATAGAAACACAAAATCTTAAAAATGCTGAACTAGAAACATTTGATATCAACACTTATTATTTTTCAGTTGAAAAAAAACTGCAATCCGATTTCAAAATTGCATACCAATTTTATGAGAACTGTATTGAAAAGTTATAAACTACAGAATAATTAGTTCACGCTAATGCTAAGCGAAATTTCATGCAAAGTGATTCACATTCAACAAATTATTAAGCTAATATTGCAAAGCTTCTTCTTCTTCTTCAGTGGCGCGACCGCCCAGGATGGGCCTTGGCCTTCCTCAAAAGTCCTTCCCACGCCGACCTGTTCTTGGCCAACGACCTACAGTTCTTTACTTACAAGACTTTGAGGTCCTCCTCCAGGCAGTTGACCCACCTGAGTTTGGGTTTACCTCTAACATGAGCGGCTATGGGCTTAGCAAGGATGATCTTTTTTGTAGTCCTGCTTGCAAAGCTTACTATAAAAAAAATGTGGTTACAACACAATCTTCAAATTCAATATCTTCCCCAACCCTTTAGCCTGTTTTTCCGAGAGAGTATTGTTGTTTAAGTTTCTTCCCAACCCTAGACAGACCCTCAAACAAGGTAGGTTTTAAAAAAAAAGCTCTCACCGTTACCAGGAAAACCACATGGGGAGGTAGAGGAAGAAAGTTATTGTGAAGCTTGCATTGTAATCAGAAGGTCTATAGGCCTGGAAAATTGTGTCAGTTGACTTTAGGCACTTGTTTAGGAATTCTCAAACTTTTAGGAGGGCATGACAAATGCCTTTAACGGTGCTACTAAAGACAAAATGATTGGCTCATAATTCACTACTGCAAAGTTTTTTCTTACAGGGGGTCATCAAATGACTCTGAAGACTTTGCTTATGTCTAAATTTCTCATCACACAATTCACAACTATAAGGTTTCTCATTCGTGTGGATCAATAAATGTCTTTGAAGAATTGACCTTTGACTAAATGCCTTATTACATAGTTCACAACTGCAAGGTTTTTCTTTTGTGTGGGTCCGCAAATGAGCTTTAAGGGTGGACCTTTGACCAAATGCCTTACTACATAGTTCACAACTGTAAGGTTTTTCTTTAGTGTGGGTCAGCAAATGAGTTTTTAGGTTGCGCCTTAAACTAAATGCCTTATTACATAGCTCACAACTGTAATTTTTTTCTTTAGTATGGGTCAACGAATGACCCTGAAGATGATGCCTATGTCTAAATGTCTTATTACATAGTTCACAACAGTAAGCTTTTTCTTCAGTGTGTACCAAGAAATGTTTAGTAAGTTGACATTTTAACTTAAATGTCTTTCCACACAAATCACACTCATGTGATGCTTTTGAAGAGGTGGTAGAGACGCGCTTTTGCTGGCTGGATTCAGTAGAAAACGTCTTATGACTTTCCTTGTGAGTGAACTGGTTTTCTTCCTTGTGGGTCAACATGTGCTCCTCGTAGTCTGACTTCAAAGGGAAGGCAACAGAACAAAGGTTACACAGATATGGCTTCTCTTCCAAATCGCCCATCTAATTATTTATATTATATTGAATTTCAGCAATTTTTAAATATATATATTGTTTAAATAACAGTGACACAAATAGTTTCACTCACAGCCAAAATATTTGTTTTTTCTTCCTCAAGTTCATCCAAGATTTCAAAGGAAAAAATGTATATAAAATAAATTCACAATGTATCTGGTAATGAAGTTCAATGTATTGAGGCTTGTAAAACCTGAAATGATACAAACATTAGTTGAGACCCTTCTCAATTATTTTTTACAAGATTGACGTAGATTATGGTCTAGCCCAAGGCTGAATTTCTAAAAAGGATAGAGGGGCGAATTTGTTAGGAGCAGCACATTTTATGACCAATTAAAGTGGCATTCAGTATAAAATATTATTAAGATACTAATATTTTTTAGAAACAAAACAAATAATTTATATTAATGTGTAAAACGTAAATGTATATATAGTAAGTACTAATATGTAGTAGCAAACATGTCAGCCAGGAAATATATTTTCCCTCTTTTATAATCGTTGTGATAATTTTAAACAGCACATCCCAACCTATTTTGCAGTTAATAGTTATCTTTCCGGGCTATCTAAGTGGGAGAATATTGCGACAGGAGAGGCAAATCGAAGCCTACAGACGGCAAATCGTTGCCTTCAAGGGGAAAATCTTTAAATCCAGCCTTCTCTAGCTTTACGTCGATTATAGTCCGGCTGTAGGGAGAAGGCAACAGAGCAGAAGTTACACACATATGGCTTTTCTTCAATCCCTTCATTTTGATGATTTACAATGGGGAAGTTCTGCAATTTTTTTTAATAAGCCTACAGAAAAATGCTAGTGAGATGATGCGTAATATGTTTGCAAGTGATTCGGGGGTCCTACGCTTTTTACTTGATTAATACAGGATTAGAAGCACATACAGAAATCAAACATTTTTTACAGAAGAAAGCATGACGAAAGTAGCGACATGGGAAATTATTTGCGATTGCATCATTTTTGGATGTTTTTGTTTAACTTGGTAAACAAATTTGATTTCGACATTTCATTTCAAATAGGATTTTGAGCACATTTTTCTCCTTAATTATTAACACAAAGTCTAAAAAATGCTGAACTGCCACATTTTACATCAATACCTTGCATTTCAGTTTAAAAAAAATTTCAATCTGTTGTAATATCAATAAATACATTTAACACTTACTACACATAAAAAATTCAATCTGTTGTAATATCAATAAATACATTTTACACTTACTACACATAAAAAATTCAATCTGTTGTAATATCAATAAATACATTTAACACTTACTACACACTCTGTGGTAAGCAGTATGACCATCAGATCGGAATTTCAGTAAGCTTTCAGAAATCTCAGAAACTGGCAATGTAGAGAAGTAGTCTCTTCTAATGAAGTTTAATTTCGGTTTTCTTGAATGAAAATCCTGCAATGATAAAAAAATATATATATTGAAAATTCTTTCTGGTTCAAGAAAGACATAAAACTAATCTAGGGAAATTATTAAATGAATTCAAACCTGAATAATAGTGAAACACTAAAATAAAAGAATAACTAATTTTTATTTGTAAAAAAATTAGCACCACACAGAATCATGAAGACTTTTGACCGGTTATTTAAAATGATGTTCTTAAAGTCTCCCCCAATTTTCAGCTCTGTAGGAATTTTTTCGAGGTTGAACCTCCGTTTTGACTGGACTATAACCTGTTTTTAAGAAAGTGTCATTGTTTTTTGGTTTTCTCCCAGTCTTATTTAGGTTAGGTTTGAATTATCGTCGCACTAAAGCTACACGAGGGCTATTGGCGACGGGTGTCGTATTTTAGAGCCACAGTAAACAAACCCTCAAACAAGGTAGATTAGAAACAGCGACACTCACACTGTTTCCAAGAAAACCACATGAGGAGGTAGGGGAAAAATTA
Organism: Hylyphantes graminicola; assembly: GCA_023701765.1. NCBI lineage: Eukaryota > Metazoa > Arthropoda > Arachnida > Araneae > Linyphiidae > Hylyphantes > Hylyphantes graminicola. The sequence goes on from CM043112.1 coordinate 67,984,178, forward strand.
ATTTTGAGGCTTGCGTTATAAGCAGAAGACCTATAGACCAGGAAAATTCTTTCAGTTGATCTTGGGCATTTGTTCATTAGGTGTCGGGATTTTAGGAAACACTTACATGATGCTGGAAAAACAATTTTCTTTCTCAAGCTTATAAAAGATTAACTTTTTGAAGAAAAAAGTGTCAACCTGATGAATTTGCAATGTTTCTGGCAATGAAGTATAATATGCTTTAAGAGGCTTGTTTGAACCTTAAGGAAAAAACTAAGCTTGACCTTTTTTATTTCAAGTTTTAACATTGATGTAGATACCGGGGCGGATTTAAAGATTTGTCGCCAAGTAGGATACGATTGATTTGCCGCCCATGTTACAAAAATTTCCCCCTTCGGGGAAAGGTCCCTGAAAAATAGGGTGGTATGTGCAGTTTAAAATAGATATACACATATTAGAATCGTCCAGGTACCTTAGCACACTAAATTGAAATCGAATTATTAAAACTGTTTTAATATTCTTCTTTCAACTTCGAAATCCGGGAGGAGGGGATACAATTGCCCTCACAGCGGCCATGTTTGCTTTGAAATATTAGCACTATATATATACATTTACGGTTTACACATTAATGTAAGTTATTTGTTTTCTTTCTTAAAAACATTCATATTTTTATAATAATTTTTTATGCCGCACTGCTTTAATTGGTCTTAAAATTCCCAAAAAAATTCGCAGCTCTAGGCTACAGCCTACTTAGAAATCCCGGCCCAGTGTAGATAGCACCAAACACAACTATTAAGAGCCCCATCATACGCAGCATCAGATTTTGAAGCTTCCTCTTCATAGGTATTATGAGGCAGACTTTTAGGATGCACAGACAACATAAAGGTCTGCAGTTAATTTTTCAATCCCCGAACCTGGGACGTTAATTCAAGGCAAGCGTTTTTACCGACCAGGCTACAAAATCCATACTATCATAAACCGTCCATTATACAAACCGTCCATATCATCAGGATAGAAACTTAAACTGTGTAAAATTGGATGGCCACTTTGGACCGTATATCGAGGCACTTTTTACCAAAGACACGCCAGAGAAATGAATGTGTGTATAACCCTAAATTGAATTTTGGAATTCAAAGTATCACAAACTTTGCATGACTTACGTGTTGCACTTGGGTTATTAATTAATATTCAATACTTTCAAATGCTGTAGTCAAATATAATTATTGAATTAATCAAAAAGATAAATTTCCATTCATTATTTGGCTTAAACTGCTTGAATTGAAAAAGAATGAAAACAAAAATGGTTGGTTGGTAGACATATATTTTCAGGCTTGTGTGCTTGAGTACTCGCTTATAAATCATCGTCAAATAGGACAACACAAGACACACACATACACAAATGACAGATGCTGCTATCTGTCTCCACCTCTACAATTTAGACATGTCCCTGAAGGGGAGGGAAATTTTCTCCACTGACCTGTACCCATGGGAAACTGCGCAATGACCGCCCACAGGACTTTCGGACCCAACAGATTTAACGAGCACCTACCCCGCATATACTCGACAAGCACAAACATCCATGCCTTAACGGGATTCGAGCCCAGACCTAGCAGCTTCAAAGGCCAGTGTCTTAACCACTAGGCCGCCGGAACGACAACAAAAATGGTGTTATCCATTTCTCGTCCTCGTAAACAGCTTAAACACAGCCTGCTACATCTCCACGTCTTTGATGGCAACAACTCCAAACGGTTTGTTGTCATTTGTTAACTGGATTTTTGGGGGTTATTTGAGGGCTAATTTTATTTATATGCTTCGCGAAGATAACTATAGTTAAACGCAAAGTTTCCTTGCACGGAAGCCACGACTACGGGCGGAGCAATCAAATGAAGACAAAATAAAACAGCTGAAATTTCCTCTTCATCTGATTGCTCCCCGCGTTTTATAGATCCGTCCATGGTCGTGGCTTCTGTGTAATGAAACTATCAGTATAACTATAAATCCATTGCGATAATATCTAAGTGCAAAAGTGGCTTAAGTCAAAGTTTGAGATGGTGGTATTTGAACGTTTGCTCTTCAAATACCACTTCAGTTATCAATATTTTTGGACAAAAAAAAACTTATAAAAATAGTTCTGAATATTTTCAAATAAGTTTATTCTCAGGAAAAAATACTTTTATCTAGTATAAGTTTGAGTTTCATAAGGGGGGTGGGGCGGCAAAGTTTGGGTTTGGCTCACCCAGCCATTTGTCCTTAGTAGGTTAATATTAGGACCGAGATAGCTTAGCTTGAGAACCTCACAACAATGAAATGTTGTGTATAGTATTTGCTTCGATGCAGGCCATTGCCCTTATGGCTCAAGAGGCCTTGTTCTTTTATTTGCTGTCACACCACGGAGTTGTTTTTTGTGGGCATTAAAGAATGTGCCTCATTTTGACAGTGCAATAACGAATGTTCTTGAAGTTGGATTCGTGAACCTGAATGCCTATGGTTACAGACCTCACAACTATCAAGCAAAAGGTTTACTACACATGTTGCAAATATATAAGGCTTTAATAAAGTGTGGGTCAGGTGATAATTTACAGGCAGAATTAGTTATACATTTTTTGGGATGAAAGATGTGTTTCTGTGTAGTATTTGTTTTAAAACTGGAGTATATAAGCAGTGCCAAACGTTAAGTCCCAGGGCCCCTAGGCACTTGACATTTGAAGCCTCCCCCCCACCATCTCGAAGCTATTTTGGAAATTAAGCATATTATACACTAGTACAAAACATATAATTTTTTAATAGAATTTAATAAAAACACAATGATACAGTATCGTTACAATAGTTATTTTATAAACTCACACAGGGACACAGCAAACTTTATTCTGTGCAAAAGAATGAATGACGTCATCATAGTCAATTGACAAGAGCATTATTTTAACACTTTGTCCAATTCTTTATTCTCTTTAGTGTTGAAAACAACCTTTCGGCTGAGCAGTTTGATGTTGGTGTACACAACAGCATTCGGAGCGCAATTCCTGCGTTTGGATACATGCCCAAAAAACATTTTTCCGACAAGTATTTCACTGTTGGGAAATAGGTTTTCAGAGTTGGGGATTGGCTGTTTTTCAACTTTTTTTCGATGTAATTTTATCTTTCTAAGCTTCCCCTTCCTGACTGGGCCACTAGGCTTGAGCCGAAATAAAACACTTTACACCAGTTATTTGTCAATTTGGACATGCAATAAAGAATGTATATTGTTTTGGCTGTTCATTAAAACATGTGCTTCATTTTGGAAGTCCATTACACCATGTGTGTTGTTTTGGCTGGGTATTCAAGAATGTGCCTCATTTTGGCCGTGCAATAAAGAATGTGCTAGAAGTTGGGTCCTGAACCTGAACGCCTGGTTACAAACCTCACAACTATGCGGCAACTCCCCAGTGTGTTCCAAGCGATGCCTCCGAAGCCAGGACTTGCTGTTAAACCCTCTGCTGCACACTTCACATTTATGAGGCTTCTCACCCGTATGCATCAGCTCATGCTCTCTGAGGTTGTACTTCTGAGCGAAAGTTTTGCTGCACACGCCACAACTGTAAGATTCAAGTCCAGTGTGTGACATCTGGGTGTTTTCGGAGCATGGTCTTGTCTTCGAAGGTTTTCCCACACACTTTGCAAGGGCTTGCCACCGTCGTGGTTCATTAAATGCAGCTGATAGTTGTACTTACACTTGGACTCTTTTTGACACACTGTGCAGCTCTGTCATTTTGGTTGTACATTATTTTGGACGTGCAATAAAGAATGTGTATTATTTTGTTTGCTCATTAAAATATGTGCTTCATTTTTGACGTCCATTACACCATGTGTGTTCTTTTGGCTGGGTATTAAAGACTGTGCCTCATTTTGGCCGTGCAATAAAGAATGTGCTAGAAGTTGGGTCCTGAACCTGAACGCCTGGTTACAAACCTCACAACTATGCGGCAACTCCCCAGTGTGTTCCAAACGATGCCTCCGAAGCCAGGACTTGCTGTTAAACCCTCTACTGCACACTTCACATTTATGAGGCTTCTCACCCGTATGTATCAGCTCATGCTCTCTGAGGTTGTACTTCTGTGCGAAAGTTTTGCTGCACACGCCACAACTGTAAGGCTTCAGTCCCGTATGTGTCATCTGGTGCCGTCTGAGAGTGGTCTTGTCGTTGAAGGCCTTCTCACACACCTGGCAAACATGTGGCTTTCCACCATCATGTTTCATCAAATGCAGCCGGAAGTTGTACTTGTACTTGAACTCCTTCCGGCACACTTCGCAGCTGTACTTCTTCTCGGCTGTGTGGGTCAGGGAGTGGTTGTTGAGATTGGACTTGGACCGGAACGCCTTGTTGCAGATTTCGCAGCTGTAGGGCTTCGCACCGGAGTGGATGTACTGGTGGTTTCTGAGGCTGGCGACTGCGGTGAACACCTTGTGGCAGATTTCGCAAGGGAAAGCATTGTGAGTTAAGGAGTGCTTTGTTAGTTTTGACTTTTGGAAGAATTCTTTGCGACAGATTTCACAGGTATAGGTGGGTTCCTTGATTGGATTCATATTTAGTTTAATTCAAAAGCTTTATGTGGTGAATACTTTGTGGTAGATTTTACAAGGAAATGTTTTAGTTGCTGCTTATTCTAATTTAGACACGTTATCAGTTCCAGTAAATTGGGCAACACAGCATATAATCTCTTTTAAACCACCACTAAAAAAGCCTCCCCCCACACATACCTTTTCCGTCATTTCTAACATTATATGACACTTATCTGCAAAAATGAATGGATAGTTTAACAGGCGATTTCTGAAAACTCTAAATATCGCCGAAGATATAGTTTAGGTTTAGTAGTAACCTGGAAAACGCGTGATTTTGAAGTGCTTTAGGTATATTTAGTTTGCACGTTTTGGTTCTCACTCTGTCTCTATCACCCATGAAAGTAGTTAACACAGTTACAAACGCCTCGTATTTTTAAATTTTGATATAAAAATATGAATGTGGGGGGGGGGGGGTTATACTTTTAGTTTTACTATGTTTAGGAAATAAACATAGTAAATCTCAATTTTCAGTATCGCTAAAGATTCCTCATCTTAGAATCCCGAGGGGGGGGGGGGGGGGTTCTATTTTAAAAAATCCGACACCAGTACGTAAACAATTTTCGAATTCCTATCTTATTATGTAAACAAACTACTATAGGAAATACTAGTGACAAGGAGAGGTCATTCAAGTAATATTTTATTAGATATTTTGCGTGATTATTATTTAAAACTTGGCGATTTATCTATTAATAATTCTCATTTGCATTATACAAATACCAAAAATGTTTTTTAGGCCTAGTTCGTGCTACTGTTGAATAACTTCTCTGGTTCTTTTTCTTAAAGTAGAATAAACTTTAAAACATAGCAATTACATTTTCTTATGTTCGGACAGCTATAAAAAGGGGGCAGATCTTAACTTGGCGAATTTCAGATTTATAATGGAAATTGCCAAGTCTAGATCGAAGTCTTGCACTTATATCGCAATTGTAGACAGAAAATCACAATTTTATCACAGAAAAAAAAGTCTTCTTCCTTAATAGTCGATTTTTTCATCCTCTAGCGTAAATTTTATAACAGTTTTTTTTCCAAATTTACTAGTTTTTCAATTACCTTTGTTTTTTTTTATACACTTATCTTTAGTGATGTTTCAATCATGCAATGTGATACAGTATTTTAAATTGTTCTGGCTTTTTTTGTGATAAAAAAATAATTCAAAAAGTAGTATAAACATCTAGTATTGTTGTAAATAACGACATTATTATAAACATTTTTAATAAACAGCTTAAAAGAACCGTCAATACACGCCAATCTATATAAGTTTTACAATTGCTCTCCAATTTTACTTTGAGGTTGGTACAGATAAAATGCTATCCAATGAATCTGTTAATAATGAGTGCAGTTAAGATGCATACTTGTAATAACATAGAATTTTTAACTTATTTAACGTCACCTGACTGTGGTTCTAAAATACGACGCCCGTCGCCAATAGCCCTCGTGTAGCTCTAGTGCGAGGATAATTCAAACCTAACTTTGACTTATTTAATAAGTCAATTATTCCAAGTTTTCATTTTTACTAAATGCCCACCAATGGTATTGAACATACCCTATGAGTTCATAGTGTAACTGTTTTTCCTTCAAATAAATATCATCTCCTAAAATCAGTTTAAAATTTGCAAGCACAATTGGCTCCTTCATTTCTCAACCTAGACCTAACTCATTGTACTAAAGGTATAGCTATGATATAATGGCCACAGTTTGTTCTTTGGGTACTTTTAAAGGGTTTAAAAATTTAAAATAGGTGCTAAACCTATCAAGTTGTTTAAAATATGAAGTGGAATTTTTCTGTTAAATAACAAATACAGTAAGCTCCTGATTATACAAGGAATTAGGTGGCATGGCATCCGCGGATAAGCGAATTTGTAGATAATCCGCAAAAATAAATAACATTGTTTCTGGGTTTTATAAAAGTAAAGTGGAGTAATAGTAGCATTTTAAGAGAAATCCGCATAAATCATGCAAAGCAGTTCAATTAAAATCGCTGAAGTTTATTCTACAAGTGACTCTTTATGACAAATAGCACTTGATGTGCACCTGACCTGATCTAACACATTTTGACACACACCAGGTTTCCTATAGTCATTTTTATTTAAGTGCATTCCATGTTTTTATAATGTAGTCTTCGTACTTGAAAGAAATGTGTTGCTTTTGGAATGCATTATTCGAAGTTTAAAAACAGGTAAATTTCATTTCTCAGCATTTTGTAAAATTATTATTTTTGCAGGGTATAAAAAGGGTGGATCATGGCCATCGGATAATCCACAAAGCGGATAATCCACCCATGGATAATCAGGAGTTTACTGTATTGTTTATAAGAACGGCTTTCCCATAAAGATGAGTTATATTCAATCCATTGTATCAAAAATTGTTCGGAACATGCTAAACATGAATTACAAAACGGGGAATTTTCAGCTGAACTATATTTCTTCATTTTAAACCTTCTAATTAAAGTAGAGAAAATTTATAAAAGGATGATATGCTCAAAAGAATACAAAATTGTGAATTTCAATTGTTTATTTTATTGTTTATGTTTCATCTTCAAACGATACTATTTTTACATATTTGTTTATTTTCAGAATGAATTGGATCTTCTTCTGTTATTAAAGAATCAACATTTTTCATATGTTCACTAACTGAACTGGCTCTATTTACTAGACTTCAGAGTCTTCAACAGTCTTACTCACACATTCAGCTGCTCTCTGATATTCTTTTTTCTCAAACTGCTATTATTTTAAACATAAATAATTAAAGTTTTATTATATAATTAAAGTTTGACTGTCAAAAGAATCACAAAAAAATTTACTGCCACAAAAATGAAAAAATAAAGCTCACAGATTCATTAATAAAATTTAATAAACCATTAAAATGTTTCCAACGATGTATTAAGGAAAGCTTAACTTTTCTCCAAGCAACACTTGATATTTTATTTGACCATGATTGTAAACTACAAGGCCAATAACCTTTGTGTAGCTCTAGTGTGACATTATTTCAACCAAAACTCTGGGAGTACCACGAAGCATTGTTTTGTGTGTTTTGTGTACTAATACTTGATTGGAAAAGTACACAAAGTGCAATTGTTATTTTCAAATTTTGTTTTATAATAACCACAGTTTTTGACAGACACAGCACAAAAAATGTATACTTGTGGCTCGTGTAACAAGACATTCAACCAACTGGGCAACTTCAAAAGTCACTGCCTGATACACACGGGCGAAAAACCTTTCGTTTGTACGGAGTGCAACAAGTCATTTAGGCGTACTTCCACCCTCAAAAACCACATGTTGACGCACTCTGGGGGAAGGCCGCATGTCTGTGCGGTATGCAACCGGTCATTCTCCCAAAGGTCCACCCTCCAAAGTCACCTGATAATGCACACCGGGGAAAAGCCATTTGTTTGTCGAGTGTGCAACCAGTCATTCAACCACAAGTCCAACCTCAACAGCCACTTCAAGCTGCACATTGGGGTTCGGCCACATACGTGTGAGGTGTGCGGCCGTGGATTCAGCCGCAAGTCCCACCTTACCATGCACCAGCTGGTGCACACCGGAGAAAAACCACATGTGTGCGACATCTGTAATCAGGCCTTCGGCCAGAAGCTCTACCTTCAACGACACCGCCTGACGCATACCAAAGAGAAAAATTACGTCTGTACGGTGTGTGACAAGGCATTCACCCGCAATTCTGGTCTAAGGAAACATATTTTAGTGATGCATAATGGCGAAAGAAGTGTGCAAGAAGTTGCTTCGTGGCAAGTTCCAACTACAAAAGAAATGGAGGGCACACCGGAGATAAACCATTCGTTTGTCGAGTGTGCAACCAGTCAATCAACCACAAGTCCAACCTCAACGGCCACTTTAAGCTGCACAATGGAGTTTGGCCACACACCTGCTAAGTGTGTGGCGGGGGATTCAGCCGCAAGTCCCACCTTACAATGCACCAGCTAGTACCCATGTAAGGAAAACCGCATATTTGTGACTCCTGTTATCATTGATTTAGCCAGAAGCTCTACCTTCAACGACATCGCCTGAAGCATACTTAAAAGAATAGTTATGTCCTAACACAGTGTGACAAGGCATTCATTCGCTATTCTGGTCTAGGGAAACATGCTTTAGTGATGGCATAATTGCAAAAAAAGTGTGCAAAAAGACATTTCATGATAAGTTCTGACTAAAAAAGATATATATTTTGTGCTGGGCAACAAAAAAATCTGCCGATTAATTAATCCACTATGCATTGTAGTCCAAGAGACCAGGACCCCTAGATCTATGTTATTTTCTCAGTAATTAAATGTATCTGATTAGGCAGTGTTTTCAGACACTTTTAGTGTATGCATACTTGCTAAAGTGGACCTATGGCTTATTTACAGGTACCGGGTGCAAAAGGTAATAAAATGTAAGTTAGCATATCCCATTTTCTTAAGCCCATTTTACACCTTGTCACAACTACTTGCAACTCCCATAGGACACTGTGCATTAAAAAGTTGCACTCAATCGTGAGATTTTTTTTATGCGAGCACGACAAAATCTCAGTTGCATGTACCCTTAGCCAATCAGAACTCAGTATTTCTTTGGCTGCATCGTGGCGAACTAGACTTCGCCAACTGGTTGTTTATTTACTTTTTAATACGCCAACTTTCCTTGCTTGCAAAAATCTGCACAATTAAAAATGGGTAGTAAATGGATAGCAAAAATGGAAATTGATCTAATTAAAGAAGTTCGGAAACATAATTTTCTGTTTGATGCAAACGATGCCTATAGTTTAATTTCAAAAAGATGAAACTAGCCAAATTTTGAGATGAATAATTTTTTGTGGAAACCCGAAAAACCAGGTTACCACAATTTGTGAGTTGCAGCTGCAAGTAGTTGTGCAGGTGTGAAATGGGCTTTAACGATGATTTTTACAAATTTGGTTCCTTGAGATAGTGCTAGGATCTTCAACAAAACGGTCATTCTCTCATGACCATTATAGAGCCATCGCGGGCCACCAGATGCTGCCTGGACTCTTGCTCTATTATGATCGATTGTGTTCGAAAATCCTGACACCACTTACAGTGTCTTTATAAGGTTCCAAATCGGGTTTTGCCTTTGATAACACCACGCTAATAGTTTTGTGTAGCTGCAGCTTTTAACATTAGGCGCAATTTACATAAGCCATCGAATCCATGGATTGAAGAGCAAACTCATTTTTTTTCCCTCTTGGGGATTTTCTCCCAGACAGAACTGGAATTGCAAGGTTCGTTGGGGGGTTTTGCAAACCCTCCAATGAAGGAGGGTTTGATGTTTCATTCCATGGATTCGGCCACAGACTATCATTTGGGTTAGAAATCCTGCTCGACCCCTTTTTCCCCAAATGAGGATTTTGGCATTCTGGATTCGATGGTTCATGTGAACGGGCCTATTGAAGTACTTTTATATCGATAGTATAGTTGTTTTATTTATATAAATATTCGAATATATATCCGATGGAGAGGAATTGAAATTTGCTTTCTGCAGTTGCATGTATTTATCATTTAGTTATATACTCGATTTATATGACTTGATAAATTATTTATTAAACATGGTAATATATATTATTATTTATACTTTATTAAATATGATAATACATACATAATATGATAAATTATGTATAAAACATGATAATATATGACGTGATAAATTATTGCAGGATTTTAGAATTGGCACTTCTGTAAACATATTATTGGATATATTATATTAATGGATTGTCATTTATGTTTTATTAGTTTTTTAGTCATTTAATTAAATTAAGTTTGATGTAGATATATGAAATTAGTTTTTTTCCTAATCGATAATTAACCTATCTTGTTGTGCCAGATAGGTTCATACCTAGAAATGGGTACTGTTTATTGTCTCATCTTATCTAACAATTGAAGAGCTTAGTGGAAGAGATGCAAAGTGACATTTTTGAAAATATTGATGAGATTTTTTTTGTCAATTAACGTATTACCTATTTCATCCTTTAAATATATCCAGTTTCCCCTTTTTCATAAACTTAAAGAAAATTTTATTTTTTACCTTTTTAAAAGTGCCGTTTTGAAAGTAGTTCAGGGCAAACGAAAAACTTTAATCCTCATTTTCACCTTTTTGTCACTTAGCACGTTCTTCCACTAAGCTCTTCAATTGAAAGTCATTGAAAACCTAAGCTCTTCAATTGAAGAGCTTAGTGGAAGAAGGTGCTCCGTAACAAAAAAGTCGAAACAAGAAAATAAGGTTTAAAGATTTTAGTTTGCAATTAGATCTATAAAAAATGGTAATTGAAAATGGTAAAAAATTTAATTAACTTAAACATGTTTCCCCCTTTTCCTAATATAAGTTCGTCAATAATTTTACAACTCATTTTTAAGGTTACTTGGTACAATGTCTAAACTTTGGGTATTGAATAGACATATTTTTAATTACAATTTTTTAAGATATTTTGATGAAATCAAACCATTCTAAAAGCTTTAATTTGTGCTGGCATTCTAACATTTGAGAGGCCAATAAAGGTTATTCGAGTGAAGAAAATTGTTGCTGTTTTTAGTCTTGATCTTTTCTTTCTGATTCTTTATCTTTGTTTCAAATGGTACAAGTAGATTTCTTGAACTGTAAATAGCTTTTGATTTACGGAGTCTTTTAAAGGCCATTCTATTGCCATCAGTCTTACCAGGGTTCGTGATTTTTTTTAATTAAAAAAAAATCAAATTAATCAGATTTTTTTTATTTAAATCGGATTATAATCAAATGTTTCTTTTTAAATGAATTTTGAATACATAGTACCAGGCAATTTGTTTTACTAAAATTACTTAACATGTGAGCCTTATTATATGTACAATACCATAATTTAAAAATTAAAAATGTATACCAATACTAAAAATTCGAAATTTCCAATTGCAGGTTTATTGAAGAAAAAAAATCTTCCAAATCAGATACACAAAATATGTCAATTACAAAATATTACTAAAACAGTACATTATTAATTAACCTAATAGTAAATACTTGATTAACAAAAAACTACTAACAATACTTGATAAATTGATAACCTCGTGTTTGAATAATTAGTCTAACTATTTCATTATATGATCAGTCTAGCTGTTGTTAAAATGTTTGAAAATTTTGCAGTGGCACTTTGGCAATTTATCAGTTAGCATTCTGGCATTGTCATGTTAAAAATTGAATGCATTAAATTCATAAGCTTTTTTTTAATCATAATGTCATTATTAAAATATTAATTTTAAAAATTGGTTTAAATTAAAATTTTTAAAAACATCATTGATTTAAATCATGATTTTTTTTAAAAAAATCCATCCATTGACAATGCCACGATTTTTATGATGATTTAAATCAACGAACCCCGAGTCTTATAATGGAAACCTTGAACTCATTTTCAGAAGAACGAATTTCTTCACAATATGCTTGTACTCCAAGCAAGATATTACAAATTAATGTTTCGATTTTTAAAAAAAAGGAGTTTTGGGGTTTTTCGCTTTGAAGTTTTATTCCATAAAATTAATATATCACAAGTTTTCTTGGTAATCATTCTACCAAATCAACTCCATTGTCTTGGGTAATTAAGATTTATGTTTTGATACATTTTGTATCGCACATAATAGTTATTAGTATTAACTGACAACATTCTTACAATTATGCTAAAAAAATACAAATTAACAAAAGCCATTTATTCTGATATTATTTATTATTCTGATTATCATTTTAAAGAGAAAGAATAAATTTATCGTTTTGAGGTTCAGTACGTTCATTCATTATACTAATTTAAAATACAATAATCGTACTTGTTTTGTTAAATTTTTAAAAATGGTTGCTGTAGTAACTAATTTCCTGAGAGCCTCGTGGCAAAAGTCATCAATCGGCAGGATTTATTCAGTTTCTCCTACAGTGATTGGAAATAAAAAATTTTATTTGAATTATATGCAAAACACGTATCTTCTAGTCCAGTGGTTTCCAACCTTTTCTGAACCATCGCCCCTTACTTTAGGTTGACCAACACCCATCGCTCCCCTTTTAATTTTTATGTTATGTCTAATCATAATTTGAGTTAAAGTGTAACTAATAAAGCAGTTTTATTATTTTAAACACTTACTACCGTACATAAAAATAACCAAAGCAGCTTCATATGGTCACTCTTCAATAAAAAAATGTGTATTTTCAACAGATTTTTTAAAGAACAAAAGTGAAATAACTAAAATATTTAAACTGGATTCTGGATAATTTAAGAGAGTTTATAGTAAAAATTGATTGATTGGGTGTGGCTAAAGAAAGTTCTACTGTACAGTATTATTTTAAATTTCTCCCTTTGAATACTCATCGCCCCCCGATCGCCCACCAACTATTTATTGCCCCCTTGATAGCACAAATCGCCCACTTGGAGGCGATCGCCCTCAGGTTGGGAACCACTGTTCTAGTCAAACAAAAATAAAAGCCAAAAATTTTTAAATTTAGTGAACTAGCATGCCTTGGAAGAAAAAACCTTTTCAATGGTTATTAGGTAAAAAAAGGTTTCATATCTTATGGCATTTTTTAGGTTCTTTAAGAAACTAACACTATAGAGAAAATGTATGGTGAATTTCATAGGAATCAGTTGAGAACTTTTAAATTATCCTGCCCGCTAATAAAAAAAAATATAGTTTTGAGATAATCGTGTTTGAAGTTTTGAAAACACAGTTCTGAACTTTATGATTATAGTTGCTCTCCAACTAGTCAGCGATTCTATTGCCATACAAAAGTTTTTTTAAGTTCTTCATAAGTTCACCATACAATATATCCCAAGGTCAGAATTTTAAATGCAGGTAGCGAGAGTCAAATACAAAGTTACAGGCTTAACCCTTTCAGTCCCAAAAATTTACTACACTACAGAAACATCTGATATTCACAAAATAAGCTTATTTTAGGTCAAATATAAGAATTCCATAAGAAAAAAAAATTCATTAAAATTTTTTATGTGGTTTTTGAAATAATGCCAAAATTTTTTAACTGTGGAAAACAACAAATTAAATATATATATTACCTAAAAACACTTCGAGTTATATATTTTAAGGTATCTGACCATATTATTAAAAAAAATTTAGAAATCATTTTAGCCAAAATAGTTTAAATTGTGTTTTAAATATGTGGAACTAAAGTGAACTTATCAAAAATCTGGAGAAATGCTTATTGACTATTTTCCAAATAAAAAAAAATAGTGGTTCTGACTTCTATTGTGATTAATGTAAAATATTGCCTGATAGAACAAAGTGTGAAGAATCGAATGATGTGTGTTTGGATGTCATAACGGGACATAAAAATTTTGAAAAAAATATTGAAAGTGATGATGCCAAATGGCATCACTGGGACTGAAAGGGTTAAATAGCGCTCAAGCTCGATGTGTAAAGGTAGAGCACTTAAATGAGTTTTGAAACAATAAATAAGAATTTCACTCTAACCATTAACAGGCATATAGATGTCAATTTAACTATTTATAATAGGAAAAATGTATTTTTACACGTAAAGCCCCCTTAAGTAATTGATTACAATAACATTTCATATAACAAACAAATGAGAATATATTTCTAATAAAAAAAGAACACATCCAAAGATCAGTCAAAACACTCAACAATATTTTGTGTATTTTGAATAGCTTCAGGAAAATTATAGGTAAAATAGCAGGGACCTGCTGTGGCTAGGCTGCTTCTTTTTCTACCTTCATGCTTGATCTTGGGAGGAGTTGCTTACATTATCATGTTTTTCTGAAGTGTGTTTTTAGAAGTGCTTTTTAAGACTGCTCTTTCGGCTAAATGTCCGGTTACACACTTCACATAAATGAGGTTTTTCTCCAGTGTGTACTAAGAGATGTGTTTTTGTCTTTCTGTTAATGACTTATTACACACTTCACAGACATGTGGCCTTTCTCCAGTGTGTATTAAAAGGTGAATATTTAGGTTGGGCTTGCTTCTAAATGTCTTGTGACATACTTCACAGGTTTTTCCTCAGTGTGTATAAGAGAGTGTTTTTTAAGACTGGACTTATGTCTAAATGTCCGGTTACACACTTCACAGCAATGAGGTTTTTCTCCAGTGTGTATTAAAAGATGTGTTTTTAGGCCAGCTTTATATTTAAATTTCTTTTTACACACTTCCACAGACATGAGGCATTTCTCCAGTGTGTTTTACCATATGACTTGTAAGACTGGACTTGTGTCTAAATGGCTGGTAACACACTTCACAGGCATAAGGTTTTTCCCCAGTGTGTATCAGGAGGTGGCTATTTAGAGTAGACCTTTTAGCAAAGAACTTGTTGCACGCTTCACAGGAATGAGGTTTTTCTCCAGTGTGTATTAAGAGATGTGTTTTTAGGTCAGCATTGCGTTTAAATTTCTTTTTACACACTTCACAGACATATGGCATTTCTCCAGTGTGTTTTAACATATGACTTTTAAGATGAGACTTGTGTCTAAATGGCCGGTAACACACTTCACAAGCATGTGTTTGTTCTCCACTGTGCAACAGGAGGTGAATATCAAGATTATACCTTTTAGCAAAGGACTTGTTGCACACTTCACATAAATAAGGTTTTTTTCCAGTGTGTATGAAGAGATGTGTTTTTAGGTCGTATTTTCTGATAAATGACTTATTACACACTTCACAGATATGTGGCTTTTCTCCCGTGTGTATTAAAAGATGAACATTTAGGTTGGGCTTGCTTTTAAATGTCTTGCTACATACTTCACAGGCATAGGGTTTTTCCCCAGTGTGTATAAAATAGTGTTTTTTAAGACTGGACTTTTGCCTAAATGTCCGGTTACACACTTCACAGACATGTGGCTTTTCTCCAGAATGTATTAAAAGGTGAATATTTAGGTTGGGCTTGCTTCTAAATGTCTTGTTACATACTTCACAGTCATAAGTTTTTCCCCCAGTGTGTGTAAGAGAGTGTTTTCTAAGACTGGACTTGAGTTTAAATGTCCGATTACACACTTCACATGAATAAGGTTTTTCTCCAGAGTGTATTAAGAGATGTGTTTTTAGGTTAATGTCACTGCTAAAAGACTTATTACACACTTTACAGACATGCGGCTTTTCTCTAGTGTGTATTAAAAGGTGAATATTTAGGCTGAGCTTCCTTCTAAATGTCTTGGTACATACTTCACAGGAATAAGGTTTTTCCCCAGTGTGTATAAAATAGTGTCTTTTAAGACTGGACTTATGCCTAAATGTCCGGTTACACACTTCACAGCAATGACGTTTTTCTTCGTTGTGTACTAAAAGATGTGTTTTTGTCTTTCTGTTAATGACTTATTACACACTTCACAGACATGTGGCCTTTCTCCAGTGTGTATTAAAAGGTGAATATTTAGGTTGGGCTTGCTTCTAAATGTCTTGTGACATACTTCACAGGTTTTTCCTCAGTGTGTATAAGAGAGTGTTTTTTAAGACTGGACTTATGCCTAAATGTCCGGTTACACACTTCACAGCAATGAGGTTTTTCTCCAGTGTGTATTAAAAGATGTGTTTTTAGGCCAGCTTTATATTTAAATTTCTTTTTACACACTTCCACAGACATGAGGCATTTCTCCAGTGTGTTTTACCATATGACTTGTAAGACTGGACTTGTGTCTAAATGGCTGGTAACACACTTCACAGGCATAAGGTTTTTCCCCAGTGTGTATCAGGAGGTGGCTATTTAGAGTAGACCTTTTAGCAAAGAACTTGTTGCACGCTTCACAGGAATGAGGTTTTTCTCCAGTGTGTATTAAGAGATGTGTTTTTAGGTCAGCATTGCGTTTAAATTTCTTTTTACACACTTCACAGACATATGGCATTTCTCCAGTGTGTTTTAACATATGACTTTTAAGATGAGACTTGTGTCTAAATGGCCGGTAACACACTTCACAAGCATGTGTTTGTTCTCCACTGTGCAACAGGAGGTGAATATCAAGATTATACCTTTTAGCAAAAGACTTGTTGCACACTTCACATAAATAAGGTTTTTTCCCAGTGTGTATTTAGGTCGTATTTTCTGATAAATGACTTCTTACACACTTCACAGACATGTGGCTTTTCTCCCGTGTGTATTAAAAGATGAACATTTAGGTTGGGCTTGCTTTTAAATGTCTTGTTACATACTTCACAGGCATAGGGTTTTTCCCCAGTGTGTATAAAATAGTGTTTTTTAAGACTGGACTTTTGTCTAAATGTTCGGTTACACACTTCACAGACATGTGGCTTTTCTCCAGAATGTATTAAAAGGTGAATATTTAGGTTGGGCTTGCTTCTAAATGTCTTGTTACATACTTCACAGTCATAAGTTTTCCCCCCAGTGTGTGTAAGAGAGTGTTTTCTAAGACTGGACCCGAGTCTAAATGTCCGGTTACACACTTCACAGACATGTGGCTTTTCTCCAGAATGTATTAAAAGGTGAATATTTAGGTTGGGCTTACTTCTAAATGTCTTGTTACATACTTCACAGTCATAAGTTTTTCCCCCAGTGTGTGTAAGAGAGTGTTTTCTAAGACTGGACTTGAGTTTAAATGTCCGATTACACACTTCACATGAATAAGGTTTTTCTCCAGTGTGTATTAAGAGATGTGTTTTTAGGTTAATGTCACTGCTAAAAGACTTATTACACACTTTACAGACATGTGGCTTTTCTCTAGTGTGTATTAAAAGGTGAATATTTAGGCTGAGCTTCCTTCTAAATGTCTTGGTACATACTTCACAGGAATAAGGTTTTTCCCCAGTGTGTATAAAATAGTGTCTTTTAAGACTGGACTTATGCCTAAATGTCCGGTTACACACTTCACAGCAATGACGTTTTTCTTCGTTGTGTACTAAAAGATGTGTTTTTAGGCCAGCTTTATGTTTAAATTTCTTTTCACACACTTCCACAGACATGAGGCATTTCTCCAGTGTGTTTTACCATATGACTTTTAAGACTGGACTTATGTCTAAATGGCTGGTAACACACTTCACAGGCATATGGTTTTTCCCCAGTGTGTATCAGGAGGTGGCTATTTAGAGTAGACCTTTTAGCAAAGAACTTGTTGCACACTTCACAGGAATGAGGTTTTTCTCCAGTGTGTATTAAGAGATGTGTTTTTAGGTCAGCATTGCGTTTAAATTTCTTTTTACACACTTCACAGACATATGGCATTTCTCCAGTGTGTTTTAACATATGACTTTTAAGATGAGACTTGTGTCTAAATGGCCGGTAACACACTTCACAAGCATGTGTTTGTTCTCCACTGTGCAACAGGAGGTGAATATCAAGATTATACCTTTTAGCAAAGGACTTGTTGCACACTTCACATAAATAAGGTTTTTTTCCAGTGTGTATTAAGAGATGTGTTTTTAGGTCGTATTTTCTGATAAATGACTTATTACACACTTCACAGATATGTGGCTTTTCTCCCGTGTGTATTAAAAGATGAACATTTAGGTTGGGCTTGCTTTTAAATGTCTTGCTACATACTTCACAGGCATAGGGTTTTTCCCCAGTGTGTATAAAATAGTGTTTTTTAAGACTGGACTTTTGCCTAAATGTCCGGTTACACACTTCACAGACATGTGGCTTTTCTTCAGAATGTATTAAAAGGTGAATATTTAGGTTGGGCTTGCTTCTAAATGTCTTGTTACATACTTCACAGTCATAAGTTTTTCCCCCAGTGTGTGTAAGAGAGTGTTTTCTAAGACTGGACCTGAGTCTAAATGTCCGGTTACACACTTCACAGACATGTGGCTTTTCTCCAGAATGTATTAAAAGGTGAATATTTAGGTTGTTCTTGCTTCTAAATGTCTTGTTACATACTTCACAGTCATAAGTTTTTCCCCCAGTGTGTGTAAGAGAGTGTTTTCTAAGACTGGACTTGAGTTTAAATGTCCGATTACACACTTCACATGAATAAGGTTTTTCTCCAGTGTGTATTAAGAGATGTGTTTTTAGGTTAATGTCACTGCTAAAAGACTTATTACACACTTTACAGACATGTGGCTTTTCTCTAGTGTGTATTAAAAGGTGAATATTTAGGCTGAGCTTCCTTCTAAATGTCTTGGTACATACTTCACAGGAATAAGGTTTTTCCCCAGTGTGTATAAAATAGTGTCTTTTAAGACTGGACTTATGCCTAAATGTCCGGTTACACACTTCACAGCAATGACGTTTTTCTTCGTTGTGTACTAAAAGATGTGTTTTTAGGCCAGCTTTATGTTTAAATTTCTTTTTACACACTACACAGACATGTGGCATTTCTCCAGTGTGTTTTAACATATGACTTTTAAGATAGGACTTGTGTCTAAATGGCCGGTGACACACTTCACAGGCATGAGGTTTTTCTCCACTGTGTATCAGGAGGTGAATATCAAGATTAGACCTTTTAGCAAAGGACTTGTTGCACACTTCACAGGAATGAGGTTTTTCTCCAGTGTGTATTAAGAGATGTGATTTTAGGTCAGCTTTTATTTTAAATTTCTTCTTACACACCACACAGGCATATGGTTTTTCTCCAGAGTGATTCCTGAGGTGAATGTTAAATTGGGACTTGTAACTAAACATCTTATTGCACACTTCACAAGTGTACATCCTTTATTTGTTGTGGTTCAAGGATAGTAGTTGAGGAACCGAAAGTTTTGGAGTTCTGATAACTATTCTGAAACATAAAAAAACCTTGTAAAATATTTATGTAAGCAGTTAAAATATTCAATATGCAGGCTAATTAAAATATAATATTGTGATTGCCAACAGCTGTAACTGTATACTGAAAAATAATTCAGCTACAAGCGAAAATTTGTCGAATGGAAATGTCGAAAATGCTTCTATATTCATTAGTTATGCTGGCAAATTTTCAAATTTAACTATTACTTTTATAAAAAACTAATAATTTTGAAATCGTTAATGTATAGTTCTAGTTAATCATCTTTTACCACTTTGCCTCAGAAGAAATGCCTCTTTGGTTAAGTATTATGGCAAACAATGTGGTCTTGCAGACAAAAATCGAACCTCTGCTTCTTTGATGAATCGGTGCAATGCTCAGAGGTTTGAGAGAAACAATAAATTCAGCATGACGGCCTGTCCAATGTTCAGGGGGGGAAAGAATGGAATCATAAAAAACAAACTCATCACTTGACCAGGGTTCTATATTACGAGGCGTAATTGGATGTGTTGGCCGTAGTTAGCCATAAGAGGCTATGCCTGGTAGTTTAGAACCTTGGTCAAGAGACGAGTTTCTTTTTTATGAATCCATTCTTTTTTTTAAAAAAGAAACTTGTCTCTTCACCAGGGATCTAAATTACGAGGCGTAATTAGCTGTGTTGGCCGTAATTGACGACGCCTTGTAATTTAGAACCCCGGTCAAGAGACGAGTTTGTTTTATGATTATTCTTTTTCATGATTATTTTTAAGAATTCTATATTTTTTATGATACCATTCTTTCCCCCCTTCTTGATTAGTAAGTGTCTCAATTTTTGAGGCATTTGGATTACTCATTCAAGCTACAGACCACTCGGAATAGCGAGTGTTATTTTATAACCACCCTGTATATTAAAGAAAGTCGTGTTAGTTCGACTATTTATAACTCAAGAACGGTTCATTTCCACACAGAACACCCTGTCAAAGTGAACAAGCAAGCTGACCTTCCTATTTTTGTTAAGCAACTGGCGCTTGAAATTGAAGAGTACATTGGGAAGAACCACTTGATTTTTTAGCAGTCTTACCTTATGTGTCTGCTTGGCAGACATTGGCGACAGGAAACCGGTTTTTCTGTTCGTTCTTCATTTATTTGCGTTACAAACGTGTTACTCGGGTCTGCTGATCTCTGGCGTGAATCAGGGTTGCCGCGAAAGAAAAACAAAGCGAGTACTTTATACCAGTTTAGCCGATTTCTCGCTATCATAGGCCTATTGAGGAAAGCCTTCTACGAAATGAAGTGGTTTTCCCCTTGTACTCTTCAATTATCTCGGCTGATGCTATTGAGGAAGACACTAGGGTTACTAGAATATCTGCGTATGAGGGTTGTGACATGATCCTCTCACCTGATTGGCTGGAGCATAGCTATGCTCCCGAGATACAGAGCTGTTATTTTTTCCCCGTAGACATTACACGGTGACTCAGCGAAACTCTTCTAAATCGCATCTAAACGATATAATCAAAGGAACTTAACCACTTTTTATTATTGATTTTGTTTTTAATGATCTATATTCTCCAAGATTTATTCTTTTTTGGATTAAAATTCTTAACGATAAAGCTGTAATCTATGTTTTAATACCGGCGTGTGTCATTGCTATGGAATACAAAAGTTGTTTAAACTCGGTAAAAGTGTATAAAGCTTTACTTTTTAATCTTTGTATTGTAAATTAAACATTTGGTGGACTATTACATTTATAAAAATAGTATTTTTTATCATTATACTACCAGAAAATGCCATTTTTAATGTTGAAGCTAGCAGACGGTATTTGGCATGCGTTGGCGGAACAATAGTTGGCGGGGTAACGTAAAAAAACCGCAAATCAAAGTCATTGCTTACTTGAAAGTTGAAAACATTCTTATATCTTCCAAACTAAGCAACAACATAATGTTTATATGTGTAAAACTGGAATCAATAACTTGTTTCGTTTTATTGGCGAGTTTGGCTGAGCAATAACGATTCTAGCATGGCACACCTGCTAAGCTCCTTGGCGTTACCCTGTACAGCACACAGTGTATTGAAGGTATCCTAGGCCAGACCAATTGAAGAGTACACGAGAAGAATCGCTTGATTACGTAGAAGGCTTTCCTCAATAGCCTCTTTGGGGATGATAGCAAGAAATCGCCCAAACTGGTGTAAGGAACCAGTTACTCGCTTTTTTATCTTTCGCGCCAACCCTGTTCACGCCAGAGATCAGTGGAACGAGTCACACGTTTGTACCGCAAATGAAGAACCAAAAGAAAAACTGGCCAATGTCCGCCAAGCAGACACAATTACGAAAAGACTTTAAAAAAATCAAGCGGTTCTTTCCGTGTACTCTTCAATTATCGGCACGAAAAAAATGGAGACGCTGGCTATAACATAAGCCTAACCGATTAATACCTCAATTTGCATTCCTATTAAAAGAAAGACTATACCGTAATATTACATTTTGCGAACTCAATACTACTTGACTTGATACTTACTACTATGTCAATTTGAAGTACTTGCTTTGCTCTAACCTTTTATATTCTTGTAATTTACGGCTCCGCTTCAAGCTTCAATGGTTTGTTTGTTGATTGGTTGGTTGACATATATTTTCAGGCTTGTGTGCTTGGTCGCAAGGACCCGCTTATAAGCCATCGTCAAGTAGGACAACACAAGATTAACACAAACACTCATGACAGAAGTTGTCATCTGTCTCCACCTCCACAATTTAGACATGTCCCTGAAGGGGAGGGAAATTTTCTCCAGGAACCTGTACCCATGTTGTACTGCGCAATGACCGACCACAGGACTTTCTTTACCAACAGATTTTACGAGCACGTACTCCGCATATACTCGGTAAGTCTTCAGTGGCACCGGGTCTCGAACTCTCAATCTCCCGATCTTGAGTCTAAGATCCTGAACACTAGGCTCCTTACAGCCGCTTGTTTGTTGACAATGTAAACTTGGTAAGGGGACTTTTACTTACTGGCCTGGAATGAGCACGTTTCAAGTCTTGAGTGGCAACGGAGGTGCTGAAAAAAAAATATTTCTCGAGCCTCAATTAATAAATCAAAATGAGCCATCAAATTATTTTTGTTTAAACCCTGAATGTCATCCTGAATAACAACAGAAATGGTCAAATAAATTCTTTCTTGATCATTGATTGGTGAATCAATGTCACATTGAAAAAAGGATACGAATCATAAGTAGTTTAGAACTGAAAGCTGTGGAAAGAACGTCATCTGGAAAGTGCTTCATTCGATTCGTACTCTGTTACCACGGGACATTTATTTACCAATCGAGGCTCGAGAAAGAATTTGTTTTCACTTCTGTTGCCTCTCAAGACCTGAAACATGCCCGTTAGAAAACTCATTTTCAAACACCTAAACAAAAGTAATTCCAGACAAAATTGAAAACAAGGCCGCTAAAGGTGTTACAATTCACGACTTGAAACTACCCCATTTTGACGTTAGGCGGCTCTGGTATTGTCTTTATCATCTGACTCATTAAAGACCAGAAAGTAATAATGGACGATGGCAGAAGAAATTGTAAACAAAGCAATCAAAAACGGAACTGTAGCTCGAAGCGATGCAAAATAGTATTTTTAATCATTAATAAACGTAAAGTGGATAGCGGATCTAAGTTAGCATCAAAATAAATATTTGGGTAACAATTTTTCTCTCCTTAAGATCTGTATGGGTAGGATTGGACCATTGAGTATATTTAGTGTTACTGTTAAGTTTATTATTCTACTACCACCTAGCTAACAAACATTACGTAAATAGTCTCCGTTTTAATTTTTTTTTAATATTTATAGTTTTTTCACACCCACAAAAAGGAAAATAAATGTAGAATTGGCGACAAATTATGAAATGTCGCCAAATCCGGGACCTAAAGATTACTTTTTCCAAGTTATGATTTGTGAAAATATTTGATGATTTCTTGGTAGAAAAGTTAATCCCTGCAGCAAATCTTGTCAGGCTAATTATTAGGAAAGCGTCAATTCAAAAAGTTTCAGTTGTTTAAGCCTCATTTTTTGTATTGCTTGATTCCAATTTTTCAATTAATACTAACGGAAGCCAATTTTTATATAGTAAAAAAGAGAAAATTTTCGAATTCCAAAACACGTTATTTTTCTGTTTGTGCTTAAATGTAACAAAGTCTTTGTCCAGTTGTACTTAGATAATGCCTCAAAATAATTGCTAATTCTCAGTATAACTGTATTGAGGTCTTTTAAGTTTTAGTTCAGGGCGGTTTCGGTAAACCCAATCTTGACACCTCACAATTTTTACCTGTTTGTGATAAAATCATGGTAATATCCGTCATTTTAATAGTTTCAGGGTTAGACTGTACTTGAGATGCCCCTTGCGAAGCTGGGCGATGTTATTTCTTTTATGGGAGCTATAATACTTTAATGAATACTTTACAAGCTGGAGACAAATTGAAAATTGTCATCCTTAATCTGGTATGAATATACTTGAAACTGTGGTTTTCTTACCTCTTTATTTGCTTAGTGTTTACATGGTTTCTTGAATTAATTGTTTTTCATTTGAAGGTAATCAGTTTTGCTTTTTGTCACCAGCCCAATCTGTTTTAAATATGAGCTGAAAATGTTTCTGTTAAATTTACTTTTTTCTCTCAATAATAGTGTCTTTACTACTTTGATTGCTTTGCAGATAAGTTGTTGGGACAAAGATTTCCTGTTCTCCAACTGGTTATTATAACATTAATCACAGTTTAAAACTACTAAGCCCACTATCTTGTGTTACTCAATATAATGTTCTCCCAGCTATCTTTACTTTTACACAGTTCATTTAAATGCAATTTAGCTGGATAGGGAGATTGCACATTTTAATCTGATGAACTTTAAATCATTTTTTCAATTAGTATATAATTCCTACTTCCATGCCAGGCCGCTTCTATTTGTGTCACCCTGTACAAACCGTCTTTTTGACCACTGTGTTTTTGTCGAATCCAGACGCAGCGGGGGCTGGGGAGTCCAGTCGGTTAGGCCAGGGATGCAGAATATGTCCGATCCGGCGATCCTAGATCGGGGGAAATTTTAGCCTTCTGGGGAAATTTTGTGGAAAATATTCAATTATTTTCGATTTTAACAATGTATTACAAAATTCCCTGACCAGCCATTCGTTTTCCGTTTAAAAACTTATCGTAAATTTACTTTTTAATTTTGTTCTTTCTTACAAACCAAAATAGCGTATCACGTTTGTATCCTAAATTCAGCATATCATCGCGGTTGATCGCAATTTTTACGGTGCCCGGAATTTGGTGAAACTAAACTTAAATTTCAATAAACAACAGGTTAAAATATCAGGTTTTAATAATGAAGATAAAAAAATGTCAATCAAAATCAGAAGATGAATTAAGATTAGATTACACTAAGATGTCTTCAAATCTCTGCCTGCCAGTGCAATTTCCCATTAGAAGAAATTCTATATTGGTGAAAACTAAGCTTAAATTTTGATAAATAACTAGTTTAAATGTTGGATATTAATAATAAAGATAACAAATTTTAATTAAAAATTGAGGATGAATTAAGATTAGATTACATTGAGATGCCTTCAAATATCGATCAACGGCCAGTGCAATCCCCCACTAGAAAACCATTTACCGTGACAAAAAAAAATTGTAGTTCAATAATGTTTCCTGATTTACTTATTTTGCCGCCTAGTACTTTTCACGAAATCTGCTGATGACGTCACATTGCATCAGGAATAAATGACAGTTCTGTGGCTTTGCATGATCTGATCGGAAGAGTATCTTTTGTAGGTCCGGTTCAGGCCAGTCGGACAACCACATTTATTTTTTATCATCAAGTGTCGGTGGGTGAGTCGTGAACACAATAATCGCTTGAAAGTTAAAATTCTTTTTGTTTACGTTTGAACTTTTTTTTTCTATACCTAAAGGTAAATACAGAATTTATGCAAGTCTAAAATATATGGTAACATTTTGGGGGAAATTTTCAATCGGATTGGGGGAAATGTTTGGAGTTAAAACATTTTCTGCATCTCTGGGTTAGGCGTCCACCTGGAAAGCGAAAGGTCCTAGGTTCAGGTCATTGCCAAAATAACAGCCAATCTATAAACGGCCCATGCAGCCAAAATGTCCGACGAATAATACCTAGTGCTGCTTACGATGTCGCCCTTAACCGTTACGTTGGGTGCCTTTTCAGGTGTCGGCTCGTCACTTGAGTGTGGTTGCAGCAATCTTCATTTCTGAAGATTTTTGGTGAAGAAATCTTCAGAAATGAAGTCTTTCTGAAGATTGCTGGTGAAAATAGGTACATGAAGTTAGTGTTTACATTAACAGTTAGCTCAATCTTTGGCACTCAACTTATTAATAATGTAATCATATTTTCACAATCAGGACATTTTATTCCCCTCTACCCAATAATTTTTCGCACAAAATTTCAAATGATCTAACTGATAATAAACAACTAATAATATAGAAATAATTAATAGATAGCATTATCATTAAAGAAATATAATACAAAGAACTTTTAGGCATTTTAAAGTAATTTTGATGTTTTATGCAAAAACTATTCAGAAAAAATGTTGTAAAATCTTTATTTTATTAATATATTTTCTTTTTTTTTTCGGTACTGCAACAGAAAAGCAGACATTTTGGCGAAACATACTGTGAGATAGAAAAAGTGGGACTATACCACCAAAAACAGGACGCCTGGTCATATTACTAACTAAAGATGTACACTTGTGAATTATGCAACATGTCTTTTACTCAAAATGCACATCTGCAAACTCATCTCCTAATGCACAGTGGAAAAAGAGCATTTGCATGCGAGACATGTAACAAGTCATTTAGTCGGCAGTCTTATCTTAAAAGGCACCTTCTAGTACATAGTGGCGAAAAGCCGTTTGTTTGCAATGTCTGTAAGCGGTCCTTCCGCCACATGGACAATCTAAGAAGTCACATCTTCACGCACACCGGAGAAAAGCCGCATTCTTGTGAAGTTTGTCAAAAGTCATTCAGGCAGAAGTCCCACCTTAAAAGTCACCTCCGACTACACAGCGGGGAAAAGCCACATTCTTGTACAGTGTGTAATAAGGCGTTCAGCCAACGGTCCCACCTGAAGAGCCACTTCTTGGTGCACAGTGGAGAGAAAAGGCACGTTTGCGACGTGTGTAACATGGCGTTTAGCCATCGATCCAACCTCAAAAGCCACCTTGTGACTCATACGGGAGAAAAACCGCATTCATGTAATGTGTGTAGCAAGTCATTTAACCACAGGTCCCATCTTACACGACACCTGGTTACACACAGTGGGGAAAAACCGCATATTTGTAACGTGTGCGAGCAGGCATTTAGTCACAAGCATTACCTGCAGAGACATCACTTGAGCCATACCAAAGAAAAACCGTATTCCTGTGAGGAGTGTAACAAGACATTTAGCAGCAAATTTGTTCTCGAGAATCATCGTTTGACTCATACTGCAGAAATACAGCTGTGATGTGTGCAGCAAGGTATTCTGTCTCAAGCACCATCTACAAAGGCATATCTTAACACATTGAATTGCCACCCCGGTGGCGTAATCGTTAGGATGCTAGCCTTTGGAGCTGCTGGGGTCTGGTTCGAATCCCGGTAAGGCATGGATGTTTGTGACCGTCAATAAATGTTGTTATTTGTCTATGTGTTTGTGTTGTGCTTGTAAAAACTCTTGTGCTTGTAAAAACTCTTTCTTTGTCTGTCCGACTTGGCGAAAGCTCATAAGCGGTTCTCTGAACAAGCACTCAAGCTGTAATATATGTGTACCTACCATACC
This sequence comes from Hylyphantes graminicola, assembly GCA_023701765.1. NCBI lineage: Eukaryota > Metazoa > Arthropoda > Arachnida > Araneae > Linyphiidae > Hylyphantes > Hylyphantes graminicola. Next base: position 68,011,179 of record CM043112.1, read on the forward strand.
ATATATTGAGTTTGTTTTGCAATATTAGTTCCCTACACTTGTAGTTCATGGGCCGAGGTATGGGTCAATTGAATGTCATTAAAACTGGCAATTCACAGATGAAGAGTACAGGGGATAAACCGCTTTATTTCGTAGCAGTATAAGCTCAAGCTTTATCTCGTAGCTTTGGCGATGATAGCGAGTAATCGCCTAAACTGGTGTAAAGAAACCAGTTTCAAGCCATTTTTTACCTATATTCACACGATGCACGATTCTGACTATTGGACTAAGCAAAGAAGAAAGAGAGAAACTGGTTTTCTGTCGCCAATGTCCACCAAGCAGAGAGAATAATGGGACAACTCCTAATAAATCAAGCAGTTCTTCACTTATTCCCCTGTACTCTTCAGATGTGATGAGGCTTTACAGATCTGACGAAGAAATGTAACTAAAATATCAATCATCGGATAAAATTTCAAAATATGGTGGAAAGCTATGTTATGAGGTCTTAAGCAAATGTTTATAAAATAGCTGTGACAGTCTTATTATGGGCAACAGGTCAAATTTTAATAAACCTTACTGATCATACTAATTTATAAGAAAATTATATGTATTTCTGGTAATGTCAAACTGAAAACCATTCCTTCACATCTGGAAAAACTGTGAGTTGATATAAAATATTATTTATTACCATTAATTTTAAGGGTGCATTAACAATCAAAATTGCACATATTTAAATACTATATTAAATATTATTGAAAGTAAAAGTCAGTTTCTTCACATTGCTTTTTTCGTCCCATTTTTATTTCTAAACTTCAATGGGTCAAGTTGTTGTTTTTTCCAATTTTTTTTAAAAAACCATCTTACTTGGTGCAATGTATGCTATAGTTGTTGTATTTTAAAATTTGGTAAACATTGTATTGTGGTATTTTATTTATGATCCATGGCCCTCGTGTAGCTCTAGTGCAACGATTTTCAAACTTTCATATTTATGATCCAAAATAAGTAAATTAACTATTTTATTTTTCGGATTTTGTTAAGAGGATATTTTTTTATTTTTGCCAATTATTAGTGATCAGTATATGTAGTTGTATGTAACTTACCAAGATTCACAATAAAATATGTTTTAATTACCCTTTTTTTTTTGTATTTTCTTTGCGGGTTTTTACCACAGGACCTCTTTTACATGCAGGAAGTGCTTTCATATTTTTTTTTTGGCTTAAGAATATTAGTTTAGACATAAAACCTCAGTTTTATAGCCCATTCTTTCTTTCTCATATTAGGTGAAGATACAAAAATGTCCACCCCCTCCATTCTCTTCATTAATTCAGTTTTAAGCATTTGATTTTAAAAAAAAAGTGTATAAACTCGAACTTATATAAGAGCACGGGCTAATACAGTTAAGCCTTGATAAGAGCTGACCTACTAACCCCCTCCCTGATGGCTCTCCGGTGGCCGAGAGGTGCAAGCGATTAGCCTCACACCAAGAAGGTTCATGATCCTTGTCCTAGCTCTACTATAGACGTATTCGTGCTGGTGGAAAAAATTCACCGGGGTGCCCGAGTACACTGCGATATACGTGCTCGTTAAATCTGTGGAGTCGAAAATCCCGACGGCTTTAGCGTACGATGTCGCTCAAAGCTCCGCTGGGTGCATGCTCAGGTGTCGACTTCGTCACTTGACCAGGGTTCTAAACTACGAAGCGTAATTGGCTGTGTTAAAGCTCCTTAAGAAGGCTAGACGTAAAAAGTCGGAATCGATTTAATTTCCGATTACCCTTCTTGATTATTGTATAAGTTGACAGTTGACACTCCCTACCCTAACTGTCACATGTACGGGATGTCCCCAATCTACTACCTGCTTTTAAAAGTTAATAAAAGAGAAATGGATAGAGATGTTAACACAATTCTTGAGAAAACGAATGAGTCATGTCTAAAATTTGATATGGAAAACTTTATTATGTCATGTTTATAATGTTATCACACATTATGTTCCATTTAACCGAAAGATGGCGCTTTAATACCGTTTGTTGTCTGTATGAAAGAACTAGGCATGTGTGCGTATAGACCAAAAATTAGGACCAAGGTCATAAATGTACAGTTCCTGCCACGTGCCCTTCTATTTGGTGCATACACATTCCTAGTTCTTTCAAACAGCCAACACATCTGTCCATTTATAATGTTTAATCAAGCGACATCTTTCGATTAAATCGAACATAATGAAGTATAATAAACATAACTAACATAATAACGTGTTCCACACTGTATACTATATTAGAGCCTGTTGACTAGATTAGACCACACATTGTAGACTAGATTATAATAGTAATCCTGAATAGAAATCCAACTTTTTAAAAGGGGGGGGGGGGGGGTCAAGTTTCATGTCGCAATAGGTATCAGTTCCACAGAAATGAAAATAAGGTATCAATTGGTGATATACGTCCAAAGGACATCAAATAATGTGGAACCAAACCAATCACGTTTTTATATCAATCACAGGAACCAATGTGTGGGTTCGTCACATACTAGCAACCTCATAAAACATCCAACGCCAGAGAGCGCCCATTACTAAAGCAAAGTAAATTTATGTACCACTATACATTTTTCTGGATTTTGCTCTTGAGAAAACTGAGAAAATATAGCACGCAATTTTAATATTCATACAAAATAACTGTATTGACTGTACGAATAACTGTATTGCCAACACGACCGCAGCATCGAGTTACTAAGGGGTGGAGGAAGCTTGTCTACGGAAAGCTTCGGCGGCTCGCGTCCCAGCACCTATCACGTGACTCGTAGAAAAAGGTAGTACTATTTGGCACTGAATCTCTTTTTTCTTGGCGAGAATCGGTTACTTTCAAGCGCCTGAATGAAGTTTTTCACGCACAGCGCCTATCGGAATGTCAACAATGCGTGTATTGCCAAGTATTTCAAGCGATTTCAAACGCGAAATGAGTGCCGAATACCATTATATAACTAATTAATATAAAAATATCGTACTATAAGTTATTATAGTTAAGGAAAACGCAATTTTAAATCCCCAAAAAAATCTCGCGTTTTCAAGTTTTTTTTTTCATTATTTTAAGGCAGTTTTGACAAAAATAACCAATTATTTATAAATGGGGTCCTTGCAAAGATGGAACAACAAGTTAGCATTTAGAGGGTTATGGTTTGAAATTATAAAAAACTATTTATGTAGTTTTTAAGGTAGTTTGCCAAAGTTAAATATACGATGTAAAAAAAAAGAAGTCTTCTGAAGCGTGGTACTTGATGTGCAAGTTCTATTGATAACATTTCTGATTAAGTTAAAAGCAAATTTAAATAAACTGAAAATTAAGTGTATTTCCTATATGTAATAGAGCTTCTTAAGCACCTTACTACATCAAATATGGTTTATTTTGCATGTTATTAAAACAGTTTGATTTAGAAATTAAACTATTAATGAAATATTTTTTGTATCACATTTCTTACATACATATATATTTGGAAACGATTTTTTAAAAAGAAATGTTAAAAATACTTTGTTTTGTTTGATAGTATAAACATTGATAAGTAACTGCGACAAAATTAAGTTGCATATAAATTACTTTTTATTTTCCTTAGATATAATCTCTTTTAATTTCTATTTTTCTTTTCAAAAACAATATAATTCTACATCATTTCAGACAAAATTAGTACAACAAACTACTTTGCATAAACAAATACTAGTTTATTACTAATGCATATTCAAACTATTCCAAACAATTTGTGTGAAAAATATGGTAATAATATTGTGGCATTCAATTAAATCTTTTAAATAATTAATGGTAAAATTTTTATGATGCCTCCAAGCTTGGAAGTATCAAAGTATTCTGATAAAAAGTGCTTTGAACAAATCTTGCTACATCTTTGTTGCTTTGAAGTCAGCTATTTTCATTTTTGACACCAATAGCTTACATCTCTCAGGATCTTTTGGGAAACTAAAAAAAATAATAAATAAAATGTGTGTACAATAAATTTAGTTTTTATTATAAATACACAACAATTTATTAATTTACATGTTAAGATATTAGGATTTATTTAGATACGTTCAAATGAAGCCAAAAAACTATATAAGTAATTTAAGGGGCCATAGGAGTCTTGGAAATGTGCAAAGAAGGTACTACAAAGTATTGTTTGATCTTTCATGTAATTTTTTAACTACTCAATATATAAGTATATTTTTTATGAAATTCTATAAGATTTATTTAATATAAAACAAATTTTAAAATTTACGAAACTTTAGCCAAAATTAAAATAAATGATATTGAACATAAAGGTATTTGAAGTTGAACACATTGGGATTAGGCTTGCGCCTTGCGCGGCAAATTTTGAGGTCAAAATTGAAAAAATGACCAAGAAAATGACTTTATATTGCACAAATATGCACAAACTAGAACTTATACCTAAATTCTCATCTCAATTTTAATTAGAAATTATTTAGAAAAAAATTAAAATCAAAATTTAAAAAATTTTAGTAATTTTTCAAAAAAAAGTTCTTAAAAGAATTGCTAATTAAAATTGAGCTGAGAATTTAGGTATAAGTCCTAGTTTGTACATATTTGTACAATATAAAGTCATTTTCTTGGTCATTTTTTCAATTTTGAACTCAAAATTTACCGTGCAAGCCTAATCCCAATGTGTTCAAATAGCTTTATGTTTAATATTAAATAAATCTTATAGAATTACATATAAAAAATATGACCCCTTAATCATTTATATATTTAAATAAAAAAATATTCAAAATTTAAAACAAAACGAAACCAAAACTCCTCAATACAATTTGTAAAAATATATTTGCATAATAAATAAATTTAAGTTTTTATAACTTAAGTTTTTAAAATACAAATATGTTTACTAGTTACTTATACATTGTATTTTTATATATTTTTTGCACAATCTTCTAATATTGAAAGTACTATTCAAGACTAACTACAAGTTTCACACTTTAATACCAAATTGTAAGCATCTGATATAACCTTTGTATTTTGAGTTATCAATTTATTTAACCCATACTAAGTTCCTAATCACTAACTCAAAACCCTCACTAACGATGCATTCGCACCCACAACTTAGCAATGAAAATCTACATACAAAACGAACTAAGAAAAATTTTAATTAGTTTCCGGAACAAGTAAAACAAATCTTGGTATAAAATCTGATATAAATATATTTTAATAAGTTAATAAACTAAAATAAATTACTTTTGTTGCTGTTTAGCTTACGTCCAATAGAACGCGCCAAAACCGAACAATCGGTCGCCAAACAGACATTTTCGGGTACATAAAAAAACCCTCTAGAATAACATTATATTGAGACAATAAGTCTTAATTATTGCTTTAAGAAACTATTAAATAATCATCTATTTTTAAAATAAACATCATTAAACAACAATATTACAGTTTTATTCTAGTTCAATTACAGAGTAAAAAGCCAGTCCTAAGTACAAAATCATATTATAAAAAATATAACTGCAATATAAAGTAGATATAACGGTGCTTACCTGTGAAACGTTACATTACTTCCTTTTAAAAAAGTTTTGTGGCAGTTAAAAGCTCTAAAGGCTTCACAATCTGGAAATTTTTGATCACTAATGCACAGCAGAGATGTCTTTTAGATATCCGCCATTGAAATTCTATGTGGAAAAGATGTCGGGCGGGAAAAAAAAAAACATTTAGGTTTCAACGAGTCACGTGTCAAGGTCCTGTGCCTTCTCAGGGTTGCCAATGCTCCCTCCACCTCTTAATATCTCGATGGACCGCAGCCGCTGATATCCGTTTTAATTCAGACTATAGTGGGTTGGAAAACAGATGAACGTTTTATTTCCAGATGGTGCTGATGACAGTGCGATGTCATTAAACTGAAACTGCTCTTTTCTTAGACATTTTTTCCAACCATCAAAAGCGTTAATTTTCTAAGAAAAATTAATGTTTTTTAGGTCAGCATGTGTTCCTTTTTTTAATGGAAAAACAAAATTTCTATTTCAGGATAGTTTAAAAATGCAAACTTTTTTTTATGTTTCCTAAACCAAAAATGTTTAATAGAAAACATAATATTCTATTTTTAATACTTGTATGGTAAAAAAATTCAATGTTTTTTTAGGGCAGTTATTTTCTTTTTCTTTATTGTAAGAAAAAAACAATTATATTTTCTAGTTCAGGATATTTGAAAAAAAAAAAAAGATTTTTTTTTCAAGTTATTTCACTGTTCAATAAATGTATCTGTTCTAAAAATTATCCCCATGCCCGAAAATAATAATAATGCCGAAATATTTCATAAAATAATTATTATGAATTATTTCTTGTACTAATAAATCTTTTTAAAACAAAATACCTTTTTCAATACCATTTCTGTTCTGAAACTAAAATGTTTTGATAACACTATTTGCTATATTTAATATTTATATAGGAACATTTTTTTTATGATATGGTTATTTTACTTTTCATAAAACACCCGTGTAGGAAATAGTTAAATTAGAAATTAAATACTCGTGCAAGTTAAGAATTTTAATGAAGAAAAATATTACTTTCTATTAAATCAGATACAATGATCTTATTTTCTAAAAAAAAAAGTGAATGCAGTCAAATTCATAATTACATTAGCACACAAATTTCTACAAATTGAAATATCAAAGACATAATTGTTCAGAAACATTAGAATACATGGAAGCCGATTCAAAATAATAAAATCTTAACATCTGGAATTCAACAATTTTCTTCTTTCTAATGGAGGCTGTGCAACTCCCTTGGGAATATCCCTTTTCTTGGGTACAGAAGAAAAGTACTTGGGCAAATTAGGAAATATAGTAGAAACCGTTTTTTTTCCCTTTGAGGTACGAACATGCGACTCATGCCTACTGATCTCCAGCGTGAATCAGGGTTGCGAGAGAAAAACAAAGTGAGTAACTGGTTTCCTTACACCAGCTTAGGCAAATGCTCGCAATTGTTGTCAAAGAATCCTGATGCAGACAGATCCCTTAGTAGGGTGGGCCGAAAAAAACTTTTTATTTTATTTCGGATCGCTACAGTGCGGAAAAGTTGCCATTGGTAAAGACATGAAAAATGCACTAATTTATTATTTTTTTATTGCAATATCTTCCGTTCCCGCAATGCCAACAAAGTTGGCAAAAAATTGTAAAAAAAAACGTAATTTTTCATAATTTTTTTGAACTCGATATATGATTTTAATTGCTTTCCTATATCATGTTGTATGATTAAAATTTACAAAAAGTTAAAACTTTGAAATTTAGCAAAAAATAGGAATTTTCCTAATTTTATACTACGTTGAGTGGTCGGAAGATCTGACACAAATGTATTATAACTCATTATACTATATATTATAGCATTTATTATTAATAAGTGATATAAGATTTGGTTTTACATACTTTTAGTAGTTAATTCATGATAAAGGAACGTAATTAAAAACATCTGCCTTGTTTTAAAAAAATTATAAAAAAATATGGTTTTTAAATTTTTTTCGCCAACTTTGAAGGCATTGCGCGAACGGAAGATATGGTAATAAAAAAATAATAATTAGTGTATTTTTCATGTCTTTACCAATGGCAACTTTTCCGCACTATAGCGATCCAAAATAAAATCAAAAGTTTTTTTCGGCCCACCCTATTCCTTAGGCCAGGGTTCCCAACCAGTGGTACGCAAGAATATTTCAGGTGGTACGCTTGAGTTATGTGAGCAACATGCTGCTATCAATAGCTTCTGTACTCATGTGCAGTGAGCACGCAACCATATTACTCATTATTTTAAACATTAACATTACTTTAAGGAGAAATCTTTAATTAACTTCTTTATCGGATGTAAAATCTAGTACACTTTGATCTTCTGACAAGCTCTGCTATTTTCTGAAGTCATTTATAACGACTTATTTTTGTGAGTGGATTTTCTGAACTTAAGTAGAAAAAAAAACAGAAAAAGTATAGGTTTTGGTGAAGATAAGTTCCATTACTCCTAATGTTGATATTTTAATCACAGGGAAACAATAACAAGTTTTGCACTAAAGACTATAAATTTATATTTTGTATGGTGATTAATTTTTTTGCTGTGGTTGTACTTTTTTTTTATTTGAATGTTTTTTTACCTATGGGTAATAAATGAAACTGCAAATTATGATAAGAGAAAATATTACATATTTATTAAAATATTTAGGTCTGGTGGTACGCGGAAATTTCTCAAAAAGTCAAGTGTTACGCAGGTGCAAAAAGTTTGGGAACCCCTGCCCTTGGCTATGAAGTTTTTTTTTTGTAGTCTTCAGGTGTTTTTCTCCATTTTGTACAATGAAATCATGCTGTAGTTGAGATTTAGGTGAAAATCGTTTGTTAAAGAACTGACATCTATGAGGTTTATCTACACTGTGTGGAGAGGGATGAACAGCAAGTGCACATTTTCTTAAAATACTTTATAGCAGAATTTAGATAAATGAGGTCATTCACCAGAGTGCTTGAGAAAATGCTTTTAGAGTTTGAGCCCCCCAAGTTCTGAGACAAAATATTTTGTGACAGAACTCGCATGCACAGACATGAGGTTTTTCCCAAAAGCGTATAAGAAGATATATTTTGAGAATGATCCTCCCAGAAAATTTTAATAATACATACTTTAGTGTTTTTTACTGGCTTGCAATATTAGGTGCAATTTGAGCGAGTTACTTGCAAGAGCACTTGCATGAGTTTTTTTTTCAGCATGTGTACAAGGGGATGCTTTTCGAGATCATCTTTTAAAGAAAATTGTAAATTCCAGAACACACAAACATCAAGTTTTTATCCATGGTGAGATGGAAGTGCATTTCGACATTTTTTGGAAAAAAGTTGAACTCCCAATTGTGAGGTTGTTCCCCAGCGTGTATAAGAAGGTTCATTTTGAGGTCACCATTTGGAGAAAACTTTGTAGAGCAAAGCTCAATTAAGCATGCAGATTTTCACCAGTGTGTATAAGAAGGTGGCACTCAAGGTAACACTTTTGAGAAAACAGTTTGTTGCAAAGCTCACACGCATGAGATGTTTCACCAGTGTGTAAAAGGAGGTGCTCTTTGAAAGCACTCTTATCAGAAAACTGTTTATTGCAAAGCTCACAGGCATGAGGTTTTTCACCAGTATGTATGCGAAGGTGACGCTTTAGGTGAAACTTTCGAGAAAACTGTTTGTGGCAAAGCTCACAAGCATGAGGTTTTTCACCAGTGTGTGCAAGGAAGTGCTCTTTGAGCGTATGCTTATAAGAAAACTGTTTATTGCAAAAGCTCACAGGCATGAGGTTTTTCACCAGTATGTATGCGGAGGTGACGCTTGAGGTGACCTTTTTGAGAAAACAGTTTGTTGCAAAGCTCACACGCATGAGATGTTTCACCAGTGTGTAAAAGGAAGTGCTCTTTGAAAGCACTCTTATCAGAAAACTGTTTATTGCAAAGCTCACAGACATGAGGTTTTTCACCAGTATGTATGCGAAGGTGACGCTTGAGGTGAAACTTTCGAGAAAACTGTTTGTGGCAAAGCTCACAAGCATGAGGTTTTTCACCAGTGTGTGCAAGGAAGTGCTCTTTGAGCGTATGCTTATAAGAAAACTGTTCATTGCAAAAGCTCACAGGCATGAGGTTTTTCACCAGTATGCATGCGGAGGTGACGCTTGAGGTGACCCTTTTGAGAAAACTGTTTGTTGCAAAGCTCACAGACATGTGGTGTTTCACCAGTGTGTACAAGAAGGTGCTCTTTGAGAGCACTCTTATCAGAAAACTGTTCATTGCAAAGCTCACAGGCATGAGGTTTTTCGTCAGTGTGTATGCGGAGGTGACGCTTGAGGTCACTTTCATGAGAAAACTTTTTGTTGCAGATTTCACAAGCATGATTTTTTTCACCAATGTGTACTAAAAGGAGGTGCTGTTTGAGGTTAAACTTTTTAGAAAACTGTTTATTGCAAAAGCTCACAGGCATGAGGGTTTTCACCAGTATGTATGCGAAGGTGTCGCTTGAGGTAACCCTTTCGAGAAAACTGTTTGTTGCAAAGCTCACAGACATGAGGTGTTTCACCAGTGTGTACAAGAAGGTGATCTTTGAGAGCAGTCTTATCAGAAAACTGTTTATTGCAAAGCTCACAGGCATGAGGTTTTTCACCAGTATGTATGCGAAGGTGTCGCTTGAGGCCACACTTTCGAGAAAACTGTTTGTGGCAAAGCTCACAAGCATGAGGTTTTTCACCAGTGTGTACAAGGAAGTGCTCTTCGAGCGTATGCTTATAAGAAAACTGTTTATTGCAAATTTCACAGGCATGAGGTTTTTCACCAGTGTGTAGTTGGAGGTGACGCTTGAGGGTACCCTTTACAGAAAACTGTTTGTTGCAGAATTCACATGCATGAGGTTTTTCACCAGTGTGTACAAGGAGGTGCTCTTTGAGAGCACTCTTAACAGAAAACTGTTCATTGCAAAGCTCACAGGCATGAGGTTTTTCATCAGTGTGTATGCGGAGGTGATGCTTGAGGTCCCTTTTAAGAGAAAACTTTTGGTTGCAGATTTCACAAGCATGATTTTTTTCACCAATATGTACTAGAAGGAGGTGCTGTTTGAGGTTACACTTTTTAGAAAATTGTTTATTGCAAATCTTACAGGAATGAGGTTTTTCACCAGTGTGTACTAGAAGATGCTGTATTTGTTGAGGTTTTAGATGGAACGGTTCCTTGTATTCACCTGCGTTAGGGTTTTTGTCGGAAGTTATGAAATTGGGCATTTTGATATTATTCATTTTGAAAAATGTTCATCCCAGAACTATCTGTGACTTTTTTTCTACAATTAATGAGGAGGCACTTATTTATCTTAACAACTGTTTTCAGAACATTGTTTGCTAGATCTAACTTTTTTGGGTTTTTTTCAGTTTGCAATTTTTCAGATATTGTTCCAGCTCATTGTAAGATTGTCAAATTTAAACATTTTTACTTATTTTTCATATATTCATGCAAAGTATTGCAGCTTCAAGAGCAATATAATCTTTTATCAGTGTTGAAAAGGATTTACAATGTTTATCAGCAATTTTTATCTCTGGACTATGGATCAAGCATTTGAATTTTATAACAAGTGGGCTTTTTATAACAATTGGATCTAATATGAATAAAACAACCTTTTAAAAGATTTTTCAAATAAGTGAGAAAGGAAGAGGTTGTTAGCACTGTTTATATGATCAAAAAACACTTTTTACTAAACTGTGACTTACATTGAAATTCAGAGAACTGTGTGGTAAACACTCAAAAAGCACGAAGATCAGGTATGACTTTTGGATGTTAAACAAAAGATCCTTGTTTTATTTTCATTGATAAACTAGAGATTATCAAATCACAATAAATTATGTTGCCGAATCTAAAGATGTATATTCTATCACTTGCACAATGAGGAATGCTATCAGTAGCGTGTGTTAATGTCCTAATATTAATGAAATGACACAATTGTAAAAAACCTACCGAAATTAAGTTTTTGCAAACATACCACAGTATTAAATGAAGGAAATTTCGAATATTTTAAAACTATTTCACGTTATAAAAAAGCATCAACAGCAAACATCTAACTAACGCAACAACGATTTGTTTGTTTGGTGGTTGGTTGGTAGACGTATATTTTCAGGCTTGTGTGCTTGGTCGCAAGGACCCGCTTATAAACCATCGTGAAGTAGGAAAACACAAGACACACACAAACACATATGACAGATGTTGCCATCTGTCTCCACCTCCGCAATTTAGACATGTCCTTTCTCCAGGGACCTGTACCCATGGGAAACTGCGCAATGACCGTCCATAGGACTTTCGGACTCAACAGATTTTACGAGCACGTACTCCGCATATACTCGACAAACACAAACATCCATGCCTGAATGAAATTTGAGCCCGGACCTAGCAGCTCCAGAGGCCAATGCCTTAACCACTACGCCGCTGGATCGGCTTTGTTTTCAACGAGCTTACTTTGTTTTGTGTACAATGATCACGACCAGAGTGTATTGTTTTTCAGTTTGTGTTTTAGAGCTTTAACACAGCTACAAAATTTTTGTAATTTTGGATCGTGGTACGAAACTGGGGAGCAGATCAGGGCCATCTTGAATAGGGAACGGGCCTGAGTGCAGAAAATATTGCGCAATCATAGTGGGCCCACAAGAGAGCATTTTCTCCCGTGAAGGAAAGTGCCGTTTTTCCTTTGTTACTTTCTACCGAAAGTTTTTTATACATCGTGAAAATGATCTTTCAAATTTATTCAAATAAATTGTAGACAAAATATTGATTTCAATTAATTAGATGCTAAGATGGCCCTGGCACGAGTCTCAACTTGACCCTTTCTACACATTTTATAACATACGGATCCCAAACCAGAAAGTAATAGCGCCTGCTTAAAAATATAAACAAAAGTACAAAAGATACGGAAAGCTAGGCCGATCCAGCGGCATAGTGGTTAAGGCATTGACCTCTGGAGCTGCTGGGTCCAGGTTCAAATCCCGTTCAGGCATGGATGTTTATGTTTGTCAAGTATATGTGGAGCACGTGCTCGTAAAATCTGTTGGGTCCGAAAGTCCTGTGGTTGGTCATTGCGCAGTTCACCATGGATACAGATTCCTGGAGAAAATTTCCCTCCCCTTCAGGGACATGTCTAAATTGTGGAGGTGACAACAGATGCTGCCATCTGTCAACAGATGGCAACATCAGTCATATGTGTTTGTTACTTGTGTTTTCCTACTTGACGATGGTTTATAAGCGGGTCCTTGAGACCAAGCACACAAGCCTGAAAATATATGTCAACCAACCAACCAAAAGATACGGAAAGCTAGAACGCTGTGACTCCGTTTACGGCACTGCCAGAAACCCATCGCGTTTACGGCACCAGCTGCGCATGCGCAGATTTCGACTTGATCGCGGAGCGTTTTTGTGAGCAGCCAAATGAAATGTCGCCAAGTTGTTAGGTAGGGTTGTAGCGTGTGTGGGTTGTGTTGTTAAATATCAAGCGTTACCCTCGCCGGCCGCGTGCGTTCTTGGATTGTCTGTTTTACCTGTTTTTTTAATATCGGTAATCGGTATGATGAATGGAATAAAATTTCAAAGTGGAAAATAATGTTCTTCATACGACGATTTGATTAATTTTAAAAAAAAGTTTGAAGATGAGTCGTTTTGCCAGCTGTACCTTTCTCATTCCCGAAGTATTGAGTGTGCGAGAAAACGTGGTGCGGGAGAAAACGTGTTTTTTAAGAGAAATTATTGAAGCATAAATGTTAGTGTTAAAATGCTAATAACTCATTCATTCATCTGTAGCGTTTGGAGATTTGGATGTAGGGGAGAGTGGTAATGAACGGGCCAATTTTTGGGTTTTAATTTTTGTGATTTTTCTAATAAACTTTTTTGTCCTAATATTAGCTCTTCAGTTACTTTATTTACTTGGTTATATAAAAAAGTCATAAAAATTGGATTGGAAAATATCTAATGAATGATAATAAAATTATAGAAATTTGGCCCATTCATCCCCACCCATGGTGTTGAATGGGCCACTAAATGAATTCAATGAAAAAGGTGGAATTAATCTTTTATTCACCAAGTATGACAAAATAAATGCCACTTGCCATGATACGACACAAAAGCATTCTGAAAAAGTAATTCATACACAATTCTTATCAAAATTTATAAACTTAGGGGCAAAATGCGACATTTTTTTTTTAGAAATCGTTATAAACCTAACTAGACAATAATTTAATCTAAGTCAATGACGGCCAGTTATGATACACATTAAGCAGAAAATCAGAAAAGGGAAAAAAAAACATTTTCATGATCAGGGCAAAGGTGGCCCATTCATGACCATGATACAGTGGCCTATTCAGCCCCACCTATACTTCTGGAATGCATTTAGCTTTATTTTTAGTAGTATATTCAATTCAAGTATCATCTATAAACATCCTAAAATTAGTTTACAGATATGCAAGGACTTGCTATTACACATAATGGCAATGAAAATGTATACTTTATTTATTTTACTGAAAAGGGAAAAATTTACTTTTCAATCACTTCTTGACCAACCTACTCTAGTGGAAAATGGCTTCTCTTAAGCAATGGAAAATTTGATGAGTTTGGTAGAACAAGTAGATCTATCTGTTGGTGACATCTAAAATAATTGTATGCAAATACTTTTTCATATCTTGTTAGTGGCCCATTCATTACCACTCTCCCCCTATTTACAAAGGTTTTCCAAAATTACTTTAAAAAGAATGACATAAAACAATTACTATAGAACTAGGTGTTCCTATAATCAGCATTTGTTAATGTTTTATTAAAAATTGTGCTGTTTTTATGCAAAGGTTCTTTAGATATGTTTCATTTTCTGTGCCAAGAGTTTGTTCCAAGATCAATAAAAAAATCTTCAATTCCCAGTGAGTGCAGGGGGGGGGGGGGGGGGGCAAAAATAAAATTTAACACAACCTTATCAAAGTTTTAGGGTCGCCTTTTATTAAACCACGACGGATTTAATGTGCACCAGTCCCCTCCACACAGAGTATTTTCCGTTAGGTTGTAAACTGCACAATTCGTTTATGGTTGGGCAGTGTCAAACACCGCATAGTAGGGTTGATCGAAAGTATAGACGAAGAAAACTTTAGTGAAAAAAAAAAACGGCTAGTGCGGAAAAGTTGCTTTTAAGTGCCATAAAGAGTGCAAAATATTTATTTCCTAACTTTATGTCTTGAGATTCCTCTGTGGCCCTAAAGTTTAAATATTCTTATTTTTCTCCCCGATACACTAAATTTATCAATCCTAAAAAATCCGCAAAAATTAAATGTTGTAGAGGATGATGTATAACTTTCAGAACATTTTCAAGGTTTTTAATACCGTTGCGGAATTTTTGTAATGTATATGGTGCACCGCTTTTCTATTTTTGAGTTGTTTTAATGGAGCCCTTGGAGCTTTTGGGCTCAGGTTCGGGTCCCGGTCATGGCATGGATGTTTGTATCCGTCAATAAATGTTGTTATTTGTCTAAGTGTTTGTGTCGTCTCTTTCTTTGTGTGTCTCTTGTGATTGTGTCATTTCTGGGATTGAATACAATAGACCTTAGGTCGCAGTGTTCCGCGAACTTGCCCCCCACCAAGAAAGTCATAATGGCTGACTTAATAGTTATATCAACTACCTAGTATATTTTATAGTAATAGCTACAGAACTCAATTACAGTTAGTGAAAAGCGCAATTACTCGGCCCAGCCCACATAACGGCACAGCTTTTGAAAAAAAAACACCTTGATATTCGACCAGGTTTGTTCCGTTGTATGTAGACACACTACTAAAAGTTTTTTAAATGTTTTGGGACTGAATAGAAGAAATATTTATCATTTTTAGCACCAATATGCAGGTAACATCTATCTTACTGGTGTGTCTCACATGTTTCTAATTTGCCCAGAATTTCCGGGTTTTTAGCGCTGTAGTTGGAACCTAAGACATAAAGTTATTAAGAAGAAAAAAAATTACACCTGGCCTTATGACACTAAAGAAGGTCCCTTTTACGCACTAGCCGTTTTTATTTTTCATAGAAAATATTTTTTGATCCACCCTACCGTATAGTCGAACCCAATGCCTCCTGGGATCACTTGATCTAAAAACCAATAACGTCTTACCAACTGGGCTACTCCTGCCCTGTTGTTTAAGGAAAATAAGAACACCCTTCGTTAAAGGAACGAAATAAATACTTCATTGGTCATAACATAATTTATTCTAGATTTTTAGTATGGTTTTTAACCTTTTAAATTTCAACAACGCAATCTTCTTCATCAAAACCACTTGTAGGCACCACTGTATCTACACATTTACATTCTGCAGGGCATTGTACAAAATGGCGACCTGGGCACCAATTTTTTTTAAATGTAAAATTTTAGCAATAAAAGTAAGACAATAATTTGACAATATCAGAACTTTTGTTACCATCATGCCCACATGATGAAAATTAATATTTTCTTAACTTAGTTTTTCATTCAAAAAATAACATTTTTAATTGCAATTAAATATTATTTTAATTACATTATATTTTTTAGCATTTATAAGATCCTAATTCTAATTAAAGTGCTTATGTGTGCTGATAGGGTTAAGTAAATAAAAACAGAAAATAACACTGGCAACGAGGATCCCCCGATTTCATCACAACCACGCTGTTCATTTTTATTCCCAAAACCTTATCAACTTTGAGCGATAAAAAAGCCAACGAGGCAAACTATCTTTCACTTTCAGTATCCGTCTGCGGATGTGCAGTGTTCTGCCGTAAGAGCGAAGGATTTCTGGCAGATTCTGAGCATGCGCAGATGGTGCCGTAAACGCGATGGGTTTCTGGCAGTGCCGTAAACGTAATCACAGCGAAGCTAGAAATAGACATCCGGAAAGGATTAAATTACCAAGCAAAATACAACCAAGGTTCGTTTGAGGTAATTAAATCATGATATCAGTTTTCATGTAAAATTGCAGTTAGTTCACACAGACTAAATTTCTTTTAAGATATATGTTTAATAATGCAAACTTCAGTCTCAGTTGGATAGGCTTAGTTAATTGTTACTTGCCTAATATTTTTTGTTTTATAAAGATCAGATTTTTTTTGCGTGCAAATTTTTTTTTATTTTAAATGGGTTTGAGTTTCATTGCTTCACAAAATGTTCAAAATATAAAAATAATCAGGGAAGCTTTCCGTATCGTGTTCTGTTTGGCGACATAGAGAATTAGTAACTGAACGCTAGCGAGTCATCGCCTAAACTGGTGTCGGGGAACCGGTTTCTCCTCTGGTTCTTCATCTCGCGTTTCTGACGTTACGTTATATCCCGTTAGTAGAAGAATCGAAGTTTGAGCTTTCGATTCTTTGGAAAGATTTTTCCTTTATGTAACGGAAGAAAAAAGGACGTATTCGATGGGAGGAGCTTGAGCTGAAACTTTGATCATTATGAGCGATGACGCATTTTTGGTCTTGGGAAGAACCAGAGGAAATGTTAATCATTTTGGATTTTAAACATTTGTCTCTGTTTTGAACGTTTGATTTTTAATTATAAATGTTTTTAATTCCATTAAACTCTTTATAAAGCACAGTTTGGATAACCAATTACAAATTAATTTAAAACAAAATAATGCAATTTTAGTAACTTTTGAAAGTTTAAGGATTAAAAAAACAAACATTTTTACAAATTGTTTTACATGATTTGCTAAAAAAGCGTTGTTCCTATTATTTTTCTTTGTTTTTTATACATAAAATACGAACAAAAACTTTCAGCGAATAATATGAGAAGAAAATACTAAAATTTTACAAAAAAAAAGCCTGTTCTAGTTGTGTCAGGTCAACGTTTTAATGCACACATTTAAAGACATGTGAACGCTGCACCGTAATTTTAATTTTGATGAACTGATGAAGACTGATATTTTGGTAAAGCTTATTTTACTAGATAGCATGTAAGTTATATTTTTGTGCTCAAGCTTGGCTTGGTTTGAATTGTCGTCGCACTGGAGTTACACGAGGGCTATTGGCGACGGGCGTCGTATTTTAGAACCACAGTCAAGTAACGAGCCGACACCTGAATAGGCATCCAACGTAACCGTTAAGGGCGACATCGTACGCAGCGTTGGACTTTGAAGGATATTTAACGTGCACTCCCTTACACGGGGTATTATTCGTAGGACATTTTGGCTGCACGGGCCGTTTATAGGTCGGCAGTTATTTTGGCGATGCCCGGACCCTAACCTGGAACCTTTCACGTGCTAGGCGAGTGCCTAACCGACTGGGCTCCCCAGCCCCTTTTTGTGCTCAAGTTTAAGCGACATCGGAAAAGTCGCAGCACAGGAACTTGAGCCGAGTCTATGATTACTTACAAATTTAACGAATATTGTATTAGTAGTACCATTACAAAAAAATTGAATACAAAATTCCAAAAACCTTAAGGCCTTATTTTAATTTTTATATATTTATAATTCTTTTTATGCAACTGCTTATAATTTTTTTTAATAATTTTTATACATGTTATAATTAGTCTATGCTCTCGTATATATGATGATTTCTTTAATTAGAGACTCTTCCATTATTCTATTTCTATAACCATAATCCTTGTTAAATAAAGATCGCACCACTAAAAAAAAATTCCCAGGGCAAATGAGTAAGTAAGTTTTAAGTGCCATGGTAATAAGCAATATTTAATAAGTTTAGTTAGTTGCTTCCAAATGTTGTTTCTTCCCTTTTAGCTCCCACACTACGTTTATTTCGTAAAAAGTGGAAGGTATTATGATCTTTCAGTATGTCTGTCTATCCGTCATCCCCTTTCATAACCCTAACTACAAATGCTACAGGAAAGTGTGATACGTCAAAAAAAAAAAAAAAAAATCAGGGCATGGAAATTATAAGATATTGAAAATTTCAGAAAAAAATTCGAATTCGAAGTACTTACATTAGTTTGAAATAACGTCAAATATATTCCACAAAGATATTTCTTGATTGTATGTTGATATGAAATGTTTTCTTCTACTTAAAAGCGAGGAATATTACATGTTTATTCTTTGAATATAAATTAATTTAGCAAACGCTAAGAAATAATTATTGAATTTTCGAAAGAAAATAAATGGAACTAGCAAAATAACAATATAATAAGGTAAGTAATATTGAGTTAATGCTGTGTTTGGTGTCTTTTCTTTGTTGTTGTTGAACACGTATGTTGGGTGCCAGCACTGCCAGCGATCTAAGAGACAGATTCTGTTACAAAGCAACTTGTCTACTTTTAATTAGTAATGATACTTTCAATTATAGTAATGATACTTTCATTAGGCAATGAAAGTTTTGCGATGGGGTCGAAATCCAAAATGGAGATGTTTGTGTTTTCTACACTCTTAAAACAAAGGAGTGAAATCCACTCCAGTTGGAGAAGTGCATTTTCGACACCGTAAAGGCATGCATATTTACTCAGACTGAGTTAAAATCACTCGTTTGGAGTGATCCTGTCGGAGGTTTAACACACAAAGGATCCACTCCAAAAGGAGAAGTGCATTTTCCAGTTTGGAAGAGTGAAATCCACTCAGACTGAGTTAAATTAGGAGTGTTTGTTTTAAGAGTGTACACGTTTTGGAGGGTGCATTGGTTCGCCTGTCAGACCGTCTAAAACCACTCTATAGCTCGAACTAACAGAGTTACGAATTTCAAATTTGGTACACGATTTCCTAGTTCATCTGTGGAGAAAAGTGTTACTACAACCAGTGATTATTTTTCCAGTGATTTTGTCTTGTTCATCATAAAGAATCGGACTTTTTTTTTGACTTAGTGGGTAAATATCATTCAGAGTTGATTGCATAAAACGTAATTTGGATAAGGGGTTGTCTTCGTATGAAAAATGCTACCAGTTACCAAATTTTCAATAGCAACACCCCTTTTTGAGTTCACATTTCAAATCTATGCCATATTTTAACACGAAATACCAACAACTTCAATGGTATTAATGTATATTAATGTTTTATTGCAAGTTTGTTTCTGTGCATCGTAACTATCATTTACTGTTCTTTAATTTGCCAGATTAGGTTCTTTGAAAAATAAATTGCCTGCTGTTGTAAAATCTCTAAATTGGGGATAAGGTTAAATATAAAAACTCTGACGAGTGATGACCCCAAAACTTAAAAAACTCAGGCGAGGCGACCGTAATATATAGAAACCCCTTGTGTAATAAGTTGTGATTTCCTAAATTTTGGACCGCCAGTTTGGTCCTCCAATAATCAAAAAAATATTCATAACTTATGCGCATTTGCGCCAAGTTTTTTTTTTTTTTTTAAGATAGTAGCATAGTATACAGATTGCTCATAAATTTCTGCATCCAATTTCGAACACTGTACGCGAAACACCACACGACCACGTAATAATCAAATGATCCTCCAAAATTGATGAATACCTGGTTAAGAGTGCATTTTGTCTTGTTTTCTTTTTATGAAAAAGTGAATTACATTTCTAAAAAAATTAAGCAGACATTTATTTGCTGTTGTTTTTCTTCAGCAAAAGATGTTTGTTCATTGATTAGATTCAGGGACTTTGAAACTGCTGGCACAACTATATCTGTAGGCATTTTCTAGCACCATGAATCATGAGTAAACAATTATTCTCTGAATCTTAAAAAATAATTTCAAATTCAAAGAATTTCTGACTTGAGTCTTTAATTTTGGATAAATCGATTGTACAGAGGAATCGGAAAGCTAAAAGGATAAAAGGAAACATAATTCATTTTCTGTGGAGATTTCTGATTTGTTCAGATAAGAAGAACAAATCTTTAAATATATTTGATGAGTTTTTTGTGTTTGTTACACGTCATCAATGACCGTACTTTATAGATTTCAATTTACCTTTAGCTGGATTAGTGTAATACTGTAATATGTTACTTATTAATGCAACTATACATTGGTTCGATCTAAAATAATTAATAATCTTTATTCTATCAAGCAGACTTTTTTTTTTACCGCAATTGGATTGCATTTTCTTTCAGAACATTGTTTAGTTTTTATATTTGAATGTCAATTAATGCGTAAACGTGTGCGTGTGTTTTATCTCAATTTTTGTGCAATCTACATGTGATCATACTTATATTTTGGTTATTCACTGCAGCATACAGATTCGTTTCTTAAATGCATTGATTTTAATTCAATGGGGTATGCACTACACTCTTAAACAAACGAGCGATTTTAACTCAGTCTAAGTCAATTTTCACTCTTCCCGGTGTCGAAAATGCACTTCTCCTATAGAAGTGGATTTCACTCTTTTATTTTAAGAATGTACATGTTGATTTTCTTAGTGGTAAATAGCAGTAATTTTATGTAGTAAAAATATGTGCAAACAGTACATCCTTTTTAAATTTCATTACCGAATGACCAGGGCATATATGATCTGTACCTTAAGACTTCTTAGGCATTGCCTAGGGCCCCCAAATTTTAAAGGTCCCTTTTTATTAGTTTCGATTATGCTAAATGCTGTTGATTACCATTATTTCTGTAACTGTTAAAAAATTTCCAGACCTCCCACTTTGTTTTTAGATTGAATTTGACTCAGATAATGACCTAAAGTAATTGATTTAATTGATATACAAGGAATCCGATAAAATGTTAGCAAAAAATAAGATACATCGACCAACTAGCACCAGCATTACATCGGGATACATGAACTGCACGTGGTCGTGGACAATCAAACATATTTTTTCTCTAGGGCAGGGAGGGAAGGGGAAGAAGAGTTATTCACAATAGAATAATAGATAGTAGCATGTCCCCCGTTTTTTTTCTCAGAAATCCAGGGTCGCACCCAGGCAAGAGGGCGGGGCTATTTTTGGTGGGGTCACGCTCGAGTAGTTTGGAGCTATGTCACCGGTTAAACGGGAAGTGTGAACAGGAAAGCGGAGTGGAAGGGGGAAGCGAAGATGAAAAATTTTCGGAAATGGCTTAATCTTTCATTTTTTTTATTAATTGTTTATAATAGGGCATTTCTATTTGAAAATTTAAAAAATAAACCACAATTTAAGACGAAGCAATTATTTTTCTAACGCAACTGGCGCCGTAAAATATCTCATATTGCCTACTAATGTATGATTAATGTATACTGTTTTACTGTATTGTTTTATTGTATATTAAACCAAGTATTTAATCATGAAATAAAAAACAATCTACAAGCCAAATTTTTAGTTAAAAATAATCTTTATTAAATTAGTTAAAAGTATACCTGAGGAAACAAAATAAGTTTATTATACAAACTCATTCTAAATCATTAAAAGTATTTTTAAATAAAGTAATAAAATGAATTTTAATTTCAAATTACTTCATTTAAAGTAATAAGTAAATATTCTTTAATCCATACGTCTACAAAAAACTATTAATAAAACAATGTATTAGCGTGTCATTAACACACACCTTGCATTACTGAATGTTAAGTATGAAACTTGAACTATTTTTAATCGTTTATTTACTTAAGTAAATTTTAATTTATGTAAGCTAAAATTTCCAAAATTTTTATGCTTACACTATATGAATTTAAAATAATAATGTAAAAGAAAGACAGAGAGAGTTAATTGTTGTAAAAAACAATTAAAAATTAAATATTAATCTTTATTACTTCTTATTCTTTAATAACTATTTCTTAAATTTTTTGAAAAAATGTTAACGTATTAGTTAATAATATACTTAGAAGATGGCGTTACTGGAAAAGCAATATTTGGCAAGTTCCCAATTATTTTAAATATCACACAACTCTTCCCAAGAATCGAACCCCGAATGTTAAAAAAGATTCGGTCAAGAGTAGTAGAATCGATTCTTTAGTTTGTTTACATTACAAGTAGAGTCTGCTTATCGCGGCAACCTTCTCTTGCCCGAGATAAGCGCGCCAACCTTGGCGAACAAGTTTTGGCGAGATAATTCCACAGAACACGATACGGAAACCCAGCCAATAATCACATGATAATAAGAATTTTTCGGATTTTGCATTGAATATTTTTTTCTTGAGCAACTTCGACTGATGTTTCGAATTCTATGACTTCATACCAATGACTTTTTCCGTCAACCCTATAGAATTGTTGGTCGACCCAATATTCCCAAACGATCTTTTATTTGAATCGAGGTTCTCAAAAAAAGTCGCCAAATTGCAGACATTTGACGGTTAATTCCTAGTTTCGGTATACTGCGTCATTTTATTTATCGCCGAACTTGTTGGTGAGAAAACATCGCATAGCCACGCGTGACTGGACGACGCTACTCGGAAACCGCGAAGTCAAACAACTGTAAATCGCGTGACGCTGTTCTGGAAGAGTTGTTTGGGAAAAAAATGGCCGCCAATTTCAAAATCTGTTACATTACATGTGACAACAAGATTATCGAATGTAACGTGAACTTCAGCCACTTTACCTCGATAATGGCATACAAAATGCAGATTTTTTTTTTAAACTAAGTTATCACTGATTGTTAAAACTTTCAAATACATTATTTTAAGAATAAATACCTATAATTACGCAGGGAATTTTCCAGTACACAACAAACGCACGGCATAAATGCAATAAATCCAATGGGATGGAATCCGTCACCTTTTCCGTTGTTAATAAATGGTTTAAATTAAATTTATTATGCATTTCGCATTTAAGAGCAATAATTGAGAAAATTTAAATTAAAATGCAGATGATTTAAGCATTTAAAACAACTAAAAACCGAGTAGCGTCATCTGAAAATCACAGATTGGACAGGAAATGGACGTTCCCAACTGAACGAACACGAAGAAAAAAAAAACAAAAGTGACTCATCACATTGCGAACCCCCCTTCTCCCCCGTCAGGTTTTAGGGTTGCCACACACATCGCGGGAGGAATTTCAGCACATGGCTGCCAGGTTGGAATTATTTTTCGCCTTTTTTTGTCGGCAACATTCAGAAAATGTCGCTGTATACCGAAACTAGGATTTAACCCATTCGACGTGATTTTGGAAAGTTTGCCAAGGAGGACCGTACAGTAAATCTCTACCCAAATCTACTTATCCCATTTTTAGATTGTCGTAATTGCCTTAAGGGCGAATGAGCGTGATCGACTGCGTGTCTCCAAACCAAAGTGCCTCTGAGTTAATCGAAAGGAAAAAATGATTTTCTAAGCCACAACTCTCGTGCTGTAATGAATATCTTTACAAATGTTTTTTTTTAAATTTAATTATAAATGTACATAGCTGACTTACAAGTTTCTATAATTACGCTTATCAAATATCGGCAAGTAAAGGATAATGCGCCAATTTGGCAACCTGGCCACCTTAATAAGGAGATTGAGTAATATAGTCGTTATACTTTGTAGCAACTCTGGTCCCACATGATTCATAATTTGTTTACTTTAAAGATGGTCTAATTTGTCGATATTTAGAAATTGCTACACTTTAAAAAGTCGAGTACGCTCTTTGTAGGGATTATTTATTACATTGGGTAGCCTCATTATAAATTGTCATAGTCCTGTATTTGGGAATCTGGGATTTTTTTAAGGTAATTAAAGACGCAAGTTGGTAATCTTTGAGTTGACATAAACCATAACACTATATTGGGTGATATGTGATATTTTTTTTAGGTAAATAAAGTGAGAGGCTGTATTATTGGGACAACATGGTCAATAATCTTTTCCGTTTTGTTTCAGAATCTATGTTTGTTAATTGTTATTAATTGAGGCATGACTTTAGACACATTTTTGTTGGGCATTTCAATAATGACAAGGGGAGGATCCCTAGCTTACAGTGGAAAACTTTGGCTGCTTTCCCATTATTTCCTCCCCAAATCATGTCCGTAAGGACTTATTATGAGTTTTGAATAAAAAATGCTGTTTTTTTTAGATGGTGACAAATAATAAACTATTTATCACAACGAGTTGGGATTTTTAGTATATTCATTAGAAGCTTGTCACCTTTCTTTGCAACAAAATTTTTTTTATAGCAATTAGTTCCACCTTTAACAACTATATGACCCCTGGTCGCAGTGCTTGGCTCTAACAGAGCCCCCCTTACAATGTCATAAGTCATTAACAACTCTATTTAATGGTTCACCTGTACTATTATTTCTGGTATATTGCATTCTAAATTACTTAATTATTTGTAATTAACAAATAAAATGCTTTATTATTTTTTTGAAAGCTATAAAAGCAGTATGGTTATTAATTAATATCATGACACCTAATAAAAATGATATTTAAAACAAGAAAATCAGTAGTTATAAAAAGTATAATGGCTTTCTATTTGTGTTAGAAGAAATGAAATTTAATTACCTATGAAGACTTATTTTTGTAAAAATAATATTTGTTTAAAAATTGTTAGCAAGTAGTTGAAATTATTCATTTTAGAATACAGTGAAAAGGTTTTAATTTTGTAAGTTACAGCACCTAATGTTTTAACAGGTTTTTTTCCCCATTGCAGAATAGTTATTTAGAGCATAGAAGATTCTAAATATCCTTGAAAAATAGACCAAACAACAAAAATGCCTGCTTGTGAAGTGTGTAAGAAGGTATTCACGAAAATGTCCAATCTCAAAGGTCACCTCTTAGTACACACTGGTGAAAGACCACACATCTGTCACGTGTGCAACAAGTCATTCAGTCAGAAGTCGCACCTCAAGAGCCACCTCTATACACACAGCGGCGAAAAACCGCATACGTGTGCTGTGTGTAACCACACCTTCCGCCACGTGGCTAATCTGAGAACCCACCTCGTCACACACAGCGCAATCAAACCGTTTTCTTGTGACGTGTGCAAAAAGGAATTTGGTCAGAAGTCGCACCTCAATAGTCACCTCCTGATACACAGTGGGGAAAAACCATACACTTGTGACGTGTGTAACAAGTCGTTCAGACACAAAACCAGCCACCAAGAACACGTCTTGATTCACTCTGGTGAAAAGCCGCATATCTGTAATGTGTGTGGAAAGGCATTTGCGAAGAAATTCAACCTTCAAAAGCACCTCCTGATTCACACTAGAGAAAAACCACATGATCTAAGCCGCTAATCTAAGAGCTCACTTCATCACACACAGCGCAATAAAACCGTTTTCCTGTGACGTGTGTAAGAAGGAATTTGGTCAGAAGTCGCACCTCAATAGTCACCTCCTGATACACAGTGGGGAAAAACCATACACTTGTGACGTGTGTAACAAGTCGTTCAGACACAAAACCAGCCACCAAGAACACGTCTTGATTCACTCTGGTGAAAAGCCACATGTCTGCAAAGTGTGTGGAAAGGCATTTGCGAAGAAATTCAACCTTCAAAAGCACCTCCTGATTCACACTAGAGAAAAACCACATGATCTAAGCCGCTAATCTAAGAGCTCACTTCATCACACACAGCGCAATAAAACCGTTTTCTTGTGACGTGTGTAAGAAGGAATTTGGTCAGAAATCGCACCTTAATAGTCACCTCCTGATACACAGTGGGGAAAAACCATACACTTGTGACGTGTGTAACAAGTCGTTCAGACACAAAACCAGCCACCAAGAACACGTCTTGATTCACTCTGGCGAAAAGCCACATGTCTGTAAAGTGTGTGGTAAGGCATTTGCGAAGAAATTCAACCTTCAAAAGCACCTCCTGATTCACACTAGAGAAAAACCACATGAGTCTCTGCAAAGTGTTTAAGAGGGACTGTCAGTCCCATAGAGATAATGCACTAGTTTTGAAACCACAACTTTTGCATAAGAATTGGTTTGCCATGTTATACCATTTTCCCCGGGTATGGAAATCCTCATACCATAAACTTAAAACAAAATTGAAAAAAAAAATAACATACAGGTATTTATGTATTAATTTATAAATTTTTTAAATAGTGTCGCCATCTGCTGCATATTTTTGGCATTCTAAAACTTTGAAAACATATAATTAAATAACTAGACATTTTCAAATTTGTTTCATTTCAATGTTGTGTTGTTTTCCCCATACCTGTGGAAAAAGGGCTAACTTGCAGTCATTAAGAAAGTGGGGAAAAATAAGTGGGGGATGTCTTCAATTAGAATGCCATGCCCCCCCCCCCCCCTAAATGGATTATGGATTTGAGAGATATAAGAAGTGGGAAGATGGATAGTCATTTTCTTGAGAAGTGGGGTGACACGTCACCCTGCGTCTGACCCCCACTTGCAGTACTGCTAACATGCCAAAGCAATGCTTCTGTGGTGAAGTTGTGATTCCATAACTAATGCATTAGATCTAAGAGACTGACAATCCTTCGTAATCTATCTGTTGTGTGAAGGTAGAAAGCATTTACATCTTGTGGTCAAAGCAGAAAGAGGGAGGCAGCAATTGAATCGGTGAGTGCAGAAACCACTTCAGTCAAAAAAGTCAGAAAACTCGTTTTCAATGAAAATAAGCGTAGAAAGGCAAGATGGGTGTTGGGTGCAAAAACTATGTTAGTCTGTTGAGTGGTTCCGTACTTTTTTTTTTTTTTTGAATTATCGTCGCACTAGAGCTACACGAGGGCTATTGGCGACGGGCGTCGTATTTTAGAACCACAGTCAGGTGACGAGCCACACCTGAATAGGCACCCAACGCAACCGTTAAGGGCGACATCGTACACAGCGGGTTCCGTAAATACAGGACGTTTGTTTCGGGTGTTGAGTGCAGAAATAGAGGAGGAGTTATTACGTTTTTTCTCCTTCCTGAAAAATTTGAAATTTGTGACTGACGTCATTTGTGCACTCACCTATTCAATTGCTTATCAGTCAAACAATTGGTTTCACTGCCAAGTAATGATGCAGTAATGTAAGTTTTGCGAGATGTAAAAAGATGGCTCTTGTCATTTATAGATGTCTCATTCTTTGTGTTCATATTCTATAAATGTGTTATATTGTTTTTAGGGGATAACTTTACCTTCATATCATTCTTTCTATTTTATTCACTATGATGAAATTGTGCAATACATTGTGTATTTATTTATATATAAACTTTTCAAGACACTCAATTGAGTTTTTAATACTTTTTTTTCAACAGTTTTTACTGAGAGTTAAATGGTTTTATGTACAATTTTTTAAAAGCCAATTATCTGCTATTTATTTTAATTTAGAAAAAATGTGTTAAAAATGTATCTATGTGGAGAAATTTGATGAGCAATAAAAGATAATTTTTATTCGGTGATGCATTTTGTTTATTTGCTGAATTTAAAATTTATTCTTTAATGGATTTTAGAAAAAGCAGGTACTCTGGAAAGTTCTTTACATTGAATATAGAAATCTCCAAAGCTCGGAAATCATGCACAACTTTTTGAAATTTCATCACAAATAAGTAAGGCATAACTCAGCAACCAAGTATTACCTTGTTGCTGAGTATAAGGATTAAGACCAATTATTTAAAAAAAAAACTAATTTAGGATAGTGTCTGGGATTAACATTTATTTCATCTTTAGGAACATATCAAAATTCTTATTTGCTACAATGGTGCTAAGTCAGCAGGATATTTTTTTTATTACCTTGTTCACAAAACAAAGGTTTAAAGGTGATTAAATTTTTAGTTATTTAATTTTGTCTATGAATAGTTCAAATTCTTCATGGTGACTAATTCATAATTTGGGACATAGCCTTTCCTTAAAGTTTGATGGAGCGAATCTTTCCTTTCCTTCGTCACTGATTTAAATCTTGCATTAGGAAGAAAAAAATTCTTTTCATTTACAACTGTTATTTTGATAGTGAAACCGAAACAACCAGTGAAATCATATCCCACCTCCAAATACGCCGTGGACTGTGTCTAAATTGTGGAGGTGGAAACAGATGGCAACATCTGACATATGTGTTTGTTTGTGTCTTGTGTTGTCCTACTTGACGATGGTTTATAAGCGGGTCCTTGCGACCAAGCACACAAGCCTGAAAATATATGTCAACCAACCAACCGTGGACTGAGGACTTTCGAGTTTCGACCGTTCCTAAACCGCATTACACCCCGTTTTTCTGAAGAGGGCAAAAAGAAGAAAAGTAGTGCGCGTTTACCGTTTCGCCTAGGATTGTTTACTATAATTTCTTTAAGTTTAATATAACAAAACCGACCTTAAGTTTGCAGTATACAAATGTTCTACGAGAAAAGGGGTAAAAAGTTCTCATTTTTGAGTGCAAGAATCGAATACAAAAAGGTATTTCACATTCAATAAACAAATTGATTTGTTATTTCAAGACATAAATTTATTATTTTTATTAGTTAAGCTTCAGTTAGAGTGTTATTTTAATTATTTTTTCCCTTCGATTTTGACGTAACAGGGCGCACGAATATCAGGGTCGAAAGGAGCAGCCAATCAGAGTACGCGAAATCGCGGCGCCAGCCGGGTTGTTTACCCATTTCCTCCGCTCAGTACATTTCTCTGCTGCAAACTTAAGTTCGGTTTTGGTATAAACTTATTTCATTCTTATTTCTAGCAAAAGCAACGGAAAGTCTGAAATTATTACTTTCTTCAAAGAAATGAACAACACATATTTTTTTGTTGCAAAATACTGTTTTTATTATATTCAAAACAACTTTATCAAACAAATATGAAGAATACACGGGCAAGAACCACTTGATTTTTTAGGTGTCTTACCTTAAGTGTCTGCTTGGTGGACATTGGCGATAGGAAACCGGTTTTTCCTTTGGTTCTTCATTTGCTGTATAAACGTGTTACTTGTGTCTACTTATCTCTGGCGTGAATCAGGGTTGCCTCGAAAGAACACCGATTAGACGATTTCTCGCTATCATCCCCAAAGATACTGTGAAGGAAAGTCTTCTACGAAATAAAGCGGTTCTTCCCGTGTACTCTTCATATGGAAATGCATTTTGAGCCTTTAAAACGCGTTTACTCTTAATACTGAAAAACAATTCATCATTTATAAATTCCCATAATTTGTTTTTGAAAAAAATACATCTTTCTTAAAGACTTTTTAGCATAGATATTTTTAATAAAATAATTTCTTAGAGTTTTAAAGTTAATTCTTTACTTGAGTTAAGTTAGTTTTAGTTCAGTTCCTAAGATCCTATCATAAACTGAAAGCTTACTGCTCTGATCCTACTACAAAAATTAACTCAGTGCCACGAAATACCCAGGTAGCACAGAAATATTGGCCAATGTTGCAAAAAAACATTGGCCAATATTGCAATCAATATTGTACAATGTAAAAATGGACTGTCTTGGGAATATTGCCACGACGTCGATTTACAACATTGTACAATATTGATTGCAATATTGGCCAATGTAAAAATGGACCCCCTCGGGAATATTGCCACGACGTCGATTTACGACATTGAACAATATTTTTCTCAATGGTTGTGCAATATCAAATTTTAATATTGGCCAATATAAAAAGTAGCCCCCCTAGTGAATATTGCTGAATTGTTTTATCTTTATTGTTTTCTAATATTCGTTTTAAAACATTTGAATAACTTACACTGAAAGTTATAAAAAGTAGTACAAAGAATATAATTTTGCTAACATAATTTTTAATGCGAGTAGTAATGTATAGATATTACTGCAATAAAAATATATGCACACAAAATTATTATTTGATATTTTTTTTAAAAAAATTATATCATTTGTGCCACTTTTTTATTGCTTGTATAGTAAGCTATTTAAAAATTGTAGAAAGAATATTAGAAAATAATAAAGATATAGCAATTCAATAATATCATAAACATACTGAAAATTGTCAAAACCAATTTTTAAAGTTTAAGAACAGATTTTTGAATATTTGTTTTAAAATTCATTTAAGACAATGCTAAATTGTACTAATTTTTGTAGAGTGTTAAATTTTTGCCATAAGTTGCAATAGGTATTTACAAAATAGATTTCAAAAAATAAAATATAACATGACAGTTTCTCTTCTCTCTTGTAAACATTTGTGAAAACAACGTCCACACACACATGAAATTCTGTATTATTGTCAGATGGAAATTTATTGAAACAGAACATACAGGAATAAACTATAATTTTTCTTTATTGAATATACTTAGACTTTTACAAAAAAAAATCATTCAGATTTCTCGGGCATTAATTCTTGCTTTGACCACTACCATTCCAAGTAGCGGGGGGAGGAAGTAAAGCCACCTGGAAGTTAAGCCCACAAAGATTCTGAAGACAAACCGGCTTCAGTAATTCAGCACCTGGAAAGAAAAGATTTTTTTTAGTGCATACAATAGTTATTTAAGCAACTAGTCCCGAAAATGATACTTTATTAAGCGAGTGGCTTTTATTTCACGAGCGAGTGAAATTATGACACGAGCTTAATAAAGTCTTATTTGGAACATGCTTGCTTACAATATTTTTTATAATGACGTGCAAAAAAGTATTTCTACCAATGAGTGATTTTCATGACATCCTTTAGTTTCCATGGATATATTCGAAAATGCAAAGTAGTGAAAGAAAAGTTGTAAAATACTTTTCTATTTTGAATCAAAATAGTATTTAGATTAATTAGTGATACCGAACAAAGGTGAAAATGAATTTGAAATGATGTTCGACCAACTTCCAGATTAAATTAACAAAGCAGCTAAGGAAGTTTGGTCAAATCTTCTTCCAGAAAAGTATTGTTTGGAGTGAAACTTGTGTTCTTACTTTTATCTTATTTCATTTCCTTTAATAATGTTTGTAATACTTTTAGTTTCCACGGAGATTAGAAAATGCAAAAGTAATGAACCAATAGAATTAACTGAGTTTCGTGACCATTTAGTTTCCATGGAGATATTCATGACATCATTTTGCTTTTCTACCAATCAGATATTCTTATTTACTTTACCACACTGTGCCGAAAACCAAATTTTCGCACACTGTCTGTGACGCAAGCACGTAAAGTGTCATTTTCGCAACGATTTATGAATGAATATGATATAAAAAAGTGAACTTTTTTGCACGTTGTTATAAAAAGTACTTTTTAAAGACAAAATATTTTAAATTGTGTTTGCTGAAGTATATTTTCATGGAAACCTCATATCCTACCAAACACATTTATAGAATAACCACTGGAAAAGTTAGCAAGTTTTAGAAGAAAAATATGCATAGGGTCATTAATAGTTAAATGGAATAAATATTTCATTCTTTATATTGTTTAAGTTACGATACATTTTTTTTTCATATAAAAATATCACTACATTATTAACCTTTCAATTTATATAAATTTTATTCTATTATCTTTGGTAAAATTAGTTTAACCTCAACTATAGAGCTATTTTTAATTAACCATGTAATGCATTTTTTTTCATCCCGAAAAAATATATTTGTATCTTTAATACTCATATATTATGGGAAAAATACTGAAAAAAATTATCTGCATTGGAATTTAATTTTTTTTTTTAATTTTTGCCATACGACAAAAACCAACTTTACTCCAATTTTGGTAAGAATGACTAGAAAACTACTAAATATATTTTAAAATAACCCTCTTAAACTATAATTATATTTTCAGAACAATTTATTTGTATTTGGTACTAAAATATTATTATACTTTGAATACTGACAAAGGCATAATTTTACAACTTTTAATAACTTCACTCTTTAATTTTGAATACAATTTTAATTCTGTCATCATTGAGGGTTATTAGTAACAGTAACTAAAACTTCAAAATGGAATATATTAGATGAAAAATACAGATTTGCTGAGAGGGAGCTCTACTTTAATAGAACAAACTGAATTCTGTTACTTGTTGCCATATGGCAACGGTATGCAGTATAGAGGCTTAAATACTTACAGATCTACAAAATTTAAAAGCTGTTGTGTGTCAATGTTATGGGAATATATCAATTAGGACATTTTACACTATATTGATTTATTCCTTAATTTTTCTGCTTTGTAATTTGGTAGCTACATTTAAATAACTTTCATCCATTCTAATAACTACTTAACCGGTGCCTAAAGTGAGCAATGGTTTATGAGGAACTATTAGTTATGTAAAGAGCAGCATTCAACTTGTTGCATTGTAAATATATGTATCGTAAGTTGATTGGGATATATTAAGAAAATAAGTATGTAAATATTTACTTTTAAGAAGGGAAAAACCTAGCAATAGTATTAAAAAAATTACATTGTGTTAAAGAAGTAAATGAAACTGAACCAGAAACAGTGATTTTTTTAAACAAAACTTTGTACACTGCGATCCAAAAGTTTAGACAATTATGATTTTTAGCTGTAAAATTCAGATTTGTGACAGTAGAATTTCAAAACATCCCTGTATATTAAATAAGTATTTTGAAATGCTATAATTGAAACATAATTGCTTGATTTGTTGTAACATTTTTTTTCATAAAAGTAAATTTTGTATGGTCCCAAAAGTTTAGATAGAAATACAAGATTATGCTAATTTAAAGTGCATAGTGGCCTAATTTCGCATTTTTATTGATGAAATATATGTTTTTAAAATGATAAATTGAAAAAAAAACTATATCCAGTGAACTAAACAGATTTAATAATGATATTGGTTCAATATTACACCAAAAAGACAATATAGCCATTTCAAATCATATTGGCTTCAAATGTGCAGTTTAACATCTGTAAATACCAACGGAATGCCTACCAGCCCATACCTTAAAGTTTTGCTACGAATTCATAGATTTATTTTCTTGATGAAAAGTGCAGTCTTTACCATATAAACTCTTGGGACCATACAAAATTTTGTTTTAGGAAAAAAAATTGTTATAGCAATTCAAGCAATTATGTTTCAATATAGCATTTCAAAATACTTATTTAATATATATAGGGATGTTTTGAAGTTGTACTATCACAAATCTAAATTTTACAGATAAAAAAAGTCATCTCTAAACCAGTAGTTCCCAACCTTTTCTGGACCATCGCCTCGTTCTTTAGGTTAATTAACATCTATCGCCCTCTTTTAAATTTCATGTTATGTCTAACCATAATTTTTTGAGTTAAAGTGTAACCATAAAACTGTTTTATAACACTTACTACTGTTTATAAAAACAGCCGAAGAAGCTTTATCCTGTCCCTTTTAAATAAAATAGA
The DNA here is from genome assembly GCA_023701765.1 of Hylyphantes graminicola. Lineage (NCBI taxonomy): Eukaryota > Metazoa > Arthropoda > Arachnida > Araneae > Linyphiidae > Hylyphantes > Hylyphantes graminicola. The sequence goes on from CM043112.1 coordinate 68,044,584, forward strand.
AAAATCATAAAACACATTTTTAACATTTTTTTAACGAACAAAAGTGAAATAATTAACTGAGATATTTTTAAGTAATTAATAAGGGAAGGTTAAGGAATTTTCTAGAAAATTTAAGAGAGTTGAAAGTAAAAATTGGCTGGTTTGGTTATGGTTGGAGAATGGCTTTGCTGTACATCGCCCCTCAAGTATTTGTTGCCCCCTTGATAACACAAATAGCCCAAATTGGGGCAATCGCCCCCAGGTTGGGAACCACTGGTCTAAACTTTTGGATTGCAGTGTACACTGTGTACTTTGTATAAATTTAGTTACAACTTCACAATTAAATTTATATATTTACCATACTAGCCCGGTACTTATGAGAAGGGGCTCTTCAGGAGTAAAGCACGGCTGCACACTGCACATGCACTGTATGAAAGTAGTCCTTTAGTTCCTGACAGTAAAGATAACTCGGTACCTGGAAAGTAGACAGATATTTAGTATATACACAAAAAAAACCTCAATTTCTATTGTGTTTACTGAAGCATAATTTCATCTAATTTCCAGAATCTATGCTACAGCAGACAACAGTTAACAATAAAGTACATCGATTTATATTGAATGCTATATACTGTATATACTATTCGACAATTCCGATTTGTGTGCAATTTTTGATTTGTGTACATGGTTGCTAGATAAATTTATTGAATTTTCATTTTGTAATTCGTCTCTAGGCCAGCGACTAGGATTTTTCCTCAAAAGTTGGTTACGATAAATTAAGAAAATTAGTATATAAATATTTACTTAAAATGAATAAAAAAACTGCAATGGTTGATAAAAAATGATATAATGTTCAATTATTTATTTGTCAATGCACTAACATGAAGCAACAAAAGTAGATGAGCTTAACTTGAGAAGTGACTAGGACTTATTAAAAATAAAACTTTATGAATATCAAGCAAGAAAAAAAGTATGACTAAATAAAATAACATCATATTAGCTGTTTAGTGGATTCCCGTTCAAGCAGCCTAAAAATTTAAATTAAATAAAAGTTTAAAACAAAGCACAAATAATAATAAATAGTAATAAATTACTGCACCATAGTACTTGACAAGAGACTTTTAAAACAACACTTTGCATGCTGATAACTTGAGTACAAATTTAGAAGCAACTTGATTTGTTTGCAAACAAACCACTTGTAAATAACTCACATTTCTGATAATATTTTAACCGGCGATTAAACACTAAATATTACTCATCAGAACAATAAAAAAAAAATTATCACATAGAAAGAACAAATCCCGGTTTTGGTGAAAATTTGTTGTTTATGTACAATTTAAGACTATGCCCGTGCCTGCAATGTCAACTAAGTAAAAAACAACGTTATTGATAATAAAGTACTACTTCAAAACCAACCAGTAATATATATCTTCTAAATAGCAATACATCTATAAACGGAAATAACTGTAATTGAATAAATTTCTAAAGAAACTTACTTTATTACTTCATAAACATGCTTGTCCTGTACTCAGTTGGCGTCCATTTTGTTTTGAATCGTGATTCATACGCATGCGCGAAAGTTTTTTAAAAACCTCACATCCCTAAAGCACTCGATTGCAATACTTCTATACCTAGTAAACATCGATCAATGTTGGCCAATGTTGCTTTATCGACGTTGTTTTCACAATGTCGCTCAGATGTCCCCACAATATTCGAATACTTTCAAAAATTGTTATTTTGTTTAAAAAAATGACGAAAACTTGTCTGATTATTATTAAAATTACTGTTTCATTCTTACAATATCAAAATAAAACGAATTTGAAGTCAAACTAATTTTAAAAAATTCCCAATATCGGCCAATGTCGACTGATGTCGCAATTACAACGTTCCACATTCCACGACTTTCGCAATGTTGGCCGATGTCGGTAGAACGTCGGCCAACATTGTTGTGCTACCTGGGTACCTAATTCATATTTATGTAACAATTGTACACCTAAACGTGTAAAAAAAAATAGGTATCCCCATATATACATTATAACCAACATCAAAATAATGTTGTTGTTACTAATTCTCATCTGGTCAGACAGAGTCAAATGTAATGGAGAAAATAATGTTAAATTATTTCATTGCTCACTAATACCAGACATTTTGTTTTTAAAAACGTATATAAAAATTTTAAAGCTAGGTAAGAGTTTCAGGGTCTGATCCTGCGCAGAGTCGATTAAAAAATTGAAAATGGTTGGTTCTCAACTGTTTTCAAAGTTAAGTGAAATACAAGTTCAATTTATCCGAAAATCGGTTTATATATATATATATATATATATATATATATATATATATATATATAATATATATATATATATATATATATATATATATATATATATATATATATATATATATATATATATATATTATATATATATATATATATATATATATATGTATGTATGTATGTAATGTATGTATGTATGTATATGTATGTTATGTATGTATGTATGTATGTATGTATGTATGTATGTATGTATGTATGTATATGTATATATGTATGTATGTATATATATATATATATATATATATATATATATATATATATATATATATATATATATATATATATTTTGCTGCTCAATTTTGATCCGGTACCTATCGGATAAGCGGGAATCTACCGTGTTATCAAGATACCAAAATGAATCTTCCAAATTAAATATTTTCTATCATGAAATTATATTTATGACTCCTTGTTATCAGGGATTTCTTAACCCTCTAATGCATGAATTTTTATTTTCATCCCAAAAAAATATTTATATATCTTTAATACTCACACATTATGGGAAAAATACTTTAAAAACTGTAACTGCATTAGAATTTAAATGATTTCAATTTTTAAAATTTTTTCCATATGACAAAAACCAACTGCAAAATTACAATTTTGATAATAATGACTAGAAAACTACTAAATATATTTCAAAATAACCCTCTTTAACTACAATTAATTTTTCAAAACAATTAATTTGTATTTAGTACTAATATTATTATTCTTTGAATACTGCCAAAAACGTAATTTCACAAAAGTTAAAAATTCACTCTTTAATTTTGAATACACTTTTACTACTGTCATCTATGAGGATTATTAGTAACTAAAACTTTAAAATGAAATGTAATAGATGAAAAAACACAGATTTGTCCTGGGGATTCTCTAATTTAAAAGAATAAAGTGGATTATGTTACTTGTTACCAAACGGTAACAGTATGCATTAGAGGGTTAATGCAACAAGTTAACAGTTTTGTCTAGGTCACAAAAGGTAGTTGAAGTATATAGTTAAATTTGACTAAAATATATGTGAAGTCATTTAAATGTTTTTTTTTTTCATATTAATTTAAATGATAGTGGGAAAAGTCTATTTTCATATTAAAACATAATGATTAAAAAAACAATTTAGAAAAAGCTACAAATGAATTATCGTCAATTAAAAAAATATCTATATTTGTTTTAATTCAAGCAAATGAATTAGCAGCTCTTAATTTATGCAGGTGAGATTGTTTTCAGTGGAACGAATATTTAACTTAGCGGTCCATCGTATTTATGTCGCTGTTGTCGTCAAGTGTAGTTTTAACGAAACCAACAGGTGTGCTAGTGTCTAGGGCAATTTCACTCTAGAAAATTTACAGATACAGCAAATCCATTAAATTTTATTTATTGCCTTTGTTTTAATCTTGCTCAAAATTCTATTAATTTGTTTTTGAAATGCATGTATCTTTTTGAAGTATTAGTATGTAGATTTAGATTAAAATTGTTTCTTATAATACAAATTTATTTTTTAATTTATATATATTTTTTAATTTACATATTTTTTAAAATTTAATTTATTAAATTTATTAATAACTGAACAATATTTACCATGAAGTACCGAATTCCTCATTTATAGAAGAATATTTCAATTAAAAGGCAAGCAAAATAAATACGTCAGAACATGTCACTCTATTCTAAAATATTATAGAATTTTTCTTCTTTTTTTATTACCAGTAGTTTTATTTTTGAAAATGTTATATAAAAATTTTTATTTTTTAAGAAGCATGAAGCATGTTCTAAACCTAAACTTTAAAATAAAATAAAAATGGTTTTATACTGGTTTCAGGGTTAAGTTAAAAAAAATATTTTTTATGTTCTAAAGAGAAGCATCACTTTACGAGTAAATTGTGGGTAGAATAAAATCTATCAAAGCAAAGCTTACAAATATAATTATTCCAATTGTGAAATATTTGTTGTGACCCTAAATGATTAGTCTAAATTATTAGTTAATTGAAAAGAAAATAACACCCTATCATTTAATTATTAATTGATAAAGTTTTACAAAGTGTCGCCATCTGCTGGGTAATTTTGTGGCTTCGAAATTTAAAAAAATATACTGTGTATAATATATAGTGCAATATACTAAATAGTATATAATGTGTATATTTTCGTAAATAAATTTTAACTTCGTTTGTACATTCATATAGAACTGGATTTTGAGCCTTTAACCCAAGCTAATGGACAATTCCCACATTTTTTTATTATTTTTTTATTCGACGTAAATAGGTGAGACAAAATAAGGGCCGAAAAAATTTTTGCTCTCCGATGCGTAGTTATTTTTTTATTTGATTTTAAAGTTAGGGTTTTTAAAAGCGCGCGAAAAACAGTACGTTCCGCGAGGAATCGACTGTGACGTACATGTACACCACACGTGACCAAATCTCCTCAGTTGCGTATAGCGTTAGGCGGGATATTTCACAAATCGTTTCGCAAAACTTTATATTTTCGTTTTCTTTAATGCAGTAAGTTTGTATTTATTATTTAATAATGGCATATTGCTACTGCTTAGTTCCCTAGTGTCGAATACGAATACAGAAAAGAGAAAAGATATATTTTAACTTGCCAACAGAATCGGTACAGCGAAAACGATGGTTTTCAGCCATGCGACGTGATCCAAAAAAAAGGAACCAGTTTTTAATAGGATTTTGGACTGACTAAACTATTCTTTAAAAATATAAATTTACATGTAAAACATGGTAAAGAAAAAATGCAGAGCCACAAACGCACAAAATTAAATTAGTTATTAGGGTTTTTTTTAAAAAAAAGTATATCTACGGATAACATGTAAAATGTAGCAACTTAGGATATCTAAAAACATTGTTAATAATGTTTACTTACAGACTTCTACGTTAATAGTATTAATATTTTTGAAAATTTCAATATTTTTTTTCCAATTTTTCCTTTATTCCGATGGTTAAAACTAAAAGTTGTGCAAACAACATGTGTCACGCTTTTTACACGTTCAGACGAAACTAAGCAATTTTCTGAAAATTCAGGACGGCGACTTTTTGCTTTCTACAGTAGTACCTTTATTCATATTATTTTAATGTATGACTTAAATTAAGGTGACACATTACCTAAAAAATTAAATCCAGTATTTTTATTGCTAGCGTTCAAATTAGACTATTTTTATAAAGAACTAACATTCAATAAGCATATACAAAAAAATTATTAATATTGAAACGTTAGTTTTTTCAAAATATTAAAAATAATAACGATTTTTCAAAATACTCCTCCTCCTACAATTTAAGGAATTTTTTAATGGATATTTTTTCAAAATGTTCCCACAACATCAGTTAATAAAAGTTGGTATGGATATTGAGCTACCAGTTAAACAAAAATAGTTATGCAGATTTATGTATAAAAATAGCCAAAAAATAAGACTTTTTTCTAAATTTTCAACTTCATCACTATTAAAAAAAATTCTAATCACACTAGACCTTATCCCATACCAACTTTTGTTTATGGTATACGCCTTAATACAGGAAAAAAAATTTGGAGCTCTACATTTATTAACTAAAAAGCCTTAGGCTTTTAACCATTCATAAGCTAAAAAAATTAATATTTAAAAAAATCAACAGAAAATTTCAAAAAAAATTTGCAAAACCATCATATTATTTTCAATAAACCTCTATCATTATAAATGATACCTTCTTTTTTTTTTACAATATATTTATATCACAGAGTACTAGCATGTTTAATCATTTTCTGGGCAGCCCTAAATTTTAGGTAATGCGTCCCCTTAAAAGAGTAATACTAAAATTCGACGAATAAATTGTGATATTTTATCAGACAAGGAAAATTGTGTTTTGTAAAAACGGTAATTTTGTTATGAATGACCTGTGTTTAATTAGAACATTTTAACAGCACAAAATACTATTAAAACTTTATCAATAATAACACATTTCTATAGGTAAAACAAGAAAGAAATAACCTTTCAGAAAAACAATTTAAAAAAAAAACCGAGTAAACTATCCAGGACACCTTTAAAACAATGAGCTTCTTGTGCGAAATAAAAAAAAAAAACTTGGAAAAAACATTTGTACCGGGAAAAGGGATTTGAACCCGGGACCGCAAATGAATGGGCAATTCTACCATAATTTTTAATTTTATGTCCCTTGGGCATAACTTTTAAAAAAATTAATATTTCTTTACCATTTTTTCCTATTATACTAAAAGACTGGTCCTTTTACAATTGCAAAACGTAATTTTAAAGCAAAGAAACTCCAAAAAATTTTTAGAGCACAAAACAATGCAGAAAAGTCCTTACCATCGTGTGTCCCGAATGTCAAATTTTTAGTTTAGGGCTCAATATAATACTTTTGTTAGCTAAAAATTACATTCATTTTTATTTCAAATTGAACTAATACTGTAGCTTAACGATTTCCTTCCATTGAATTTTGGCTTTTAACATTTATAATGCGTTTTTCTCGTCTCCTAACTTTGTCCCTGGGTTTTGGCACATTCACTGACCTCATTCCTAAAGTGGTGAAGAGAGGCACTGGATTGAGCTACAGTGATTCTTCAAAGATGCAAACTGTATTGCAGAAAACTGATATTTCAGTTAGTAGCCACATATTTTTGCTAAAATTCACCAATAAGCCCAAAATTTAAAAAAACTCAGTGAAATTGGCTGCGAGGCTTTATTGCTTTCCTTACAGTCTCTCAGATTTAAGGTTAATTTTTGCTTGATAATTGAATTTTTTTTGTAAATATGTTTAAGTGGGAGTACAAGAAGTAAAAAATCCATTTTTATTAAACTGTAGTTAGTTTCAACACAAAAAAGACCGGAAAACAGCGTGAATGTCCTTTCCTTCCGTTCCTGACCTTCCGATCCTTACCGTTCGTAATGATCTAGGGATGGAAAACCGAAACCAGTTTTAAGACTAACCGGTTTTTTGCAATTTCGGTTTCTTTGAAAAACAGTTAGTTTCGTAAGGCCGGTTTAGACCGGTTTCTTTAGAATCGGTGTTTTTAACAAACTGCCGTCCCTTATTATAATTTTTTGTTTTTTACAAATGAGCTTTGCTAAATTTTTTTTCGTAATTCTAGAACCCTTATAAACCTTTTGATAAACATTTAAAGTGATTTGAAAAAATAAATTTTACATTTTTATTAACCTGAAATTAAATTAAAAATTATGGTAGAACTGCGTGAATATTCGCTTACGCTACCACTAAGCTTACGAGTTACGTTCTTAATTAACTTTAAGGGATGTAAAAAACAAAAATTTTTAAAACAAATTCAAACAATTTTGACTTAAAAAAATGAAAAACACTTAAATTGTAAAGTTTATATTGTTTTTATTGCTTTAAAATGATTATTTAGGGACAAACTCCATAAAAAAACACTATAATTTACAATTTTATGTTATTATTACTAAAATGTTTGCGGTTACCGTATCCCCTTTAAAAATATATCTCTTAAATTATTTTTTTTAATCAACTTATTTTTTTGATTAAATAAATATTAAAAGAAAATAAACAAGCATAGAAAATTAAGGCAAAAGAAAGTTATAAAGCAAAAATGAACCTTAAAAAAGTATGGGAGAATTGAAAAATCGCAATGACTGAAGTAGCTAACGAACCCTACGTGGTGTACATGTACGTCACAATCGCTTAGCCAATAGCAGAACGTTTCAAACAAGAACTAAAAATTGACGATTTTTAACACTGAATATTTAATAACACAATTTTTTTTGTACATTTTAATCTAGATATTTGAAATCAGCGTTGTTTATTTTATCGAAAAAATTTATTTTTAGTAGTTTTTAAAAAATATGGGAATTGTCCATTTTTAATGGTAAAGAACTATTCATTATTTATAAATTATCTAAAATTTTTATTTTTAGCATATAAATTTAAAAATTTTTTTATTTTAAAAAAAAATTAAATTTGAACAAAGCAATTTTAATATATTTAATATAATAATTTCTTAGAGTTTTAATGTTAATTAGCTAGTTTTAGTTTAGTTCCTTAGATTCCTGCAAAAACTGAAAGCTTAATGCTCGGATCCCACTACTAAATTTGATTCAGTGCCACGAAATACCGTATTCACATGTATGTAAGAATATTACCCTAAACGAAAAAAAAAGTTATGTCCAAATATATTAGCCAATATCAAAATAACCAGTATCCCATAAGGCAGTTCGCAAGCCCTAGCACATGGCATGCCTACGCCACTAGATGGCATCATTTTTGCAGATGACTTAAAAGTGACGAGTACAGTAAATTCTGTTGAGCAAATTGAGCAATAGGGTATTTGACTAAATTTTTTTATTGTCTTGAAATGCTCTTATGCCAAAAATATTAGACCCATATTTTTTCTTTTTTTCAAATTCCCCATAAAAAGGCAGAAAAATGAATTTAAAAATCAGGACGAAAAATCACTCCTGAAAACCCTTTCTGGCTGTCACGTGGTATCTGTGATGTCACTATGAACTATAAACAATCTTTGAAACACCATATTGGAATCGATTTTAAGCAAATTTGAAATATACACTTCTGTAAAACAGCCCAACATTTTCTCAATATTTATTATTTCAATAGTAAATGAAATTAAATCAAGTTTAATCAGAAAACAAAAAACATCACGCCGGTTTGTTTGTAGTTCATAGTGACGTCGTCCAAACCGACATGTTTTGATCACATGATAAATTACTGAGTGGGCTGCAAGGTGGGGCATGTCGTTCAGTGTGAATAAATGCCTAACCTTGCATTTGGGTAAGAAAAATGTTAATTATTCCTATGTTTTACAGGGAGAAAGTATTCAAGACAGTGAGTTTGTTAAAGATTTAGGAGTTTTTGTGAGCAATGATTTTAAAATGAGTAAACAATGTGTTGAAGCAAGTAAGAAGGCCAATCGAATGTTAGGATATATTAGAAAAAGTATCACTTCTAAATCTAAAGAGATTATTTTGCCATTGTATAGGGGATTGGTAAGGCCACATCTGGAGTATGCTGTTCAGTTTTGGTCCCCCTTTCTCAGAAAAGATATTGAAATGCTTGAAAAGGTTCAACATAGGGCTACAAAAATGATTAAGGGTTTATCGGGTATTGATTATGTTAATAGATTAAGATCGTTAAACATGTATTCCCTGGAAAATAGGAGAACAAGGGGTGATTTAATTCAGTTGTTCAAGTTCATTAAACAGGGAGACATGGAGGGCTTAGGTTTTACCTTAAATAGCCGGACCAGAGGGCATGGTCAGAAATTGAATAAATCATGCTTTAGAAGGGAGGTTCGAAAACATTATTTTTACAATAGAGTCGTCAATGAGTGGAATGCTTTACCAGAATATGTTGTGTATTCGAAGAGAGTGGAAGATAATTTCTGGCAGACATGAGGTATATATTCATAAAAAGAAGCATATTAAAAAGCAGTTATTATTGCATATAACTCTTCGGCAAAAGCATTTTTTGTGAACCAGTAACCCATGATGCATTGTAAAAACGGCAAAACGTGGATTCACAACGCAATCGTTTGTATTGCGATGTACGGGATTGCGCAATCAATGGGCATATCTGCTACTTTCTAAATCTATGATAATTATGGGAAAACAGCAACGAAATATATTCCAATTGTTGCCAGTGATTGTAATAGCTTAAAATAATTGCAACTGGAAGAAGAAACTTTAAACATTTTAAAATAAAATAAGTTAAGCAAACAGCATTTCTGTTGCCACTCAAGACCTGAAACCTGCCCATTCCAAACCAGAAAGTTTATATTGTAAACAAATGAAGCCACTTTGGTGGTGCAATAGGGAAAGCGCAGTGCTACGTCACGCAACAACCACGTGTTTTTTGGAAAGGCAGAGAGAATCTAAGCATTGCACGGATTTTCAGTGCGTTTGACAAGGAACTTGGTTGGTTTTGTTTCAGAAAAGCTTGTGTTTTGTGCTTAATTATGTTTTGTATTCTTTTTTTTATGAAGTTGAGATTCTTAAGAATTAATAAAAAGTTATTTTTAAGATATGGCAGCATAATTTTGATTTGAAACGAGCCTGAAAATATTGATTTTGATTATTTTTCAATCCTTAATTTTGAGGTAATGCATGTTTATTTTGTTTTAAGTGTTTTAAAATGTATTAGGGATCGACCGATGGCGAATATCGGCCTGGCCGATGGAAAAACCAAAATACAAAATTTCGAAAGATATCTGAAAGTTACGAAACTCCGGGGATCCGAAAGTCGCGGAACTCCGGGGATCCGAAAGTCGCGAAACTCCGGGGATTTGAAAGTCGCGAAACTCCGGGAATCCTAAAGTCGCGAAACTCCGGGAATCCTAAAGTCGCGAAACTCCGGGAATCCTAAAGTCGCGAAACTCCGGTTATCCGAAAGTCGCAAAACTCCGGTGATCCGAAAGTCGCGAAAATCCGAAAGTCGCGAAAATCCGAATGTCACGAAAATCCGAAAGTTGTGAAACTCCGAAGATCCGAAAGTCGCGAAACTCCGAAAGTCGCGAAAATCCGAAAGTCGCGAAAATCCAAATGTCACGAAAATCCGAAAGTTGTGAAACTCCGAAGATCCTAAAGTCGCGAAACTCCGAAGATCCGGAAGTCGCGAAACTCCGAAAGTCGCGAAACTCCGAAAGTCGCGAAAATCCAAAAGTCGCAAAAATCCGAAAGTCGCGAAAATCCGAAAGTTGTGAAACTCCGAAGATCCGAAAGTCGCGGAACTCCGGCGATCCGAAAGTCGCGGAACTCTGACGATCCGAAAGTCGCGAAACAACAGCAAGCTTTTTCTTCATAGGATGAAGAAATAGTTGAGCTTATTTGTGTGAAAACTCATTCCATAACCTCCATCTCCAAAGGGCCAATTAACACCTGATTTGTTGGAACACCTACTCAAGTGCACCTACTTCGCCAATTATTCCTTGAATTGTACAAAATTACTTGCATGACTCTCCCTATATATGTTTATTTTTAAATATATTACTACTCTGAGTAAAAAATTTAGCATACAGTGTAGGTACAGCTGTGGAAATAAAAAAGTACCCACTTGAGGTTATTTCATCCGTTAATCACCCTATAGAATCGGACCTTTTTGAGGTTGTGTACAATTAACATTCTGAGTTAATTGCACGATACAAAATTTGCATAAGGGGCTGTCTTCATATTAAAAATATTACGATCTTTGAAATTTCCAATAGCAACATCCAATTTTAATAACTTAGAAATGTTAAGCACTCTTGAAAACCCTTAAATCTAAGTTTTTGTTACATTTGGATGAATATTTGATGAGTTATTCAATCGAATCACTTGTGGACCTTTTGGGGTCCATCTCTAAAATGACAAGCAAGCATGCATGCAAAGCCGTCTTTATTTATCAATTACACACGTAATCTTATACACAGTCCCCTAAAGGGTAATTAAAAAGTATTTTGTGATTTACTCAGCAAATTATGAATAAACATTTTTAAAAATTGGGATTTCGCTTAAACTTCTTGTCTTAAATTTATTTCTTTAAAAATATTAAAGGTTTCTATTCATATTTTAAAAAAAAATTAATGTAATGATTATTTTAAAATATAAAAATTGTTTTAAATACCCCAATATTGAATGCATTTTGTTTGGGTTATTATAATTTCTTTTCAGTAAAAAATTCGTTTCATTATCTTAATTATTTATAGATCGGGATAGTTTTTTATGTGCAACTCGTTTAACATTATGGGACCTAAACTTTGCACGTCTCTAACTCCTCTAATAATGCTTAAAAACTAACCAAATTTGGCATTTCGTATTAACATAGGTCAGAGATTTGAAATATGGATTCAAAAAGGGGTGTTGCTATTGGAAATTTTAAAGTTAGTAACATTTTTAATATGAAGATGGCCCCTTATGCAAATTTTGTGTCATGCAATTAACTCAGAATGTTAATTGTTCACAATGTCAAAAAGGTCCGATTCTTTAGGATGAATAACGGAGGAAATAACCTCAAGTGGGTACTTTTTTATTTCCACAGCTGTACCTACGAATACAATTTTGCTTTATATTACTAAGCTGAATATAAAAATACTTAAAAGATATTTTGGTTTTATGATGTTATTCTAGAATTGAGATGTTGTTAACATGTTTTTTAGTTGACTGTTTTTTTGGATGGGTAGTTATTTTTTTTTTATTTGGTTATTATTTTTTAAAATATATCTCACTTTATTTTAAAAAATAAATATTTTGCATTTGTTTTCCTTCATTGTATAAGTTTGTGATTACAAAAGTGCCGCAATACATTTACTAATGATTAAACAATGTTTTGATACATTTATCAGAAATTATGCCTTTTTCCGTAAAGAACTTGTAGACTGTAAATTATTCAGATTCCCCCCCCCTAAATCATTGGATTATTTAGAGAAATTGAGTTATTTTTACTTGCTCTAGAAGCGAACTCTAATTTATTTGAGAAAAAAAAAACATTTTATAATCAGACACTTTATTTGTAATAACATTATTTCTAGCTTCTTGTATGTTCTGATATTATACAAACTATAATTGGCTGTGTTATAGAATAATAAGCAAAGGAAATATTAATGTTTTTGTAACAAGGAAAAGCCATTGAAGGAAAAACTACTATATTTAAGTTTTCAAAACTTGTAAACACCGAATTCAAAACTTGTAAATGCTTTATTAACTTTAAAACTTGATAATTAATTGCAAATTTATCTACATACTTATTATTTTGAGATGCGGTCTTATTATTGCTAATTCATTTCTGCTGAAAAACATATTCTAATAATATTTTGAAAAGTTAAATTGAAATGATTAATACGTGGCATTATATATGATATATATATATTATATATATATATATGAAATATTATTATATATATATTATGAAATATATATATATATATCAGGCATACATATATATATATATATATATATATATATATATATATATATATATATATATATATATATATATATATATATATATATATATATATATATATATATATATTATATATGCATGCCTGAAATTGATATTTATAATTTTCAATACAAAAAACCCTTTTAAAGATGTAAAATTTGGAATTGTAAATTAAAGGTTTAAAATTCTTTTTCATTGTTTTGTGGTAATTTCTGTTTGCATATTTACTTAAATTTTATAATTTTTCTTTATCATATATAAAATATTATGACAGTAGTTATCATATATTTCAGTAAATATATAAATAATATATTCACTTTTTAAATTAAATAACAAGGCTTGTTTCACGTGGGAACTAGCAACAGCTCCACAGTCTTGTTTTCATTTTTCTCGAATTACTTTTGCATTATATTTGCTTTGGTATTCCAAATAGAATTATCTAAGAATATTATAGTTGTTATATATTTAAACCAATTATTCTAACTTCTTTTGATGCAAGTTATCATTGTTAAATTATTAAAACAACCAACAGCGCAGCAAGAAGTTGTAATTTTAAAATATAACAACTAAATTAAATTATTCTTAGAAAACTCAATTTCGGAAGAAAAAAAAAGTGCTTCGAGAAAAGTGCAAACTAGACCGCGGAGCTGTTGCCAGATCCCACGTAAACAACAAGCCCATTCACGGAATGGTTTCTGGCTGCCTATTTCTAGCCTTCTTTTGAAGCTTTAACACAGTCAATGACGCCTCGTAATTTAGAACCCTGGTCAAGTGCCGCAGTCCACTAAGAAAAGCGAAAATTACACGAGCTACGAGACATTTATAGCTGTGCTAAAATCCGCTTTTGGGAGTTAAAAATAAGCAGTTAAAAATGTTTCAAACCAGGCAAAAACAGTATGACCAGGTTTTCAAATTACGAAGCGTTATTAGCTACGTTAAAGCTCCTAAAGAGCTAAAAATAGGCAGCCAAGAAACGACTACACTTGTAGCGCCCCTACCAGATTAATTTGTTACTACGTCAGGGGGGTGGAGACTTTTCGCCTCATTCACCTACGTAAATGCGCAGTCTGTTTAGATTCTTGTCTGTGGTACCTACCATACCAAAGGCTAAAAACAAACGAACCGTTAAAGTAGAGCCATAACTTACAAGAATATAAAAGGTTAGAGCAAAGCAAGTACTTTAAATTGACATAGTAGTAATTAAGTCAAATGGTATTGCGTTAGCAAAATTTAATATTATGGTATATTTTTTTTGTTAAATAGGAATGCAAATTGAGGTATTAATCGGTTAGGCTTATGTAATCTCCAGAGTCTCCCATTGTTTCGTGCCTAAAAGTATTTGCTTTTTTGACGAAAAAAGCTTTTCGTACCGATATTTGGTCAGGTCATATCCTAGTCGCTATAACGGTGAATCTTCAAGTTTGTTTTTCACCTTGAAAATTCACATTTCTCGAACGCTGTTTTTTAGTCTTTAAAACTGGTCTTTATCATGTAAGTTTAGCACCCCTTCGTTTGATTGGCGTTAATGGTTACCAGGAAAAGTTATTTACTGCTTTTTAGAAACTCGCCTAATTTTGTACTTTGGGATAAAGTATACATCAGCAGGGTTTGGCGACAAGTCAAAATGACAATTAATGCTTACCAAATATTTTGCTGAGATCGAAAATGTGTGCTTAAAAGATCCGAGGAAAAATGGAGGATGCTATTAACTAATACTATGTCATTTACAATCAAAGCGATCTTTAAAAAAAATATTCGGAATATAACAGTTTGTTGCACAATCAGCAATGTAAAAAATAAAGAATCACAACACGTTCTAAGACATATTTCTGTTTTTTTGGCAAGAAATCAATGGGAAAAGTTTCTAATATCGACAAATTGCGGATTTTTGTGTGATTTTGCCGAACTTTCTTCGCCAACGGTTAGCGTATAGCAGAATTTGACAGGGTGCCAGATTGGCAACAAAATTGCCCGGCATTGATGTATACTTCAGCTCAGCGTTAATTTGCGATGTTTGCCATTAGTGGATAATGATAGCATGCAGTGTAGAGCTATGAAATTATTTTTGTTCATAAAAGCTGAATTTTTTTTTCAGAATTATGTCTTATGTATGACATATGACTGTAAAATGATTAAAAAAGCAAAAAAATGACAATATTTAAGATTAAGACCTATTACGCAATCTGAAACACTATTATCAAAAAATCCATAATTTTTATTTTGTAGATGAGCAGAAAATTGGAAACTTGCCACATTTTTTTCGAAATCTGCATCATTTAGCTGAGGGATTGCAGGGAGCGCAGAGCTCCTATTATTCCTATTTTTCCTATTATTTTAATGCTCCTCCTTTTTTTCCTGTTTTTCCTATTAAATTCCTATTTTTCTCGTATTTGAGGATCCATTTCTCTCATTTTTAAGTCCGGAGTTTTCGTAAAGCAGTGTGAACCGCAGTCTTAAATATTTCTAATCGGGATTGTTCTCGGCAGCTGGTGGGGCCCGAGCAATAATGGCTGAAGGAGTGTCGGCTCTCAAGGTCAAATTCCACGGTATTGGGATATCATGCTCTTCATGAAAAAATTGTCATAAAGTTGCTTCCTCTATTCTCGGTCTATATCAATGAAAACTATACTTAGAGTTTAAGAAATAACAAGTTTAAGCAACAGATTTTGCTAATAAAGTTTAAAAAGATTATTATAATTGAAGGGATGAATTACGATTAGGATTACATTAAGCTGTCTTCAAATATCGATCAACGATCAGTGCAATCCCCCATTAGATAATAATCATTTTCATTTGGTCAAAAATTTGCAGTTCAATATGCTTCCTGATTAGTTAATATTGCTGCCAGTAATTTTCAAGAAATTCGCTTGCCTCATAATGATTAACAGTTGTCTGGTTCTGCGTGATAATCCAAAGAGTGTCTGATTACTTTTGTAGCTCTGGTTCAGACCAAATAGGATCAACCAGAATATTTTCTTCTGGTCAAGCGTTCGCAAGACGTGACCTTGTGAACACAAGAACAACTTTCAACGTTAAAAGATTTTTTTTCTGTGTTTTACTTTCCTATTTCGGACGAACTGGGGTTTCTAATTTTAGACTTTTTTTTTACTGCGGGTCGGCTAATACACGCTTTATATTTTCTTATTTTATGTTTCAATTTTTCTTGTCAGGTTCAGGGTTTCCGCGCAGTTGAAAAGTCATGAATTTTGACATTAGGTAAATTTTATCATGAATTTGAGCCAAAAAACTGCCAAAGTCATTAAAAAAAATGGTAAATTTGTTTGATTTGACAGAAATGCTATTCATTTTTTTAAATGATTGTTTACTTTTTCTTCGCACTGTATTTTGGTGAAACTAAACCTAAATTTCAATAAACAATAAGTTCAAATAACAGATTCTAATAATGAAGATAAATGTTTCAAATAAAATATGAAAATGAACTTAGATTAGATTACACTAAGATGTATTCAAATCTTAACAAGCCAGTGCAATCTCCCATTCGAAGAAGAGTACAATACTTCCTGATTTATTGAGCTGCCTAGTAATTTTTACCAAATCTGCCGATTGCGTCACATTGTATCAGAATGATTGACAGTTCTCTGGCTATTCATGATCAAGATTGTCTTGGTTTATTTTTGTAGCTCTGGTTCAGGTCAAGTTGGAACAACCAGAATATTTTCTTTCGATTAATTGCCCGTGAGTTGTGATTTTATATTAACACCTTAAATGAAAAAATACTTTTGTTTACGTTTGACCTTTTTTTTCCCCACTTCGACAAACACTAGGGCTTCTGATTTTAGATAATTTTTAGTTTAAAAAAATGGCCTTTCGGCATGTACACACTTTATATATTTGGATGTTATGTTGTTAGCAAATTTCGCGTGTTGAATTTTTTTGAGGAAAAATGCTTGAATTTTGTGAATGTATTATTTATGATTATGCTGCTAAACAAAATTACTCAATTCTGCTACACAAGATTGATTTGTGTAGCAGTTGAGTAGTTATGTTTGCTATTTTTTTTATTTATTTATTCAGATTATTATTTACTTACTCTTGGTTTAAATATGCAGAGAAATAATTGTTTACTTAATATTAAAGTATATTTTAGAAGATAATTTATGCATTGCACATCAAATTTCATAATGGCTTGAATTAATTTTTTAAAAATTTAAATTTGAAATCCTGGAGTCATTAAAATTGTTAATTTCAGTCATGAAAAGTTATGAATTGTCATGAAGTTAGGACATTTCCTTTTGTCAGAAGCAATGTAGGTTAGTTTGAAATATTGTCGCACTAGACGAGGAGGTGGGTGTCTTAATTTAGAAGCAGAGTCACGTGACTTGACTATCTGACACCTGAGTAGGCATCCAAAGCAACCGTTAAGGGGAAATCCCGTATGCAGCGTTGGGACTTTGATGGATATTTAAAGTTTAAAAAAAGTCAATTTATTCCTATTTTTCCTTTTTTTAGTAGGTTTATGTTCCTATTTTTTCCTATTTTTTTAAGATAATACTCCTATTTTTACTACTATTTTTCAAAAAATTCGGCTGCTCTCCCTGGGATTGATATCTAATCAAGTCATTTTTAGCTAATCTTTTTCATTTTATCGATTAAAAAAATTTGTAAGGTAGAAGTGGAGATTCTATTTATTAAGCCGAATCGGGTTAAGAGGGAGCTTACTGTATTCACCTTAAAGTTTTGGTTTTCTGAAATAAATCACGAAAGCCAACAAGGTTTCACATGGCCCGTCCGTGGTCGAGTGGTTAAGGCATTAGCCTCAGAATTCAATCTTCTCAGGAGTGCGGGGGCTCGAATCCTACCTACTGCCATTCATGCTATAAATTGGGTCTCTGTACTGGAAAAAAGTAGAACAATCCAACGCGACGGATAGTCATGAGTACACTGGGACAGACTTGCTCGTTGAATCTGTGGAGTCCAAAGTCCCGACGGTGTCAGCGTACGATGTCGCTCAAAGTTCCGTTGGGTGCCTCCTCAGGTTTCGACCTCATCCTTTGACTAGGGTTCTAAATTACAAGGCGTTATTGGCTGTGTTTAAGGCTCCTAAAATGGAGGCTAGAAATAGGCGCCGGAAATGATCACATTACGTTACCGTACGTTTCACATGTTTTTAACAGTCAAACAATAAATTAGTCACTAAATTAATTTTTAAACAATGACATGTGTGTTGAGATTCTTAAATGGGCAAGTCGTGTAATTTAAATGAAGAAATTAGCTCAATCCTAAAACAGGGAAGTCGAATCTAAAAGATGCCGTAAATAGTAAATATTCTAAACAAAAAAGGCTTCATGGAAATTTTTCAGTGAACATCATTTGTGGGTATTATATTTGTTTATCAATACAGTTTCAGCACACAATTTAAAAATTGATTAATAACAAATGTTCTTGTTTCAAAAGAATTTTTTTTCACAAATCGAACAATTAATACCCTTATCACAAAATAGAAGTAATAAAATTGGCTGAATTACCAAACAAGATAGTTCTTCTTTAAAATTCTACCAATGAATAATGTGAATTATGCATTCTCTGTTAAGCTTGTAGCTGAATTATTTTTCATTATATAGTTACAACTATTGCTAATCACTATATTTTACTTAGCTTGCATATTCAACATTTTAACTACTGTACCTAAATTTTTTACAAGCTTTTTTCCTTTCGGTTCCAGAATAGTTATCAGATTTTCAAAGATTCCCAAAAGTTTATATTCTTCAACTTCTATCTTTTAACCACAACAGCTGTTGGTAATCACTATATTATATTTTAATTAGCCTGCCTATTGAACATTTTAACTGCTTACCTAAATATTTCATAAGGTTTTTTTTTTCTGTTTCAGAATAGTTATCAGATTTTCAAAGATTCCCAAGACTTTACGTTCTTCAACTACTATCTTTGAACCACAACAAATAAAAGATGCATACTTGTGTAGTGTGCAACAAGATATTTAGTTACAAGTCTCACCTTGACCGTCATTTCAGGATGCATTCTGGGGAAAGACCATATGCATGTGTAGTGTGTAAAAAGAAATTTCAACATAAAGCTAATTTAAAAACACATAACTCAAGGCACACTGGAGAAAGACCTCATTGCTGTGAAGTGTGTAACCAGACATTCAGCCATAAGTGTAACCTTAATCATCACCTCTTTATTCATTCTTTGGAAAGACCATATACCTGTGAAGTGTGTAAAAAGAGATTTAAAACTCAGGCTTACCTAAAATCACATCTTCTAATACACACTGGAGAAAAACCACATGCATGTGAAGTGTGCAACAAGACATTTAGCCAAGCGTCTCTACTTAAAAGGCATTCTTTTATGCACACTGGGGTACGATCGTATGCCTGTGAACTGTGCAAAAAAACATTTAAAATTTATTCTCATCTAAAACGTCACCTCTTAGTACACACTGGGGAAAAACCACATGCATGTGAAGTGTGTAACCGGGCATTTAGCCAAGCGTCTCTCAGGGTGTCCAGCTGTCGGGAAAACCGGGAAAGTCGGGAAATGTACTTGAATTTTTTAGAGTCGGGAAAATCGGGAATTATGCTTGAAATTGTCGAAAATTCCGGTCCGCGCCGGGAAATTTCGCCACTTTCTGCAATTTATAGATTTATAAAAATAAGCCTTTTGTACAGTGTATTTCGAGGTTTAGGAATCGGCCGATTTAAAAGAAATTTCTCCTTCTCTAAATTTCAGATTTGCTGATTTGAAAGAGTTTGATTTTTTCGTGGATGTCTAATTCCTTCAAAGTTACGAAATTTGTCTCAAGTTCGCTATTCAGAATTTCGCCCGAATTTCAAAGTTATTTGTTCTGCTGTAGGTTTTTAAGGTTCGCGATTCGTTTATTACCGAGTCTCTACATTTTAGAAGTTATATTTACAAATTTTCCGTTCGTTTTGAAATATCCCGCGTGTGCCGTAAAGTCATGCCGCATGCTGCGATCTTCCGAATTCTAAAGATTTCAAAATAGCCCTCGTGTAGCTCTAGTGCGACGATAATTAAAAAATAACCTAACCTAAAGATTTCATAAGAAAGATAAGCTTTTTGTATGAATTATTTTTGAAATTTCTTTCCATTTACAAAATTTCAGATTTTCGGAGATTCTCGATTTTCTTTTGTTTTGCAGTTAGCCTAGATTTATGAACTGGACGGAATTGACGTTTTTTTTTTGTTATGCTAATTTTTTCTGGTTTATTTTCGGGAGTCTTCAATTTTCCTATTTTTGAAGTTGCACGATTTACACATTTTCAGTTTCGTGATTTAAATATTTCGATTTAGTCTTTTCGTCGAATTTTTTGATTCGCCGATATTCAAGAGGTTTCATGATTAAGCGATCTTCGAATTTTGTTGTAATTTGTCGATTTATGAGGATCAGTGATTGTCGACTTCTAAGTTTTGAAATACAGTAGAAAACAGCAAGTTTAAATAATACATTTTAATAAGGTGTGTTCGAATATCGGTTACTGGGCCGGTGCAATCTAATAATGCTACATGATCCGATTTACTCTGCCTGGTAATTTTTACGAAAACCGCCGGCGCCGATGAACATTGCCTGATAATGATGGACTTTTTTTTTGCCTCTGTGTGGATCGGAATAGCAATTCGTTACTTTTGTAGCTCCGGTTCAGGCCAATCGGCCCAACCAGAATATTTTCTTTTAATCAAGTATTCGTGAGTATTGTGACCTTGTTATCACAAGAACAACTTGATTTTTGTTTGCGTTTGATTATCTTTTGTTGCCTTTTTTTCTGCTTCGGTCTATACTACTGGGGATTTTAGTTTTAGACAAGTTTAAAAAAAAAAAAAACGGGAAATCGCCGAATTTATAGTGTCCGGATTAGCGGTTCGTATTAGCAAATTTCTGGAAATTCGGGATTTTCAAGGTCGTTAGTTGCAATTTCCGATGAAAGATCGTCGAGGTTTTATAGATTTTTTTGTGTTCAAATGGTTCGCGATACGCCGTTTTTCAAAGTTTCGAAGTTCACGATTTGACGATTTTTTAGATTTAAGTTTAGTTTGAATTATCGTCGCACTAGGGCTACACGACACGACTTTTAGGGTATTGTAAAATTTACCGATTTCAGAAGGATCGCAGTTCAACGGTTTCTGAGAATTTGGAATTTTCCAGACTTAATGAAATCGTGTTTTACCAATTTTTGAGATATTTTGTAAATCATTAATTTTCAAAACTTTTAGATTTACCGATTTTGAAAGGTTCTTGATTCGCCGATTTTTGAAGGTTTTCCATAAATCGAAATGGTTTAATTCTATTTTTTCAGGTTAAAATTTAAAGAAATAACTCATTGAGCTATCAAATGTTAAATATTACATTTAAGTTAGCATTATTAAAAATTATAAAGAATGAAATATTTTTAAAATAACCTTTATTTTTTAAAATTTTAAAGAGTATCTCATTTTAAAGATAATCCTATTTATGTGGTGTTGTTTCACTAAAATTGAAGATTGTTACTTTAAATATCACTAAATTAACCCTGCGAATAACCCACCCAACTTTTGCCTTTTTTTTTAAAGTCATTAATTTATTGGCCAGCCTATTTTAAGTATTAAAGAGGTTGTTTTAATTAAATTGGTTTTAGCTTAACTGTTTTGGTTATTTTCCAATAATTTTTCTATTGCATATTTGCCTAATTTTTCAAATTAAATTACTGATGACCAGTAAAAATATAGGGACAATACAATCATGCACTCTGCAACTTATCAGGGACTCTAACTAACTGGGCTAAATAATAGTTAGTGCTAAAACAAAAACGATTCTTTACTCAAATATTTTCTCTTTTTTTTTGTTGCCTAATATTCCTGTTACCTAGTTCAGCATATTTGAAAAAAAATTAGTGATACTGATATACATAATTGGTTATATGCGAGCATCCTTGAAAAATTTGGAAATGAGCCTTGAAATCCTTGAAATGTGCTTGAATTTTTACCAGAAATTTTGCTGGACACCCTGGTCTCTGCTTAAAAGTCATTCTTTTACACACACTGGGGAAAAACCATATGCATGTGAAGTGTGCAAAAAATCATTTGTAGTTCATTCTCATCTAAAACGTCACCTCTTATTACACACTGGGGAAAAAACCACATGCTTGTGAAGTGTTCAAAAAAAAAAACATTTAACATTCATTCTCATCTAAAACGTCATCTCTTATTACACATTGGGGAAAAACCACATGCATGTGAAGTGTGTAACCGGACATTTAGCCAAGCGTCTTTACTTAAAAGGCATTCTTTTACACACACTGGGGAAAAACCATATGCCTGTGAAGTGTGCAAAAAATCATTTGTAGATCATTCTCATCTAAAACGTCACCTATTATTACGCACTGGGGAAAAACTACATGCATATGAAGTGTGTAACCGGACATTTAGCCAAGCGTCTTTACTTAAAAGGCATTCTTTTATGAACACTGGGGAAAAAACCGTATGCCTGTGAAGTGTGCAAAAAAACATTTAACGTTCATTGTCATCTAAAACGTCACCTCTTATTACACACTGGGGAAAAACTACATGCATGTGAAGTGTGTAACCGGACATTTAGCCAAGCGTCTTTACTTAAAAGGCATTCTTTTATGAACACTGGGGAAAACCATTTAATGTTCATTCTCATCTAAAACGTCATCTCTTATTACACACTGAAGAAAAACGACATGCTTGTGAAGTGTGTAACCGGACATTTGGCCAAGCGTCTTTACTTAAAAGGCATTCTTTTATGAACACTGGGGAAAAAACCGTATGCCTGTGAAGTGTGCAAAAAAACATTTAACGTTCATTGTCATCTAAAACGTCACCTCTTATTACACACTGGGGAAAAACCACATGCTTGTGAAGTGTGCAAAAAAAAAACATTTAACGTTCATTCTCATCTAAAACGTCACCTCTTATTACACACTGGGGAAAAACTACATGCATGTGAAGTGTGTAACCGGACATTTAGCCAAGCGTCTTTACTTAAAAGGCATTCTTTTATGAACTCTGGGGAAAAACATTTAATGTTCATTCTCATCTAAAACGTCATCTCTTATTACACACTGAAGAAAAACGACATGCTTGTGAAGTGTGTAACCGGACATTTGGCCAAGCGTCTTTACTTAAAAGGCATTCTTTTATGAACACTGGGGAAAAAACCGTATGCCTGTGAAGTGTGCAAAAAAACATTTAATGTTCATTCTCATCTAAAACGTCATCTCTTATTACACACTGAAGAAAAACCACATGCTTGTGAAGTGTGTAACCGGACATTTGGCCAAGCGTCTTTACTTAAAAGGCATTCTTTTATGAACACTGGGGAAAAAACCGTATGCCTGTGAAGTGTGCAAAAAAACATTTAATGTTCATTCTCATCTAAAACGTCACCTCTTATTACACACTGGGGAAAAACCAAATTCATGTGAAGTGTGTAACCAGTCATTTTGCCAAAAGTACAGTGCACTTCTTAATACACACTACAGAAAAACATGATATTGTTAGCAACTCCACCTCAAATCAATGTATAAAGGTAGAAAAAGAAGCTGCCTAGTCAGAGCAGGTTCCTGCTATTTTACCTGTAATTTTCAAGTAATTCTTTTAAAATACACAAAATATTGTTGTGCGTTTTGACTAATATTTCGATGCTTTCTTTTTTACAGGTAAAATATTTTTGTTTGTTTGTCACTTATGAAAATTCTTTTACAATCAATTACTTTAAAAAAAATGATTTTTAAAATTTTCTTACAATCGTGGCAGTTGCCTTTAAATTTTTTTGTTACCTGTAATAATTTTTAGATTTTGTATTTGAATAAAATAAATATATTGCTTAGAACATTAAATTATTGCTACTTCTTAAAGTGTTTATCGATGGATATGTATTTAATAGAAATTAATTTTGAATACTTTTCAATAATTCATTTGAACATTCCAATTGAATTTATTTCTTTTTTACTAAATTTATCGTAAATTAAACTTTAACTTCAAAGTAACATTTTGTTCTTAATTCAATATTGAAATTTTTTTTTTTTTTTGTCTTGGTACCGATTCTGCTGATATCTGCAAGTTCAGACTTACAATTTTCTGGGCGGCGGGCACAAAGAAGTTTAAAGATCCCCACACAACTTACATTAATTTATAAGTGTACATGATTTTTTTTCTTTAGTTTTAATCCCACAGAAGTTTTAAAAAATGAAAAAGTAGGTATTGGTATGCTGCATTATATTTAATTCGGATCAGCAAACATGGAAAGTGCTTTTCAGCATAAAAACATTCGTTTTGAGATTTCATTGGATGGTGATTAAATGACTCAGTTTCCTCCATGTTTAAATTTCTATTTCTTTGCAATATTTGAATGGCTGCTTAACTGTTCTGCTACAAAGGACTCTTATATTTTGTCAAATATTTTCGAAGACCCTTCAATAATTTCAAAACAAAACACAAGAAGGGATATCATACAAATAAGCAAACCATTGCCCTAGTAGTTTTCAGGGATTCATTATTTTGAAGTCTCTTAAAATAGTAGTTTTATAGATCCGTCACATATAGCGTGTTACAGGCAGAGACATAACATAGAGTGGACTGCGCATTGGCAAACCTAAAGTGTCCTAAACATCTAACTTACACAGTCACATGACTGTGTCGCGTTTGGCTCGCATCTATGGCGAGTTTACCATTTGGCGAGTTTTTCCACAACGACCTGAACACAGAGGCCGACAATCTAATGCTATGATAAAGAAGCTTGGAAAGGAGCAAGGATGAATCGCTAGTATTTTAAGATCCTCTTAAGATTATTTCTTTGATTTTGTGCGTCTATTTAAGATTACTTGAACAATTGAATGTGGACTCTTTATTAAAAATTAATTTAAAAGAACATTAGTAGGTTTATGTAGAGTGTTGCTGTAATATAAGTTGGTATTGACATGGTGAATATTTTCTGCCATCTCTATAACTTTCGTTCTAACGGTCCGATTTAAAAAAAAAAAAAAATCAAATATATATATTTTTTGAAATATTGCTTCTTCCTTTATTTAAAAAAAATCAAATATATATATTTTGAAATATTGCTTCTTCCTTTATTTCACCTGGAATAAATCAACTTTCTAAAACACATCAACATATTCCAAATTCAACAAATGCTCTACTTTTTAAATATAAATAACTCAAAAACTACGATTGCAAAAACAGGTTTCGTTTTGACCAAATTGTAAAAAAAAATATTCTACTTCTAAGCTGTCAATGTTCTGACCATTAATTTAATTGACTTGGCCCAAAATATTTATTATAATTAGAGTTCTAACAACGTTGATTTAATCATGAATATGATTCTTCAGTATAAAAGAGCTTTTAGAATAAATTCCCTCGATAGAAATTATAGTTTATGACGAACACGCAATTACTAAAAGTATGCAGAACTAAATAAATTTTACCCGTGAAAGTGTGACTAATCCTTTTTTATACCCCTCTTTACAATTAGGAATTCACAAGCATTTGGCATCTTGCACAAAACGTTACTGAATTAAGAGTGCAACATTCACGATTGTTAACATGCTCAGAGATTAAAAGAATGTAATTAAATATTTATTATTTAAGCCAAAAGAGAAAAATTCCAACAATGCTCAAAAAATCGTCTGCAAAAATATTAAAAAAAAATTCAAGCTGCCGTGATTGGTAGAAACCCACGTGACATGGATATTGATGGTTGTCTCCACTTCGGTTTGCTAGCTGATATTCAGGTCTTGCGACAATTTGGAATAGTTCGTTACGAAACGGTAGCGTTAAGTTGCCATATGTAGCAACCTTTCCCCTCTTGGCGATTTATGATGTTTAGGACATAATGCTAATCTGCAAGGGATAGCGGTTTTTTAGAAAAAAACTGGTTTTCCATTTTCCATCGGTTTTCCCCTAAAAAACCGGTTTTCGGTACCGTAGGGCCTCATACAAAAAAAAACCGGTTTTCAATCAAAACCGGGACCACCGGTTTTTTGAAAACCGGTTTTGGTTTTCCATCCCTAAGCTGCTTTACTATGGATGCGCAGTCCACTCTATGTTATGTCTCTGGTTACAGGTCTTTCCTTGAGTATATTCGTTAGCGTTAAAGGTAAACTATATTTTAAATATAGATTCAAAGGGGCGTGGAAAGATGGCTCTTCATCCCGATAAGGAAAATTGGGTTACAGCTGTGAAAGGTTGGGAATTGCTTCCCTAGTCGGACAACGGACAGGTCAAAGCTGGGTCAAAAGAAGGGTTTCTCACCAACAACCGACATGTCGGCATAATAACCTTCGATAGGTGTCGGCTCCTGACTATGGTTCTAAATTATGACGCCGGTCGGCAATAGCCCTCTCGTAGCTTGTGCGACGATGATTAAAATTAAATTAAAAACTTGCTATGGGTATCAACAACTTATTATAAGCCGACACTTCCGAATTATACCAAAACCGAGCTTAAGTTTGCAGCAGAGAAATGTACTGAGCGGAAGAATTTTGGTAAACAACCCGTCTGGCGCCGCAAAATCGCGTACTCTGATTGGCTGCTCCTTTCAACCCTGATATTCGTGCGCCCTGTTACGTCAAAGTCGAAGGAAAAAAATAATTAAACTAACATTCTAACTGAAGCTAAACTAATAAAAATAATAAATTTATGTCTTGAAATAACAAATAAATTTGTTTATTGAATGTGAAATAAATTTTTGTATTCGATTCTCGCACTCAAAAATGAGAACTATTTACCCTTTTTCTCGTAGAACATTTGTATACTGCAAACTTAAGGTCGGTTTAGGTATAGCTTGTGGCGATTACCACACCCACAACCTCAATATTCCATGAACAACTAGGTGGCGCTGATTTACCGACTATTTTCCTACCACTATTACAAATTACAACGTTAATGGTAGTATATAAACCGAGATAACTGATCACAGGATCCTTTCGGCAGACAATGTGTTATCGAAGCCGCTACAGTGGTGACCTGAGGAGTGAGGACGTGATCGTCACTTACTCCAATGACGCACCTGCTACAATGCGCTCGACAACGTGCTCACTCGCTGCTATACCAAAACCGAGCTTAAGTTTGCAGCAGAGAAATGTACTAGGCGTAGGAATCTGCGTAAACAACCCGGCTGGCGCCGCAATTTCGCGTACTCTCATTGGCTGTGCCTTCGACCCTGATATTCGTGCGCCCTGTTACGTCAAAATCGAAGGAAAAAAAATTATTAAAATAACACTCTAACTGAAGCTAAACTAATAAAAATAGTAAATTTATGTCTTGAAATAACAAATAAATTTGTTTATTGAATGCGGAATACCTTTTTGTATTCGATTCTCGCACTCAAAAATGAGAACTATTTACCCTTTTTCTCGTAGAACATTTGTATACTGCAAACTTAAGGTCGGTTTTGGTATAATGCACTTAACGCTGCATGCAACTAAACGCAGCACAACGCACAGCAAAGCAATTTGCGCACGGTTCCTTACCACGTTGTTTCTTGGAGGAGAGAGGTGTTGCGGTTATCACACACGCAACCTCAATATTCCATCAACAGCTAAGTGGCGCTGATTTACCGCCCATGTTCCTACCACTCTTGTAAAGTGGAGCTGCTGTCGAATATAGGCTCATCCTAATGACCCGTTGAGCGTAATAGATGACGCCGAAATTAGGATAGAATGAGGCTGGGGAGGCCAGTCGGTATGGCATTCACCTAGCATGCGGAAGGTCCGGGTCCGAGCAGCACCAAAATAACTGCCGACCTGTAAAACGGCCCGTGCAGCCAAAAACCCCGACGAAAAATAACGTTCCCGGGTGAAAAGAGTGCATGTTAAATGTCCTCCCAAGTCCCAACGCTGGTTACGATGCTGCCCTTAACGGTAAAGTGAACTTATCTATTTTCTCAATGCTGATTTTTACGTATATTTGGTTGGTAGATATATATTCAGGTTTGTGTGCTTGGTCAGAGACCCGCTTGTAAACCCTCGTCAAACGTATATTTTAGAAAATAAGGTTAAACGTTAGTAATCAATACTGCTGGACTCTTTCCACCAGTCGAAACTTTTGCCATATGCTTTAAATGTTCCTGTAAAATTCAAAATTTGCCCCACGCATCTAGTGGCGCGAAGTTGCGCTACGTATTTTCTTACTAAACAAAATATTAATTAAATCGAAACGATAATCTTTCTTTGAGATAAATTCAGTTGTATTTTACTTACCGTTTGCTTTAGGTACCTGTGATGTGGCCGTCGGTCCACTCTAGCGAGTATGTATACACTGCAATTATATAAAAACACTGCATACATACAACATAGATCTGGGGATATTGGGTTCTTGCTGTAGGAAAAAGAACAACATTGCTAGTGTTGTTTTCCGTGTTCCAAATTATATAAAGTAAAAATCCCTTTATTTTGCATTGTGAAAGCATTTTGAACCATTCAGTAAAGAAATTTAAAATAAATACTATCTACGTTCGTTACTTGATTCGAATTTTAAATGAGAAAACGTTATTGGCTGTGTTTAAGTTACTCTTGTGAAGTAGAATTAGATAGTTACATGAGTGTTTTCACGATAAAGTTCACTGTTTACTTACTTTACATACTATATTCAGGCTGTAAGGAGCCTAGTGGTCCGGACCCCGGAGTTGCGATCGGAAGGTTGAGAGTTCGGGCCCCGGTGCCACTGAAGACTTACCGAGTATACGCGGAGTACGTGCTCGCAAAATCTGTTGGGTCCGAAAGTCCTGTGGTCAGTCATTGCGCAGTTCACCATGGGTACAGGTTCCTGGAGAAAATTTCCCTCCCCTTCAGGGACATGTCTAAATTGTGGAGGTGGCGACAGATGTTGCCATCTGTCGCCAGATAGCAATATCAGTCATATGTGTTTGTGTGTGTCTTGTGTTGTCCTACTTGTCGATGGTTTATAAGCGGGTCCTTGCGACCAAGCACACAAGCCTGAAAATATATGTCAAACCAACCAACCAACCATACTATATTCATCAACAACATAATAATTACAATTGTCTACAGAATTTGTCATTGTTTTGCAAGTAATATAAACCCAAGCGAGTTAAGTGTATAAAGTACCCAATTTTAAGTAAGTAATGCAATGTTATTTTTAATTTTAAATACAACTTAACTAGGTCGCATACATTCATATCGTCATTGAACTTGATAAAGTAATTATGTATTAACTGATGGGCCGGTAAAATTCTAGTATCGGTTTTCCTCGACTTATTATTTATCGTCAGACTTATTGGCCAACATTTTCTGTTGTAATATCTGGAGAAGCGAAAATTGAGATTCTATTATGCTGAGTCTGCTTAAGAGGCACCCAAACTGTATTCTCTTTGAAGTTTTGGTTTTCTGAAACAAATCACTAATGCCAACAAAGTTTAACATATTTTTTTAACAGTCAAATAAGAAATCAGTGATTAAATAAATTTTTAAACAACGACATGTGTGTTGAGATCCTTAAATGGGCAAGTTGTGTAATTTAAATGAAGAAATGAGCTAGATCCTTAAATAAGGAAGTCTAATCGAAAAAATGCTGTGATAGTAAATAATGTTAAAAAAAAGTGCTTCAAATTAATTTTACAGTGAACATCATTCGTGTTTATTTTTTTTTCAGGCATGAAAGTTTTCCGCCTTTCGGCTGATTTCCGCCTTTTTTAATCTCATTTTGGCTGATCCTGAGATCGATGCAGAACCGTTGAGAAATTGTGACCCATATATATATATGGGGGGGGGGTCCTAAGATCAAACGGACGAGATTTTACTCTGTTGGCAATGTTTTGATTCGACCTTCATTCAGATCAGTCAATCACTTTCTCTAAACGTGCTCGTACGACAGTGACGCAATGAAGGAGGCGGGGCTATTGCTTACGTGGGCCAATAGGAATAGCGGATTCAACAGTTAGATTTGGCTGTGTTAAAAATGCGAAGTAGTTTTGGTTTGCTTGTCATCTTAGGGAATTTTAACTGTCAATAAGAGCTAATAGATCAGAAACAACTAAACTTTTTTTTTCTTTTATTGGATTATTTATTTTCAAACGGAAGTTATGATATGGCCGACAGCAGGAAAAATTAGTCTGGTCACGTTGTACTCAAAAACGGTACTCTATACAAAAACCGACCTTAAGATGAAAATGCATGTTTGTTTAATAATTGGAATCAATGGAGTGTTTTAAACGTTGTATTTTGTGCATTTCATAACTTATTGTTTCAAAAATCGCTTGGCGGTCTGGCACAATTGGCGTTATTTTGAAATCGAAACTTAGAATTAAAAGACCTTGGAAATAAGTGTGTGAATAAATATTTGAAACAAGTTTACTCGGTTTAAACTGCAGTTTTTATGATGCTTTCTTGAATTTATTTTTTTGTGAAATTAAAATTTTAAGATTTGAATAATGCATTAATTATACCTTTTTATTTTTCTTTTGTGTATTAATTTCGTAGTTTCAATTTATAAAATTGGTATTTAAATGCTATTTTTGGAATTCTACTGCTTTGGAATTAGATGGGAACTGCTTTAAAATTATTCTGCTTTGTAAATTTCCAGGAAAATGAGTCTTTTGATGATAGTGAAAAATGAGTGGACAGATTTTTTTTAAATAAATATAATTTAATATGGCATTGATATACAGATTTAAAGTAAAACTAAATAGTTATTTATGTACTTTTATATGTGTGCATTTTATAGTAACTAATATAACTAATTTTTTATGGGTTTGCACCGATACGCCGATAGTGCGAAAAATTTCAATTCGAAGTTCAGCCTTTTTGGTTAGTTTGCACTTTCATGCCTGTTTTTTTGTCTGTTAATAAGGTTTATTGCTCAATTGTACACATTATTTGAAAAATGGATGCTGAGAACAAAAGTTCTTGCTTCAGGAGAAAAAAAATGTCTTGCATAGTTTTTATCACAAGCAAAAACAAATGTTACCCTTATCACCAAATAGAGATAATCAAATCGTCCTAGTTACCATATAAGATTCTTAAAAATTCTACTAATGATTAATGTGAAATATTTGTTTGAAACTCATTAAACTGTTTTTGGGGTTTTTCTTAATGCTCCAATATTAATTCTTTTTTAGTACTAAAATTGCAATCTATAGCATATATCAATGGTATAATATTTTCTAAAGGATCTAAGCTGTTATTATTTCCTCCACTGGCTTCTACAAGCTTTAACATCGAAAACACTGCCAAACTGCCTTCATTACCAGAAGCATTGCAAATTCATTGGATTTACATTTTTGTGTGTGCTTAAAATAGTTTATATTTGATAAACATGAGGACGAGAACCTCATCTTTACGTTCGGCCTACATTGCTCAATTGTACACATTATTTGAAAAATGGATGCTGAGAACAAAAGTTCTTGCTTCAGGAGAAAAAAAATGTCTTGCATAGTTTTTATCACAATCAAAAACAAATGTTACCCTTATCACCAAATAGAGATAATCAAATCGTCCTAGTTACCATATAAGATTCTTAAAAATTCTACTAATGATTAATGTGAAATATTTGTTTGAAACTCATTAAACTGTTTTTGGGGTTTTTCTTAATGCTCCAATATTAATTCTTTTTTAGTACTAAAATTGCAATCTATAGCATATATCAATGGTATAATATTTTCTAAAGGATCTAAGCTGTTATTATTTCCTCCACTGGCTTCTACAAGCTTTAACATCGAAAACACTGCCAAACTGCCTTCATTACCAGAAGCATTGCAAATTCATTGGATTTACATTTTTGTGTGTGCTTAAAATAGTTTATATTTGATAAACATGAGGACGAGAACCTCATCTTTACGTTCGGCCTACATAACAAGTTTGTGTAATAATTGCAAGCGCTAAGAATTGTATTTGTGTTATTTAAACAACAAATTTCAAGAAAAAACAATTATAATAAATAAATACATAATATAAATAATTAAATGGGAGAAATGTAAGAGCAGCCCTATTTGTGTAATATTTGTTCTGTTGCCTTCTCATTGAAGCAAGACTATGAAGAACTGTTGAACCAAAAAGAAGAAAATTTGATGAGTTCCATGGCAAGTGATGAGATATTTGCTTTTGAGTCCAACCTGCAAGAGCACATTTGGACCACCCTCTCAAAAACATCACATGAGTGGGATTCATGTAGAAAGACATTTAAGTTAAAATCTCAACTTAATAAACATTACTTCGTACACACTGGGGAAAAACGTCATTGTTGTGAATTTTGTATAGGCATTTAGTCATAAGTGTAACCTTTAAAATTTTCTTGTTAACCCACATTAAAGAAAAACCCCACAATTGTGAATTCTGTAGCAAGGCATTCAGTTGTAAGGATAGCCTTCAGAGTCATTTTTTGACCCACACTTAAAAAAAAGCCCACAGTTGTGAACTCTGTAGTAAGGTATTTAGTGTTTTGTTTGGTTTAAATTATCGTCGCACTAGAGCTACAGGAGGGCTACTGGGTAAGGTATTTAGTAAATTGGCCATCTTTAAAACTCATTTGATAACCCACACTGAAGAAAAATCCTGCAGTTGTGAATTATGTAGTAAAGCATTTAGTCGTGAGTGTAACCTTCAATCTCATTTGTTGACCCACACCAAAGAAAAACCCTACAATTGTGAATTCTGTAGTAAGGCATTCAGTCAGATAGCCTTCAGAGTCATTTGTTGACCCACACTTTAGAAAAAAAAACCCACATTTGTGAACTCTGTAGTAAAGCATTTAGTAAAAGATCCATCATTAAAACTCATTTGTTAACTCACGCCAAAGAAAAACCCTACAGTTGTGAATTATCTAGTAAAGCATTTAGTCGTAAGTGGAAGCTTAAAACTCATTTGTTGACCCACACTAAAGAATACCCTAGAGTTGCAAACACAATCCCCTCTGGGCTGTGGATTGTGGAAACTCAACCAGAAACGCATACAAAAAAATGGAGGAACTTGATAAAAAATACAACATGCAAATTATGCTCTATCTGTTCCGCATCATGCTGTATTCTTCTAGTTGTTGTATAATCGGCTGATTTGGTACCATAATTAAAAAAAAAACAGAAATAAAATGTTTTCAGCTGGCTAAATTTGATTCAAAAGTATGAGTTTTTTTTTACAATTAATAGTGAAATTTGAAAATTTACCAGCGTAACTAGTAAGTATAGAACCATTCTCAACAATTCCATTGTGCATTCTATATTAAGCTTCTACCTGAATGATTTTTCATTGTATAGTTATAACTGTTGGTAATCACTGTATTATATTTTACTTTGCCTGCATATTGAACATTTTAACTGCTTACTATATTTTACAAGGTTTTTTCCTTTATGTTCTTCAACTACTATCTTTGAACCACAACAGCTGTTGGTAATCACTATATTATATTTTAATTAGCCTGCGTATTGAACATTTTAACTGCTTGTATGAATATTTTTCAAGGTTTTTTTTCTTTCTGTTTCAGGATAGTTATAAGAACTCCAAAGATTCCCAAGACTTTACGTTCTTCAACTACTATCTTTGAACCACAACAAATAAGAGATGCTCACTTGTGAAGTGTGCAACAAGATATTTAGTTGCAAGTCTCACCTTGACCGTCATTTCAGGATTCACTCTGGCGAAAGACCATATGCCTGTGTAGTGTGTGAAAAGAAATTTCAATATAAAGCTAATTTAAAGACGCATGCCTCATTGCACACTGGAGAAAGACCTCATTGCTGTGAATTGTGTAACCAGACATTCAGCCAAAAGTGTAACCTTGACCATCACCTCTTTCTTCACTCTGGGGAAAGACCATATACGTGTGAAGTGTGTAAAAAGAGATTTAACACTCAATCTCACCTAAAAACACATCTTCTAACACACACTGGAGAAAAACCACATGCATGTGAAGTGTGCAACAAGACGTTTAGCCAAGCGTCTGTACTTAAAAGGCATTC
Source organism: Hylyphantes graminicola (assembly GCA_023701765.1). Classification (NCBI taxonomy): domain Eukaryota; kingdom Metazoa; phylum Arthropoda; class Arachnida; order Araneae; family Linyphiidae; genus Hylyphantes; species Hylyphantes graminicola. The sequence continues at coordinate 68,078,686 of CM043112.1, forward strand.
TATTATACACACTGGGGAAAAACCATATGCCTGTGAACTGTGCAAAAAAACATTTAACATTCATTCTCATCTAAAACGTCATCTCTTAGTACACACTGGGGAAAAACCACATGCATGTGAAGTGTGCAACAAGACGTTTAGCCTAGCGTCTCTACTTAATAGGCATTCTTATACACACACTGGGGAAAAACCATATGCCTGTGAAGTGTGCAAAAAATCATTTGTAACTCATTCTCATCTAAAACGTCACCTCTTATTACACACTGGGGGAAAAACCACATGCATGTGAAGTGTGCAACAAGACGTTTAGCCTAGCGTCTCTACTTAATAGGCATTCTTATACACACACTGGGGAAAAACCATATGCCTGTGAAGTGTGCAAAAAATCATTTGTTGTTCATTCTCATCTAAAACGTCGTCTCTTATTACACACTGGGGAAAAAACCACATGCATGTGAAGTGTGCAACAAGACGTTTAGCCTAGCGTCTCTACTTAATAGGCATTCTTATACACACACTGGGGAAAAACCATATGCCTGTGAAGTGTGCAAAAAATCATTTGTTGTTCATTCTCATCTAAAACGTCGTCTCTTATTACACACTGGGGAAAAAACCACATGCATGTGAAGTGTGCAACAAGACGTTTAGCCTAGCGTCTCTACTTAATAGGCATTCTTATACACACACTGGGGAAAAACCACATGCCTGTGAAGTGTGCAAAAAATCATTTATTGTTCATTCTCATCTAAAACGTCACCTCTTATTACACACTGGGGAAAAACCACATGCATGTGAAGTGTGCAACAAGACGTTTAGCCTAGCGTCTCTACTTAATAGGCATTCTTATACACACACTGGGGAAAAACCATATGCCTGTGAAGTGTGCAAAAAATCATTTGTAACTCATTCTCATCTAAAACGTCACCTCTTATTACACACTGGGGGAAAAACCACATGCATGTGAAGTGTGCAACAAGACGTTTAGCCTAGCGTCTCTACTTAATAGGCATTCTTATACACATGTCTGGCATCCCAACATGTCTGGCCTTAAAAGTCATATGTTGAAACATACTGGGGAAAAGGCACATGTCTGTGATGTGTGTAACAAGTCATTTAGGCAGAAGTCCAACCTTAGTGGTCACCTCAGGACTCACTCTGAAGAAAGACTGCATTCCTGTGTAGTGTGTAAAAAGAGATTTAAAACTCAGGCTACCCTAAAAACACATCTCTTAATACACACTGGGGAAAAACCTCATGCCTGTGACGTGTGTAACCGGACATTTAGCCAGAAGTCCAATCTTATAAGTCACTCTTTTATACACACTGGGAAAAATCCTCATTCTTGTGAAGTGTGTGCCAAGTCCTTTAGTTGTAAGTCTAGGCTTGTAGAACACCAAGTAATACACAGCGGAGACAAACCTCATATCTGTAAAGTTTGTAACCTGTCATTTAGTTACAAGTCTCGCCTTAAGAGTCATATGTTGAAACACACAAGAGAAAAGCCACATGTCTGTGAAGTGTGTAATAAGTCATTTAGGCTGAAGTCCAACCTTTGTATTCACCTCAGGATTCACTCTGGAGAAAAACCATATGCCTGCGTAGTGTGTAAAAAGAGATTTAACCATACATCTCACCTAAAAAAACATCTCTTAATACACACTGGGGAAAAACCTCATTCTTGTGACGTGTGTAACCGGGCATTTAGTGACAAGTCCAGTCTTAAAAGTCACTTCTTTATACACACTGGAGAGAAACCTCATTCCTGTGACACGTGTAACCGGACATTTAGGTACAGGACAAGTCTTAGAAATCATTCCTTAAAACACACTGGCGAAAAAATGAAAACCTGTTAAGTGTGCAGAGTGAACGCTGTACATTTGTAAAGTATCAAAGACACAGTTGTAGTTATCGTTTTATGGGAAAGTCATAAATCGGTGAAACTAATATAATAAAGAAATTTAAAGACTGAATGGATGTGAGTCTCCTGCCACTGGGTTTATCATAAACTGAACTGTTGATCCAAACATGCTTGATCCTCATTTTATTAATCCACTTTAGAAATGAAAGGATGAACCATCCATCAGGGATGAGATCTAGCTCAGCCATCCGGGACTTCGGGACCAATAGAAAAAAAGAAATCCAATAGATTTTCTTGACCACATTGCCCCGGCTGTATTGAATTTTTTAACAAATGTTTTTTTAAATAATAAATGTAGCTGGCAGTGCTCTATAATCCCATTTCAAAAAAATGTTTCAATATTTAGGTGTAAGACAATTTATTGGAATTAAAATAATTTCAAACCAATTTTAAGAAGTAGGGTTATCGAGACTTTTAAGTCGGTTACATAATACAAAAAAAAAAAAAAAACGATTGTAAAAATATCCTATGCAGTGGAGTAATGTGGATGATAAATGAATTTTTTTCCTATTGGATTAACGGAGAGGCACTTTAGTTATTAGAGATACGTCCATTCCACCTTAAATTAAAATAGGAATTTTAAAAGACATTATATTATGCAACTAGGAATAAGCCACACATCAATGTAAGATATACACGACATAGCATTTTGTAACAGAGATTGGTAGACAACAAAGGTCTAATCTTGCAAGTCACCTATATTAACACACAGTGGATACAAGCCTCATCCCTGTAAAGTGTGTTACCTGTCATTTACATACAAGTCCATCCTTAAAAGTCATATTTTAAACACACTAGAGAAAAGCTATATGTCTGTGATGTGCGTAGCGAGTCGTTTTGCAGAAAATCCTCCCTAAAAGTTCACCTTTTAATGCTGAAGAAAAACCATATGTCTGTGATGTGCGTAACAAGTCATTTATCAGAAAATCCTCCCTAAAAGTTCACCTTTTAATACATGCTGGAGAAAAACCATGTGTCTGTGCTGTGTGTAACAAGTCATTTGTCAGAGAGGTTGACCTTAAAAGGCACGTAAAAATTCACTCTGAAGAAAGACCATATGTGTGTGTAGTGTGTAAAAAGAAATTTAAATTTCAGGCTGCCCTAAAGCGACATCTCTTGATACACACTGGGGAAAAACCTCATTCATCAATCTTGAACGTCACCTCTTATCACACACTGGATTAAAACCATATACCTGTGAAGTGTGTAAGAAGTCATTTCGCCGAAAGGAAAAACTTAAAAGGCACTTCTTAAAACACACTACAGAAAAACATGTGATGAAACATGTGAATGGTACTGTACGCAACTCCACCAGTAATCAAAACATGATGGTAGAAAAAGAAGCTGCCTAGCCAGAGCAGGTTCCTGCTATTTTACCTGTAGTATTTATGAAACTTTTCAAAATACACAATATATTGTTAAGTGTTTTGATCAATCATTGGATGTGTTCTTTTTTTATTAGAAAATTTTTTTTGTTTGTTTGTTGTATGACATTCTATTATAATCAACTTATTATTATTGCTTAAAAAAATTATGTATTTAAATTTTCTTCCAAGCATTGCTGATTTGTATTTCCTCAATTATGTATTTTTGGGTCGTCCGGACGGGCCTTGGGGCCCCTGGACGGCCAACATCATGTGTTCAAATAAAGTTCTTTCAATTTTTTTGTAACCTGAAATAATTTTTAGATGTTGTGTTTCAATAAAATAAATATAATGCATAGAACATCAAAGCTCTTAGTCATCAAATAATTGCTACATTTCCAAAATACATAGCTATCGATAAACACTTCAATAGGAAATACTTTTGAATAATGATACCATATTTTACTTGACAATTTTAACCAAATTGATTTCTTTTTACTATTATTATCATAATTATGACTAACTTCAAAATAAAATTTTATTCTTTCTTCAAGACTGTCAACTTTTTTTTGTCTTGCTGCGTATCTCTACAGGTCCAGACTTACAAGTTATTGGGCACCAGGCACAAATAATTTTTGGGGGGCTTTCACAGGCTGCATTATTTCATTCATTAATTTATAGTGTTCTTGATTTTTTTCTACTTTTATTTTAATTCCAAAGATTAAAAAAATGAATTATTTGCAATTCGGATTAGCAAGCAAGCATGGAAAATGATTTTCAACAAAAAAACAACAACATTTGTTTTGAAAAATTATTGGATAGTAACACCTGTTATTTATATCAACTTATTATGAACCGACATTTCCTGATTAGTTCGTGTGAAGTGGCGCTGTTGTCGAAGAAAGGCTCATCCTAATGAACCTAAATTAGCGTAATAGAAAACGTCGAAATAAGGATAGGATAGTCCAAAAACCCATTGCTTCCAAAACTATGTTATTTTCTCAGTAATGAAATCTATTGGAGTTGGCAGTGTTTTCATATTCTTTCAGTGTATGCATATCCGCGGCATTGTACAGGTAACGGGTGCAAAAGGTGAGGTTACATTCAATATAAGTCAATTTATCAAGGTCCATGTTAAGTTCAAACTTTGCCCTACGCATCTGGTGCACTGAACTGAACTGCAACTCTGGGAGGGAGAAGCATCGAAACTCTCGCCAATAGGATCAGTGACGCCCTGCAACCCTTTAAGAGCATCCCAAATTTTTCCGCCAATCCTATTCTTTACCTGCTAAAATAGGCGTTTAAAACCAACTTTTCCAATAAGTTATTTCAGCTGAAAATTGAAGTGTTATTGCTTTAGGAGGTTCTTTGTATACGGAAGTAATCGAATTGTAGGAACAATCTTTCAAATTTAAATTCCTTGTAGGTACTATTCTACTAGGAATGGCGAGCGATTTTGGCATCCAATGCAAACTGTCAAGTAAAGTGTCAATTAGGATTAGCGAATTCATGCCCAATGTAGCGCATTTTCTCCCTAAAATTGTCGCCAAGTGACGCAAAAATAGGCTTCAACAGTTTCTTATGAAATGCTCCTTCCAGAAGTTCAGTGATTGGTGGCGCGAGATGGCGCTACGTAATTTCTAACTGGACAAAATATTAATTAAATCGAAAGATAATCTATATACGAGATAAATTAGTTATATTTTACCTGCAAATAAGCTTTATTTCTACTTACAAATTAGCTGTCGGTTTACTCTAGAAGGTATGCGGCATACACTACATAGCATATGAAAACACTGCCAAATCACGTATATTTCATTACTCAGATATTGGCATAGATTATGACAGATAGATTACTTAGATTATGGCTGCTCAGTTAGAGTCGTTCCCCTACCCTTCTATAAAACTCTTTGCTGTTTATTACTTTTTTTTTTCGGAGTGTCTACGCGCATGAGCACCGTACAATGATGGACTAAGAATCATCCGATAGGTGCTCCGATTGGTTCTCAGTTCTAATAGGGCCTTCCAGATTCTTTCTTCTAGGTTCTAACGGGACATTTATTTCTCAAAAAAGGATCGAGAAAGAGTTTATTTGGTTGGTTGGTATACATATATTTTCAGTCTTGTGTGCTTGCTCAGAGAGCCGCTTATAAACCTTTGTCAAGTAAGACAGTCACATCACACACTCAAATGCACAAATATACGCGACAGATGCTGCTATCTATTACTCTCCACCTCCGCAATTTAGCCCCTGAAGGGGAAGGAAATAGTCTCCAGGAACCTGTACCCGTGGGAAACTGCGAAATGACCGAACACAGGACTTTCGGACCCAACAGATTTAACGAGCACGTGCTTCGCAAATACTCGATGAGTTTTCAGCGACCAGGACTCGATCGCGGGACCTTCCGATCCGTAGATCGAGACACCGACTACAGGGCGCCCCGAGAAACAGTTTATCTTTTTACTCAAAATTTCTGTTGCCACTAAAAACCTGAAACATGCCTATTCCAGACCAGAAAGTTGATTGGTTGAATAGCTGGTTTTCTGCTCCGTTTGCAGTGTGCTTATACCACTCATAAACCAGAAAGTAAAAGTAGCCTGGTTACATTGTAAACAAAGAACCGTTGAAGCGTTGCTAAAAAATCAAAAGGATAACGAAGGCTCAAAGCAAGCAAGTATACTATTGAATCAAGATAATAGTAAGTAATAGCCATAAGTAATATAGCATTGAGCAGTTATAGCACTGCTATTAGTAATATAGCATTGAGTTGACTAAAATTAATATTGATGTATCATATTTGTCTCTAAGATTGTAAATTGGGGTTAAGCTTATCTTATTGTTACCTGTTTTTTTCGTGCTCTAGGTTGGGTTTTTGGATTGATAATTATTAATATGTTTGTCTAATATAGCAGTAATCATATTAAATCTTTAAAATCTGATTGCATTAAAATCACCTCAAAATATCAAAAAAATCTGTAAATAGTTTTTGGATTGCATAAACCTTAGAGAACTAAGTTCACTAAAGTTCCATGTAACGACCTGTTTAGTATTGTGAGTAAATCGCAGGCAGTTAGACAGCACTGGGTCCTTTTAATGTATAAATTGTGTGACTGAAAAGTGAGTTTTCACTAATTCATACAATAACCGACCCTGTTTACAAAATTAGGTATGAGAAAATCATCATATTGGAATGTTAATATCTATGTATCTGTAACAAAAATTTACAAAACCTTATAGTTATATAAATACAATAGGGGAGATCTGTGTACCTAGGGCCGGATTTTCTCAATCCTCAAAAACAAAGCCACTAAATTATTTAGAAAAAAACATATATACATAACAGGAATTTTATAAAAGAAAGAATTACTGGTATTACATTCATTTTTCATACAGTTATCTAAGTTGCAATAGTCCAAATTATTAATGACTTACAAGAATTTTCTTTTCACATCATAATTTAAAAAACTGGTTCCAAAAGTGAGCTGCTAACATTGCCGCTCTGAAGCACCAACATATTGTGATTTGGGTAATTTAAACACATATTGCTGTTATCAATTTCATCTTTATCATAGATAAATTTATTTGATTGTGCAATATTTTTTTAGATATTTAATGCTATAGTGTTCCCCTGCAACATCTATTATTTCAGAAACATAAAAATGTTCAGATTTTTTACCTTGTAACTTTGTTAAACAAAAATCCCCCTTCTCAAACAAGAATAACTCATAGTAACAACTATAGAACTTGCATCATCAGTGGAACTAGAATCAGAACACTGTACAATGTCTGATAATTCTTCGGATGACGTTTTCTCAATTTCAATTACAGGTTTTTCATTTTTTTTTTTGGGGGGCTTTTCTATTTGCAAATTGTTCTTCAATTTCTTTCTTTTCTGGAGTGTCTGTCACACTTCTGCATCTGCCTGGTTTTCTGCCACCTCTCTTGGACCTAGTTGTACCTAGGGCCATGGACCTAGGTACAATGCAACTATGTGGCCCTAGGTACAAGATTTAATAATTTTATACAAAATGTCATCCACAGAAAAACCCACATTTAGAGGGGACTTATTAATTATCTCATTTAGAACCCAATATTACAAATGAAATTATACAATAGAACTCAACTGAAAAAAATTAACTTACCTTTGTCAAACAACAAAATTGATGAGCTTCAGAATTTTACTTTAGGACATACAAAACTGTTTGTCACTTATAAGTTTCCCCAGCTTTCTCCTCCAAAGTTTAAAAATTGCTGCCAAAACAAAAGTTGGTGTTGCCACTCTCCACAATTAATTATAAAACTTAGAACTAAATATTATTTAAATATGGTAGGGTGGACCTAGGTACATGGTGGCCCTGTACACAGATCTCCCCTACTATGCTACTAAATAATATATCCTCTGATTGACTAACTGACTCATTCATTCACTAACACATTTAATTTTATATAAGTATTAGTGTTGCTTATAGTTTCTAGTACTTGTATATTTAGTATATTGCTGATAGCTCATTGTTTCCAATATTAAATTATTGGTTTATTTGAATGAATGTCTTACTAAAGTTAGACTTTTTATGTTGACACCTGGCATTTCAATATTTTTAATTTTACTTACTTTTATTTTTAACTGGTCAAGTGATAAAGTGTTTGTTTGGGGGTGTAAGTCTTGTGAAACAAATTGGCACAATCAGATTGTTGCCATTGATTTAGATTAAGAATAAAGCATTAATGTTTGTTAAAACCTCGCAATTCCAGTCCAAATTAATCATGCATGTCTGAGTAGTCATGGTTTTAGTGTTAGTAGTGTAGATCAGGGGTTCCCAACCTTTATACACCAGCGAACCACTTGACTTTTCGAGGAATTTTGGCGTACCACCAGACCTAAATATTTTAATAAACGTATAATATTCACTCTTTTAAAAGTATTCAAGGAATTTTGAGTAAAATTCATGAGAAAACTTCGTATTTAATAGTTACAGATATTTGTTTATTTATATAACATGCTTTAAATAAGGGAGAAATAAAAAGATTAAAATGGTATTTACTTCAGTTTTGTTTATTACTCATAAGTCTAAAAACAGACACATAAAAAGTAGTACTACAAACTCACCAAAATCCAATCCAGAAGTTAATTAAAATATTTCTCTTTAAAATAGTGCTAATGTTTGAAATAATGAGTAATATGTTTGCGTTCTCTCAGCACATGCTATTGACAGCATCATGTTGCTCACATCGCTAACGCGTACCACCTGAAATATTCCTGCGTACCACCAGTGGTATGCATACCACCGGAACCCCTGGTGTAGATGATGCAAGTAACTTAATTATTACATTTGTTAAATGTTATTATTTATGGATAACTGTGTACATGCCATCGTTAATATGGTTCAATTAAGAATTTCAATGCGGATTGCAGCATTTTTTAGTAGAAAATTATTGAAAAATACAAATAATCTATATCTAATTTAATTTTATACAATAAAAGAAACTGAGATCAAATATTGTCACCTATTTAAATTTCATTCAAAATTATGAATTTCGAAACAATTAATAGGTAAATTTGAATATTTACCAACAGTACTATTAAGAACAGAATCCTTTGTGGGATATCTATCATTTTTTTAACACTTAAACCCCAACCTTTGGTGATTTACTGTAACAATAGAAACCCAATGAAATTTTATACTACTAAGAACCAAAGTATATTTAAAAGCAATTACCTAATCATCTTAATAATGTGCAAATAAAAATAAATGTAAAGGGGTAAGTAAAAAAATCTATCATTACAAACAGCTGTAACTACTTAATGGAAAAAATTAATTATATAAATAACACAACAGAATGTAACCAGAATTTTGTATACAAACATCATGAATGTTCAATGTGTCTTCCCAAGGTCACACCCACAAACGTAACCCCATAGGGGAGAGGAGGGAGGATTGGGACGGTGGGAGGGGTGGGACAGCTGAAATTATGGCAAAATAAATTACCTAATTTTATTTTCAGTCTCACCACTAGATAGCATATGTATAACTTCTTGTTGTTACCTATTTCTAGTTTATCCAGATTCAACTTTCAGTTTACATTCTGAAAAAGTTTATTTTCACACCTCCAGAGAAATTTTTTAGTCTATTTTAAGTTTTATTTATTTATTCATGTAATTTCTAACACAAACATAATGTAGTGTCACTGAAAATGCAATGTACGCTTATCAGCAATTTAGTTAAGTCTAAAGAGAGCAGCCTTGCTTTCTTGAGCAGCCTTGCTAATAGAGAGCAGCCTTGCTTTTCTTTTGAACTTAACCTTTCTCATTATGATATTCGATAATTTTTCTTTAATTTTCAAATGTGTCCCATCCCTCCCATACTCACGTCCCATTCCTCCCACCCAAGAGGGAGGAAAGGGACAAGATTCTTGTAATTTGAATGTCTCAACAGTAATGAAATTGTTCAACATTTAAATGAAGCGTATTTTTTAAAAATAACTTAAAACATGAAAGTTTATTATTCAACCATTTGCATCGTTGAATAAGCAGGGGATAATGAATAAAAAATATTTATGTGAAAATGTCCCAATCTTCCCTCCTCTCCCCTACTATATATACCTTGTATATCTTGAATGCGAGCCTCAAAAGCATTTCCCTCCCACACCCGCATGTGGTTTTCTTCCTATCGGCGTGAGTGTATTTTCCCCACCTTACTTTGGTTTGAACTGTTTTGGATTGTCAACCTTGCAACAGAACCTCAAAACACTATAGGTTTAGAAAAGCGATGCCCCCACCCCCCCGGTTTCTTAGAAAACCAAGGGATGGGGAAGAAAGTCTTTTCGAGGCTCGTATAGTAAATATAGACAAGGTATAACCCTCCCTCCTACATATAAAAAAAGATTATGATTTAGATGTTGTGTGTGTGACCAAAGGAAATCACTCTCGACATATGTGGACAAAGTTTTAAAGTTCTGTCAGCATTCTATGGTAATTTTATTTTCTAAATTGCTTTTCATTAAATAGTTACAGCTGTTGGTAATTCTATTTTACTTATCATGTACAGGGTGGCCCAAAAGTAGCCTTACAGTTAGTTAGGTATACAGTTATTTATACAGCAACAGTTATTTTTCGAAAACATGTCTGGTTGTTCAGTCATTCATTTGTAGGAAGTCATAATTCATTTTATCGGATTGCTGGCAGATGTCGTGATTCGAAGTTTCATGCTCTGGAAATATTATTTGCTTATTCCTCAAGCATCAAATAAATATTCTGAAGCTTTCTTGAAACTAACCCAAACAAAGTCCACGAATATCTACTCTTTGGATAAGATACGCTGTTGTGCGACTTTTTTTTAAAAAACCAACAAAACTAAGCAAGACTTAACTAACTCAAATGCCTCTTATAAATAACCCAAAGCTCTTGCAAATGGTACATCATTAACTGTAAGGCTACTTTTGGGCCACCCTGTATATTGAATATTTTAATTGCTTATCTTACTATATTTTAACATTTTTTCTCTCTTGGTTTCAGAAAGCATATTGGAGCTAAGAAATTCTCAATGCTTGCTATTCTTCAACTTCTATCTTTGACACTCACCAAATAAAAGATGCATGCTTGTGAGATGTGTAACGAGACATTTCCTAACATGTCTGGCCTTGAAAGTCACATGTTGAAACATACTGGGGAAAAGGCACATGTCTGTGACGTGTGTAACGAGACATTTCCCAACATGTCTGGCCTTGAAAGTCATGTGTTGAAACATACTGGAGAAAAGGCACATGTCTGTGATGTGTGTAACGAGATATTTCCCAACATGTCTGGCCTTGAAAGTCATGTGTTGAAACATACTGGGGAAAAGGCACATGTCTGTGACGTGTGTAACGAGACATTTCCCAACATGTCTGGCCTTGAAAGTCATGTGTTGAAACATACTGGGGAAAAGGCACATGTCTGTGACGTGTGTAACGAGACATTTCCCAACATGTCTGTCCTTGTAAGTCATGTGTTGAAACATACTGGAGAAAAGGCACATGTCTGTTATGTGTGTAACGAGATATTTCCCAACATGTCTGGCCTTGAAAGTCATGTGTTGAAACATACTGGGGAAAAGGCACATGTCTGTGACGTGTGTAACGAGACATTTCCCAACATGTCTGGCCTTGAAAGTCATGTGTTGAAACATACTGGGGAAAAGGCACATGTCTGTGACGTGTGTAACGAGACATTTCCCAACATGTCTGGCCTTGAAAGTCATGTGTTGAAACATACTGGAGAAAAGGCACATGTCTGTGATGTGTGTAACGAGATATTTCCCAACATGTCTGGCCTTGAAAGTCATGTGTTGAAACATACTGGGGAAAAGGCACATGTCTGTGATGCATGTAACGAGATATTTCCTAACATGTCTGGCCTTGAAAGTCACATGTTGAAACATACTGGGGAAAAGGCACATGTCTGTGATGTGCGTAACGAGATATTTCCTAACATGTCTGGCCTTGAAAGTCATGTGTTGAAACATACTGGGGAAAAGGCACATGTCTGTGATGTGTGTAACAAGTCATTTAGGCAGAAGTCCGACCTTAGTGGTCACCTCAGGACTCACTCTGAAGAAAGACCGCATTCCTGTGTAGTGTGTAAAAAGAGATTTAAAACTCTGGCCCACCTAAAAACACATCGCCTAATACACACCGGAGAAAAACCATATGTGTGTGACGTGTGTGGCAAGTCATTTATCCGCAAGTCACAGCTTAAGGGGGGATCATAGTAAACAAAAACCAAAAAATCGAATTTTTGAAACCAATATTTTCTGATAGATGGAAACCCAATCTATCGAATGAGACCAATTTTGTATAGATCGGTTAATTATTTCTTATAAAAAATTAAAATTATAAAAATAAACAAATGTACCACGCCCCCTTTGAATTACTAATTGTATGCTTGTATTATTTATGTATTACATTATAAAATATGATTTTTTTGTGTTGATATTTGAAAACCAACCACTGGCTCAATGTAAAAAAAAATTCCCGACGATTTACATGAAATTCGGTTAACAAGAAATGTTTCGGTGGTCATTTCGAGTTCGTGTTAACGGGATCGACTGTATTTGTTTTTCGCGTTTTACTCAAAACTATAATTTTCAACACTTAGGTACACTTTTCTCCAAACCTATCGAATATTTTTTAATAATTTTTTTTGTGTGTTATAAAACCATTTTAGATCTATTTAAGTCACCTAATTTAGTCTTACAAATTAAAATAAATATTTTATTATTTTGCACTTTTCTTCGTTGAAAATCAGAATTTTTATGAATGTTGAATATAATGTTTTAAAAGTAGAATTTAAAAATTATTTTAGGCAAAAAAAATAGGTGACTTGATTAGATCTAAAATGGTTTTATAACACACAAAAGAAATTATTCAGAAATATTTAATAGATTTGGAGAAAAGTGTACCGAAAAAGTACTTGTATTTTTGAAAATTCGTAATTGTATGTTTCAAAAGATGTCTTTTTTCAAAAATAATAATTTTTGAAAATAAGATTCTTAGGAGTAAATATAATAATAAAAGTACAATTTATAATTTGATACAACTTTTTTTATTGTACCATCATTTTTAAATGATTTAGAGCCTTTCGAAATCAATACTAAGAATTGGTCATTTTTGCTGTCGTTTACTATGATCCCCCCTTAAAGAGCACCTAACAACTCACTCTGGAGAAAAACCATATGTCTGTGAAATTTGTAAAAAGAAATTTAAAACTCAGGCTTACCTAAAAACGCATCGCTTACTACACACCGGAGAAAAACCTCATTCCTGTGACGTGTGTAACCGGACATTCAGCAGCAAGTCCAATCTTAGAAGTCACTCCTTTGTACACACTTTGAAAAAACCTCATTCCTGTGAAGCATGTGCCAGGTCCTTTAGTTGTAGGTCTCGGCTTGTAGCACACATGTTGATACACAGCAGAGACAAACCTCATGTCTGTGAAGTTTGTAACCGGTCATTTAGGCTGAAGTCTAACCTTAAGAAACATATGTTAAAACACACTGGGGAAAAGCCACATGCCTGTGAAGTGTGCAACATGTCATTTTACCACAGGTCAGTCCTTAAAAGTCACTTCAGGATTCACTCTGAGGAAACACCATATGCCTGTGTAGTGTGTGAAAAGAAATTTAAAAATAAATCTAACCTGAAAAAACATCTCTTAAGGCACACTGGAGAAAAACCTTATTCCTGTGACAAGTGTACCCGGACATTCAGTGACAAGTCCAATCTTAAAATTCACTCCTTTGTACATAATAGGAAAAATACTCTCTCTTGTGAAGCCTGTGCCAGGTCCTTTAGTTGTAGGTCTAGGTTTGAAGCACACATGTTGATACACAGCGGAGACAAACCTCATGTCTGTGAAGTGTGTAACCTGTCATTTAGCTACAAGTCTCGCCTTAAGAGTCACATGTTAAAACACACTGGGGAAAAGCCATATGCCTGTGATGTGTGTAACAAGTCATTTATGCAGAAGGCCCAACTGAGTAGTCACCTCAGTATTCACTCTGGGGAACGACCATATGAATGTGAAGTGTGTAAAAATAGATTTAAACAAAAGGCTACCCTAAAACAACATCTCTTAATACACACGGGAGAGAAACCTCATTTCTGTGACGTGTGTAACCGGGCATTTAGGGACAAGACAAGTCTTAAAAGTCATTCCTTTACACACACTGGTTAAAAACCGTGTACCTGTTAAGTGTGCTGAGTAGTGAAAGCTGTGTATTTGTAAAATATCAAAGATACAGATATTTATCATATTTTAGGTGACGTGTGTACTGTGTAACCCGGCATTTGGGGACGTGTCCAGTCTTAAAAGTCAATCCTTTACACACACTGTTGAAAAACCGCATACCTGTTAAGTGTGCTGAGTAGTGAAAGCTGTGTATTTGTAAAGCATCAAAGATAGTTATTTTTTATATTTTAAGTGACATGTGTAACCGGGCATTTAGGGACGTGTCCACTCTTAAAAGTCATTCCTTTACACACACTGGGGAAAAACCGTATACCTGTTAAGTGTGCTGAGTAGTGAAAGCTGTGTATTTGTAAAATATCAACGATACAGTTATTTATCATATTTTAAGTGACATGTGTAACCGGGCATTTAGGGACGTGTCCAGTCTTAAAAGTCATTCCTTTACACACACTGGTTAAAAACCGTGTACCTGTTAAGTGTGCTGAGTAGTGAAAGCTGTGTATTTGTAAAGCATCAAAGATGGTTATTTTTTATATTTTAAGTGACGTGTGTAACCGGGCATTTAGGGACGTGTCCACTCTTAAAAGTCATTCCTTTACACACACTGGGGAAAAACCGTATACTGAGTAGTGAAAGCTGTGTATTTGTAAAGTATCAAAGATACAGTTATTTGTCATATTTTAGTGACTGTGTAACCGGGCATTTTGGGACGTGTCCAGTCTTAAAAGTCATTCCTTTACACACACTGGGGAAAAACCGTATACCTGTTAAGTGTGCTGAGTAGTGAAAGCTGTGTATTTGTAAAGTATCAAAGATACAGTTATTTGTCATATTTTAAGTGATGTGTGTAACTGGGCATTTAGGGACGTGGCCAGTCTTAAAAGTCATTCCTTCACACACACTGGGGAAAAACCGTATGCTTGTTAAGTGTGCAGAGTAGTGAAAGCTGTGTATTTGTAAAGTATCAAAGATACATTTGTCATATTTTAAGTGACGTGTGTAACCGGGCATCTAGAAACGTGTCCAGTCTTAAAAGTCATTCCTTCACACACACTGGGGAAAAACCGTATACATGTTAAGTGTGCGGAGTAGTGAAAGCTGTGTATTTGTAAAGTATCAAAGACGCAGTTATTTATCGTATTTTATGGGAAAGCCATAAATCCGTGAAACTTGTAAAAAAAATTTAAGTGGGAATAGACCCGAGTTTCCTAACAATAGTGCCTGATTTATTAATTCATAGAAAACATCTAGATTAAAATATTATTATAACCATATTTTGAAAGAAATATGTGATGTATGACTGAATTAAAATATTAATATTAGTGTATATAACGCATTGTAACAATTCTATAAATTATTGTAGTGAAAATGTATTTTTAGGTTTTGTTCATTCTGCCATTAAACTTACTCTGAGAATACTTAGAGCTATATTTTATGTCACTAAATACATAAAAACTTCTCTGTATTTTGCTTTTAGATATGTGTGATGCACGACTAAGTTAAAATATTATTTGTGTATAAATTGCTGTAACATAACACATTGTAACAATTCTATAAATTATTGTAAAAGTCAAAATTTATTTGTAGGTTTAGATCATTTTGCAATAGCCTTTTTACGCTTAGAATACTTATAGTTATATTACACTAAAGACCTTAAAACTTATCTTTCATTTCTCT
Organism: Hylyphantes graminicola; assembly: GCA_023701765.1. Classification (NCBI taxonomy): domain Eukaryota; kingdom Metazoa; phylum Arthropoda; class Arachnida; order Araneae; family Linyphiidae; genus Hylyphantes; species Hylyphantes graminicola. The sequence goes on from CM043112.1 coordinate 68,094,372, forward strand.
TTTTTTTCTTGGGGGGGGGGGGGATATATTATGTGTGTGCTTGATAATATGGATGGTTTATTAAATATAATTTTTAAAAAAAATTGTCCAATTTTTTTAAAAATCAAATTCCTTACTTCTTATTGAACCCTTTCAGTTACAGTGATGCCATTTGGCATCATCATGTTTCGTTTCTGATCATAATTTTGAAAAAATAATAGGGCTGACATCTATTGGGATTAATAACAAAAATATTTTCGAATGGCGAAAAGTTTGAAGAATCGAATGATGCGCTTTTTGATATCGCAAATGGCTATAGACGATCAGAAAAAAAACATTTCTAAAATGATGATGCCAAATTGTAGAGGGGTCTGAAACGGTTAATGTATGTACTTGAACCTACTGAATAAGTAGGAATTAAAACTGTTGGATCTGAATGCATCTGAAACTTTTATAATTGCATGTACAGTGTCATCGCTAGTAGTAGGAAAACAATTCTCTTTATTTTTTTTTTCTCTGATGGGGCTGCAACATTGGCGGTCAAGCCTTTGCAGACTCGACATATTCCCCAGAACTGAGAGCCATTTTTTGTGGCGCCATCTAGGATTCTAGGCGACTCTCGCTACGAATTTTGATGCACAGATTATAAACCCTCTCTCTCTCTCTCTCTCTCTCTCTTTATTCTACAGGTGCTTAATTAATTTTCAATTAGGTCTGATCAAAGTTAAGCATAAACTTATTGACTTCCCATAGGCACTAATTGGCGATTGAATATTTCGGAAAACTGGATAAATGTCTAAACATGGCAAACCTGCTGAATCAAACAGTTATTATTTTTTTATTTGGCTGTTCGGTATTTTTTACCTACATTTTGCTCGTAAAAATGTTTGGGACTTTCTGTGCAAAGTGTGGCATGTGCGCTGTTAAAGTCCATACAATGTTACCCCCTAATTTCCCACCATAGAATTATTATAATGGTAGTTTAGCACAGTTTCCGCAACAAAAAAGTTTTGGTAAAATGTCCGACGAATATAACCCCGTGTGGAGGCAGTGCACGTTAAATATCCTTCAATCCAAAGTCCCACCGCAGCGTGGGGCTGGGGAGCCCAGTCGGTTAAGCACTTGCTAAGCATGCGGAAGGTCCCAGGTTCGGGTCCGGGCATCGCCAAAATAGCTGCCGACCTATAAACGGCCCGTGCAGCCAAAAATGTCCGATGAATAATACCCCGTGTGGAGAGAGTGCACGTTAAATATCCTTCAAAGTCCTTAACGCTGCGTACGATGTCGCCTTTAATGGTTGCGTTGGGTGCCTACTCAGGTAGTCGACTCGTCACTTGACTGAGGTTCTAAAATATGACGCCTGTCGCAAATAGCCCTCATGTATCTCTAGTGCGACGGTAATTCAAACCTAACTAGTCACGACGCACAGTTAGACGACGACGCTCAGGTCGTTTCTTGGAAAACCACACGAGGTGTTGGAGGAAGCCAAGCCGGCCTTGCTTAGGTTAGGTTTGAATATCGTCGCACTACAGCTACACAAGGGCTATTGGCGACGGGCGTCGTATTTTAGAACCACAGTCAGGTGGCGAGCCAGCACCTGAATAGGCACCCAACGCAACCGTTAAGGGCGACATCGTACGCAGCGTTAGGACTTTGAAGGATAAATAACGTGCACTCTCTTACACGGGCAAGCCAGCCTTGCAATCATACGGACTAAGAAAACAGTGTTTTTAAATTGCGAGGCAATTCGCTAAAATTCTTTGGTTAATTCTAGCTAGATGCTAATTTAACCTAGCCAAACTAACAACAACACATCCCTTTGTTAGTGCTCTTATGTGTTGCTTTAGTACTAGTATATTCCACCCACAACCAAAAGAAAAAGGCAAATGTTACTTGGTTGGTACATATTTAATCCGGATTGTGTGCTTGATCAGAGATCAGCTTATAAACCTTCGTCAAGTAAGACAGATATTAGGCGAGTTTACAGGAGCCGTCGAATCCACGGATTGCAGAGGAAACTTTCTAATGCGCCAAACTCTGCATCAAACCCTCCAATGAAGGAGGGTTTGATGTTTCCTACCATGGATTCCACTACAGGCTATCATATGGGTTAGAAATCCTGCTCGACCTCTTTTTCCCCTAAAGGGACATTCTATGAATTCGATGGCTCATGTAAACGTGCCTTGACAGAATTTTTACTGACACAAAGCGAGGAATTACACCCAGAGCTAAGGCGGGAATCGAACTATCAACCGGTACAGCGTGCGGACTGATAGCGTAATGGTATGCTAGCCAAACCACTAGGCCATCCGGTTATTGGATTGGTTGACATATATTTTTAGGCTTGTGTGCTTGGTCGCAAGGACCCGCTTATAAGCCATCGTCAAGTAGGACATCACAAGACACACACCAACACCTATGACAGATGTTGCCATCTGTCGCCACCTCCACAATTTAGACATGTCCCTGAAGGGGAGGGAAATTTTCTCCAGGAACCTGTACCCATGGTGAACTGCGCAATGACCGCCCACAGGACTTTCGGACCCAACAGATTTAACGAGCACGTACTCCGCATATACTCGGTGAGTGTTTAGTGACCATTACTCGATCGCGGGACCTTCCGATCCGTAGATTGAGACATTGACCACAGGGCGCCTCACAGCCCCGAGAAAGAGTTTATCTTTTACTCAAAATTTATGTTGCCACTGGCGGTTCCATATGAGGTTAGGTGCTCAACCTAACCCGGAACCCCCAGTGTTTAGTTCCCCAAGCATGCTTGATCCTCATTTTATTGATCCACTTAAGAAATGAAAGGATGAGTTAATCTCGCTAATCTGGGACTATGGGTACTGTGCCAACTGCCAATCCAATAGAAAAAAATTATTGACAGGGGTGAAACTTTTCCGGGGATACCCCGGAATTCCGGATTTTTTTAATATTCATCCCCCGGAACTCCGGGTTTTATTTTTGACCAAAAATGTTGTTAACTGTTTTTAAAAAAAATTAAGTTCGTACTTTTTAAATCACATTAGCATCAAATCGCATTAGCGCTGCACTTTTCACGGAGATCGGACAAGAGTACGTGACTTTGTGACGTCATACAGTGTGTCGCAGAATCGGGATGCTAAGGAAAAGTCAAGGAAATTCGTTATGTCTTTTAAAAATCAGGGAAAAATTCCTTAGGTGACAATTCGCACCAAACAATCGTTAATCGCCAAAATCTCGCTATTACTACTCTAATCCAAAGACGACAATCGTGTAGCTCTAGTGCGACGATAATTCAAACCTACCTACCAAAGACAACAATCGCCATAGCAACCGGTGAAGAAAGGGGGAAAAAAAGTTCCTTCGTTTTCGCTGCCTGTAGCTCCGGTTCAGGCCAAGTCAGACGACCAGGATATTTTTTTTTCCGATCAAGTGTAATACTCGCTGCTTCCTTGAGTTTGTAGCTCCGGTTCAGGCTTAGTCAGACGACCAGGATATTTTTTCTGATTAAGTGTCGTACTCGCAGCGTCCTTGAGTGGTGATCACAAAAACAGCTTGAATGTTATAGTCCGACCACGCTAAGTTGGCAATCAAAATATTTACATTGTGGACCAGTCCACTTCGAAAAAAGGTAATGAAGGTTTTGGGCAAGAGTTACTATGTTTGGCGATTCATTGCTTTTGGGCGCAAGTTTCTTTAAGGTTAAGAAACAGATTATTAATTGAAGGGTGGTAGATCGTACTTGCATCGGGTTCACTCTTGTACAGGGTGGTAATAAAATAACGCTCACTATTCGGAGTGGTCTGTAGATTGAATGAATAATCCAAATGCTTCAAACATAGAGTTACTAATCAAGAAGGGGGAAAAAGAATGGAATCATAAAAAAGAATAATCATAAAAAAAATAAATAAACTCGTCGCTTGACCAGGGTTCTTAATTACGAGGCATGGTCAATTATGGCAAGTTACGACCAACATAGCTAATTACGCCTCGTAATTTAGAGCCCTGGTCAAGAGACGAGGTTTTTTTCTTCGAAAAATAATGTAATCATTAATAAGAAACTTGGCTTTTGACCAAGATCTAAATTACAAGGCGGAGCCAATTACTGCCAACACAGCCAATTACGCCTCGTAATTTAGAACCCTGGTCAAGAGACGAGTTTGTTTTTTATGATTTCATTCTTTTCTTCTTAATTAGTAAGTATATCAAAGTTTGTTGCATACGGATTATTCATTCAACCTACAGACCACTCCGAATAGCGAGCGGTATTTTATAACCACCCTGTATTTCACACGTATTTTCACGTGTAATCGTTACCCGCTACTAGCAATCAACAACAATCCTCTATCGCCGATAACTGATGTGCAGCTGTAGTGTGATAGATTGAACTAGACCAACAATCTCCTCTTCTCGCCAAACGCCTTGAGCTGGCAACCCTTTTTTCTTCTGCTTAAAAACCTCAATTCAAAGTGGAATCGTCCGCAATGTAAATATTTTGATTGCCAACTTAGCGTGGTCGGACTATAAAATACTTTTTGTTTTACATTTGGGCCTTTTTTTCTACTTCGGCATTTACTGGGGTTTCTGATTTTAGATAATTTTTAGCTTTTTTTTTAATGGAGTGTCGGCGTATACACGCTTTACTTTATATATTTAGAGTTTTATGATGGGTAGTACATTTCTAGTGGAATTTTTTCTGGAAAAGTACTTGAATTTTTTTTTCTTAACAAAAGAGACCAAAAGTTGAGGATTTCAATCCCAAAAAGGCAGTCAATGTTTTTTTTTTCTTTCAAAACCTGATGCCTAAATTTCTAGCCTGATAAAACAGCCAAGCAGCTAAAACTTAAAAGTAATACACCAAATGAATGACCACCAAACAAACAAGTTCATAGATAAATCTGATGAATATGACCCCCTAGCATAGTAAATAAAAGAAAATGTACTTATTTTAAAGTGTATATAAATATATTAAAAGTGCATTTAGTAGTTTAGTATTATATAATTATTAAAATTTATATTGTCGTGATAGCTTTTTCGGTTTTTCAAACCAAACATTTGGTTTTGATTTCAGCTTAATTTGTTCAACAAGCACTAACATCCCTGTATATCGCAAAATTTTCTCTACCTAAGGCAAGACAAAATTTATGTAAGACTATAACATATGGTAAAATTTAAAGGAAATTTTCAAACGGATTGGGGGAAATGTTTGGAGTAAAAAAAATTCTGCACCCCTGTTTAACTGTATGCAGTTATTTGATGATTTAAAAACCCCATATGTTTTATGTTTTTCAGCAAAATCAAATATATTAATTTTTCACCCTTTTACCTCGACTTAGTTATCCCCCCCCCCACAAGACTCGTTTTTAGTTTTTTCAGGATTTTTTAGTGGAGGGCAGTTTCACCCCTGTATTGAGTATTTTTAACATAATGTATGAGTATTAAAGATACATATATTTATATATTTTTTCGGGATGAAAAAAAATCATTCATTAAAGAGTTAAAAGATATTATATTATGCAACTAGAGGTAAGCTACACATCTGTGTAAGATATACTTGACATAGCATTTCGTAACAAAGGTTGGTAGACATATGCATTCAGGTTTGTGTGCTTGGTCAGAAACCCGCTTATAAACCTTCATCAAGTAAGACAGAGAAAACACACACACTTAAGTGACAGACGCTGCCATCTATCACCACCTCCGCAATTGAGACAGGTCCCTGAATGCAACAACGGTTTACTCAATATCTAATTATCTTTTTCCACATTCTAAAGAATTAGAATAAACTTAAACTTTTTTTTTAAAACAAAAGTACGAGGGAAAAGAAAAGAGATAAATAGATTTTTGGTTGCTTGATTTATTAATTCATTGAAAACATCTAGATTATAATATTATAACCATATTCTGAAAGATATATGTGATGTACGGCTGAATTATAATATATCAACATTGGTGTATATAACGCATTGTTACAATTCTATAAATTATTGTAAAAGTAAAAATGTATTCTTAGGTTTTGTTCATTTTGCCATTAGACTTCTGTATTTTGCCTTTAGATATGTGTGATGCACGACTAAGTTAAAATATTATTTGTGCATAAATTGTTGTAACGTAACAATTCTATAAATTGTTGTAAAAGTCAAAATTTATTTGTAGGTTTAGTTTATTTTGCAATAGACTTTTTACGCTAAGAATACTTATAATTCTATTACACTAAATTCCTTAAAACTTATCTTTCATTTCTTTTTTTTTTTTTTGGGGGGGGGGATATATTATGTGTGTGCTTGATAATATGGATGGTTTATTAAATATTATTTTTCAAAAATTTGTTCTCAATTTTTTTAATCAAATTCCTTACTTCTTAATGAACCCTTTCAGTTCCAGTGATGCCATTTGGCATCATCATAAATTTGAAAAAATAATCGGGTTGACATCTATTGGGATTAATAACAAAAATATTTTCGAATGACAAAAAGTTTGAAGAATCGAATGATGTGCTTTTTGATATCGTAAATGGCTTCAGACGATCAGAAAAGAAATTTCTAAAATGATGATGCCAAATTGTTTAGGGGTCTGAAAGGGTTAATGTATGTACTTGAACTTAGTAAATAAATAGGAATTAAAACTGTTGGATCTGAATGCATCTGAAACTTTTATAATTGCATTTACAGTGTCATCGGATGTCATAGGAAAACATAAATTCTCTTTATTTTTTTTTTCTAATGTGGCTGCAACATTGGCGGTCAAGCCCTCGACATTATTCCCCAGAACTGAGAGCCATTTTTTGTGGCCACATCTAGGATTCTAGGCGACTCTCGCTACGAATTTTGACGCACAGATTAGAAACTCCCCTCTCTTTATTCTACAGGTGCTTAATTAATATTCAATTAGGTCTGATCAAAGTTTAGCATATACTTATTGACTTCCCTTTGGCACTAATTGGTGATTGAATATTTCTGAAAACTGGATAAATGCGTAAACATGGCAAACCTGCTGAATCAAGCACTTATTTTTTTTATTTGGCTGTTAGGTATTTTTTTACGTACATTTTGCTCGTAAAAATGTCGTTTGGGACTTTCTGCGCAAAATGTGACATGTGCGCTGTTAAAGATCATACAATGTTGCACCCTAATTTCCCACCATAGAAATATTGTAATTGTGGTTTAGCACAGTTTCCGCTACAAAAAGGTTTTGGTAAAATGTCCGACGAATAATACCCCGTGTGGAGGGAGTGCACGTCAAATATCCTTCAATCAAAACCGCAGCGTGGGGCTGGGGAGCCCAGTCGATTAAGCACTCGCTTAGCATGCGGAAGTTCCCAGGTTCGGGTCCCAGCATCACCAAAATAACTGCCGACCTATAAACGGCCCGTGACAGCCAAAAATGTCCGATGAATAACACCCCGTGTGGGAAGAGTGCACGTTAAATATCCTTCAAAGTCCTAACGCTGCGTACGATGTCGCCTTTAACGGTTGCGTTGGGTGCCTACTCAGGTAGTAGACTCGTCACCTGACTGTGGTTCTAAAATACGACACCCGTCGCCAATAGCCCTCGTGTAGCTCTAGTGCGACGGTAATTCTAACCTAACTAGTTAGTCACGACGCACAGTTAGACGACGATGCTCAGGTCGTTTTTTGGAAAACCACACGAGGTGTCGGGGGAAGCCAAGCCAGCCTTGCTTTCTTGCTTAGGTTAGGTTTGAATTATCGTCGCACTAGAGCTACACGAGGGCTATTGGCGACGGGCGTCGTATTTTGGAACCACAGTCAGGTGACGAGCCAGCACCTGAAAAGGCACCCAACGCAACCGTTAAGGGCGACATCGTACGCAGCGTTAGGACTTTGAAGGATATATAACGTGCACTCCCTTACGCGGGCAAGCCAGCCTTTTGCAATCATACGGACTATAATCAAGAAGGACTAGCACTGCCGAAAGGTTGTTTTATTCGGTTTGGTTGAATAACGTATTTTCGCTTTGTAATTGCAAACCATTGTTTCTACACATATTAGGCGCGTTTACATGAGCCATCGAATCCATGGCATGCCAAACCCTCCATTCGGGGAAAAGGTGGTCGAGCAGGATTTCTAACCCAAACAAGCAGTCTGTGGCCGAATCCATTAAATTAAACGTCAAACCCTCATTGATTGGAGGGTTTGCGAAACCCTCCCAATGAACCATGCAATTTCGGTTCGCTCTTCAATCCATGGATTCTATGGCTCATGTAAACGCACCCATTAAGTTTTTTTATCGAGTTTTTGTAGTTGGTTTCCAATATAAATTATATTTCAGTGTGTTCATAAAATGTTCCAGTAAGAAAGAGAAAACAGTGTTTTCAAATTGCGGGGCAATTCGCTAAAATTGTTTAGTTAATTCTAGCAGCTAGATGTTAATTTAACCTAACCAAACTAACAACAACACATCCCTTCGTCAGTGCTCTTATGTGTTGCTCTAGTACTAGTATATTCCACCCACAACCAAAAGAAAAGGCAAATGTTACCGGATTTATTACATATATATTCCGGTTTGTGTGGTTGATCAATGATCAGAGGCCCGCTTATAAACCTTCGTCAAGAAAGACAGACATTAGGCGCTATTACATGAGCCCTCCAATCCATGGATTGAAGTACAAACTCAGCAATTTTTCTCTCTTTAGGATTTTCGCAAACCCTTCATTGAAGGAGGGTTTGATGTTTCATTCCATGGATTCCGCCACACTATCATTTGGGTTAGAAATCCTGCTGGACCTCTTTTTCCCCTAATGGTGACATTCTATGGATTCGATGGCTCATGTAAACGCGCTTAGACAGAATTTTTACTGGCACAAAGCAAGGAGTTACACCCAGAGCTAAGGCGGGAATCGAACTATCAACCAGTACAGCGTGCGGACTGATAGAGTAATGGTCTGCTAGCCAAACCACTAGGCCATCCGGTATAAGTAGTATTGGCGGGAAAGGAAACTACTTTTCGAATTTATGCAAATTAGGTGTGAAATACTACGCCGCACTTTTTATAGACAACCAATGATAGTAAGGGGTTGGGTGACGTTCCGGACATAAAAGTAGTTATAAAAGCAGACGCCGTTCTCTGTTTCCTTCTTTTTGAACTTGTAGCAAGAGTTCATGGTGAGACTGGTTTATCTGCTTTAAAGAATTGGTCTGTCAGGATAAGTTTCTTCAGCATCCAAGGTAAGTCTTCGTTTTAAGTTCTATGCGTGTTTCGTTAATAGCCTACTTGACTTTTATTTAATTCGAACGAATTTTAAACAAATAAAAGTATAGCTATATAGACAAGCCGACCATGTCCGTCTGTCCCTCCGTCCGTACTTTCACTTTCTATGAATCATTTATTTCTCAAAGAAATAAAGTTGAACGAGGGTCAATACGATATTAGAGTTCGTAAAAGATTATTTTAATTTCTTTTCAAACTTTCCAAAAAGTTCCTTTAGTACTTAATTTTAAAGTCGTTTTGCATTAGAAACAATGTTAAAATAATATGTTATTTATAAATTAGGAAAACAGCCTTTTTGTTGTTGCATTTATAGCTCGAAAAGTGTGTATTTTAGTTTAAAGCGTGTCCCTAGTAACTATTAAACATATTTTTAAAAAAAAAAATCTTTGCACAACATTTTAGCATACATTTGTATGAAAAGTATGCATTTAGATTATAAGAATATACGAGTAGGAATTTTCTCGGATCCTAACCGGTTAAACTGTTTTCAAAATAAGAGTGGTAAAATGTCCTGTTCTGTTAAAGTGTCTATTTTAATAGGATATTTTGCTTGATTATTAGACTAAACTTAATATGTCTCGTGTTTAATCAACTGTTGGTCCGACGAATAATATCCCTTGTAAGTGAGTGCACTTTAAATATTCTTCAAAGTCCTAACGCTGCGTACGATGTTGCCCTTAACGTTTCTGTTGGGTGCCTCGGGTGTCATCTCGTCACTCGACTGTGGTTCTAAAATACGACGCCCGGCGCCAATAGCCCTCGGGTAGCTCTAGTGCGACGATAATTCAAACCTACCCTCAATCAACTGTTGCAATTATAAGTTTCTATTCAAATTAATCATTTAACTCTAAACCATTCTTACTGAATTGTTTTATTGACCATAAATTTTATTCAGAGTAACTATTTATTATGTTAATGTTGCATTTTGTATTGCAGATTACTAGTCCCCGTACTTCCACAACGTTAGCAGCCTGATGATTGTACCCCGTAGTGGAATTCCGCCGGTTTATGAGCTGTACTTCGTCCTTTCATCTACAGCTTCACGCCTGTTGAATGCCACCAATTGTCACTTCTTCACTCCGGTAAGTTTGTAAAGCAGTATTTGCCTTTTCAATATTTTTGATGTGAAGGAGGTCTTCAGGGGAATTTAGGATTGTCTGACGAGTACTTTTCAAAGAGGTACACTCTTAATAATAACTTTATTAATATTAATATGAAACTATAAAAAAAGTACAAAACAAATCATATTGGCTGCTTAGGGGAACATTCCCGTTCAAGCAGCCAAGAAATTTAAATGAAGTAAGTTTAGCAAATTACAAATAATAAGATCAAAATAAATTACAACATCACATTATTTGGCAAGAGACTGGTTTTTTTAAGTTACTTGTGCTTCGTGTATAGAAAATTAAAAATATAAGTATGTCGTCAATAAGTATAATAAATTTAAAGAGAGCGCTTAAAAGTTGAGTATTTGTCAATATTTTGAATAGAGATTGGTAAACTATTAAAGAATTTAGGAGCTAAGTAATAAAAATGTTTTCGAAAGATTTCTTTATTAAATTTAGGAATGATGTAAATTTCTTGGGGTCAATCTTAAAACAAGAGTGAAATCCACTCCAGTTGAAGTGCATTTTCGACACTGGAAAGGAGTGAATATTATCTCAGACTGAGTTTAAGCCACTCGTTTGGAGTGATCCTGTCGGAGGTTTAACACACAAAGGATCCACTCCAAAAGGGAAGTGCATTTTCCAGACTGGAGGAGTGAAAATCAGACTGTTAAAATCGCTCGCTCGTTTTAAGAGTGTAATCTTGTAACTAAAAAAAATTAATGTAAAAGTTTGACTTGCTTGCGACTTCGATAAAAATGAACTACCATTCAAACTTAGGCTCAAATAAATTAAAAATGGATGAGTTCATAATTATTATTTGCATCCCTCTTTTTTAACGATCTCTTGAGTAATAAGAGGTATCAGGTATATCCACAAAGTTCAGTTTGATTTAATAAAAAAACGTATAGTCTACGGATACAGAAACGTAGTGTACAAAACTATAACTCAAACTATTTTGCATAGCTTCCAAAATTTTGTAGGCGCTTGTAACAGCGTATTTTTTGTACCCCTTCTATCACAGCCTGTGTTTTCAACCATGTGGCGACAGGTTGTTTCTTAGAAATTTCAATAGGGGGTGTAGAAAAGGAGATGTATCCTATTTCATAAGCAGAATTTTCAATTCAGGCTTGCATTTCAAAGCACTACAAGGCACGCGTCGGCAGCAGCGACATGAAAATTAAGTATATATTTTCGCCATGATTTGGAGGGGGCTCGGGAGTTCAGTCGGTTAGGCACTCGCCTAGCATGCGAAAGGTCCCAGGTTTGGGTCCGGGCATCGTCAAAATAGCTGCCGACCTATAAATGGTCCGTGCAGCCAAAAATATCCGAATATAAATATCCGAAATATCCGACGAGGGAGTGCACGTTAAATATCCTTCAGAGTCCTAACGCTGCGTACGACGTCGCCATTAACGGTTGCGTTGGGTGCCTATTCAGGTGTTGGCTCGTCACTTGACTGTGGTTCAAAAATACGACGCCCGTCGTCAATAGCCCTAGTGTTGCTCTAGTGCGACGATAATTCAAACCTAACCTAATCTCCTTAATTAGGAGTAACTGCCACTCATAAATTCGTTTCTGTATCTGTACACGTTTTTTATTTAATCAAACGCAACTTATTTTTTTTGGTTATACAAAGCATAAATATATCTAGAGAACTGATTCGCAAGATTCAGAATTCTTTTTCATTTATTACAGGTTTGCAGCGATTTCTGTAATCCTACCGCAGCGACGTACGTTATCTGCAATTTGGAGTTTTCTAAAGCTGCATAATTTAGCTTGACTTTGTTTGAAAGTCACTGAGCTATTTCCTGTCGGGGATCCAACTTCGGTAAGTTTTCAATTCCAAATATTGTTTGTTCTTCGTTGTTTCTTAACCCTTTCGCTAAGGATTTTTGTTTCCTCGTAATATGTGATAGGAATATCATCATCGAATCCTTTGTCGTACGACCGTCTTGGGCCGTTTCAGTAGTGAAAGGGTTAAACACATTTTTTCGACGAGCTGTAAAATCTAAACTGCTGTTTTAACTTTAAACGAACATGACCTTTTATCGATTCTAAGTGTCAATTTTAATCGAATATTTTGCTTTATTTTAAGAATAAACGTATAGCAATTTCTCCTATTTAAACAAATGTTGCAATTGGTTTATATGCATGAATAACAATTTACTACTAAACCATTCTTGATTTTTACTAAATTAAGTTTTACCTACCATAAATTTTAGAGTAATTACTGGCAATTGTAAATTGTCTCGTGCGTCGGCTCGTCACCAGACTGTGGTTCAAATTTATGACGCTCGTTCACCAATAGCCCTCGCGTAGCTCTAGTTAGTTCGATAAATTCAAACCTACCTTAATTTAGAAACTACTAGAAATACTTATGCATATCAAATGCTAGAATAATCGTTTGGATGGAGACTTAACTAATGGTTATTTAAACAATTTATAGATGTTTAATTGCTGATGGCTTCATCCACTTCAGCGCGAAAAAAGTTAACTCCAAAGTTGAAAATGCATGCTTCATGACGGGTAAGTCCTAGTCATTTTTTTAATTAAAAAAATGCAATTATGTTCATAATAAGACTGTTGCTGAATAAAGATTTTTTTATTTAAGATTCCCTCATTCTTCAGCAACGTTCGTCAGCCAACGGCGAGACGTTGGTTCATCAGCGAGATGTCGGTTCATCGTCGGAAGCGAGACGTCGGTTCGTCAGCGAGACGTCGGTTCGTCAGCGAGACGTCGGTTCATTAGCGAGACGTCGGTTCATTAGCGAGACGCCGGTTCATTAGCGAGACGCCGGTTCATTAGCGAAACGTCAGTTCATCGTCAGCAGCGAGACTTCGGTTCATCAAGATGTCGAAGATTCAAGGCTATCTGATGTCTTCTATGCACGAGGTAGTTTTATTATGTAATTTGAAATTGAAACGCTTATCGGAATTACTTAAATTTTTCTTCGTTCGAATCTTCATTGCAATTGATGGGGAAAACGTATATAAGTTAACTGAAATGCGAAATTTGCATTGCGGAAGGCGGATTCCAAACTTTGTTCTTCAAAGCTTTACCGTGGTTCAAAATTTAAAAAAAAATCAGTAGTCAGAGCAACCTTCATACAGCTCTAGTGCAATGCTATTTTAACCAAGCCGAAATTTCAATGCTGTACTTCATTAGCCGATTAATTCAGATTTATGCAATTAAGCTTCCAATAATTGTCCATGGTTGTTTCAGTTTTGTAGCTTTTGATTAACGGGCAGAAAGTTAAAAAGTGATTAGAAATAGAAGGCCGAAAAAACTTCCATTTAGTCCATACTCGCAGCAAACTCCAGCCCAATCCTCTGACCAGGCGATAGACATCAAGGAAGTGGATAGCAAAGAGCACAGGAGTGCTATAGAATCCCCCTTTGAAAGAACGCAAAATCTCAAGATCTGAATTGACAAACTGACCAAAGTCCTTACGAACAGGGCCGGTGTGCCCTCTTCCGGGTGGAAGATTGGACTTAAGGTGTCTTGAACACGTTGCGGATGCCTCGAGTGGTTCTCCCGCGTTGAGTAGCCGTGCGCGTGGCTAACTCCGCAAACTCACTCGGCATCCTATTCCCGGAAGGGAGGCAAATGGCAATCTTCCCTCCAACGAACACGACCTGCCTCGACTGTGTCGAGCCAACTGTGCGACGGCTCTAGGATTGTCGGCTGCCTCTCGGATGGGAGTAGCCCTTCGTCTTTGGATGGAGGGTCCTTATTGGTACACCTTGTTGGAGATTACGTGTATAGGGCCCGAGTGCCCTCTTCCGGGTGGAAGCTTGGATGTGGTGAATGATTCTGGTCGGGAGTAACTCCTCTCCTAAGGTATCTTGAACACGTTGCGATGCCTTGAGTGGTTTTCCGCGTTGAGTAGCCGTGCGCGTGGCTAACTCCGCAAAATCACTCGGCATCCTATTCCCGGAAGGGAGGCAAATGGCAATCCTCCCTCCAACGAACACGACCTGCCTCGACTGTGTCGAGCCAACTGTGCGACGGCTCTAGGATTGTCGGCTGCCTCTCGGATGGGAGTAGCCCTTCGTCTTTGGATGGAGGGTCACCTAAGTGAGATATTACGTACAGGGCCCGTGTGCCCTCTCCCTGATCGAGAGCTGAAGACGAGACGTAGAGGGTAGATCCAAATATGAATCCGTAGGGGGATAGAGCCCAAACATGAAGTACGAAATGGAAAGATGGTGAAATCAACTTCGGACGATTGTCCCACAACAAAGCCAAACCTTTCCAGTTTTTAATCTTCACTTGGTCTTTTTCTATGTTAATCTAAGTCTCCTCTTGGTCTCCCTCTCCTAGTATTAAATGACTTTGGATCTTTAATTATTTTGGTGATATTAGGGGATAGTAGAAAAATATCCTTACAATTGCAGATGTCCGTCCAAGGTTTATCTAATTTAGTGTTAAGGTTGAAATATCCTTTTCGTAATCCCCACAAGATTAAACGGATATCTGTATCAAAGCAATAAAAATCGGTTAAGATGAATACTAGCCAACTCTAAAGGTTTTACGCGGTTTGACAAATTATTTTGGGCTAAAAAAAAGCAGCAGACAAATTACCTATTTAAATCTTGCATTTCGGGTGCCACGGTAGTTCACGTTACTAACTAGCCTTAAAAGTTATAATCCTAACAGGTAAAATCGGTGATTATATGAATAACTAATCGTACTAGGGTTAATATTTCTGGGACCGTTAAAATCAATTGCGTGTAGCATATAAAAACCTAATTTTGGGTTATTTTGAATAAAACTATCTAATTTTGGCGAATTAGCGTTATGTCGTGCCTTTTATTTGAAATTTAATGGCATATTTTTACGCCTTAAGTCCGTGTTAATCGTCACAGACGGGTTTTGGTTGCTCTATGGGTGGGGTAATAAGTACTTAGCGGCTAAAAGATGAATAAATACTTGTATCTAATACAGATTGTATAGTAATTTGTCCAGCGGTTCGGAAGGTTGAGTTTTGGGTCTTATTATATTGACATAGGGAGGCAAAACAGAAATGGTTACCAGAAACACGGTATTTAAAATGATAAAATTTTATTTTAATATCTAGATAAATATATAATGGTGACATGATTAACTCTTTACAGTGCAGTCTATTAGTATTGCACATGTCCAAGTTCCTTAAACCTCCATTGATTTGGCCAATCCGGCAATATTGTTCCAAATTTGCTTTCACTAATTATGCACAAAAATTCTAATGCATGGCGTGATGCAAACTGATTAGTCGATTAACCTAATGGCAGCTGGCAAAAGGGAGTAAAAGGTGTTTAAGTGTCAAAATGACCAACCCTCTTGTAGCTCTAGTATACACTCTTAAAACAAAGGAGTGAAATCCACTCCAGTTGGAGAAGTGCATTTTCGACACCCTAAAGGCATGCATATTTTCTCAGACTGAGTTAAAATCACTCGTTTGGAGTGGTCCTGTCGGAGGTTTAACACACAAAATATCCACTCCAAAAGGAGAAGTGCATTTTCCAGACTGGACGAGTGAAAATTAATCAGACTGAGTTAAAATCCACTCTTCTGTTTTAAGAGTGTAACGTTACTTGGGCAAGATAATAAGGCATGGACTGACTTGTTTTAAATAGTGAACCAAGTCTGAAGTCGGAAACTAACTTCGTAATCTTGACACTGGTATTAGCGCAATGGGTAAATTCCGTTTTTGGTTCTTTTTTAAATTCGTTGGTTCTGATCCAATTTCTGGTAAGAATGTTCACAGCTATTTGCAAACTCGTTTTAAGAAATTAGACCTTCCTGTGGAAACTAGATCACAAATTTTAGTATGCGACCTGTGTCGACCCGTCACTTGACTGTGACTCTAATTTAGGACGCCCATCACCAGTAGCTCTAGTGCGACAATAATTAAAACTTAACTTGGTATGCGAACTGTTTGCAGTGCTAGCAAACTACATGGGATCGTGCACTTATGCAATCAAAATTAATGAACAGCTTTAATTTATTGTCTTATGTGGCTCTGCGAAGCAAATTTAAACCATGAAAGCCTATCTGTTAAAGTTGAGTAGTCTTTAGGTGGTATAATAAGACCAGGTTATTTAAAAATGTAATCAAATAAACTTTAAAACTAACTGATGTTTATTTGGAGGGTACAAATTGTAAAGGTAAACTAGTTGGTGTACTTCTATATCCATCGTCTGAACTATCGAATTCTTAAGTTACCCTGCTGAAAGTCTCTAATTACGACGCCTGTCGCCAATAGCCCTCGTGTAGTTCTACTGCGGCGTCAATTCAACCAAACCTGCCAATTATGAGTTTCAAATAACGACAAAGTACCGATGAATCTTAATTTCCAACCTAAAAAAAATGAGTCTAAAGTATTGCTGATTTGACATTACTGAAGCAAAATTGCTGTAAATATATTCGTTGAATTCAAAAGATTAAAATGTGGGCTTGTGTATCGAGCACGATATTTGGCTTGCTTAAGTCTGGAAACAATGATTGAATAGACTAACGTTTGGTTCACATGTTAGATATCAAACGCGTCGAAGTTTACTTCCAATTGAAGCGATACTTAGTGAACTTAAGCGTGGAAACAATGGTAGCTAGGCTAATTTGATGAAAGCAAAAATTTTTGACTGCATTTAATTTTGATGTGGAGGTAAACTTGTGGTCAAACCATTACAATTCGAGCCATACGCTCCCCCCCTTCATGGAAATTCAGTTCCCCAACTTCATGGAATGGATTGAAAAGTTACGCTTGCCCCAAAACCTAAGTTTGTGGGTTAAAATTCTTCTTGGATATTGTATGCACCCCAGTAAGCTTATTTCCTAATGTGTGAAGTATATATACAGATAGCGTATAAAAGTTTGCATCTTGTTTTAGTTTGTGGTTAAATCGAGTGTTTTAGGTCGCATTTTTTTTCTTTGCCGCGGCAAGTAGTTTTCGCGTTCAAAGCTTATTACAGCCTTTGCTAAACGCTCGAGGACGCCGCAATCTGAAATCAGTTTTGCACTTGGAAATATTTAGGACTTTCTAGAACAAATTAAAGAAACCGATTCGAAGTTTAAATTTCTTGCTGTCGCAAGTTCTTAAACTAAATGTAGACCATTTTTTTTGGAATTCTTGTCATTCATCATAGATTTTTATTAATGGACTAGTTCGGTTTGTAGCTAGCTGATTAAAAAAATAGTCAAATTTCCAGTTTAACACCATTTCATTTAAAAAAAAATAATTTTGAATTTAAAAGCTGCACATCTAGTTTGAATTCTTACTCGACCATATTTCACATTTTTCGACTCGAAAAAATATTTTGTTTTCCTTAATTGGCTGACTATCGTGCTGATTGGCCTAGCTACCATTGTTTCTACGTTAAGTTCACTAAATATCGTGTTCAATTAGAAGTTAACCTCGACGTTCGATATCTAACATGTGAATCCAAAAGTGCTAAGCTGTTTGGTTTCGATAAATTATTTTAACAATAGTTTTATAGTCCGAAGGCGATTCTTTGGGCATCTCCAAATATTTTGATAGCGGAAGAGTTCTCTTTGAAAACTTGTATAGAGAACCTAAAGGAGGCAGTTGCGAATCCCATGCTTTTTTTTATAACATATTGGATTGATGGGTAGTTTGGTTGGAAATGCGTTGCACTAAAACTACACATGGGTTATTGGTGAAAGAAGTATTATAGTAATTGCTGATGGCCGTTATCAATTGCACGTGCATTTCTCCTTTCTTGGCTTGATCGCCTACACTCTAAAAAAAATCTGTAAGGTTACTAAGAATTCTCTAGGAAACTCAGCTTCCATAAGTTTTTTTAGTAATGTTACATAAGAAATATGTGTATATATTACTAATTAAAGCTTAGTATCCAATACAATCATTTAAATTGCGAGCATACTATAAAAACTTCAGTAAACGTTACAAGATATATTCTAGTAATCAATACATCCACTTATGTAGTATCTTTACTAGGAAAAAGTTAGTAACTAGCAGTTTCAAAAATGTTAAACAAGAGGGCGCCACTAATTTTCTTTCAGTCAAGTATTATTTCGACTTTTCCGGAGCAGGTCGCAGGATTTGAACTCGCAACCTCAAGATTAGCTCGCTCATGTTTCAACGAGAAGTAGCACGTAATGCCACGCGGTCATCGGGACATGCAGATCCTTTGCGTGTAAATAATGAGGTTGAAATCTTGATCGATATAAAGCTTTCGGATTTGAAGTTTTAGAAATAATTTAACGCAATTTGTATGTATGTGCTAAAATAAAAAAAAAACACGTTTTTCGGTTTCTCATCGTTGTGATATCGATTAGTCTTAATTTTTCGATGAAACGTACATTGATTGAATTTTCACCTTTGACCGATATCGAATCAGACTTTTATCTCTTAGTCTCGTACACTTTCAATTTACGGACGCGATCACCGGTTAGTTTTTGCTAAATCCGATGGTCGATCGAACAAATTTCGAGAAACAAAACAATCCAACAAGGGAAACTACGCATATCTCAAAAAGATAGCCAGGTGTCGCTGTAAGCGTTACATCAATTTACTTAGTATTTCTTAGTATTGCTACAGTAGTTTCTTTAGGTTACAGATGATTTTCTAGTAAATGGTGTTTTCCTGTAAAGTTACTAAGTAATCGTTAGTAAATTCAAGCCAAATTTTTTACAGTGTATATATATATATATATATCTATATGTATTATTTAACCCATTTGGTACCTCCACGGTGAACGCTATAGGTTAAAACAAAGCTATGCAACAATATAATAGTAAACCCTAGGCATGTTCGAACTGCCCTTCAATTGAGAAACTCTAAACCTCAAAGAAATACTCACCTGCAAAAAGCAATTAATCGCCGATTATATTAATTCAGGCTTAAACCAAAATCTTCCTTGTCCCTTTTTCGTTTTACGGATGATCGCTTATACCTAATGTTTAGTTACTATTTTAAGTTTCTTTCTTAAAAAAAATAGTTTTGATAAATTGTTTAAATTCTGCCAGTTAGCTATGGAAATTACTCTTGGTTACTTACATTGTTTCGTCGCCTTCCTGCATGAATTTGAGCTCTTTGATTTCTGTTTAAAATTCTAAGGACCGTTGTTAATCCCTTCCAAACAAAATTTTTTATAGTATGTGCAAGTAGTGAATGGGAAAATTTATAGTTATGTTAACATGAAGCTGCCTCGGTAACCCCCAGTCTACCAAAAAGATCCCCAGATAGAGATGAGTTACTTCGGCTCTTAAACTGCTGTTTTCTTTGTTATCTAGGATACTGGAAGGAAGACACGGCTAAATCAGCGCCACTTAGTGAGGCTGAATTATTGTAGAGGTTGTCTGTGTGATAAACCGCCACACTTCACAAAATTTTATTAATTTTTTTAGGCAATTATAGAAACTCTTTATATGAATTAAAGATTAAGGACTGATCTTGATTCCAGAGATTAATTTATATCGGGTGTTTAAACTAATTTTTAGGAAATATATAAATTTGAATAAGTATCAACTCGTTCTATTTGAGTGAAAGTAAAACTAAAATGTGTAAGCACTTTTCTGCAGCAATATATAACAATTTAATATACATATTTACAACCCTTGTAATATACATGTAATTAAGTTTTATAAAAATATATTGTCTGCAAATCTATTTGTTAGACTAACTACAGTTTGAAACTAGACTGTAGTGGAGATGTTTTATTCGCAGTTTTAAATAAACTGCATAGTTGCTAATTATAAATTACTCTCCCTTAATTTATTGGCATGTCCCATCCTAATGTCGTTAGTATAGTCTCGTTATGGGCTTTAATTGATCTGCAGCCCCATCGGTAACCCATTGTCGAAACAAGATTACTGGTAGGAACGTATTGGTAAATCAGCGCCATCTAGTGTGGATGGTATATTTTGAGGCTACGCATGTGGGGAATCGTCACGGATCAAATAAATATCTTGAATATCGGAGTTTCGACCGAGTGAAGTACATTTCATAAAGCATGCGAGGGTTAGATTAACGATTCAATTTCTGTAGCAATGTTATCTTGAGTTGCATCTTTTGTAATTTACCTTACTGGGAGCGCTAACTTTGTTGGTCTGGCAGACTTGCTGGTTGCAATCGAGGGATTGTGTATCATTGACACTTAATTAAGCATTAATTTCAAATTATAATCTAGTTAAATAGAACTATTTCTTGTTTTCGCTCGTAATTACTACACTAAAGTAGATTATTATCCGTTGAAGATTCTAATTCGGTAGACATTTAAAAAATCTTAAATTTTTGCATCTAAATGTTAACAAAGCGTGTTTTTTGATACACATTTTTATTATTTAAAATTCTATCGTATTTTAATCTATTTGATGTTAAACTGAACACTTGACGTTAATCGTGTTCGTTAATTTCAAACGCTTAGTCTTCGATATTACGTATGCGAACCACTTATGCAATTTTATCCTGCTTTGCTAATTTTAAACTTAAAATGGCCGAATCGCCTCGGCAAAATTCGAATACGATTTTAATAAATTTAGGTAGGGAAGTAGGTCAAGTTTGCTCATGAATATTTCAGTTTGCAGTTAAATCGAGAGTTCTTTCTCGGCGCCAAGTAAATTCGCGTTCGAAGGCAAATTACAGCCTTTGCCTAACTCTCGAGGATGTTACAATCTGGAATCATCTTGCACTTGACATAAAAAGGACTTTACAGAACAAATTAAAGAAACCGATTCATAGTTTAAATTTTCTTGCAGTCGCAAATTCTTAAACCAATGTAAGCGATGTCTTAGAATTCTTGTTAATCATCGATATTTATTAAGCCTAGTTTAATTGTTACCTAAATGGTTTTTAAAAAAATCGTCTAAAGTTTCCAGTTAAACACGATTTAATTTGGAAAATTTATGATGGTTTTAGGAGCTACTCGTATCTAGTTTATAAGTTGAAATATCTGATTTGATTACTGAATAACTTTACAATTCCAGCACTTGGTTTTTTTTTTAAATGTAACCAAGAATTGTTTAGCGTATATATAGAACAAAAACTGACTAAAAAATAAGTGAGCGACTTTAAGCGTTGAAAAGTTAAGTTTAAAAATTTAATGTAGTTTATTACTCGCTAATTTCAACTTATCAAGTGTCGATGATGCAGAATCCTTCAATTGCTACCAGCAAGACTGTCGGATCAACAAAATTAGCGCTCCCAGTTTGGCAAATTGCAAAGAGGTGCGACCTAGGACAGCTTTGTTTCAGAAATTGAATCTTTAATCTAACTGCACTCATTTGCTTTATACGTTACAATGAATTAATCCTATGCTTACAAGTTAAATAGCTAAAGTAATTCATACCTATTATCCTGTAACTTATTAAAATTCATGTATTGTTATTAGTATAAACGACATGCCTTTTGGAGAGTTAAAGTCCCTATTATGGATTTTTATCATCATATGGACTTGTAAATATTTCTAACAAATGTGTAAACCTTAAAGTATTCGGGTAATCTAAAAATAGACTAGTGCGCTCTACTAGTTACGCTAAGTTCCAAATCTACAAATAGTTAAAATTTTATCGGACGTTAAACAATAACTGTCGGTCTTTAGAAAAATTGGATACTTGATTATCTATGTAAACGCTTAGAGCGAAGGTAGCAATGTTCCATTATTACTGCTACATTATTTAACACGTTATCTACACTTAAAATTTCCAAACGCAAAACAAGGAAATCAAGTATTAACGTGCAGAAGTGTGTGTTCTATTATGTAAATTTAAATAGCTGCCAATTTAACTTCTCCCTATTTAAGGTTTGCCAAATTTTAAATGCAACTAAAAAAAATAATTCTCTGGAATTTGGAACTAATATTCCCCACTATTCTTAATTGGTATAAATCGCAGAGATGCTTACATTAATTGGGCTAATGGAAATGAGATTTCCGAATCGGATGGAAGACCCTTTTTTTAGAAATGAGATTAAATTGTTCCCGCAGTGCTTAAATTTGTTCTGCGTAATGTATTCAGTAAGGAACCTCATAACTATATTTATCTACTGTATTTTGTTATTAACTAGATTACTGGTAGAAACTCGGTAAATTAGCGCCATCTGGAGAAGATACTTAAATTGAGGTGGGAATATTGAGGGAGCGTGCCACAAGCTTTTGCGACTTGCTTTGCCAAGAGGTTATGACTGTTGATAACCATTGCATTTTATTTTCCCTCTCGGTAGTTCTAAATTGCCCCCCCCCAAGCTTTAATGCGAAGATATATTACCTTTTTTAAAAATTAATTTCAAAGAACATTTTATTTCTCTGAAGCTAATGGAGTCTGGAACATCACGAATTATGGTGCCACTATAAGCTATTTTGAAACTTTGAAACGGTTCCTCTTGTGCTGCGTTTGAGTCTAATGCCAATAACCGATAATGGGGTTAAGCTTATTGATGAATAGTTCATTGGGTGGTTTCATAATTATGCACCGGTGGCCAAATCAATGGATTTTTAAAGAGCACTAGAATGGTTAGTGCTACGAAAAGTGGTAAATTATGTACGTGACAATTTTCGAAATCCGTAAGCAATTCTCTACCCGATTAATAAGGTATGAAATAGGCGAGTTTTTTTTTTAAAGATTACGAGCATTTTGCATCAGAAAATTAAAGCATGTGCTCAACTTTACACTATACAAACTGCTTCTCAATAAAAGTGCTACTGAAAATGGGCCATGGTGTTCAAGGAAAGTGCTGAAAGTGCGTTAACGAATGTTTTCTAAAATGTGTTCCATCGGGTGTTTCAAAATGCGTTCCGGATAGTGGTCCAAAAAGGGAGACAAAATAGTGTTCTAAAAATTACTCCAAAATGTGTTCCATATATTTTCTAGAAATGTTCTGTAATGTGATCTAACATCTAAACTAGGAGACCCAGTGTAAGCGAAATGCGTTCATAATGTGCAGTGATTCAACGATTTGCAGTCTAGTCAATCTGTTACCAAAAAGGGAATAGTATACGTTTTTCAAACTGTTATGAGCTGCAACCTTATTTTACCTTCGGTTAACCTTTTCGCTCCGAAGGATTTTTGCTTCCTCGTAATATTTGATAGGAATAACATTATCGAATCCTTAGTTGTTTTAGGGCGTTTCAGTAAGGAAAGGGTTAAAAATGTACTAAAAAAATATTTAGGATGGCTTTTGCCGCAAAAATTCGTTAAAGGTTTTGATATTCTTGGGTCTTGACTCTTAACGCCACGGAAAAAATTGATCCATAAAAAAAATTCATTCTTGCAGATCCAATAGTATTTCTATTGTTGAAATGAAAGTACCAAAAATTTGGAAAGTATTAACGAATTCGTTAAAAAAAAACGCGACTTCTTCATGCTTACAAAAATCTTACTTTTAAAAAATCGCTATTGCTCTATTCTTTTTTTATCCTTTCAGTCCGGGCGTGCAGCCAAGTCGTGGGATTTAGTCTTTTTTTTTTTAAATCTCAAATTTGTTTTCAAACTGTGTTAAACCTTTTTAGAATTGGCTAAATGGTCATCTGGAACAGCTAAAATACAAAATTGTTTTGTTTCCTATAAAAGTCGTCGAGCATTTAAATTTGTCAAAAGCTTAAAATTGTTCAACACTTTTGCTGTGACTAATCTCGTGTTGAATATTCTTCATCAGAAGTTTTATGATGTGCCAAAACTTCTTCAGTCTCTCCCGGTATAGTTTTTTGTAACTTATCTCTATAAAAGTGGTCCGATTTTGAGCCTCTTTCTTATAAAACTTATGAGTTAACTAATATGTACGCGAATACTCGGTCATTTCACATTACAAAAGATTTCTTTTATAGTTCAAAAGGTTCTTTTAAGTTGTATATACTCTACAGCGACTAGTAAACTTGCATTTTTCACAAATGAAATTCTTAACTTAAAATATATTAGTCTATTTATAGAATAAAATTTGAAATTTGCAAACTGAAGCTTTTCTCAATTGCAGCTCTAAATAGTTTAAAAGTTCCCCAACATAATGATCAAATCAAGAGTGCCTTAATACCAAAGTTTGTGGGTTAAATTCTTCCTTGCAGCGTAGGTTTTGCTTGAAGTTTGGAAATCTACCAAAAGCATTAACTTTATTTTGCTTCAAAAGTTTTTAAATCAAACCTAGACTTATATCCAAAACCTTTTATAAAAAGCCTTAGTGTAGGTCTAGTGCGCCGTTTATCCACCAAAAAACTAAACCCCCTCGTATTGGATTTCGCAATTTTAATATGGTTTTCTACTTAGCAATTTATAGATTTAATATCTAAATGGTTCATTTTGTTTTGAAGGGTAATTTTTTTTTGTTACAATTTTCAAAATCAAAGGTTATATCTCAACATCCATGGATGGTCATAAAAAAAATTGCGCAAAAATTTCCCTTAATCAAATCGTAATTCGTTTAAATTTTCAAATAATGCCCTATTCCAAAATTTAAAACAGCATCGACTTACTGTATAAAGGAATTCACCACGGAATGAAAATTAACCTACAAGGGATCGCCTTCGCAATGCAAATTCAATTTCATAAACAACTTCACTCGTTTTTTCCAAAACAAAATTCCAACAGTTGAAACAAATAATCTGGTGCTAACGAAGAGCTAGCCTTCGTTTAGTAACAGATTGAAACCGATTCTTAAAAGTTCCTTTTTTCGATTATCAAGCGTTTCCGTTTTAAATATTTACACCAGTGTTCACGTCAATCTTTCAAAATACAGTATTGATGTGTATTGTCATTCGGGGTATAGTTCATCAATGTACATCTTCGAATTGTAAAATTCTTTGTCAATTGAATATGATTATTTCTATTTAAGGTATTACCTTCGAGTAGTTTGTAGTATTACATTAAAATGTCCTGTTCGGTAATGTAATTTTATTCATGCTGTGCATATAGTGAACAATTTCTTTGCTAAAAGTTTCAGGGCAAGGTTTTTGTATTGGATATATAAAGGTTATTTTTTCATGCGCATGAAACCAGGGTTAAAATTGCATGTTTATACATAATGTGTCCAACTGTGTAGTTTTGCGAATTTGATATGTACAGGAGCCATCGGAAGGAGTTGGAATTTGAAGTGTATATAAAGGTAAGGGTAAGTTATTTTTCAATTTTTAAGTCGAAAGAGTAAGAACATGGGAAAATGACAAGGCCTTGTCACGTAGCATGAGTGGGGGTAAGCTTCAAAACGATTGAAAAAAGTTCATCGTAAGTTCGGTTTATCGTAATAGTGTAAATTTTTAAATAGGTTGTATTAAAAAATTATTCACGAGCTCTTTGTAGAAGATTGTATTGCCATAAAATGTGTATCATTGTATTATTGAATCCGTTTATCTTTGTAGTATTGTTATTAAATGCGTTTCATCTTTGTATTTTTAAATGTGGTTTATCCTTACGTTGTTAAATTCATCTTGTATTGTTAAATGTGCCTATCCTTGTATTGTTGATTGCTTCGATCCTTGTATCTTCATCGAATGCGTCTATACTTGTATTGTTATAAAATGCGAATTGTTATTAAATACGTTTATCCTTGTATTGTTTGTTAAATGTATTTCATCCTGGTATTATGTTTTGGTGATTTAATAAAAACTATATTAATCCACAAATTGGTTATTTTCTGCCACTTCAATGTCATTTTTTTTTAACCCTTTCAGTCAAAATGACAATTTGGCATCATTTTAGATTTTTTTTCTTCTGATCGTCTATAGCCATTTATATCAAAGCACATCATTCGATTCTTCACACTTTTTTCTAAACATTTTTTATTAATCCCAATAGGTGTCAGCCCTATTTTTAAAATTATGATCAGAAATATTATGTTGATGCCAAATGGCAACACTGCGACTGAACTGGTTAACTGTATTTGACGTTCTTAAAAATTAAACGGTTCGGGGAAAGTTTAAGCTTAAAAGAGTACTTCAGTTGAACATTTGCCGCAAGTAAATACAACCCTAAATCTTGGTTTTTCAATTCATGACGTTATTTCAAAATAACGATGTTTTGTTGTCGCTTAATTGGAAAACGTAAATGGCTCGGCACGTTATTTCTTCCACACTTAAAAAGAAAACTAATAAAATGTTTAGGAAATCTTAAAAGGGTTACACTAGGAATAAATCTTGTCTACCTCGCTGGAGTTCCTTTTGAAAAGTCTTCCGTTTCATCTTGAAACAGTTTGGAACAATTAAATTGTAAATAATTTTGTATCAATAAATTGTAATGTATTAAATGTAATTTTAATCGGTGTTTCACTATTATCCAGTTTTTATTGTTTGGAGACTTGGGAACTAATCGTGAAACTGTCGAAACCATAGTTTAAGCTTTGTATAGGCTCAGGGCCGGAATTCTAAATAGGCTAAGTAGGCTGTAGCCTAGAGCGGCAAATTTTCGGGGGCGGCAAATATTTCGACCAATTAAAGTGGCATTCGGCAATTTTTTTATTAAAGATACTAATATATTTTTAAGGAAGGTAACAAATAATTTACATAAATGAGTAAATCCGAAACATATATATAGTACTAATATTTAGTAGTACCCATGGTAGCTGCGAGGCCATTTTCACCCTCTCCCCCCAGATTTGGAAGATGAAAGAAAAATAGAACAGTTTAAAAAATTCGTATATATTTCTTCCATAGCTTTTGATTTAGTGTGTAAAGGTACATAGATAATTCTAATATGTTAAAAGAAAAAAATAGTTACGAAAACTATATCTGGCGGCAAATCAATCGCAGCCTACAAGCGGCAAATCTTTAAATCCGGCCATGTATAGGCTTACTTGCATAGGTCCAAATTTTGGCATGCATCTTAGTTTGAAAGTTGTGTTAGTTTTTACCTTTTCACTCTGTTTCCAATTGGAATCTTCTTGCTATTTTTAAACCCGTACTTTTTCAAATAAATTTTACAGAAAAGGAGAATTGTATATATTTTTTTTTGTATCATTAGATAGAATAACTGTCTTTGACGAATTAAATGTTTGTAGCTATATAAAAAACATACTAAAAATAAAATTCAATCTAACATTTAAAAAAAATGAATTAGCCCTAAATTCTTTAACCCTTTCAGTCCCAGTGATGCCATTTGGCATCATCCCTTTCAATATTTCCCCCCAAATGTTTATGTCCGGTATGACATTCAAACACGTATCGGTCGATTCTTCACCTTTGTTCTACTAGACAATATTTTACATTAATCTCAATAGAAGTCGGAACTACTGTTTTTTTTTTATTCAGAAAATAGCTAACAAGCGTTTCACCTGATTTTTGAAAAGTTCACTTCAGTTCCTATTATTTAAAACACTATTGAAACTATTTCGGTTAAAATAATTACTAAAATATAATTATATAAAAAAATAATATAATTATTTATGTAAGTATATTTATAATATGGTCAGATATCTTAAAATATATAACTAGAAGCGTTTTTAGGTAAAATGTATATTTTGTTTTCCACAGTAAAAAAATTTTGGCAATATTTCAAAAACGATATAAAAAACTAATGATTTTTTTCTTATGGAACTTATTTTTGACCTAAAATAAGCTTATTTTTTGAATATCGGATGTTTCTATAGTGTAATAAATGTTTGGGACTGAAAGGGTTAAGCTTGCATTATTGAGTGTTTAATGTATTGAAAAATTTAAGATTTAACTAAAAAAAATCCTTGCGTTTTAGTTTAAAATTTTCCTGTGACGGTAGTTTCAAGTTTTGTTTTCTAGGGAATAAAAACTCTGTGCTTTTCTCGGTGTTCAGTTTTCCTTGACAACGAGTATTTCACAACGCTGTTTTTTGTTTGTTTTTTGTTTAAAAAGTCCAAGGAATTTTGTATGCAGTCTATTAAATACGTGGTTGTACAGAATTGATATTAAAATTGTTTTCAAAAGTATTAAAAATGCTAAAGTCAATTCTTCATATGCGAAAGTAATTTGGGTTTTAAAGATTTTTTTTTTGTAAAATAACTACAGAAGAGAAATCAAACTTGGATGTCAACTCTTTTGCAAAACAATAAAAAGTACATGAGAAAAAAATTAAGGCTTTTTAAAATACATGCATTTTAAAATGTAAATTTTTAAAACTTTTCTCAATAATTTAAAAGTTAAATAAATTTTGTATTTTGCCATTAGTTCAACCCATATTTCAAAACAATATTTTTATAGTGTAAGAGTCCAAATTAAAAAAAAAAGGACTTGGTACCATTTTAGTTAAGAACCAAATTAGTCAGTGGCGTAGCCAGGATTGTTCCAGGGGGGGGGGGGGTTACAAAATTTTGAAGTTGCCGACTTAGTTTAAAGGAGACTTCCTTATAATAATTATGAATGTAGTTTTTAATTGAAAATGCTAAGTAATGAATATTAATAATTAGAACAAATAATAATTATCTGTTTAAAACAAAGTTACCCATACAGCCACAATTGTCTACAAGATATCTATTGGTAAGCTACGTGATCCATCAGCCGTTCTAGATGTCATTTGGACATCTATTGCATATCTATCCACAAAATCTATTCTTTGGATATCTATTAGCTATCTATGTGTTGACTAATTTAGACTTAGAGATTTGGGACTTCTAATAGATGAGCATCAACTCCTATTTATTAGACATCGCTATTCTGGATATCTACTAGACGTGCACGTTGCTATATTTTTCGACTTACCAAAATTATATTTCTATTAGATGTCTAAATCAAGGATTTCGAAGACATTGGTTTTTGGTTGGATTCTTCGTAAAAAGATAGATTTTCGCAATGAATTTTCTTTTATTTTCTTTACATCCGCATATCCCTCATTTATCCGTACACGTCTATAACGTCTAGAAATGTCGTATGATGTCTATAAATATAACATAACATGGAGATTTCAACTTGTATTCATTAGTAGCCCATTTTAAATAAACTTAATCTATGAGGTCTATAAAAAATCTAAAATTGATTACTAATAGACGTCCACGTCATATATCTAACATACATATGTATTATGTATATCGTTGGGTGCCTATTCAGGTGTTGGCTTGTCACCTGACTGTGGTTCTAAAATACGACGCCCGTCGCCAATAGCCCTCGTGTAGCTCTAGTGCGACGATAATTCAAACCAAACCAAATATTATGTATATCTATTAGTCTTCTACTGCAACCAATAAACGTCATTGAGATCCATGTTGGCCCTGGTTTCAACTTCTTATGGATATTCGGCTATGAATACCAAATTAGGAAAATCTGACGACTGATTTTTTTTAAAAAGTTCATTATTATTTGTACATTGTTAAAACTTTTTAGCTAGTGTTCTAGGCTGCTTGAACGGGAATGTTCCCCTAAGCAGCAAATATGATTTTGCTTTTGTATTTTTATTTGTAGTTTCTTGATTGATATTAATAAAGATTATTATTATTATTATAAGTAATATTTATATTATTAAATCCTACATCTGCCAGGTATCTGCATAAAATTTTGTTATATGCCTGTTTCAAAAGATTAGGACAAGAAACAATAAAGTTTGTCCAAAAATACAGAAGGGCATTATATGATCTGCCGAAGATTGATAACTAATATTTTAATTACTAATAGTTGGAAAAAAATACTTTTACTTTAATATAGATGGCAGCACTGACAGCCGTTTAGGATAAAGAAAAACAAGTACACTACTTAAAAGCGCCAAAGCGCCAAAACCTGAAAAAAAAAGTACCAACTGTTATGGCAACCTTGTAACCATGCCCCTGCTCCAGCTAAGATTAGGGGTTCATTGATGAGAGAGAACACTGCTCGCCGGGCAAACGGCGATAGTTGGTTAGGGGTTGACCCAGTGTAATTCGAAAGTCGTTTCAAAGGGTCCGTGGTGAATGAAAGGGGAGGGGGGGGGGGGAAGAGAGGGTCAACGTGAACCACCCCATGGTTTAAATAAAGAAGCCGACTTAAACAAATATGCCATGTGTTGCAGAGGGGAGGTAACCTTTAATTATAGCAATGGGATTTTTTAAAATTCAACACAAAGAAGCCGACATTCATTCGTGAAGATTGAAGGGACCTGTAGGCAGTAGATTTTGACGTGTCCCCCGAAAACGAATTTCACCCCATCATTTGATGCTTCATATAAAACATAATACAAATTTTCCAATACTAAATTTTTCTAGTACATATTTTTATATTTTTATAAGGCATGGTTTACATTTTTTAGAAATACTAGTGATGAAATAATTTTGTGTAACAATCGTTTAATGGGCATTTGTTTCCTATTAATTATAGAGCAAAGTTCTATCTACATTAAGTAACTGAGTTTTTTTTTTTAACAATTGATTAAAGGTTTTAGGTTTATTTCTCAGTTCGTTATTCTGATTTTAATTTAATGCTATACGGCAAAGTTTTTTTTTTTAGTATTTTCTGTATTCATACGAAATCCTAACACAAGTTAATAAATAACGCATTATTCGAATGTATAGTCAACCTTTAACTAAAATTAACAGTTTGTTTAGGTAAAATGTTTAGATTAGATTAATTAAGAAAAATTAGAACAAAAAGTTAAATTGGCGTTGGTAATATTATTCTGCTGTAGGCAGGTAAACTGCAGTAATCTCAACAATGAGTTGTACTATTGTTGCTCTGAAAAAAAATAACTTACAGTATTTTTTTCTTAAGGGAAAGGGAAGTTAAGTGCTTGCAGCAATGGTCCAAGTCATTATAGAAGTTACTGCAGTTTACCTGGCCACGGCAGTATTTAGTAAAATACGTAAACTTTTTATTAAAATAATTTTTTTTAATTACAGCGAAAACCTATCTGCAACAAAATAATTAACACTAGGTGCCAAGCCTGTAAAAATAATTTAAATTAAATGGAATATCACCCTTTTATAAGAAACGTATCAATTAAAAATGCACAAATACTTTTTGATTTAAATACTATTGGAAATTATTAAATTTTAAAAATAGCGAATCAAACCGTTGTGTCTGATGGAATAAGGGACAATGTTCAAACACAGTTGCATTTTATGAATCTGTTATTACTTTTTCCTCAAGGAATTAATCTAATAAAAGTTAGGTTCTTTTCTTTGTTTACAACTTATAAATATGCTGCTAGACAAGGTGCGAAAAACTGTGGAAGTTTATTGACATATTACGAATAAAACGTACTTTTAAAAGCTGTTTCACGAATTTCATTAAATCTCTGTCCCGATTTAAAATGTATCCATCCTTTATACTTCCCGATTGAATGAAGAAATTCAAAAAAAAAAAAATGTATCTTAAATAAAAAAAAAATAATAGTTGAGCTTTGTGGTGAAGAAAAACACCTTTAAATTTGATAGGGTAGGGACACTTGAAAGCTGCGGCGCCCTAAGAATGGTGGGCATGTAGGCCACTGCTTACTTCGCCTGATTGCTGATCCGGCCCTGGTCAAAGGTATACAACAGTGGGATCAGTTGACTTCTAAATCCCCATTTCCCCTGTAGATACGCGCCAGGTATAATTCAGCGACCGATCTTAATTTGATTATTTACGTTACGTTTCCAAGTAATGAAATCGAACAAATCAGATAAATATTCAGCTTCAACTTGAGCCTGATTTCCGGCAAGACAAACGGACACGTGGTCAGAACCGTCATTACAGGTGCCCTACAAATTTGCTTGATAAAGGAATAATATTGTGGGGAAAATGTGAAAAAATTCATTGCCACAAAAAATCCAATTAAGTGCAGCTGATTTTTTCAAAGGCAAGGTGCTATAGATAATAAACAGTTAAAGGTTATTTATTTGTACAAATTTAAAATGAAAAAAAAAATCACGTTCATAGATATATCGATGTATGTTAGGGGGAGGGGGGGGGGGACTTGTTTGTGTAATGGACACCAAAAGTTCCATGTCGGGCATTGATTTCAACAAAACTTAACTTGATACGTATAGCAAGCTATTTATATTTTAATGGTTCATTAAAAATATTCAGCAGAAACTGATCGACCCATTTATATATCTAAATTGTATCCAAAAGGGAAACAACTGCCAAATATCAATTTCGGGTCGAATGAAAATAGGATCGTTATAATATATCTTAATCTAATTTGTATTTTTTTAAATTTGTCATATAAGAGCCATGAAGCAACTTAGTATGTTTTTTTTTTTTTGCTTATATTCCGGAATATTAAACTGTAATTTGTCGTGACGAAACACTATACATATAGTATTAAACTAGTAATGACGTTTCCTCGGAAGAAATAGGTTAATCGACAAAAAAAAAAAAAAAACATAATTTCCGACCAAATATAGTTTAAGTGCAATAGCAATTATTTTATAAAAGCCCATTTTTTGATCAATATTTATAAATATATTTTTATTTGTTAAATTAAAAAAATTAATATCCTTAGGTAAATCTGGTGAAGCATAAAAAATCAAATAAAGGTTTATTTTAAATGTATATAAAAATATTTTTGAAATAATATTCAAACCCCAATCTTGCCAATTAATCCACTGCTTTTACTTAATTTCAATTTGCTAATCTCAAGACCAGAAAGCTTACCAGCCAGCTACTTACAAAAAGCTTGTAAATTCTATGATATCGTCTTTAAACAAATCATAACTTTCTTGGTCGATTCTTCGATTGGCACTCAACGTAACTCTCATTGTGTGGTGACTGTACGTGGCAGATGCACATGGTGGTGAGTAATCGTTAACAATTGCCAAGATTTCTATTGAGTTCCTCTGAAAAATAATTTAACCATAATTCTACTCACTTTCTGAATTTTCGGATGAAAACCAAAATGAGTTAGGAAGATAAAAAAAAGTGTTCTGACATTTAATTTTTTAAAACTGTATGCCAGAGTTAAAACTAAACAATATAGTTTTTGCATTAAATATAAAATTCAAAACCGTCTTGTCAGGGATACGGTCAGTTGCCACGCGGAAAGTTGCCACGAAAATCTTCGAACGTCTCGTATTGTCATACAACAGTAGAACGGAATTATCTTGGTACATTCTTTTAATCATCGTCACGGTTCAGTGACGGGGAGAGAGCTGCGCAAACCATTTTACGCAAAAACCACGCTTTTCAGGAATCGTCTCTGTGTGCATCTGATACGAGTGGAAAGTCCATGCTGCCCTTTGATTCACTAATCGAGGATCGAGAATAAATTTATCTTCATGAAGCATATATGTTGCCACTCAATATCAGAAAATTGTCAATTAAAAATAGTTATTATTATAATATCAAGCAAAAAAATTTCAAATAATAATAAAGGCAAAAGTAATGCTTTTAACAAGCTTTGCAAGCATTTAAAGAAATCGTGTTAATAAGTAACTTTTACACATTAATGCGATAAATAAATAATAGTAATTGATTAGAGGAAAATTCTATTGGAAAGTTAAAATTTATTAGGCGGCTTTCTGATTGGTAGGAATGTCTTAGTTTGAACAATACTCTTTATTTGGAGTTCATTTCTTATGCCAATCGGAAAACATACTTCATTTCATTTGATTATAAATATTGAATGTGAATTTTTATAACTTATAAAAATAAGCTAAATAATTTTATTAATCGGTACAAAAAAACTTTACTTTTCGCACTAAATGCATGAATATTATACTACTAGTTCAAAAAGTAAGTTTTGTTTAACGAGTTGAACAAATTTCTTGCGAGTGCGAGAGTGATTAATTTACGAATTGAAAAGCCATGTAAAAAAAGAATTTCGTTATAAAAGCCAGGCCTCAAACATCATATGAATAAATTAAACTTTATAATGAATTTCTGCATAAAAAAGAAAACAATAATTTGATTTCCCTACGCGTTGATTTTTTTAGCGCATATGAACAGGTTAGGAAAATAGTAATTGTTTTTTAATAAAATATTGTTACATAAATAGAGCAATAATGATACCTTAAATGGCTTTAAAAATTTGAATGGGCCCATTGATTTTTTTAAAATAAAAAAAAATTGAAGTAAGTTTACATTTATCGCGAAATTTAATTAGATAATTTATCGCGTAATTTAGATAATTTATCGCGAAATCTCCGTCATAAGCAAATCCAGATGACCAGATAATGTCTTGACAAATCTAATCACTGCATGCTTGACCCCCTGCGATGCGTCTAGACCGGGTCATCTGGTCTGACCCTCGGGCAAGCAGTCACACGAAGTTCTCCCCGTAAGAGATGGAAGGGAGTCTTGTAGTGAGTAGTCTGATGTGCTTGCTGTGAGTGTTTTAATCTTGTTTCAATAAGTATTTATTCGGGAGCGAATCCAGCCAAATGACAAACGTTCTTCTATCGTGAGGATAGTAAGAAAAAAATTAAAGATTTTACTGCATAAACTTTCCATATAATGTCATAAAAGAAATAATACTCTTGTCTTGTTTGACATTTTTACATTATTGAACTCTATTAGCTTATTTTATAACTGATATATTTTTATATAACAGTTATATATTTTTAGTTATTATTATTACTATGAACTCTCCATGGGCAAGCAGCGGTTCTTCTTCAATTTTGCGTGCGGCTCGTCGCCCTTTTCAAAAACCCAACACTATAAATAAAAAATAATTAAAAAATAAGAACCTAACAATTTTGATAAAAAAAAACTTTCCCTTGATTTATTTTGCTAATGAAAAATTATGTATTATAACACAAACTCAGTTGTAGTTAAATCGCCTAAATAAGAAGTTATTGCAATGAGAGATAAATGAAACAGTCAGAAGGGAGTTATGACTAATGATTTGCAAAAATTTCTAAGCTTATTTCAATGATGCCATGATGCGAAACTTGTTTAATGTTCAAACAATGTTTTTATTACTTTGTTATCACTTTTCGAATGATGAATTCAGTTCTAAATTTGATTATTTTTTCCCAAATGTGTAGTTATGAATTAAGGATCTTATTCTCGGTTGCATTTGTGGTGCAATCGTTTTTTTTTTTACTAAAACAACAAATGTAAATTTTTTCCCTTGAAAACTTGAATTTGAAACCTATTTATGTTTATTGTTCCTTTGTAATTTACGCATTTAAAACTTTTTCAATGCAGTTTCGTTTAGAAGGGGCAGATGTAACCGCCTGAAATGGTAACGTGTTTCCGAGATTTATTTAAAAAGGAAGGAATCAATGAATCGTCTCGAAAATCATTATTTTTATTCATTATATATATTAAAATACAAGAATCAGATTGGTTTTGTTTTTATTTTTCAAAATGGCCGCCGCAGTATAACTAATCTCCTGAGACCCTCACGGCAAAAGGCATCACTCGGTGGGATTTTAAACTTTTATCTAGAACAGTGATCGGAAATCCAAAATTTATTGGCCCGATTTTGAATGAAAGAAGTTTGACTTTTACCGTTTTTTTTTCAGTGGTTTTGGGGTAAAAAACAGTTTTTTTAAAACAAATTTTGGTATTTTTGAGGTTCAACTAGAAACTAATATTAAGAGAATACGCAAACCAAATTTCATGCGAATCTGTTGGTAACTTTTTTAATTTTCTTGCCCGCCAATTAAAAAAGGAGTTTTAAGATAAACGTGCTTTTTAAGCAGGTAGAACGTGCTTAAGTTTAAGCAGGTAGAAAATGAGTTTGACTAAGGTCTGACATAAGTAAGTCTTTCGGTGCTCTCGTAGCACTAGTTTTTGTTCTTAAGTTCTATGATAAGTTCACCATACAATAGACACCAAAAGGGTCAGAAATATGAAAGGCAGGTAGATCTGCAACTTTTATTCCATTTTTGCTTAGAAAGCTTAGCTTTATTGGAAAATAAAATCGTTTATGTTATGCAAAGGAAGAGGGTATAGTGAGCATCCGCAATTGTCCATATCTAGATTTAGAGATGGGCAATACCTTCTCTTATTTAACGTGCAAAAGAGAATTTAAAACTAAACAAGTAGAATTTTAACAGTGGTTGTCAACCTAGAGGATTTTCCACTTCCATACATGATGAATAAACCGTCGAAACAAAATCGCCAAACATAGCATAGCTTTGCAAACATTTTGCTTTTTAATTTAAACATTTAATCGCCATTAATGCCCATGGTCATTTACTTTCTTTCGCAAATTAAATTGATATTCTTTATTATTCGCTTAATTAATTTGCAGCTTAAAGAAGAAAAACTTATAGTAAAACTAACCTTTATACATCCGGAGTAGGGTGGGTTACTCTTAATAACGGTGTCTTGTATATTACTATTTAACTTTTACTTCAGGTCAATCGATCTCCTAACCTGAATCACTTCCATCAGGATATTATGAGCAACCCACACCAACCCTTGATGTCAGCATTATAATTTTCTTAAACTTGGATATCCGATTGTTCCGATTTGGTTTTTATTATTATGAAGTAACTATATTTGTACATAAATATGCCTCAATATTTGCAATTTTAATTTGCAAACAGCTAAAATAAACAACGATTTCTAGCCTAAAATAAATTAGGAAATATTATTAGAATCAAGTACAATAAATTGGACTAATGAGTTTTCACAAAAATTCCCAATTCTATTCCTAAGGAGAAATAGTCTACCGTTTTGTCCTCCTAGACCCGTTTCGGTTCGAATTTCTAAAAATGCTTTTTTAAATGATGCCTGCAGTACAAAGTAATAAGCTCCTAAAATTTGAAATATGTACCTGTAATAGTTTTGGCTGGGGGTATTGATACGCGAGTCAGTCAGGACTTGTTTCTTTATAGATATAGATTGGCTTGTTTCATGTGATGAATTTCTTTCTACCTATTATTCACCTTTGCCATCGCAACAATCGCGCGAGAAACTTTAATTCTTTTAGACAATAAATTAAAATAATTTCATTTTTGCGACATCTACCAATTTGAAATGACGTCAAATATATTTAACTTCGAGTGTCTTCGTATGGTGGTATGCAACGTTTTCATTCTATTTAAAAGCGAGAACTATTACATATTTATTCTTTAAAATATAAATTTTTGAAAACGATTTGAGTAATAATTATTTAATTTTCGAAATAAAATAAATGAAACTAGCCGAATTTATAGCGGGTAAATGTTAAAAATAGAATTAATGCTGTGTTTGGCGCCTTTTTACCTGTGGAAGCGGGTTAAGTGACAGATTCTGTTACAAACCTACTTGTTAATTTATATTTCCTATTTTAAGTGAATTTTGAAGTAGTTTTATGGTTTTTGTCTTGCGAATAATTAAATATTTATTTATAACTGCAAATAATCATGCGGACGATAAGTAATATTTATTTTATTGGCGATAGAAAATTAATGAAAATAATTGCTTTAGAAGTTGAAATTATAGCTGGATGCTGTGTTTAGTGAAATTTATTCTAATGTATATAAATTTAATGTAGAAACGGTTGTTGATGTCACTTACTGTAACGAACTAAAATTCTTATCTTGAAAAAACTAGGTAAGTATTTAAGTAACAGGAAAGTAGGCTATTTTAGTTCTTTAAGAACTTCTTGTTATATAATGCTAATCCTTCTTTCAATTCCAAACAAACAGCATAAGACAATAAGCTAATATCTGATACATTACTAGTTTTTTGTTAGCATTTTCTTTATTAATAAAAAAAATTAAATTACTACTATCATAATTTTAAGATAATTAGAACTTTTTTTAAAAGAGTATGCGGGACTATAACACATAATAGAAAAACGGACATTTTTTTTCAGGGACTCCGGTCCACGGTTTAGTGAGACAAAAAAGCAGGAATGTTTCACCAAAAACGAGACGTCTCCTGGTCCAAATACACGTTTAGCAAGAGAAAAATAGCTCTTTAGAAATGTGATTAACATCAATAGCTATAGAATATTTGTCATATCCTCTTTTCAAGCAAAAATTTTATTTGAGGCATCAGCCTCTATAAAGAAATCTGTGGTTTTTACAAATTTTAGCGAGAACTCTCTTTAAAAGAGGAAACTGGAAACAGTATTCAAACAAGTCCTTACAAAATTGCTAGAACTGCTGATAAAAAAAACCTGCTGATACATGGTGTGGGGGGCCAAATATCCGCCTTTGTATCCCAGTATTCCCAGTGAATCCTAATTACATAGCCATTCATTATCCAGTAGACATCTATAAGACGTTATTTGGAAAATCCATGATATCCATTAGAATTTGAGTTTACCATCCATAGACGTCTTATAGACATCCGTAGTTTCCGCCGAGTGATATCCATTAGGAAACTATTTGACAGCGATATTCTAGACATTATGGACGTGTTTTAGACTTTCTGGATAAATTCGTGCTATGGTGAACGTCCATTAGAGGTCAATAAACTCCATGAGCAGTCTTATGTACTTTGAGGATATCTATTAGACCAACCCTAACAACAAAACATTTCTCGACGAGGTCTACAATATCTAATAAATATACCAATTCTAGACATGTTGGATACATTTTGAATTTATATATGTGATAGAATGTACTTAGAACAAATAGTTAAAAAATGCAAAGATAGGTGGCGCCACTAATGATTTACCAAAATGGGTTTAAAAATTATTTTAAATTGTTTAAAAATTATTTTGAACTAGGTTTATATGTTGGATTCTCCTACTGAGCGTATGACTTATTTTACAAAGTTCTTCTCTTTCAATGCTAGGAGATGCTCCAAGCGGGATTCGAACCATGGACCTTCTTGTCTATAGATCAGTGCGCTATCCATTAAGCTGCGGTGATTTGGTTTTTGACAGTACACTTAGGTTCTTAACGAGAAGTCAAATACTTAGCAACTAGGAAGTTTTTTTTTTTTAATACTATGAAGTCCCATGAAATTACTTAGAGCATTTTTTAACCAATTTATTTTAAATTGATAGATTTTTTAAAACTTTAAACTCATGCTTATAATTTTTCAGAAAATAAAAGTTTCATTAAAAGGAACCATATTGACATTTGTTACAAGTTCGAGGGTGCTTCTTTGCATTTTCCTTATTTTATCGTATTTTTTTTTATTTTAATCTTCACACATTTCAACATTTAAACTCCTAATTAGTATTTAAAAATTATATATTATATCCTATAAAATTCAAAGCTTCTTAAAATCGCAAATAGTGATGAAGAGTTATTTTAAAATTTACTTTTACGTGGTTGGTTCCTCTTGTATTGTTTTTTTTTTAAATTTCCTAATTTGTTTTTGGATTATTTAATATAGGGGAGAGTGTTGTACCTTGGGACGCTTGTACCTTGGGACACTGACAATTTCTAAGAATCTATTGGCAATATTCATACATTATTTCTAATAGTAGCCATAACCAACAGACATCATCAAAATAAAATTTAACACTATCATCATTGAATTGATGAATTGGTGACAAAAAATAATATTTCATTACCCCAAAGTAACTATTTTTCTTATTCTAATATAATTTTTTACCTTTGTACTTTTACAAAAAGTCAACTGCATTTTATTTTCTTCATAAAAGAGAAGATTTTAAAATATTTTGGTTGTGAGAAAATAATGATAATGCATTTAGATTGGTCACTATCTTGCTTTTATTTAAACCATGTAGTGTGTTGTACCTTGGGACAGTAAAGCATATTGAATCATCACATAATGTTAATAATTTGGACTTGCAATTTTGCTGTATAATTTAAAATATTCTTGAATTATGAAGTTTTATTTGTGTATTACCATGAAAAAACAATAAAGTTTGTTTCCTGACACAAATTATTTCAAGTGTATGACTATTGACTGAATTATAAAGTATGTCCCAAGGTACAACATGATGTTGAACCTTGGGACAGTTTATCCTCTCTACTTTAAATGAGTGGCAATTTTTTAATTTCAAGCTGCCAGAATTTAAAAAAATATATTATAGAGGAATATATTGGTATGTTGAAATGCTGCTTTTAAATTTTTATTTTGACTATAATTATCGGAGAAAAAAATTAAAAAGTAAAAATTGTCCCAAGGTACAACACTCTCCCCTACATACTTTTAGAATCTCCCTTTTTATAATATTAGATACCTAAGAAAAAATTGAATTAAAAATGTAAAAAACCATTATTGATTTGTACATTTTTTTTCAAAGATTATCGATTTTTTTCCTTTTGCCCATTTTTTATGATTTCAGTATTTTTAGAATTTTTCAGTTTATAAAATTAAATTACCAAAGAAAAAGTAAAGTTTAAAATGTAAAAAAAAACCATTAATTTATTCATCATTCTTTTCAGTAAAAGAATTCCATTTTTTTCCCTTTTACCCACATTTTATAATTTTAAAAAACAGTATCTTCTTTAGAAAAAAAACACAGAGCTATAACATAAAAATTAATTTACAAATCCAAATTTTCCATTTACCATAATCGGTTTTAATTATTTATTTTTTATAATTTTTAAATCTGTTTAATTTTATAAAGTTTTCAGTTTAAGCCAGATTGGCGACTTAATTGCTGGGTGCTAATGTTCACATGAGCCAAGAAAATTTAAAACAATTAAAATAGACAACCACTAACTACTTAATAATGTCTTAACAACAAACAAATATTTTTAACGATGTTCTTAGTTGGATTATTATGCGCAAGATGGCGTTGAAGTTTTTGACAATTTGGCGATCGTTAAAAAGAGATATATTTCAAAATCTGGTAATCACACCTTTTCATAGAACTCAAGCTTCTCGCACTCCCCATTGACATTTGACATCTTGCAACTCCGCCCTAATTGTCATTGTCCTTGCCGGTGCTTTCTTCCAAGAAAACCCTCCTGCCCTTTACCTTCAAGGGATAATTAGTAGGGTGGGCCGAAAATAACTTTTTATTTTATTTCGGATCGCTATAGTGCGGAAAAGTTGCCATTGGTAAAGACATGAAAAATTCACTAATTATTTTTTTATTATTACTTTATCTTCCGTTCGCGCAACGCCATCAAAGTTGGGAAAAATTTTCAAAAAATGAAATTTTTTATATTTTTTTATGCACCATAGATGTTTTTAGTTTCGTTCCTATATCATGAATTAAGTTCTAAAAGTACGTAAAATCAATTTATATGCACTTATCATACATTTGCGTCAGATCTGTCAATTTTGCAAAAACTAAGAATTTTCCTCATTTTGCGCTTCATTGGGTGGCCGGAAGATCTGACACAAATGTATGATAAGGGCATATTTATTGATTTTACTTACTTTTAGAACTTAATTCATGATACAGGAACGCAATTAAAAACATCTATCGTGCATAAAAAAATATAAAAAATTTCGTTTTTTGACAATTTTTACCAACTTTGATGGCGTTGCGCGAACGGAAGATAAAGTAATAAAAAAATAAAAATTAGTGCATTTTTCATGTCTTTACCAATGGCAACTTTTCCGCACTATAGCGATCCGAAATAAAATAAAAAGTTTTTTTCGGCCCACCCTAATGTGGGTAGTTATACAAATTAATGAATGTTATCAATTATTACTAAGTACAATGCATTTAAATTATTAATTTTAAAGTATTAATTAAGTATTAAATTATTTATTACAAATAAAATTAATTTTATTATAAGAAGTCCTGATTTATATAAGTTAACAAAAAAATGGACGTTTTGGGTAAATAAATCTAAAGCTTTCTATTTAATTTTTTTTAAACTAACAAACAAGATTCGCATCATATAGCTACTACAAATGACATGCAAAAATGGTAACAATTAATAAATACAAATAATGAATAATTATATAAAATATAATCTAACGATATTGAGGTAAGTGACGACTTGTAATTAGTGAAGACTTATCAAAATACGCGATTTATTTTGCAAGAATTGAGTAATATTTTGGTTGCATTAATTTTTGAACCAAAATATCATTTATTTTATAAAAATAGAGGTAAGGGTGAAATACAGTAAAACTATTGGAGTTTCCTAGGGCTTTTAAGTTCGACAATGAATGACAAGTACAGAACGAGCTGCCTTGTGTATCTGTGTTTATTTTCCAAAAGACATGCCCCCCCCCTCCCCCCGCTTTCAAAGTCACAGAGGGACTAGTTTATTGGTTAAGCAAAGCGAAGGGGTAGGGGTGAAATATTAGGGTAAGCATCCTACAAAAAAAATTCAAAGAAAAACAAGACGTGTTTTCAACGCGGAATGCGGATAGTGCCCCTTCTGCTACAAGTGTGAATGGAAAGTGGTCAATAGCGCGGGAAATCCAGAAATAGATACGAGACAAAAAGGATCCCCTATCCGAATGGGAGACCCTTAGAAGATGACCCCACCGGAAATGCGGAAACAAAATCTCCATTCTCAGTTGGTCGTTCATGCTCTAAAAAAAACGGTGTCCGCCGTCTGAACAGAGAGCGGAATTTTACGTAGTCTACGGATAAGTGATTAGCAGGATATATTTTCTAATGAAATATCAAAGATATAACAATTATTGAAAAAAAACTGTGACAAATCAAAAATACTACATATTATGGAAAAATAGCTACACAGTATTTCCTTTTTATTCTTATTACATCCGAAATGCAAGAGAAGACAAAATTGGGAAGCAGTGTGATTTTATAACACTCATTTAACACAACACAACATTTTGCGACATTAAAACTGCAAGTGTCCAAGTGTCCTACCATTTGATTTGTCCACCTGATTGCAATAATATATACTAACAAATTTTACAAAATTAAACTTTTATGCAAATTTCTTGTTGTAATGGAATGCAATTTTAGGTCTTTCCGACTAGGGGCCCTAATCCTGGACAATTGCATCCCCTAACGCAATTTTTCCTGAGTGTAGAGTAGAAATTGAATTGAATCAACATTAATTATAGACAGTAATTAAAAAGACAAGGGGTGCGATTATCGAGATGGCATTAAAGAGGTTCTATGTAAAAATTATTACAGCAATTCAAAAAAAGTTAACTTTTTAGGAGAAAGGTTTGATTCCCCTCCCCCCCCCTCCCCCCGGGGGGGGGATTTTTTTGAGATAAAAAGGTTTCTTTTGCAGAGCTCCAATACCAATTAAGTCCCCATGGGGGGGTTCTGACCCCCCGTAACCCCCCCTCGCTACGCCACTGAAATTAGTAATGTAGTAACATGAAAACATCGCAACGTACTGTCAAACCTAACGGTCTACTTAAAGACAGTATTATAACTTCCTGTTATAACCCTCAGTTCAGCATAAAATATTCTTTAAATGAATTTTTTAAATAATAATTTAAATACACAATAATTTAAAGCATAACTTTTTTCAATTGTTTCCTTGAAACAAATGTAAATTACTTATTAAAATAAACAATGCAACACACAGTAAAAATACAAATTACAAGGGGGAAAAGGCAATTTTTTTTTAAGTCCATCAAAAATTTTATTTAAAAAAAAAAATGTGAAACAAACTGTACAGTTTTCAGTTCATGTCTAGCAGGAACTTCGATTGAGGCCATTATGTAAAGGGCAAATTTTTTAGCCGCAGGGCTAGAAAATGCCACTTCACCAATAGTAAACAATTTAACTACAGTACGCTCTCTTAAGCAGATCTTAGTTCTTAAGGGGTCATAGGAGTCTTAAAATTGCGCAAAGAAGGTACTACAAAGCATAGTTTGATCTTTCATGTAATTTTTTAACTACTCAATATATAAGTATAATATTTTTAATTGTAATTCTACAAGA
This sequence comes from Hylyphantes graminicola, assembly GCA_023701765.1. Classification (NCBI taxonomy): domain Eukaryota; kingdom Metazoa; phylum Arthropoda; class Arachnida; order Araneae; family Linyphiidae; genus Hylyphantes; species Hylyphantes graminicola. The sequence goes on from CM043112.1 coordinate 68,138,127, forward strand.
TTTATTTAATATAAAACAAATTTTAAAATTTATGAAGCTTTAGCCAAAACTAAAATAAATGATATTAAACATAAAGCTATTTGAACACATTGGGATTAGTCTTGCGCGGCAAATTTTGGGGTCAAAAATGACCAAGAAAATGACTTCATATTGTACAAATATGTACAAACAAAGACTTAAACCTAAATTCTCAGCTCAATTTTAATAAGTCTTTGTTTGTACATATTTGTACAATATAAGGTCATTTTATTGGTAATTTTTTCAATTTTGACCTCAAAATTTGCCGCGCAAGACTAATCCCAATGTGTTCAAATAGCTTTATGTTTAGCCAAAACTAAAATAAATGATATTAAAGTTTCATAAATTTTAAATTTTGTTTTATATTAAATAAATCGTGTAGAATTACACATCAAAAAATTATACTAATATATCGAGTAGTTAAAAAATTACATGAAAGATCAAACTATGCTTTGTAGTTCCTTCTTCGCACATTTTTAAGACTCCTATGACCCCTTAAAGGGTCCTTGTATAGTAACAGATTTTTATACCAGTCGAAGAACCAATCCACGAAAAAATTTTGTTCAGAACGCCTGCTTTATACAATTCCAAAAGTAAAACTTTTGCCCGGTTTTTTTTAATTCGACATGTACTAACGAAAGATGATGAAAAAAAAAAAAGGTTGAAAATTATTGCTTATTAATTATTTAAATGGCAAGATAAACTTAAAGATTAATTACTCAAATTTTGTTTTAATAATCAATAATTAATTACGAACTTTAGATGGCAGCACTAATGGGATGTAAATATGTAAACAAAAAAAAAATTTCATTATAACTAGTATCCTTAAATTTATACTTATTATTTGAATGGCAAAATAACTTTTTCTGTACTTTTTGGTAAGTTTTCGTGAATATGCTGTATACTTTAACTTAAAAACAAAGTCAAAAGTTTCCTCATTGAAATTGCATAGATATCTGTTACCATACACGACCAGTAACTACACTTAATTTCCGTCTTAACTAGATCAAAGCTTTAACCGGTAAAATTATTTTGTGTTAAAAATTTAAACAGCATCCATTTTGTCTGATGCATATGTTACTGATAAAAAAAAAGCACACAATCAAGTAGCATCATACATTAATTTTCCAATGTTAGATAACTTTAAAAAGCTTGAACAGATTGAATGAAATGAAGCAGTATTTCAATCATGTATTTATAAAGCAATTATCAGCAATGTAGAAATGTGCAATCAAATGTATATCTAAAGCATATTTTATTTCACTTCTCCTGTTTAACCAAATTTTATTTAACCAGTATACAATCGGTCATATTTAAGATGGTTAGGAGGGAGTCTACTGCATAAGCAAGTTTACTTTAAGGAGGTTTAACTGGATTATGAACAAGATTTTAGAAGGAAGAGCAATAGACTGTACCAAAATGCTAAGTTAATATATTATTAATAAGGGATAAATATAAATTATGTATACCATCCTTAATTAAATTATTTAAGAATCATCATAACTGTTTCAAGACATGACCTTATTTTAACCTTTATATACTTATTTAATTTCTGTACAGGAAGTGCAACACATGACTCTTTTATTAAATAAACTGAGGCAATAACACAATGCTATTCAGTATTCAGAGATCTGTTTCTTCAGTATGAAGTCCTCCCTAATGTTGTTTTACAAACATTTTTGAAAGTGTTATTTTACTAAACACTTTTGCAATTCACAAAACAAAGGTTTTTCTTCGTAATGCGACAGCAATGATTCTAAATGTGGTTATTTTTATATTGAAAAAATTCCTTTTTAGGTTTACCCCAAATGCAAAACTTAACCTTTAGGGGGCATTAACAAATGTCATTGAAAGTGATACTCTCTCAATACGAAATACCTTGCTTAATGCACTGCTCGGATGTTTTTTTTTTCGGTGTGGCACAACACAACAAACAAGTTTTAAGGTGGTGCCTTGCTCTAAAGCCCTTATTAAATAGTTCACAACTGTAGGGGTTTTTCCTAAGTATGGGTCAACAAATGTCTATGAAGATGGGTCCTTCGACTAAAATCCTTATTACAAAATCCACAACTGTGAGGTTTTTCTTCAGTGTGGGTCAACAAATGAGATTGAAGGCTGGATCTTTGACTAAAGCCTTTATTACATAGCTCACAACAGTAAGGTTTTTCTTTAGTGTGGGTCAACAAATGAGATTGAAGATGGGACCTTCGACTAAATGCCTTATTACAAAATTCACAACTGTAAGGTTTTTCTTTAGTGTGGGTCAAAAAATGAGATTGAAGATGGGACCTTCGACTAAATGCCTTACTACATAATTCACAACTGTAAGGTTTTTCTTTAGTGTGGGTCAACAAATGAGATTGAAGATGGGACCTTTGACTAAATGCCTTACTACATAATTCACAACTGTAAGGTTTTTCTTTAGTGTGGGTCAACAAATGAGATTGAAGATGGGACCTTCGACTAAATGCCTTATTACAAAATTCACAACTGTAAGGTTTTTCTTTAGTGTGGGTCATAAAATGAGATTGAAGATGGGACCTTCGACTAAATGCCTTACTACATAATTCACAACTGTGAGGTTTTTCTTTAGTGTGGGTCAACAAATGAGATTGAAGATGGGACCTTTGACTAAAAGCCTTATTACATAGTTCACAACTGTAAGCTTTTTCTTTTGTGTGGGTCAACAAATGAGTTTTAAGGTTATCCTTTCGATTAAATGCCTTACTACACAGTTTACAACTATAACCTTTTCCCCCAGTGTGTACCAAGTAATGCCTGTTAAGATCAGATTTGTTCTTAAATGTCTTTCCACATGAATCACACTCATGCGATGTTTTTGAAGAGGTGGCCAAGATGCACTTTTGCAGGCTGGACTCGGTAGAAAACGTCTTGTAGGTGAACAGGTTTTCTTCATTGTGGGTAGATATGTGTTCCTCGTAGTCTGGCTTCAATGAGAAAGCAACAGCACAAATATTACACAAATATGGCTTTTCTTCCATTTTACCCATTTAATTATATGTATTATTATTAATTACTTTTAGTAAAAAATGTGTCTTCAAATATGTTGTTCGGATAACCAAAATACAATTGCTAACACAAGTTAAGTTGACGGAAGTTTTTCTTCTTTAAGATGATCAAAGATGAACATTTGTGGGAAAAAATTGTAAATCCAATGAATTCACATTGTTTCTGGTCAAGAAGGCTGCTTAAAGTTAAGGCTTGTAGAAACCTGTAATGGAAAAAATAATAGTTTAAACCTTTTTTTAAATTTTAATTTTTTTACATCGATGAAAAGTATAATTTAAAAAGAGAATATTTGCTTGTCTCCAAAGTTACAGTAAAAGTACGTATATCCAAACCTGAAATTCACTTCTCATGTTTAACTGGATTTGGGCTTAACTAACTCTCCTGTCAGTTCCATTTTAATTCGGTTAAAACAGCATCTAATGCATGCTAAAATTAATGTTACTTAACCTTGTAAAAATAAGTCACAAATGTAACCTGAGTTACCAAGCTAATATATTCGTAAATAAATTGTTAGAGAAATCAGTTAATTGCACATTTAAGATCAATTGGAATCTATATAGATTTATTTAAGACATAATATAAATTTAATTTTTCAATAACTGAAAGTTTGAATTTCTTGTCAATTTAAGAAGAGTTCTATGTCTATTTTGAACAGCCCGAGTCAACAAAAAGAAAATTTTGAGGGAATTACGAAATTAATACATTTAAATTATATAAAAAAATGTATATTTCGGATAAAGAAGAAATTCGGATAGAAAAAAAATTGTTCGGAGTCCCAAACAAAAACATATTGGATTGCCATACTGCCACTATTAGCCCATTGTATAGGGAGTTTGGTGTTTTTTTTTGTCACAATAACCCTAGAAAGCGCTTAGGGTTAATGTATCAGTGAGAATTCTTACTACGAAAAACGTGCGAGTTTTGAAAAGTTGGCGATGTTTTGAAATCGCGCCAAGCAGCACCGTTAGCATTAAAATTTACCCAGTCTCCCATAAAGATTACTCTATTGAGTTTAATGTTGATATGAATGGGTGCGACCAAGTTAGGTTGTATTACAGAATTAAAAATATCATTGCAATACTTACTTCAACTTGGGTTCTTTATTAGCTTTAATGGATTGGGTTAAAATTATCTATAAGGCAATGCCAAATTCTGTAGCAAATTGTCTTTAATGCGTTAATAATTAAAATGGTAAATAAAGTATTAGTTGGTTGGTAGACATATATTTTCAGGCTTGTGTGCTTGGTCGCAAGGACCCGCTTATAAACCATCGTCAAGTAGGAAAACACAAAACACTCACAAACACATATGACTGATGTTGTCATCTGTCGCCACCTCCGCAATTTAGACATGTCCCTGAAGGGGAGGGAAATTTTTCTCCAGGAACCTGTACCCATGGTAAACTGTGAAATGACCGCCCACAGAACTTTCGGACAAAACAGATTTTACGAGCACGTGCTCCGCATATACTCGACTAACACAAACATCCATGCCTAAACGGTATTCGAGCCCGGACCTAGCAGCTCCAGAGGCCAATGCTTTAACCACTACACCGCCGGATCAACGGTGTATATTATAAACCATGAACTTGAAAACATACACGGAGCTATATTTTTAGTCTCTGTGAGTAGTTTTAACACAGCCAACACGTCATCAAAATCAAAACCCTGTTCAAGTGACAATCATAAATGAAAAGGAAGTTATTAAAAATTATGATTAATTATTCATAATTGAAAAGTTTAGTGAAAGAACTTGCTAAGTGAAAAAGTTCTAAATTTGTGTTTTGTTAGAGTTAGAAATGGCAAAGAAGTCTACCAACAGCAACCGATAAAAGTCAGTGATATTCCAAACCAGAAAGTAATAAAGGAAAACAACAAACCTTTTAACACTCTTTTCTTTGTAATTACTCTTTTTAAAACAATTTGTTTTCTGTTGTAGCAATCTTTCAAACCAGTAAGTATTTCTTCTAATCAAACGCATTTCCACCATCAAAATTAAATTGAAACAGCTTCGGTATAGATATAAATCTTGGATTACCTTTCATGCAGTCAAATAAGAAAAACTCTTTTTCCCTTGTCCAATATGTCTTATTTTCCCGTATTAAAAATTTATTTCTTCGTAATATTAATTATTTATACGAATGGTTTATTTACACAATGGTTAGGTACACTAGGATATCAATTAAATACACAGCTTTTATCCTTAATTATAAGGATACAAGATTATTGTTACAGGAATCGAACAGTTAAAGCTAACATTGTGCACAGCGTTGAGACTTATTAACATATTTAATGTGCACTCCCTCTGCGCAGGGTATTATTCGTCGCACATTCTTCGGCTTCACAGGCAGTTTAAAGGTTTGTAGTTGTTTTGGCGATACTCAGACCAGAACTGGTGTGGCCATTAAAACACACGCAACCTCAAGATTCCATCAATAACTAGGTAGCGCTGATTTACCGCCCATGTTCCTACCACTATTCCAGACATTGGGTTATCGAAGCCGCTACACTGGGATCTTCAGCGCGCCTTAACCAAATGGGCTCCCCTACACAATATTGCAGTTTACCTGCTCACAGCAGACCTGTACTAGTTCAAGAATTCTACAAAACCTCATTCAAATAAGGGGTTCCACTTAAAGTTAATAAGCAAAGCGGCTCACTGGCTGAGAGGTTAAACGTATCCCCCTCATAAGCTGAAGATCGGGGTTTGAGCCCCGGCTGAGTTGTTGGATTTTCTGGATGGGAAAATCTTGGACATGCATGTCATATATATGATCATGTGGCATGTAAAAGGTCCCTAGAGGACCCATTCGGCTTGGGTTCTCTCTGCAAAATTAAATCTCGGCATACTTTAACTTCTACAGAGAGCTCAGATCAGGGTTGTTATGCTTAAAAATTTTGTTTTAAACATGTTTAAAACATAGTAATAAAAAACATGTTTAAAACAATTTTAGTAATTATTACATGGTTTATAATTATTTATTGGCCAAATACTGTTCATGTAAGAAAATAGGTTTTATTTTAGGTTATTTGGCCATGCTGTATTACCTTACAGATTAAGATTGTGATAAATAGCAGACCCTGATGGAACAGTAAACCTTGTAGTATCACATGTGATACTAAGGTCCCAAATGGGACATATTGACATTTGTTACTATTTATTATAGTTCCTATTTGTGAGATTTATGCTAATAATCAATGTCGTACACAATTTTAGTTAATTAAAATAATTGCAAACTATTACATTATTAGTTTATAAATTCTTCTATTAGCTCTATTCTATTAGACACCGAATCGCCAGATAATCGAAGGATTTCTTGTATTCTATGATTCTTCGACAAAAAAAGATGTAAGGCATATGCTTAAAATTATTGGGGATAGTAGTAAATGTAAAAGACCAAAACACAAAAAAAACGTATTTTTTTTAAATAAAACATGTTTTAAACAAAAAAACATGCTCAAAACAAAAAAAACATTTAAAAAAACATTTTTTCCAACCCCTGTTAGGGGCTGGGGAGCCCAGTCGGTTCAGCACTCGCTTAACATGCGGAAGGACCCAGGTTCGGGTCCGGGTATCCCCAAATTAGCTGCCGACCTATAAACGGCCCATACAGCCAAAAATGTCCAACAAATAAATACCCCGTGTAAGGGAGTGCACGTTAAATATCCTTGAAAGTCCTAACGCTGTGTACGATTTCGACCTTAACGGTTGCGTTTGGTGCGTATTCAGGTGTCGGCTCTTCACCTGACTGTGGTTCTAAAATACGACGCCCGTCGCCAATAGCCCTCATGTAGCTCTAGTGTGACGATAATTCAAAACCTAACCTAACCAACCCTTGCTCAGATTCATTGTAATCTGCGCATCAAAATTGGTAGCGAGAGTCGCCTAAGGGTTGCCACAAAAAAATGGCTTCGGTTCTGTTGAATATGCCGAGTGGAGTCTGCAAAAGTTTAGCCGCCAATGTTGCAGGCTTATTCAGAAAAAAAAATAGCAAGCACAATCAAAGCCGTCCCTAGGGAGGGTTATGCCAAACCTATCCTCACGTACAGCCTCTCACTTTGAAAAGGTTCTTATATTGAAGACTACCCCAGTAGCATCGAATATGGGCCCAATATTGGTTACAATGTGGAGCCAATATGCTAACCCTTATTGGCCCAGCATTGGGAGGAAACATTTTGCCAATATTGGCTGCCACTATAGGACCAATATTATCCAACAACATATAACCAATATTGACTGTCATTATAGGACCAATATTATCCGATGACTTTTTTCGAAACAGTTGGGTAGATGGAAAAATCGGCGAACACGTATCCCATTATTTTTGGTGTGTGACCCCTGGGGGTTAGGGGTCAATTTTAAAAAGGAACCTCCTACTTAACAAATTCGAATTCTATGCTTCGAGCGACATCGTACGCTAACGCCTTTGGGACTTTCGACTCCACAGATTTAACAAGCACATATAGCGCAGTGTACTCGGGCACCCCGGTGAATTATAGAGGAATTTTTCTACCAGCACGAATACGTCTATAGTATGGCTACCGCCTTACTGGGAACTTGTTAACTTCGCATTGCTTCCTTTTAGAGGCAGGCTTACTTGTGAAAATACACTCAAAATCAAAACAAAATTAAATTCGTGTTGGCGCATGCGCACTTAAAAAAGCAAACACTGATAGAGGATGAAGCAGCCTTAGGGCGAGCGCATATCTCAACCAAACTCAATCAATCAAACTAATAGAGGATGGCGTCAAGCCCCCGTTTCGGCCCGGTCCATGTATTTTCAAGCCCTGTTATGGTCCCACAATCCCAAGTGGATGACGTTTTTTTAATTATATTAATTAAAAATCACAATCAAATATGAAAAAACTAAGCCTCAGGTGCACACGTAGGTATTAAAAGGAATCTATATTAAAAATTTCGAATTTTTTAGAGCTGTCTAAGTAGGTCTTTTGCAATCCACAGACATACACACAGGCAGACAAACTCTTTCTTTTATTATTATAAATGAAAGTAGTAGCTGAAAGTAGTGTAATGCATGTCGCAGATTATTTGAAGCTTCGCAGATCTTCAGTGATTCTAATATTGCATATTTTCAGGATTGCTAATAGGGCTGGGGAGCCCAGTCGGTTAAGCACTCGCTTAGCATGCGGAAGGTCCCAGGTTCGGGCATCGCCAAAATAGCTGCCGACCTGTAAACGGCCCGTGCAGCCAAAAATGTCCGACGAATAATACCCTGTATAAGGGAGTGCATGTTAAAAATCCTTCAAAGTCCTAACGCTGCGTACGATGTTGCCCTTAACGGTTGCGTTGGGTGCCTATTCAGGTGTTGGCTCGTCACCTGACTGTGGCTCTAAAATACGACGCTCGTGTAGCTCTAGTGCGACGATAATTCATACCAAACCAAACCAGGATTGCTAATATATAAAATCTCTTTTGTTTGTAAAATCGGAAATATTTCGTGGTTTTAATATGATGAGTACACGGGAAAAACCGATTGATTTTTCAGAGAAGTTTCCTTAGCAGGCCACTTTGGCGATGATAGCGAGTGATCGCCTAAACTTGTGTAAGGAAACCAGTTCTTACCACAGAGATCACAGTTGAATGGCAATCGACTGTTTATTTGAATTTTATAGATTTCGAAAAGGCATTTGACAGTATACATAGAGATACACTTTGGAAGCTGCTAAAATATTACGGAATACCAGAGTGTTTTGTGAAAATCATTAAAAACATATACAAGAACTACTATATCAGAGTAGTTCATAATGGAATACAATCAGAATCCTTTGAGGTAAACTCGGGAGTCAGACAGGGATGTATCCTTTCTCCAACAATTTTTCTGATTACTGTGGACTGGATTATGCAGAAAGTGACAGAAAACAAGAGGGGTATTAGATGGACACTTACTGAGTTTCTTTGTGACCTTGATTTTGCTGACGACCTATGCCTGCTAACTAATACCCTTAAAGATATGCAGGAAAATACAGGTAGACTGAATACTGAAGCAAAGAAAATAGGGCTTAATATCAATCAAAAGAAAACAAAAATTTTAAAAATCAACCCTAAACAAGCAAATGACATCCTCCTTGAGAATCAAAAACTAGAAGAAGTGACCAGCTTTACATATCTTGGTAGCACCATCAACAATAAAGGTGGAACGGACGAGGATATCACTATCAGACTAAATAAGGCACGAGGTAGCTTTGCAATGTTAATCAAGTTTTTTAAAAACAGGGCCATCTCTATCGCAACTAAGATCAGAGTTTTTAACACTAATGTGAAGTCTGTCCTTCTCTATGGATCTGAAACATGGCACTGCAATAAAACTAATGTGAGAAAGCTTCAGGTTTTCATTAACAAGTGCCTTAGAAGGATTCTTGGCATTAAGTGGTACCATAAAATTAATAACGAAGAAGTTCTAAGGAGAGCAAATCAGATACCAATTGAATTTGAAATTAAGAAACGAAAGTGGCAGTGGATTGGTCACGTATTGCGAAAAAATGAAAAATTCAAGATAAGACAGGCGTTTGACTGGAATCCCCAGGGGCACCGAAAGAGGGGAAGACCAAGAAACACTTGGAGACGGACGATCGAGAAAGAACTGAAGGACGTGGGGACAACATGGCGGGAGGCGAAACATCTGGCCACCAACAGAGTGAGATGGAGGAAATTGACGGAGGCCCTATGCTCCAGTGATGGAGTGACAGAGGGCTAAGTAAGTAAGTAAGTAAGATCACAGTTGAAGTAATTGAGTGGCAGATCACGTGACCTCAAATGCCAATGACGGGACGTGCAAGGAGCTCCCAGAAGAGCCCCAATGAATTCAGTGTCGTAGGTCACGTGATATGCCACTGTAGTACTTTAATACTATCTCTGTGGTTCCTAGCTACCATGATTCAGGCGATTGGCGATCTCGACGCTTGGACCAAGCAAAAAAGAAAGAGAGAAACCGGTTTTCGGACGCCAAGCAGGCGTCCGCCTAATGAATCAATCGCTTTTTCCCGTGTACTCTTCATGTGGAATTCACTTGCTTTACTAATATCTTTAAAATGTCGAAAATCCTTGCCAATTTGAATCTCAAGATACCATGTCGACTTAAGGACGAAAATTTAAATTGTGAATACATATAAGCACTTTCTATGGGTTTATAGTTCAGTATTCATTTGTAATATAAAAAATATTATTCAAAACAGAATTTTAAATGAAATTTTTTTAATCTTCAATAAAAAAGAAAATTATAAATATCTTATACAGACATATTTGCTCATTAAATGGTCTGAGAAAATAATAGGAGTTCATAACAACTTTAATTAATTAAAAAATTTATTTTACCACAAGGGTAGGTTTATTACCAAACGTACTTCATAGAGGTTGATAATTTTTTGAATTTCTTATTCAAAATGCTTTATTAGTGTAATTTTTTTTTGTTTTTTAGGAATTGATTGATATTCACTCAAAAAATAGGAAAAGAAGTAATTATGATTTAATCCTTTCCATCTGAGCCAACTTAGTGTACTGTATTATAAACCAAGAAATAAACTGAAGAATTATTGTATTTAAAATATTTCTGATGGATCAAAAAGATGAAAAGAATTTTATGTGTCAAATATGTCATAAAACTTTTCCAGAAATGTGTCTCCTTGAACAACATGTTGTGACACACAAACAAGGAAAGCCATACATATGTCAACTATGTAACAAGGCATTTCTGAAAAGTAGCTATCTTAAAAAACATAATTTAGTGCACAGTGGTGAAAAGCCATACCTTTGTGATGTTTGTAACAAAGCTTTTAAAAGAAAAATGGACCTTAAAAACCATTATTTAATACATACTGGAGAAAAGCCCTATGCCTGTGATATTTGTAGCAAATCTTTTTCGCTAAGAGGGAACCTTACAAAGCACCTTTTATTGCACAGTAGTGGAAAAAAGCCTTTTGTCTGTGAAATATGCAAAAAAGCTTTTCATGATCCCAGCAATCTTAAAAAGCATCTTTTAATACACACTGGGGAAAAGCCCTATGCATGTGATGTTTGTAGCAAATCTTTTACAAACCGCAAACTGCTTAATATACATCTTTTATCGCATCGTGGGGAAAAGCCATGTGTCTGTGAAGTCTGTAACAAATCGTTTACACAAAAGGGCAGCCTTAAGACCCACATGTTATTACACACTGGTGAAAAGCCATACGCCTGTGATGTTTGTAGCAAATCTTTTACGACGAATTCTGACCTTAAAAGGCATTTTTCTATACACACTGGAGAAAGAAAAGCCCTATGCAGGTGATGTTTGTAGCAAATCTTTTACAAACGGCAAATCTACTTAATATACATCTTTTATCGCATCGTGGGGAAAAGCCATGCGTCTGTGAAGTCTGTAACAAATCGTTTACACAAAAGGGAGCCTTAAGACCAACATGTTATTACACACTGGTGAAAAGCCATACGCCTGTGATGTTTGTAGCAAATCTTTTACGACGAATTCTGACCTTAAAAGGCAATTTTCAATACACTCTGGAGAAAAGAAAAGCCCTATGCAGGTGATGTTTCTAACGAATCGTTTACACAAAAGGGCAGCCTTAAAACCCACATGTTATTACACACTGGTGAAAAGCCATACGCCTGTGGTGTTTGTAGCAAATCTTTTACGAAGAATTCTGACCTTAAAAGGCAATTTTCAATACACACTGGAGAAAAGAAAAGCCCTATGCAGGTGATGTTTCTAACGAATCGTTTACACAAAAGGGCAGCTTTAAAACCCACATTTTTTTACACAGTGAGGAAAGGACATACGTCTGATGTTTGTAACAAAAGCCTTGGGTTTGTGAAATTGTATGTAAAAAAAAATCCTTTTGTGAGCAAGGCAAACGTAAAAGGCATTTTTTAAAACACACTGGAGAAAAGCTCTATAAATTGTGAAATTTGTAGCAAGTTCTTTAGATACCACTAACAGCTTCTATAAGCTTAAAAATTCGTATCGTTTCCTTTGCATAGATTTCCTTTTTTGTGCTGGGTGGTATAAATGGTTTGCTAAAAATTTATACAAAAAATAATTACAGATATTCACTTGTTAAAATGTACCATGCCTCTATTTTCTGTATTTATATTAAGCTCTTCTAAAAATTGTGAAATCAAACTATTTTTTCTTAACCTGTGTGAAAGTTTTTACTGTATCACATACCCTCTTAAAAATTGTCCATCGCTCAAACATCATCTTTTATCACACAGTGGGGAAAAAACCCTGATGTTTGTGATATGTGTGTAATAAACCATTTCGTATGGCTTTCGAGTGTTAAAACCTCACAAAAAATTAGTTATTTTCTGTACTTCCCAAAAAATTGAAAGTACTTCTTCCATAAGTTTAAAAAGTTGTGTCCTTTCCTTTGTGTAGATTTCCTTTTTTGTGCTTAGTGGTAAAAATGGTTTACTAAAAATTCATGCAATAATTATTAGATATTCATTTGTTTAAATGTATCATGCCTCTATTTATATATATTAAGCTCTTCTAAAAATTGTGAAATAAAACTTTTTCTTATTTTGTGCGAAAGTTTTTACTGTATCGCATTCCCTTTTAAATTGTTCCGAAAAAACTTTTAGACTATCAGAGAACATTTTATGATATTCTCCTATTTAGAGGGTTCAGTATGCAAGTAAACAACCAAGTCCATCTTTTGTCATTTTCGAGTTTCCAGCACAATAGCATTAACTAACTATGGAAAATTTCAGCATCAATGAAAAAAAAAAGTGCTAGTTCAGACATCTTCTAGGCAGCAGCAATTTTTTTTTATGTGAAGAGGTAATTTGGTTACAAAAGTGCTAGTTCAGACATCTTCTAGGCAGCAGCAATTTTTTTTTATGTGAAGAGGTAATTTGGTTACAAAAGTGCTAGTTCAGACATCTTCTAGGCAGCAGCAATTTTTTTTTATGTGAAGAGGTAATTTGGTTACAAAGTTTTCACTTTAAACCTTTGTAGCAAAAAAAAAAAACTTTTAATAGACTTGGTAGTTGGTTCACTTGTGTTCTAGCCCTGCATATGCATAATCAGTAGTCCCATAAATCATTATACTAGTACAGATATAAAGTATAAAAGATAGGTACCCAACGCCACACCTATCGAACAAAAAAAAAAGAATTTTTGTAAACTAATATTTAAAAATGAAGTTAAAATATAACTATAAAAACACAGACAGGAAATATAATTTTGAATTAATGTTAAATGTGCATTTTAGTCAATCTTCTTGGGTATCATTTAAAAAGCAATCGCGTATAAAAATAACACTCTCAATATTGAATTTGATTAAAGAGCAATATTTGAAATCCGTAAGGCCAAAAAAAGCCTTAATCGGTTTTCATTTGAACTGCTGTAGTAGTTAAAAACTTTTGAAATTTTCCCAATTCTAAAAATTTTGTAAATTGCAACTCGTAACATATCAATCTAGAATGTTAAGAGGATGATTATTCCCTACAATTCGTAATTTGGCGTCAAAAAAGCTTAAAATAGCGCCATATTAAAATAAGTCATAAATACAGTTTATGCTTTCTGGTTTGTTTTGCATCAGATATTTTGACTGAGATTTTATTTAAAGTTTTAACAAACATTTTGCATTTAAATATCGAAATTTTTATAAAAGTTTTCAATTTTCTCTCACAAATAATATTGAAACACATTTTTTCTTTTCAGTTTTCGATGGGTTGAATTATTTTGACATTTTCGAATCAAATATCACAAACCAGTAAGTAAAAAGTATATTTACATTCAAACAAAATGGCGAATGTTTGGTTTCAATTTTGAATGAATTTATGACAATTTTTTCGTTTAACTTGTAGGTATTTATCAAAAAAAAAAAAAGGTATTTAACAATTTAATGCTTCTTTTTAGAAAATTGCCAAAATATTTGTGTAAATTTAATTTGTTCAAATGCACAGTTCAATTCATAACGCTAAGACGATGGAGATGCTTGGCGAGAAACAAAGTGACGCCGTCAGAAAGTCGCCAAGCAAGTCCAAACAAGGTGGTTACTTAATGTTAGTTCATGCTGAAAGTCAAATTAAAGAGCTAAAAAAGAATTAAACATTACTATCTGCTGTATTTATGCAATATTGTATTATTTCCCTTCACAGGTGTGAGAAAACTGCATTATAATGTAGTATTATTAGAGAGCTAAAAATTCCCTGAGTTGATGTAGATACTATAAAAACTCAACTTTAGATTGACACCAAATAATTTATTAGAGGGTTTTTTTTAGGTTAGGTGCTTACTCCAAAGCGATGGAGGGCTTCATTTAACAAAACCGTTTTCTTATTGGTTCTTGCCTGGCAGCGTCTCTATTTTCTTAACTCTACGGTTTAGTTCTATTTTTTATGTCTGTGTTAAAACGATAATTTAAGTGGTATTTTGGGTCTATAACAATGAGTTCTTTAGTAGGGTAAAGGAACGACTCTTACTGAGCTGTCATGGCTCACTATGGAACCCAAATAGTGTGGCAAAAAGAGAAACTTAATTTATAATTTTGATACTGAGAAAGGAAGTACATCCAGGGCAAAGGCAGGAATCGATCTTGTTGCCGTTACAGCATGCGGGCTGCTAGCATTATAGCCTGCGATCCAAAGCATTCCTCCATCGGGCCCCAAATGCCACCCTATATTGTCTCCATGTTGGTCCATAGTGCTGTTGCCAGGTTCAGTCTTTACCCTTCTGTGGAATTCTTTGGTCTATAACTGACTAAATATACCAATTTGGGAATCTTCTTAATTACTTTCTTTCTGGGTCTTTGAGCAGGGTTGCCACAGTCCTTGAAAACCTTGAAAAGTGCTTGAAAAAATACTTTGATTTTCAAGTGCTTAAAAGTGCTGGAAAAACATTATCAACCTTGAAAAGTCCTTAATTTTTTGACTTTAACACTTTCAATGTGAATCAGTTCCTATTTTGCTTTTTGATTTATTGTTTATGTATAATTCAAGAAGGCAAAGTATGTGATTTTTATGGTGTTTTTAATAACTAAAAGGTTATTTTATAACACATATTTAAGTTCATTTGAAAGTTAGAGATCTCTTATTTGTTTAATAAATGAATTTTAAAAACTATTGTGAAATTTAGTTGCTGTATGTTCGAATATACAGCCCTTGAAAATGGAAATATATCCTTGAAAAGTCCTTAAATAGTCCTTGAATTTTTTTTACCAAAAAGTGTGGCAACCCTGTTTGAGTTTTTAATTTAGGTTTTAGGAAACTTAATTTACTTTACATAGTTTGCTTATTAAGATAAACCAAAGCAAAACTTATTTTCACACAAAGTTGGCGTTTCACTGTTCAATACTATTATTTCCCATCCCAGCAGGAAAAACTGGTGAATAAATACCAGGAAAAATGAGTAAAAACTGGGAAACGGATTTTTATAGAGTACATTAATTTAGAAATTGCATTATATTTTTGATTTGAATATTAGCAATAGTTAAGATTTAAAAACTTGCTTTAGCTTTAAAGTTGTCCTGTCACAATTCAAGTAATGCAGAAAGCTATGAAACATCTTTTTTAAAGAAAAACTTTGTGTACTTCTATTGAATTTTTTAAAATTAAAACTCATAAAAGTATGCATCGTTTGCATTCCAATCTTTTTTTTCTGGCTGTGATTGTAGTTTTATCATTGTCTAAGTGAGGGATCCCTTGTTAAGTTCACACGTTTTGTTCCCCTCGTCCCCACTAATAAGACCGTTAATAGTTAGTTTGTCTGAGCCAAATAAAGTTCATTTTGTTTTTAGATTAATTAAACATAACTCAGTGTAAAATTATCGATAGTTTAATTTAGTGATGCAACAGATACCGAATATCCGGCCTGACTTTGGGCCGAATATCCGGCTTTTTTAGGCTTCAAAAGTATAAAATGTCAAATTGTGTAAGCACTTTTGCAATCGTAGCAGTTTTACATAGCGTAGTATAACTAACCAATAAACCTCGTAGTATAACTGACCAGTGTCCAACTTCCCAATCCTAGCAAAACTTTTGAACAAGTACATTTCTTCACCAGCTAGCAGCATATACAGTGAGTGACTGTCTTCAGTAGCGGGATTCGTTTACGAAAAAAGCGAACCGTATTCTACCAAAGAACGCAGAACTATTACTTTTTTTATACCATAATTTAGGTATCTTGAAACAAATATAATATGCTTTGTTTGTAATTAACATAATGTGTTGTGTTGTTGCTCATCTGCTAGGTTTAGCAGAGCTAAACCAGGTCCATGATGCTAGTCACTCGCAAAAAGTCCAGGATCATGACTGGATTTTCTAACATAATTCATTCACATAATGTGAAATATCAATCAAATAAAATGTATTAAAATTCAAAAAATTACCTGTTGACTAAGGACAAATAGTCAGTTTAACAATTAAAACAATAAAAAAATTTATAGAGAAAATGTCAGATTTAACAGGCCGGATAGTATTGCCAGATAATTGTGTTATCCGGCTACGGATAGGCCGCATGCAGTATGTTGGCCGGATATCCGTTGCATCCCTAGTTTAATTTAATTAAACTTAAATTTTTAAGCTTAAATTAAGTTAAGTTAAATAATAGGAAATTTTTAAGCTTGCAAAAATCGCCAATGAACAGACCAGTTTTTATAATTTAGCTGTACCTTTATTTTTTTTGTTGCAGATCATTTGCAGCTCAGGGAATTTCGATGGTCATATGCAAGGATTGGAGCAAAGCCAACTTTCTTTTAAGTAAATGTGAACTCTTTTCCAATTATAATATTGTTGTTGCCAGAACTTTCCATTCAAACTGTTTGCAAAACTCTGAAGAAAATGTCTCCATTTTAAGAGAATTTCGGCAATAAATTTCAGTGTTCAGCAAGTACATATTTAAAGAAGCGCTGCAGAAGTGACTCATGGACACAAATTCAATAACGTAAATAAACTCTTTGCCAATTATATTACCTAAACACTTGTTGCTAATTTAACCAGTGTAAACATACAGTTCAGTTTCGATTCAATCTTTTTTTATATTTCATGCATTGGAGAATCCATTTGAAGAATTTTATTAATAACTTATATATTTAAAGAAGTGCTATAGAAGTCACCTATGGATTCAAATAAGGATAAGCTTTTTTCGTGTCAGACTTGCAACAAATCCTTTTCCCGAGAGACCGACCTCACAATACACGTCTTCTTCTTGCACAAGCCAGGAGAAAACAGCTGTCACATGTGCAGCAAAGTATTTGAGACAAAACACGAGCTCGAAAGCCACGTGTCGATCCACGCCGGAGACAGGCCCCACCTTTGCGAAATCTGTCAGAAGAGATTCGCCAAGAAAAAGCAACTTACAGCACATCTCCCAATACACTCTGGGGAGAGGCCATTTAGCTGCGAGATCTGCAACAAGGTCTTTAAAACGAGGACCACTCTCAGTAGCCACGTTCGGACGCACTCCGCACACAAGCCTCACAAATGCGACGTGTGCCAGAAGACATTCAGGATGAGCGGAAACCTTAAAAAACACTTGTCCATACATACGGGGGAAAAACCTCATGAGTGCAGCTTTTGCCAAAAGTCCTTCACGACTAAACAGTGGCTCACGCAGCATGTGTTGATAACACACACTGCGGGCGAACATGCGGCTTTTAAATGTGAGGTATGCGAGAAGACGTTTAATTACCAGCACCGACTGCGACAACACATGTTGCTGCACAGAGAAGACGGGCCGAAATGCGAATTCTGCGATAAAACGTTCCCAACCTACTCCGCTCTCCAGCAGCATGCGTTGTTCCACTCTTCCGAAAAACCCCATCGTTGTGAAATATGCGCCAAGGCGTACAAAACGGCGTCCCAGCTCCGAGGGCACATGAAAGTTCACTCGGAGCACAAGCCGTATGTATGCGACGTATGCGAGAGGGGATTCACGAACAATACAATTCTGCAACACCATCGCTTGACCCACACGCAGGAGAAACCGCACGCATGCGAGGTATGCAACAGAGCGTTCACTCAGAAAAGTGCCCTCAGAACGCATATGTTGGTTCACACGGGGGAGAAGCCGCATTCATGCGACGTGTGCAACACAAAGTTCACCTACAGAGACCAACTCAACAAGCACATGCTTTTGCACACTGGTGAAAAGCCTCACAGCTGCGGTATGTGCAGTGAGGCGTTCGCCTTGAAGAAGCAGCTGAAGAAACATCTTCTGTCCCATTCTGAGGAGAAATAAATCTGCATTGTATCATATTTTTTTTTAAAGCTTAATTAGTTTTTTTTTTACTCAGATGCTTATGTCACTTTTTCCTTTCAATTACCTAATATCAGGTGTATTAAAGATACTTTTAAAAGGTAACTCTGTTACAGTTACTTAATACAAAAAGTAAGCAACTAGTTACTTTTAGAAATTAGCATATGTTGGTCCATACGGGGAGAAGCCGCATTCATGTGACGTGTGCAACACAAAGTTCACCTACAGAGACCAACTAAACAAGCACATGCTTTTGCACACGGGCGAAAAGCCTCACAGCTGCGGTATGTGCAGTGAGGCGTTCGCCTTGAAGAGGCAGCTGAAGAAACATCTTCTGTCCCATTCTGACAAGAAATAAATCTGCATTGTATCATATTTTGAAAAGCTTAATTATACAAAAACTGACCTTAAGTTTGCAGCAGAGAGATGTACTGCGCGGAAACTGCGCGTGTACTGAGAGGAAACTGCGTAAACAATGCTGCTGGCGCCGAAATTTTGCCTGCTCTGATTGGTTGCTCCTTTGACCCTGATATTCGTGCGCCCAGTTACGTCAAAATCGAAGGAAAAAATAATTAAAATTACACTCTAACTGAAACTAAACTAATAAAAATAATAAATATTGGTCTTGAAATAGCAAATTAATTTGCTTATTGAATGTGAAATACCTTTTTGTATTCGATTCTCGCACTCGAAAATGAGAACTACTATTTACCCTTTTTCTTGTAGAACATTTGTGTACTGCAAACTTTATATCAATTTTACTGTAGTTTTGTTTTTTACTCATATGCTTACTCATCTGTCACTTTTTCCTTTCAATTATATAATATCAGGTATAGGAAAGTTACTTTTAAAAAGTAACTCTGTTACAGTTACTTAACACAAAAAGTTAGCTACTAGTTACTTTTAGAAATTTTAAAGTTATGAGATAATTTTAAATTGAACCATTTTACCCGTTTTTCGAGGAAAACCAAGGTTTTTAGAATATAGATACCATCTGAAAAAAAATTGAGAACGGAAATTCCATGTTCAAGTTAAATTCAAATATGATGCTATTGTAAGATGTATAACATATGTATGTATCATATCTGTGCCATTATTCATAT
Source organism: Hylyphantes graminicola (assembly GCA_023701765.1). NCBI lineage: Eukaryota > Metazoa > Arthropoda > Arachnida > Araneae > Linyphiidae > Hylyphantes > Hylyphantes graminicola. Next base: position 68,157,492 of record CM043112.1, read on the forward strand.
AACTTTGTGATGGTTCAATTAATTAAGTATTACTAGCTTAAAAACATCTAATTCAACCAAAAATTATTTATTCAGTATTAATTATTTATTTCATTGGTTTTGGCCATTGTTTACTTTGCTGGCCATGCCAACCTTTAAAAAATCTCAAAGGTTTCGGAAACGTAAAACTATGTAGAAATATTTGTAAAAACTTGTACAGAAAGTTGGCAATTACAACCAAATACCAATTTTAATAACTTTATTTTAAATAAACTTTTTGCATTAATATTTCTAAGAAGGATATTTTATTTAGCACATGCCATATGATTATAAGGCTCGGTTAATTTCTGTTTTAGACACACATGTATTTACAAACCCCTATGATGATTTTTACAAGGTTAATTTTGTAAACGAAAAGGAATTATTGTATGCCTAACTGACTCACTTTTCAGCCACATAGTTATTAGAACATTAAAGGGGGTTCTTTCCATTTATTGAGTTTTTTTAAGAGTGGTAAAAAACTTTATGACAATAATCATATACAGTATCAAAAGAAGGGGTCTTAAAGTTACGTTGCACGCATATCCAGAAGCTAATAAAGATCAGTTTTAGGGTTACCAAAAAAAAAAATTGCAAGCTATAACAGCATTCGGGAAATGTGATTTTTCGAGATGTTTCCAAGCTTGGAAATTCGGCGTTATAGCGACTAGGATTTGACCAGACCATAAAAAAGTGCGAAAAACTTTTTTTCTAAAAAAAAAGTAGCAAATTTTCGGCACAAAAAAATGAAGCTACCATTACATAAGCCTAACCAATCAATATCTCAATTTGCAATCTTAGTAAAAGACAAACTATGCCTTGGTATTAAAATTTTGTAAACTCAATACTATTTTACTTAAATAATACTATGTCAATTTAAAGGTGACTTGCTCTAACTTTCTATATTCTTATAATTTATAGTTTTGCTTCTTTCTGGTCTGGAGGGGCTGGGAAGCCCAGTCGGTTAAACACTTGCTTAGCATGCGGAAGGTCCCAGGTTCGGGTCCGGGCATCGCCAAAATAGCTGCCGACCTATAAACGGCCCGTGCAGCCCATGTCCGACGAATAATACCACGTGTAAGGGAGTGCACGTTAAATATCCTTCAAAGTCGTAACGGTGCGTATGATGACGCCCTTAACGGTTTTGTTTGGGTGCCTATTCAGGTGTTGGCTCGTCACCTGACTGTGGTTCTAAAATACGTCGCCAATAGCCCTCGTGTAGCTCTAGTGCAACGATAATTCAAACCAAACCTAACATCTTTCTAGTCTGGATGGGCACGTTTCAGATATTGAATGGCAACAGAAATTCCGAGAGAAATTAAATAATTATTTTCAAGCCTTGATCGATGAAACATTGTTATGTTAGAACAGAGAACCAATCAGAGAACCGATTTAAGGCCAAGCAGGATTATAAGAGCTATCAATCCGGTTTATTTTAGGGATATGGTATGGTACATATATATTCCAGCTTGTGTGCTTGTTCAGAGAACCGCTTATAAGCTTTCGTCAAGTGGGACAGAAAGAATTTTTACAGTCATAAAGAAAGGAATAACACATAGACAAATAACAACATTTATTGACCCCAGTAGCTCCAAAAGCCAGCATCCTAATGATTGAGCCACCGGGGCGGCATTTTAGGGATGTATTTTTTTTCCTAGCTCTGGGGGAAAAAATACATATTTAAATGAACCTATTTTATTTTCGTTAAAGAATAATTTGAAGGATATTTAACGCACACTCCCTTACATGGGGTATTATTCGTCAGAATTTATTTGCTGCACGGACCATTTATAGGTCGGCAGTTATTTTGGCGATGCCCGAACCTGGTACCTTTTGCATGCTAGCAAGTGCCTAACTGACTGGGCTCCACAGCCCCTTTCGATTAGTTATTAGGGTGACATTAGTTTGAATTCAATTTTTTCTCAATGAGTTTCAAGTTTTTATTGCTCTTTGATTTCATTAGTTGCGTTGGTTTCACTATCAATTGCACATTATTTTTTGTATGCTATGTTCTGTTTTAGAGTTCTTTCCGTAGTTTGTTTTGGGGGGTAGCCTGAATTTTAAATCTCTTCAAGCAACTTGTTTTTATTCTTGACATCCATTAAACTTCATTGTTTCGAATTTGATTAATTTTTAAGTATGCAAGATAATTTTAATTCTTGGAATTGTCAAATCATCACGAAGGATCAAATTAATTTAAAATGTGTATTACAGCAATGTATTTTAGAGGTAGCAATACTTTGATAACAAAAAGCACTGTTGTTCTATGTAACACACTTTACTTTACTCCAAAAGTTAAACATAAAATTAATGACATTGATTTAATGTTTATAAACAAATTAATTTAATGTTTATAAACATTAATTAATATTAAACATTAAAAAACTTAAGTAACATGAAAAAAAAAAGAATTTTTAAAAATACATTATAACCCTTTCAGCTGCAGTGATGCCATTTGGCATCATCATTTCTCTGATTGTAATATTAAAAAATATAATAATAAGGCTGATATCTATTGGGATTAATACAAAATATTTTCTAATAGGAAAAACTTGAAGAATCAAATGATGTGCTTTTTAGTACCATACATGGCTATAGACCGACCAGAAAAAATTTATAAAATGATAGAGCCAAATTTTTATTGGGACTTAAAGGGTAAAAAAAGAATTTAAAAAAAAAATACATTTTAAATAAGAATTTTAAAAAGTAATTGTATATAATAGAATTTCCTCTGCATACAAACAAAGCAAAAATATATTACAGGAAAAAAAACACTAAAAGACTAATTTGTGTATTTTGATTATTTACATGGAAAAAAAACCCTAGTAAAATAGCATGGTAAAAGAAAAACTGCTTTATGGTTAAGCAGCTTCTTTTTATATCTTCAAATACTAATTTTGGGTTTGCTAGAGTTAAGGACAATAGAATTTTTTTTGTCCAGTTTGTAATACGATGCAAGTGTTGAGGGTTGTCTTTTCGGCTAAATGTCTTCTTGCTTCAGAGGCATTGGTTTTTCTCCACTGTGTATTACAAGGTGACGTTTTAGATTAGACTGATTTCTAAATGCTTTTTGGCACACTTCACATGCATACGGTTTTTCCCCAGTGTGTAGAAAAGAGTGACTTCTAAGGCTGGACTTCTGTCTAAATGTCTGGTTACACACTTCACAGGAATATGGTTTTCCCCCAGTGTGTGTAAAAGAGTGACTTCTAAGGCTGGACTTATGTCTAAATGTCTGGTTACACACTTCACAGGAATATGGTTTTTCTCCAGTGTGTGTTAAGAGATGTTTTTTTAGGGTAGCCTGAGTTTTAAATCTCTTTTTACACACTGCACAGTCATATTTTCTTTCTTCAGAGTGAATGCTCATGTGCTTTTTAAGTTCATACTTGTGCCTACATGACTTGTTACACACATTACAGACATGTGGCTTTTCTCCAGTGTGTTTTAAAATATGACTTTTAAGGTGGGACTTCCGCCTAAATGACAGGTTACAAATTTTACAGATATGAGGTTTGTCTCCACTGTGTATTAGGAGATGACGATTTAGAGTACACAAGTGGCCAAATGCTTTTTGGCACACTTCACATGCATACGGTTTTTCCCCAGAGTGTTTAAAAGAGTGACTTTTAAGGCTGGACTTTAGTCTAAATGTCTGGTTACACACTTCACAGGAATATGGTTTTTCTCCGGTGTGTGTTAAGAGATGTTGTTTTAGGGTAGCCTGAAATTTAAATCTCTTTTTACACACTACACAGTCATATTGTCTTTCTTCAGTGTGAATTTTTAGGTGACCGTTTAGGTGGGACTTGTAATAAAATGACTTATTACACACATTACAGACATGTGGCTTTTCTTCAGTGTGTTTTAAAATATGACTTTTAAGGTGGGACTTTTGCCCAAATGACAGGTTGCACGTTTCACAGACATGAGGTTTGTCTCCACTGTGTATTACGAGATGACGTTTTAGATTACACAATTGGCTAAATTATTTTTTGCACACTTCACAGGAATGCAGTTTTTCTCCAGTGTGTATAAGATAGTGTTTATTAAGACTGGACTTATGTCTAAATGTCCGGTTACATACGTCACAGCAATGAGGTTTTTCTCCAGTGTGTACTAGGAGATGTTTTCTTAGGTTAGACTTCTGGTTAAATATCCTTTTACACACCTCACAGGCATATGCTCTTTCTCCAGAATGAATCCTGAGATGATTGTTAAGGTGGGACACATCACGGACGTTTGGTTTTTCTCCAGCATGTATTGAAAGGTGAACTTTTAGGTAGGATCTGCTGCTAAATGACTTGTCACACACATCACAGTTGTGTCGTGTTTTCTCGGCAGTGTGCATAAAAGAGTGCCTTTTAAGACTGGACTTGAGGCCAAATGTCTGGTTACATACTTCACATGAATGTGGCTTTTCTCCAGTGTGCACAATATAGTGTCGTGTAAGATGGGACCTTTTGCTAAATGTCTTTTCACACACGTCACATGAATGGGGTTTTTCTCCAGTGTGTATTAAGAGATGTTGCTTTAGGACAGACTTTCCTTTAAATTTCTTTTTACACACCACACAGGCATATGGTCTTTCTCCAGAATGAATCCTGAGATGTTCATGAAGGTGGGACTTGAAACTAAATATCTTGTTACACGCTTTACAAGTAAGCATTTTCTATTTGGTGTGGGTCAATAGACAGTAGTTGAAGATTTGAAAGCTTTTGGGAATCTTTAAAGTTCAGTTAGCTACACAGCACACTTCACAAATGTACATCTTTTATTTGGTGGGGGTCAGAGATGGCAGTTGAAGAATAGCAAGTTTTGGAAATCTTTTATGTTTCAGAAACTATTCTGGAACAGAAAGAAAAAACTTTTAAAATAAACAGGTAAGCAGTTAAAATGTTCGAAATACGTGAAATAAAGTGTAGTGATTACGAACAGCTACAACTATTAAACGAAAAATAATTTAGCCACAGATTAAGATAAAATGTAGACAGAAGCTCAAACAGGGTGGCTACAGAATCTGTGAAAACAAATTCTCTGACTTTTCCCTGATTTTCCAGGCAAAATGTAAAAAATTTCCCTGATTAGCGGCAATGAACTATATTAGCATGCTGGTTTCCTCCTGGGTATTAGTAAAACCACTTTCTAGTATATTTACCATTAAAAAAAGATTTTTTAAAAAAGAAATTTAATTAATGAACATACAATGAGCTTTTTAAAACAAATATATAAAAAACACAAACGTTAAACCCCATAAAAATTTTTAGTTATGATAACACTTATTAGGATTATCAAGCTATGATATAAAAATAAAGTATTATTGGGTGATCGACGTCATCGGTGGATTTTAAAAAAATTACTAGCAGCAAAATAAGTTCAATGAGGAAGCATTGTTGGATTGCACTAGAAGTTATTTGGCCAATATTTGAAGAGATCTTATTGCAATTAAAATCTTAATTAATCTTCAAATTTTAATTTGATTTATCATATTTTAAATTATCTTAATTATCATTTAAACATGTTTTTTACAGAAATTTAAGTTTAGTTTTAATTGATATGGGCTGAAAATGGTGAAGTTGAATATCGTTGCACTAGAGCTTGGAGAAGGGCAAGGCAGTTAAAACAAAAGATTAATAAGCAGTAACTCATCCACTTAAGTGAAAGCCTTTTCAGGATTAAACTTTTTTTATCCTTTCTTTTACCGGTTAAATGGCATTTTTGGACATTTTCCCTGATTTTTTAAAAAAATCACCATTTTCCCTGACTTTTCCAGATTGATTAAATTCCCTGACTTTTCCATGATTCCCTGATCCTGTAGCCACCCTGTCAAAACTTTGCACACCTCTGTCATAGATGTTTAAAGTAATTTCATTTGGTCACACACACAAAATCTAGACACGATATTTTCTTTCCTATTTTTAACTCCTAATTTTGAATCAAATTTATATAGCTGAGAGAAAAAAAAATTTATCTTAGTTGTTTTTGAGTATTAAACCAAATTTGATAATTGTAGTATATTGTTGATACATTGCGAGCCTAAAAAGATCCGTTGGGTGCCTCCTCAGGTATCAATTTGCTCCTTGATTGTAGTTTCAAATTATGATGCCTGTTGCCAATAGCCCTTGTGTAGCTCTAGTGCAACGATCACACAGTCAAACTAACCCACACAACTCAATAAGTATAACAAACCCTAAGTTAAATTTTCAATTTCGCCAAAAGCCCTCAGTGCCAAAAATCAATCAGCCATTACATCATAGCTGTACCAAATTGTTGGGATATAATTGTATGCCTAAGTGAACTAACTCACTTTTTAGTCACATAAGTTTTACATTAAAAGTACCCAGTGCTGTCTAAATACCTGCGATTGACTCACAACATAACACATGTTGTGACTCGTAGCTTTATTGTTTACAGGTTACAATTCGTTTATTCGATTTCCAATTTAAATTTTCCACCAGAACCGAAACCCCATAACGGTCGGGTTAGGGTTGCCGGATCACATCATCCTTGTGAAGCCAAAGAATTGGAATCATCAGTCGAAGTCAGACAGGTTGCCACCAAAAACTATTTATCGCCAAATTGGAAAATCGCTCCTATAGTTACCGTACAGTAAAGGTGACTCCAAAAAACTATGCGCAGATTTTCTTTTATATTTTAAGGAGGTTTTTAATGCATTCAGCTATTAAAATTCAATATGTTTAATGCTTTGTTAGCCAAACATATTAATAAATATCAACCCACGCACCCAACTTCAAGCACGAAAAAAAACAACCAAGCAAGTTACAATAAGATAGGCCAATTAAAGCCTCAATTTGCAATCTTAGAAAAAAAGGAAAATTATACCTTAATTTTAGTTTTTGTGAACTCAATATCGTATTAAATACTTACAATTATCACGATTCAGTAATAATCTTAATTGCCTTGCTCAAACATTCGGTATTCTTTTAATTTAGATTTATGGCTTCGCTCCGCCACAACGATTGGTTGATTGATATACATATATTTTCGCTTATAAACCTTCGTCAAGTAAGACAGTCACAACACATCCACATAGATAGATATACGTGACAGATGCTGCCATTTATTACGGCCACCTCCAAAATTTAGACATGTCTCTGAAGGGGAGGGAAATGATCTCCAGTAATCTGTACCCGTGGGAAACTGCGCAATGACCGCCCACAGGACTTTCGGACCCAACAGATTTAACGAGCACGTACTCCGCATATACTCGGTGAGTTTTCAGCGACCAGGACTCGATCGCGGGACCTTCCTATCCGTAGATCGCGACACTGACCACAGGGCGCCTCACAGCCCCGCCACAACGGTTCCTTTGTTTACATTGTAACGCAGCCACTCTTACTTACTGGTCTGGATTAAGCATGTTTCAGATTTTGAGTAGCAACAGAAATGTTTTTTTGAAACTAGTTTGGAGCTAGTAAAAATATAATTATCTGGTCCATCGGCAAAGGTTGACATCAAAATCGTGTCATACTAAGGCCAATTTTAATGAATCTTGAAATGAATGAAAAAATCTTTGAATGAAATGAAATCTTTTAATGAATGAAAATTTTCTGCAGATTATTAGATGACAAGGACAACACCAGAGCCATTACTCGTTTCAATGGAATGAAGAATATTTTCCTGTTTTAAATTTTATCCTCTGCTTTTTCATTGGTGCACGAAAGTTAATATGAGGTCTTTTCGTCTGCTCCGATTTAACAATTTCGATTTAATCGAATCGCTCTTTCGATTTAACATTTCTCTACGTACAACCTGTTTTATAACCATGTTATATATAAAACTTTTTTTTGATTTTAATTGAAATAAATTTCAAATATGCAAAGAGTTACCAAAACGTAATTTTTTTTAGGAAACCTGGGTTTAGAAGATATTCTACCATGGAGTGGAATGCAAATGCGCCCTCTAGAAGGGAAGGGCGTAGGCTATGTAGCCCATTACCCCGCTCGCCAGAAGGGACAGTCACAGGAGACACACAAAGAAAGGACGACACAAACAACAACATTTATTGACAAGTACAAATATCCATGCCTGACCGGGATTCGAGCCCGACCTCAGCAGCTCCAAAGGCCAGTACACTAACCATTCAGCCACCGAAGCGGCTATATTCTACCATAGTTCTACTGAAGGAAATTTGGGCAAAATAATCGTGGAACAGAAAATTTTATTAAAACCTTTATGCAAAACTAAAAGCAATACCGTTGCTGAACCTGTATATTAAAAAAACATACAGTTAAGCCCATTTCACACCTGCACAGCTACTTTATAGTAGGAGGTAGTGTTCCGTTCTCAATGGGAGATTTTAACAAAACCTACTCTGAATTGGACGAATTCCGCTTGGTGGCGCTGCCGCTCGCGCCGATGCATTTGTTAACATTGTTTACTATCTGAAATCGCGTACGTTTGACAGTTTATACTGAATCTTTTCAATATTTTTATTTTCAATTCGTTATTCCAACATGTATGTTTAATAACTAACATTAAATAATGGATTCTGATAAAAATTCTGTTCGAAAAATTAGTTTTTTTTAATTTTTCTTGTTATGTCAGGGAATATTCATTGTAGATTACTGATGGTTCATCTTATATAGAAATGTTATCCTTTAAATTACATAAAAACCTGTTATAGTAAAAAAAAAGAATTATTCGGAACAATGAGTTATATCATAATGGAGGTACTATAAATGAAGATTTCTGAATAAACATAAATTTCTGGACTGAGTAAAATTAGGAGTTTAAAACTCCTATTTCTGAACAGCAATGATACCTTGTACCTTAACGATGTATTTAACATTAACAACAAACAACTATATGTGAAGTGAAGGACAGAAAAAAAGTTTTCAATATATGTGTAATATATGTACTTCAAGTACACTTTGAAATATAAAACATGCATAGGTTGATCGTACAGTGTTAGGTACTTTTAATCAAAAAATGACTTTAAAAGTAGTAGTAAACAGAGGTGAAAGTTATCTAATACCAATGTGGAGTCCGGATATTTTTGCCAACTTTCACCCATGGTACCTCCCTCGGTGCATTTTCTATTAGTCAACTTTTTTTTTTCATTTACTCCATTATTTTTAATTATGGAAGAAAAGAAAAAGGCTCTTTTAAAGTCTAGTCAAACAAGTGAAGACTATTTGTATCAATACGGATTTCTGTCTTTTTTTTTAGAAAATACTTCAGTACTATGCAGTTCTAAACCATAATTTTTTGATCCTTGGAGTTTTTCCAATTTTCACCCATAATACCCTCCTACAATGCATTTTAGCATTATTGAGTTAACTTTTTATGTATTTTTTACGTTTTTTTAATCATATATATATATATATTAAATGCTTTTGGTGTAAAAAATGTCATTTATGAATTATGTACTATTAGAATGTTAATTGACCTTATTTAATTTGAATAGATTTAATATGTTCTCCTAATTAACCAGCCATATTAATTTTATTACTATTTAAAATTCATTGAATTTTATGCAGAAACTGTTATGGGAAGATAATTTTATAATCATTTTTATATTCACTATGAAAAAAAAAGTGTATTCTTATCAGAATAATAATGAAATGAATAAAAAATAATTGAATTATCCTCCTTTTCAGAAGTCCTTTTACTTTTTGACATTTCATTTCGAAAAAGAATATTTTTGAAAAATTTCTGATTTGAAACATAAGTTATCTAGACAAGATATTATTTTGTCATAGTCGAGGCTCACGCTTCCACAATTATAGTTTCGGGAGAGTGGCGCTGCGAACAGTACCGCTGTTGTTCGCTCGCGTTTTTCGTCCGATTGGGGAGGAAACATTTTGCATTGGAACGGCACACTACCTCCTCCAGCCACTATAGCTACTTGCAACTGCAACTCGCAACTTGTGGTAACTTGGATTTTCGGGCTTCCACAAAAAATTATTCATCTCAAAATTTGGCAAGTTTCATCTTTTTGAAAGCAAACTTTAATCAAACTATGGGCATTGTTTGCATCAAACAGAAATTTATGTTTCCGAACTTCCTCAATTAGATCAATTTTCATCTTTGCCATCCATTTAATATCCATTTTTAATTGCGCAGATTTTTGCAAACGGGGAAAGTTGGCGTCTTAAAAAGTAAATAAACAACCAGTTGGCGAAGTCTAGTTCGCCACAATGCAGCCAAGGAAATCCTGAGTTCTGATTGGCTAAGAGTACATGCAACTGCGATTTTTTTGCGCTTGCAGGAAAAAATCTCACGAACTGAGTGCAACTTTTTAATGCACGGTGTCCTACGGGAGTTGCAAGTAGTTGTGACAAGGTGTGAAATGGGCTTAAAATGGCGGTAACACAATATAGGTTAGGTATTATATATGTTCGTGTGAGTAGTTCTACCATAATTTTTAAATTCAGGCAAAAAAAAATCGTGTGAAATTTATTTTTTCAAAGTCACTTTAAATGCGTGTAAAAATGCTTATAAGAGTTCTAGAAGTACAAATTATAATTCAGCTATGCTTATCTGTAAAAAAAATAACTGATTGATGGCAGTTCTTATAAAGCAAAAAACGACATCAAAGAAACCGGTTTACATTAATTTTGCCCTCCCTAGATCATGGACACGGTAAGGAAGTTCATTATAAAATAATGTATGGTGAGATTACAACCAGTTGTGTATCATTTTTGAGCTCTTACAATTTGCATCTTCAATGTAAAGAGCTTCAAAATAAACTGCTGTTTCTATTAAAACAAATTTCAAATGCATCTTGCATAGCCCGAAAATCGAGGTTTTAAGGGGGTATGGGACACAAAATTATCAAAAAAATCAAAAAAATTATTATTATCATAAAAAATAACACAAATATTTTAGAATAATTTAAAACAAAAATTTTATTTATATCTGCAGTAGAACGTGAGATGTGTAGTTTTTTGTGTCATGACATCTGTGTTGGCCAACCACGTTTATAATCTTTGCTTCCTCGTAATATTAGATAGGAATAACGTTATCGAATCCTTAGTTGTTCGGTCGGTTTGGAGCGCTTGAGTAAGGAAAGTGATAAACTTCAAAGCTGTTTTTCTCCTTGATCATGTTTTCGATGATTTTTTGACTTTAAATTGATATAACTCAAAATCTACTGCCCATAGAGTGTCAAAATTTTTTACTCATATTTTTCAAACATATATCTTTAATTTGTCTTTAGGGATTAGTTGTAAATAGTTTATTTCTTTATTTATTAATTTTTATAAAAAAAGTGAACCTGTGAAATTATTAAAAAAAACTTCAATATTTTTTTAAAAAAAAACTATGGCAAATATGAAAAATCGGTAAAGACAGTTTGTTAAATACATTCTTCTGTTTATAAAAATGCTAAACATTTGTTTGCCAATAAATAAGTTTTTGACTTATAACAAAAATAAGAGACATCACTTTTTGACACATTTTATTTTTTAAAAAAATAAATAATGATAATTTAAAACCTTTGACTATCTAAAAGTGTAAGTATGTTTAGTATACATTTATGGGAAAAAAAATTATATTGATATCTGCAATATTAAAGAAAAAAGTTGAAAGTGTCCCATACCCCCTTAATTTTTCACAGCATATGAGCAAAATGCATCAAGAAAAATTCTATGTGTCATATTTTGCACATCAAATTTCATACATTTATAACTTTTTTTTTCTAAATAAAAAAATTGGGGAATGTTGACTTTTGTTACCAAAAAATTTACTTTATTGAGTTTCTTGCAAAGTTTTGTACGTGTAATTAATACATTATTTTATGTATCAAATAAAACATGTACAACAGATATCAAATCAGCAAACATGGAAAGTAACCACTATAGCACACAAGCAACAGAACAGTAATGAAAATGTTTCTACAAATATTTCCAAGTTCATACCTAGTTACCAACGGTAAAATAAATTAGTAAAAATTAAAAGGAATTAAGCTTCACTGTTTCAATACCACAAATAAACAGGGCAACACTATAATCAACCTGGTCTTTCAGTTAACTTTTCATTTATACAGGTTGGCGCAAACAAAAGGTGGCTTGACATGTAGCTACATATGCAAGCAAATGCTTGGCGAGAAAAACTGTTAAAGCCGCCAAGTCGAATTCATAAATTAGTCAAGCGTTCAATGGCTTTTCACTTGGCAATTTTCTGTCTTATCCCAACTTCTAAACCGGGCCTCTTTTATTAGGCCACCCTGTACAATGCAAATGATTAGTGATTACGCTGCCAGTGGTTGGAATTCAATTGGGATTTTTCCAATAAGTTTCCAGTTTTTGTTATTGATCTTTGATTTCATTGGTTGTGTTGGTTTCACTATCAAGACCCAGTGGTTTTTGTCTGCTGTTTTAGAGTTATTTTCGTGCAACTTGTTTTTATTCCTGGCACCCATTAAACTTTATTGGTTCAAATTCGATTAATTTTTAAGTATGCAAAATAATTTAATTCTTGGAATTGTCAAATCATCCAATTTCATTTAAATTGTGTATTATATACAGCTGCGCAATGTATTTTAGAGGTACAAATACTTTGATAACAAAAAGCACTGTTTTTCTATGTAACACACTTTACTTTATTCCGAAAGCTATTTAATGTTAAACACTTAAAAACTTATGAGACATTAAAAGAATATTTAAAAAATGCATTTTAAAAAGTAATGGGTTTGTTTCACGTGGATCTGGCAATAGCTATACGGCCTTGTTTTCCCTAGTCTCTAACAACTCTATAAATATCTCTGCTCTCTATTTACTTTTGTATTAGTTGGCTGGTAGAGATAATCAGGTTTGTGTGCTGACCAGGCACACTAACCTGAATATAGGTCTACCAACCAACCAACAAAACTAATTAGAGAGTAGGGAAAACAACACCGTTTAGCTATTGCCAGATCCTCCGTGAAACAACCCCATTGTATGTCATAGAATTTCATCTGCATACAAACAAAGAAAAGATTTATTACAGGAAAAAAAGAACACACTAAAAGAGTGATCAAAACGTTGAACAAAGCTTTGTGTATTTTGATTATTTACATGAAAAAAAATCTAGTAAAATAGCATGGTAAAAGAAAAACTGCTTTATGGTTAAGCAGCTTCTTTTTCTATCTTCAAATACTAATTTTGGGTTTGCTAGAGTTAAGGACAATACATTTTTTTGTCCAGTTTGTAATACGATGCAAGTGTTGAGGTTGTCTTTTCGTCTAAATGGCTTCCTGCTTCAGAGGCATTGGTTTTTCTCCACGGTGTATTACAAGGTGACGTTTTAGATTAAACTGATTTCTAAATGCTTTTTGGCACACTTCACATGCATACGATTTTTCCCCAGTGTGTATAAAAGAGTGACTTCTAAGGCTGGACTTATGTCTAAATGTCTGGTTACACACTTCACAGGAATATGGTTTTTCTCCTGTGTGTGTTAAGAGATGTTGTTTTAGGGTAGCCTGAATTTTAAATCTCTTTTTACACACCACACAGTCATATTGTTTTTCGTCAGAGTGAGATTTTAGGTGACAGTTTAGGTGGGACTTGTAATAAAATGACTTATTACACACATTACAGACATGTGGCATTTCACCAGTGTGTTTTAAAATATGACTTTGAAGGTGGGACTTCTGCCTAAATGACAGGTTGCACATTTTGCAGATATGAGGTTTGTCTCCACTGTGTATTAGGAGATGACGATTCAGATTAGAATGTTTTCTAAATGTTTTTTTGCACACTTCACAGGCATACAGTTTTTCCAAAGTGTGTATAAAAGAGTGAATTTTAAGACTGGACTTGTCACTAAATCTCCGGTTATACACATCACAGGAATGAGGTTTGTCTCCGCTGTGTATAACAAGGTGACGTTTTAGATTAAACTGATTTCTAAATGCTTTTTGGCACACTTCACATGCATACGGTTTTTCCCCAGAGTGTATAAAAGAATGACTTCTAAGACTGGACTTCTGTCTAAATGTCTGCTTACACACTTCACAGGAATATGGTTTCCCCCCACTGTGTATAAAAGAGTGACTTTTAAGGCTGGACTTCTGTCTAAATGTCTGCTTACACACTTCACAGGAATATGGTTTCCCCCCACTGTGTATAAAAGAGTGACTTTTAAGGCTGGACTTATGTCTAAATGTCTGGTTACACACTTCACAGGAATATGGTTTTTCTCCGGTGTGTGTTAAGCAGGCGCGCAGCCAGGGAGGGGGCTTGGGGGGCTCGAGCCCCCTCCCTGATTGAGACAAAGTGCCCTTTCTCCCAAATTAATTTTCCCGAATTCCTGTAACCTTATAAAATGTGTTTTAATGTAAAGAAAGTCAATTGGTACATTATTCTTGAAAAACGGAACCAAAGACGTAGCTCATAATCAGTTTCCAAAGTTAATCATGTAATACGTATTGTCATGCAAAAAGTTGCTTTTGCCTGTTTCTAAGCTTATACAACTGAAGTTTCTAGAACGTATTCAGGGGGGCTGGGGAGCCCAGTTGGTTTAGGCACTCGCCTAGCATGCGAAAGGTCCCAGGTTCGGGTCCGGGCATCGCCAAAATAACTGCCGACCTATAAATGGCCTGTACAGCCAAAATGTCCTACGAATAATGCCCCGTGTGAGGGAGTGCACGTAAATTATCCTTCAAAGTCCTAACGCTGCGTGCGATGTCGCCCTTAACGGCTTCGTTGGGTGCCTATTCAAATGTCGGCTCGTCACTTGACTGTGGTTCTAAAATACGACGCCAGTCGCCAATAGCCCACGTGTAGCTCTAGTGCGGCGATAATTCAAAACTTAAACCTAGAACGTGTATAGAAGAACACGCTTATGAACTAGTAAAAGATTTTAAAAGTGTTTTTTTTAGACAAAAGCAAAAGGGCATTAGAACGCTTTTTATTTCACCAATCTTTAAAAGGTAGAAGCCCTTTAGGTTAAAACACGATTTTGAAATCAATGTTTTTCGAATAGCCAAAATTCAAAAAATTATGAAAGCTCAACCTGCTGAAACTGCCGAATCATATTAAGAATATTTATTTATTCCGTACATAGACCAAATAATAAGTTTGTATGAGAGGAGGTTTGAAGGTAGAATGGCTATATTTCATCAAATGTTCAGTATTTACTTCCATGTTACTATAATAAGGCTACTTTTGTTGATATAAGTGGGGCTGTGGTATTTTGTTCGAGTGATTTGAGCAGCGATTAATTAATTATTATGAGTGAAGTTGATCTTAGAAAGAAAAAGCGGGAAAGAATTATCAAATCTCAAAAGTTAATAGTATCAGCGATTGGAACTTTGAGTGTTCTTGAAACAAATATCATTTTAAAAAACATTGCGAAAATAATGAAATGCAGGGGGGTTATAAAATAACGCTCGCTATTCGGAGTGGTCTGTAGCTTGAATGAATAATCCAAATGCATCACACATTGAGACACTTACTAATCAAGAGGGGGGGGGGGGGGGGGGGAGAATGGAATCATAAAAAAGATAGAATTTTAAAAAATAATCATAAAAAAGAATACTCATAAAAAAAAAAACTCGTCTCTTGACCAGGGTTCTAAATTACGAGGCGTCGTCAATTATGGAATTTTCCATAATTCCGTCAATTATGGAATTGCCAATTTTTAGAATTCCTGTAATTTTAGTTTCCTCTGGAAATTTTTATCAACCACTCACTTACTTAAAAACTTTCTTCAGTCTAGTTTGTAAAACATGATTGTAAATTTAGAACTTAATTAATAAAAGTAACATTTAATTAAAAAAATTAATTTATTATCCCCCCCCCCCTTTCCGGAATTCGTGTATAAGTGCCCATCTGAAGTTGAGCCCCCACCTTCAAAAAATCCTGGCTGCGCGCCTGGTGTTAAGAGATGTTGTTTTAGGGTAGCCAGAATTTTAAATCTCTTCTTACACACTACACAGTCATATTGTTTTTCTTCAGAGTGAAATTTTAGGTGACAGTTTAGGTGGGACTTGTAATAAAAAGACTTATTACACACATTACAGACATGTGGCATTTCACCAGTGTGTTTTAAAATGTGACTTTGAAGGTGGGACTTCTGCCTAAATGACAGGTTACACATTTTGCAGACATGAGGTTTGTCTCCACTGTGTATTAGGAGATGACGATTCAGATTAAACTGTTTTCTAAATGGTTTTTTGCACACTTCACAAGCATAGAGTTTTTCCCCAGTGTGTATAAAAGAGTGAATTTTAAGACTGGACTTGTCGCTAAATGTCTGCTTACATACGTCACAGCAATGAGGTTTTTCTCCAGTGTGTATTAGGAGATGTTTTCTTAGGTTAGACTTCTGGTTCAATCTCTTTTTACAGACATCGTAGGCATATGGTCTTTCTCCAGAATGAATCCTGAGGTGATCATTAAGGTGGGACTTGCTCTTAAATGTCTTGCTGCAGACTTCACAAATGTACATCTTTTATTTGGTGGGGGTCAGAGAGAGCAGTTGAAAAATAGCAAGTTTTGGAAATCTTTTACGGTTCCGAAACTATTCTGGAACAGAAAGAACAAACTTTTAAAATATACAGGTAAGCAGTTAAAATCTTCGAAATACGTGAAATAAAGTGTAGTGATTACGAACAGCTACAACTTCTAAATGAAAAATAATTTAGCCACAGATTAAAATAAAATGTAGACGGAAGCTCAAAACTGTGTACACCTCTGTAATAGATGTTTAAAGTAATTTCACTTGTTCACACACACAAAATCTAATGATCTTTCTTTTATGTTGGAGGGAGGCTTAGTATGAGCTAAGGGGAAATGTTTTTGGGTGTAGTTCACATGA
The DNA here is from genome assembly GCA_023701765.1 of Hylyphantes graminicola. Taxonomy (NCBI): domain Eukaryota; kingdom Metazoa; phylum Arthropoda; class Arachnida; order Araneae; family Linyphiidae; genus Hylyphantes; species Hylyphantes graminicola. Next base: position 68,174,280 of record CM043112.1, read on the forward strand.
CCAAGGGAAGACACATAGAACATCTATGATGTATGTATAAAATTCTAGAAATTCTGTTTATCTATGTAATGTAATCGTTTTCCGGCTGCCTATTTCTAGCCTCCTTTCGGAGCTTTAACACAGCCAGTAACATCTCGTAATTTAGAACCCTGGTCAAGTGACGAGATCGACACCTGAGCGGGCACCCAACGGAAACTTTGAGCGACATCGTAGGCTGACGCCGTCGGGATTTTGGACTCCACAGATTTAACGAGCACGTCTGTCCCAGTGTACTCGGGCCCATCCGTCACTAATTCTGCTTACATTCTGTTGTGTTACTTTATCCATTTACTACAGTCAAATACCAATGGTTGTGGTTTAAGTTTTTAAAAAAATGATATCGCACAATGGGTCTGTTCTTACTAGTAATGTTGGAAAACATTCAAATGAATCTATGAACTGTTGGAAAACTCATAATTTTGAATCAAATTTATATAGCTGAAAAAAATTGATCTTAGTTGTTTTTAAGTATCAAGCCAAATTTGATTGTTGTAGTTTGTAGTACATTGCGAGCCTAAAAAGTTGCGTTGGGTGCCTCATATGTTATCAATTATCCCCTTGATTGTGGTTTCAAATTATGATGCCTGTTGCCAATAGCCCTTGTGTAGCTCTAGTGCAACGATCAGTCAAACTAATCCTAACCCACACAACTCGACAGGTGTAGCAAACCCTAAGTTAAATTTTCAACTTCGCCAAAAGCCCCCAATGCCAAAAATCAATCAGCCATTACATCATAGCTGTACCAAATTGTATGGATTTACCTGGATTATTGCATGCATAAGTGAACTAACTCACTTTTTAGTCACATAAGTTTTACATTAAAAGTGCCCAGTGCTGTCTAAATACCTGTGATTGACAAACAATATTACACAGGTCGTGACTTGTAGCTTTATTGTTTAAGCGATCTGTAGCGACTTCGATTTAACTCATTGTCTTCCCAAAAGGATCCTCAGGGAGGAGATGAGTTATCTCGGCTTATATACTACTATGAACGATGTAATTGGAAATAGTGGTAGGAACGGGGCGGTAAATCAGCGCCACCTAGTCGTTGATGGAATATTGAGGTTGCGTGTGTGGTAATCGCCACACCACTCCCCTCCTAGAAACAACGTGGTAAGGAACCGTGCGCAAGTTGCTTCGCTGTGCGTTGTGCTGCGTTGAGTTGAGAGAGAGAGAGTTGTGTGCAGAGACATAACATAGAGTGGACTGCGCATTCATAGTAAAGCAGCTTAGGGATGGAAAACCAAAACCGGTTTTCAAAAAATCGGTGGTTCCGGTTTTGACTAAAAACCGGTTTTTTTGTATGAGGCCCTTCGGAACCAAAAACCGGTTTTTCTGGGAAAAACCGATGGAAAATGGAAAACCAGTTTTTTCTAAAAAACCGCCATCCCTTGCAGATTAGCATTATGTCCTAAACATCATAAATCGCCAAGAGGGGAAAGGTTGCTACATATGGCAACTTAACGCTACCGTTTCGTTACGAACTATTCCAAATTGTCGCAAGACCTGAATATCAGCTAGCAAACCGAAGTGGAGACTACCATCACAATATCCAAGTCACGTGGGTTTCTACCAATCACGGCACTTGAATTTTTTTTAATTGTTTTTGCAGGACGATTTTTTGAGCATTGTTGGTATTTTTCTCTTTTGGCCTTTATAATAAATATTTAACACATTCTTTTAATCTCTGAGCATGTTAACAATCGTGAATGTTGTACTCCTAATTCAGTAACGTTTTGTGCAAGATGCCAAATGCTTGTGAATTCCTAATTGTAAAGAGGGGTATAAAAAAGGATTAGTCACACTTTCACGGGTAAAATTTATTTAGTTCTGCATACTTTTAGTAATTGTATGTTCTTCATAAACTATAATTTCTATCGAGGGAATATATTCTAAAAGCTCTTTTATACTGAAGAATCATATTCATGATTAAATCAACGTTATTAGAACTCTAATTATAATAAGTATTTTGGTCCAAGTCAATTAAATTAATGGTCTGAACATTGACAGCTTAGAAGTAGAATATTTTTTTTACAATTTGGTCAAAACGAAACCTGTTTTTGCAATCGTATTTTGTTGAGTTATTTATATTTAAAAAGTAGAGCATTTTTTGAATTTGAAATATATTGATGTGCTTTAGAAAGTTGATTTATTCCAGTTGAAATAAAGGAAGAAGCAATATTTCAAAAAAATATATATCTGATTTTTTTTTAATCGGACCGTTAGAACGAAAGTTATAGAGACGGCAGAAAATATTCACAATGTCAATAACCAACTTATATTACAGCAACACTCTACATAAACCTACTAATGTTCGTTTTTATTAATTTTTAATAAAGAGTCCACATTCAATTGTTCAAGTAATCTTAAATAGACGCACAAAATCAAAGAAATAATCTGATATGTATTAAGAGGATCTTAAAATACCAGCTATTCATCCTTGCTCCTTTCCAAGCTTCTTTATCATAACATTAGATTGTCGGCCTCTGTGTTCAGGTCGTTGTGGAAAAACTCGCCAAATGGTAAACTCGCCATAGATGCGAGCCAAACGCGACACAGTCATGTGACTGTGTAAGTTAGATGTTTAGGACACTTTAGGTTTGCCAATGCGCAGTCCACTCTATGTTATGTCTCTGGTTGTGTGCCGCCGTTGAGTTGAGGAGTTGAGTTGCGTGCAGCGTTGAGTGCATTAGCAGCGAGAGAGCAACCGTGGTTGAGCGCATTGTAACAGGAGTGTCGTTGGAGTGGGTGACGATCACGTCCGGGTCACCACTGTAGCGACTTCGATTTAACTCATTGTCTTCCCAAAAGGATCCTCAGGGAGGAGATGAGTTATCTCGGCTTATATACTACTATGAACGATGTAATTGGAAATAGTGGTAGGAACGGGGCGGTAAATCAGCGCCACCTAGTCGTTGATGGAATATTGAGGTTGCGTGTGTGGTAATCGCCACAGATCCAAAAAACTAAGCACAGATTTTCATTTATATTTTAAGGCGGTTTTAAATGCATTCAGCTATTAAAAATTCAATATGCTAATTGCCTTGCTCAAACATTCGGTATTCTTTTAATTTATAATTTGTGGCTTCGCTTCGCAACAAGAACAAACGGTTCGTTTGTTGGTTGGTTGATATACATATATTTTCAGGCTTGTGTGCTTGCTCAGAGAGCCGCTTATAAACTTTCGTCAAGCAAGACAGTCACAACACACTCACATGGACACATATACGTGACAGATGCTGCTATCTATTACGCGCCACCTCCGCAATTTAGACATGTCCCTGAAGGGGAGGGAAACAGTCTCCAGGAACCTGTACCAGTGGTAAACTGCACAATGACCGCCCACATGACTTTCGGACCCAACAGATTTAACGAGCACGTACTTCGCATATACTCGGTGAGTTTTCAGAGACCAGGTATCGATCGCGGGACCTTCCGATCCGCAGATCGCTCTTCTGACCACAGGGCGCCTCACAGCCCCAGTTCGTTTGTGTTTACATTGTATCACAGCCACTCTTACTTACTGGTCTGGATTAGGCATGTTTCCGATTTTGAGTAGCAACATAAATGCTGTTTGAAATAGTTTGGAGCATAATTAAAAATATATAATAATCTGATCCATTAGTAATGGTTGAACATCAAACTCGTGTCATACTAAGGACAATTTGAATAAATCTTAAAATTTTTTATTAGATGACAAGGTCAACACCAGAGCCATGGCTCGTTTCGATGGAATGAAGAATATTTTCCTGTTTTCAATTTTATCAATTGCTTTTTCATTGGTGCATAAAGTTAATGTGAGGTCTTTTCGTCTGTTGTGTTCGATTTAACATTTTTTTTAGTACAACTTGTTTTAACCATGTTATTTTTTAACTTTATTGATTTTAATTGAAATAAATTTTAAATATGCAAAGCGTTACCAAAACGTAAACGTTGTTAGAAAAACTGAGTTTAGAAGATTTTCTACCATATTTCTTCTGAAGGAAATTTGTACAAAATAAACAGAGATTTTTTAAAATAAAACTTTATGCAAAACTAAAAGCAATACCGCTGCTGAAACTGTATCGTGAATAATATATATTAGGTATTTTACATATTTGTGTATGTAATTCGACATATTTTTTATAATTTCAGCGTAAAAAAACTTGTGTGAAATTTATTTTTCAAAGTCACTTTAAATGCGTGTAAAAAATGCTTACATGAGTTCTAGAAGTACAAATTATGATTCAGCAATGCTTATCTGTAAAAAAATGATTGATGGTAGTTCTTATAAAACAAAAAACAGTATCAAAGAAACCGGTTTAAACTGGCACTTAAGGAAATATTTAATTTTCACTGAAACCGAAGTAACAAAAAAAGTTAAACCGGTTAGTTTTAAAACAGTTTTAATTTTTCCATCCCTAGATATGGAGACAATAAGGAAATTCATTATAAAATAAGGTATAGTGAGATTACAACCAGTTGTGTATCATTTTTTGAGCTCTTACAATTTGTAGCTTCAATGTAAAGAGCTTCAAAATGAACTGCTGCTTCTATAATAAAATATTTTCTAATAGAAAAGTTTGAAGAATCAAATGATGTGCTGTTTGGTATCATAAATGGCTATAGACGACCATAAAAATTTTTATAAAATGATAAAGTCAAATTTTCATTGGGACTGAAAGAGTTAAAAAAGATTTTAAAATACATTTTAAATAAGAATTTAAAAAAGTAATAGTATATAATAGAATTTCATCAGCATCCAAACAAAGCAAAAATATATTTTTGAGAAAAAAAGAACACATTGAAAGAGCAATTGAAACATTGATTAGAGCTTTGTGTATTTTGAGTAGTTACATGAAAAAGAAACTAGTAAAATGGCATGGTAAAAGAAAAACTGCTTTATGACTAAGCACTAAAGGCAGCTTTTTTTTTCTATCTTCAAATACTAATTTTGGGTTTGGGTGGAGTTAAACAATACAATTTTTTTTCTTGTCCAGTTTGAACTATGATGCGAGTTTTGATATTGTTTTTTCGGCTTAATATCTTCTTACTCACTTCACAGGAGTTGGTTTTTCTCTACTGTGTATTACAAGATGACGTTTTAGATTCAACTGACTTCTAAATGCTTTTTCACACACTTCACAGACATATGGTTTTTCCCCAGTGTGTATAAAAGAATGACTTTTAAGGCTGGACCTATGTCTAAATCTCTGGTTACACACTTCACAGGAATATGGTTTTTCTCCGGTGTGTGTTAAGAGATGTTGTTTTAGGGTAGCCTGAATTTTAAAACTCTTTTTACACACTGCACAGTCATATTGTCTTTCTTCAGAGTGAATGCGCAGGTGCTTTTTAAGTTCAAACTTGTGTCTACATGACTTGTTACACACATACAGACATGTGGCTTTTCTCCAGTGTGTATTAAAATATGACTTTTAAGTTGGGACTTTTGCCCAAATGACAGGTTGCACGTTTCACAGACATGAGGTTTGTCTCCACTGTGTATTACGAGATGATGTTTTAGATTACACAATTGGCTAAATTCTTTTTTGCACACTTCACAGGCATGCAGTTTTTCACCCGTGTGTATAAGATAGTGTTTATTAAGACTGGACTTATGTCTGAACGTCTGGTTACACACTTTACAGCAATGAGGTTTTTCTCCAGTGTGTATTAAGAGATGTGTTTTTAGCTGAGTCTGAGTTTTAAATCTCTTTTTACACACCACACATTCATGTGGTCTTTCGCCAGAATGAATCCTGACATGATCATTAAGGTGGAACTTGTTCTTAAATGACTTGTTACAAATTTCACAAATGTTCATCTTTTATTTGGTGTGGGTCAAAGATAGCAGTTCAGGAACTTTTCTGGAACAGAAAGAAAAAAACTTTTAAAGTACAGAGGTAAGCAGTTAAAATGTTCAATACAGGTTAAGTAAAATAAAGTATAGTGATTACTAACAGCTACAACTATCAAATGAAAAATAACTTTTTATTTTACCTAATTACTCCATAATGACATTTGAAGTGTACACAGGAAAAACCGATTGATTTTGTAGAGAAGTTTCCTTAGCAGGCTACTTTGGCGATGATAGCGAGTGATCGCCTAAACTTGTGTAAGAAAATCAGTTCCTACCACAGAGATCATAGTTAGAGTAATAGAGTGGCAGATCACGTGACCTCCAACGCTAACGGCGGGACGTGCAAGGAGCTCCCAGAAGAGCCCAAATGAAGCCGGTGTTGTAGGTCACGTGATCCGCCACTCTAATACTTTAACTACTATCTCTGTGGTACCTAGCTACCAAGATTCAGGCGATTGACGATCCCGACGCTTGGACCAAGAGAAGAAGAAAGAGAGAAACTGGTTTTCTGCTGCCAAGCAGGCAATTGTGGGCGTCCGCCAAATAAATCAATCGGTTGTTCACGTGTACTCTTCATTTATAAAAAAAAAACAGGTAATAGACTGAATAATAAAGTTACTTGCAATATCTAACCTTACAAACACCAAACCATTGATACTAGTCTGATATGCTTCATTAGTCTAGACTATAATTGTGAGTTTTTACTGCACATTAATGATTTTACAAAACATTAGACTTGCACCCACAAACACTTTGTCACTTGACCAAGGTTAAAAATTATGAGGCCTAGTTTGTCATTATAATAAATTTGTAGCTTTTGTAAGACGTAATGGAATAGAATAGATGATATTTTGTTGTAGCAAACCAAACAATTATGTTTCAATTATAGCATTTCAGAATGTTTATTTAGTAGTATATTGTAATTCTACTATCACAATTCTAAATTTTACAGCTAAAAAACATCATTGTCCAAACTTTTGCATTGCAGTGTAGTTAGTATATTAAAAGGGGCCAATGTACTGGCTTACAGTTCTGTCTAATTGCATCTGATTGACTCTCAAGTCTCAACATTACACACAGGTTGTGACTTTGAGCTTTATTGTGGGTTGGTTTGCTATGGTTCATAAACAAACTAGTTTACAGATTTTTTTTTTATTTTAAGGCGATTTTTAATATAAACAGGTTTCACATGTTTAATGCAACATAATCAAATGTTATCTACTGAAACCCTTTCATACTTAAAAAAGACGCAACATTAAAGAAGCAGAGACCTCAAATAAAATGAACTGTCATCAGCAAATCTAAAAGCGTCTTTTGCAAGTCATGCGACTTAGTCCAAAGTCATGTGATGCTTTACGCTTGTAAGTTTTCCACAACAACATAAACATGTGGCTGACAATCTAATTGTATACAAAAAGAAAGTTGGGAAGGGAACAAAGATGACTCGATATTTCGGCAAAAAAGGTTACTAGTTTAAAGCATTAAGATAAGCATAGAATGCCGATAGAACTTTAAAACTGTTTTATAAAAAAATATATTATTTTTGGGAAGGAAATCAATTTATGATTTGGAACCAGAAAATCCAAAGATATTTTCCATTGCATTAAAACACGCTACAAGGCATCTGAAAACACATATGACTTCGGGTAAATGGTAAATCCACATTCAGGTACGCAAACCTTTTCCTTTCTTTAGGTCTGACGACAATTGGCAAAGTTCAAACGAAACAGTAGCGATAAAAGTTAGCATGTGTAGCAAACATTGGAACACCTAGCGTATTCGGGCCGAAATGCTATTTGGCGACTTTTGGCGTTCGTGAATTAAGTACATTTTCGCTACTTGTCTGCTAAAGTTAAGCTGCCAAATTGAGACTGGCCCGAATACACTAGCAGTACCCAAACGTTCCCCTCAAATTCGGGATTTAGGGAGATTTATCTTGAGGTCGTTTTTGGACCCGCTTTCGTATTCAATGAACAGTCCATGCAATTTATGTCGCTGCTTTTAAGCACGAAAAGAAAATAAGGTAGGTGGTGACAATTACATAAGCCTAATCAATTAATACTCAAAATTAATTTTAGTCAACTTTTTGTACTACCTTAACTATCATCTTCATTTATAGTGAACTTTCTTGCTTTTACTTGAGATTTCGCTATTCATGTAATTTATAGCTTCTCCTTAATTCCGAGATAAGGGTTGGTACATATACACTACGGCTTGTTCGATCAGAGTAGTGACCAGCTTAAAAGAATTCATCAAGTAAGACATATACAGAAAGGATTTTTAATGTAACAGAGAAAGGAAGTACGCTCACAGCAAAGGCAAAAATTGAGCCCGCACCCGTTATAGCGCACAAACTGGTAATCGTAATGGTTCAAACCACTTGGCAATCCATGCCAAGCCCCAAAACCCTGGATGATCCTTTGCTCGTTGGATCCTTTTGTTTACAACCTTTTTTACTTTCTGGTCTTGAACAACATAGATTTAGAAAGTAGCAGATAGGGAGAAAAGTGAAGCCACTTATGAACCAGTATCCCACGAGGCAGTAATCAAGATAATAGTAGGTACCGTCAGTGCGGGTAACTTTGGCCAAAATCATAGTTTTTTTTACAAAAGAAGAAAAATTTAACTACAAAAACTATTTAAACACTTTAAAATCATTATGCATTCTAAGTATTGTACTTTTAGGAATAACTTTCAAGCATTTTTATTAAATTTTATAAAGTAATAAAAAATTGGTATTAATTTAAAAAATTAGGACACTGCCAGGAGCCGGGCGGGTAACTTTGGCCACCCATGAAATACATAAAAAGCACACTTTTTAACATCCTTAACGGCTGTATTAACGAATTAAATAGCAATATTAAAACTTCTAACTTAAAATAACAAAGTTATAAGACATATAGTTATTAAAAATGGCATAAAACTTAACATTTACATTGCAGTGCATCGTGGAATGGCATTACACAATGAATACTAGTATTGTTTGTCGCATAAAAGAAAAATAAAATTCTAATTTAGTAAGGGAAAAAGAACTCTTTTGAAGCAAGATGTAATAACAAATATATTCATAAAAAGCAAACGATTTTATTATAAAAGGGGAAAAAATAATGTATTCATAATTAGGAATCTGAAAATGTTTACCTTTCGACATTTACGATTTTGAGTGGTAAACGTTTCTTGCATTCTATCTTTATCTTTTTAATGTTTAAAATCGTTTTATTTGTAAAAAAAAAACCTCTAAAAAATGAGTAATCATAAAAGTTAGAATTTTTCAAAAATAGTTCAACAGAATACACTTTTACGTATATTTTTTTAAGTGCAAAGTTCCATAAATAAATATTTACATCTGTGGCCAAAGTTACCCGCATTCATCGGCAAAAGCTTCCCAATTACCAATATTTAAATACAGCATAAAAAGTATTCAATTTAGAATAAAACAAATGGTGTAATATTCTTCCCCATAAATAAAAGAATCGAATAGAGTGTTTTATTTAAATATTTTCAATATTTTTTTAAGTGTTCCAGACAAAAGTTGGAAGAGATAGATTTTTGTCATTTTATGCTTGTAAGAATGAAAACAGCATTTGTAGTATTGCCAGAATTTGAATGAGAATTTTTTTTACATGAAATGAAAGGAGATGTTTCCACCTTTCCAAAAATGTCAAACAATTTAAGATGAGATCATTTTATGAAGAGAAATTAAGAAACGAATCTTTTTCCGACGCGTGGCCAAAGTTACCCTCCGTGGCCAAAGTTACCCGCTTTGACGGTATCAAAAATCCTGGCCGAGTGGTGGAGTTCAAAGTCCCGACGGTGTCAGCGTACGATGTCGCTTGAAATTCCGTTGAGTGCCCGCTCAGGTTTTGACCTCGGTATTTTGGCCGCGACATTTCGGCCGCGATATTTTGTCCCCAAACCGCTGCGTACGATGTCGCCCTTAACGTTTGCGTTGGGTGCCTTTTCAGGTGTGGCTCGTCACTTGACTGTGGTTCTAAAATACAACGCCCGTCGCCAATAGCCCTTGTGTACCTCTAGTGCGACGATAATTCAAAACCAAACCAAACCACACTTTAATACACACTGGTGAGAAAACACCACACAACTGTGATGTGTGTGACAAGTCATTTAGCAGCAGATCCCACCTAAAAGTTCACCTTTCAATACACGCCGGAGAAAAACCATACGTCTGTGATGTGTGTAACAAGTCGTTTGTCTTCAAGATTAACCTTAAAACGCACCTGAAAATTCACTCTGAAGAAAGACCTTATGCGTGTGTAGTGTGTAAAAAGAAATTTAAGGATAAATCTAACCTAAAAAGACATCACTTGTTACACACCGGAGAAAAACCACATTCATGTGACGTGTGCAACCGGGCATTTCGCCAAAAGTCCGGTCTTAAAAGTCACCTCTTTATGCACACCGGGGAAAAACCATACGCTTGCGAAGTGTGCAAAAAAGCATATACAACTAAGTCTAGTCTAAAACATCATCTCCTAATACACTCTACATAATCCCAAAATCAGTATTTTGAGGTAGAAAAATAAGTTGCTCAGCTTAACCATAAAGCTATTTTTCTTTTTATCATGCTATTTACATTCTATGATTCTAGATTGTTTTCAATTAAATAGTTATAGCTGTTGGTAATCCCTATATTCTGTTTTATTTGTCTTGTTATTTGTCTATGTGTTTGTGTTGACCTTTATTTGTGTGTCTCTTGTGCTTGTAAAAACTCTTTCTGTGTGTCTGTCCCACTTGATGAAAGATTATAAGCGGTTCTCTGAACAAGCACACAAGCTGGAATATATATGTACCTACCATACCATTATTCTCTTTGATAACAAATCGAAAATTTCCATTAAAAAAATCTATGCATTCTTTTTTTTTTTCAAACAGAAGCTTTCTTAAATATGTTATTACATAGAAATAACAGTTGAATTTTCATTAAAAAAGCAGGATATAGGAATAAAAATATCACATTAGTAAGATCAAAGTAGCAATGCTATTGTTTAACGAAATGTGCATTAGCATAATTAATTTGCTAAATAAAAGGGTATTGCTAAATATCCTTTAATTTAGCAAATTGTCATTATAGAAAAATGGAATATTGTATTTAAAAATCGTGTAATTAGGTAGCTTGTAATTATGATAAGTCATAATTTAAAATTATATGTAATTTACTGAAATGCCAGAATTCATTTCCTAAGAATTGAGGTATTCAAATTATGAAATCATTGCAATGAGTGCAATTAAATTGTATTCCATTAATCAGTGTTAAATCTCTTTAAAATACTCTTTTTAACAACAAATAGAACTCTCGCATTAAAAAAAAACTTTCAAATCGATGTTTTCTCATATACGCAGATATAGGAATTACAATTATTAAGAAATGAAATAATCTGACCAAGAAAATATTGACAAGTCTTTTTATGACAGACATGTTGAAACTTCCATTGAAAGCAAAATAAGCGAATAAAAAATATCAAATTGGTAATTAATAAATCATTTTATTAAAAACATATGTAACTTGTAAAATATACTTATGTACAATATACGAATTTTTTTACGAACAATTCATTCATCTCTGACATTGGAATCAATAATGGATGTTAAACTAATATTTATAATTTGAAACTTCAATAGTTGATACATACATTTGAAAGCATCCGTCGCAATACATTTTAAACAAATTCTGTGTCATTATATCTTTAGTTTTCATCAACAAGAAACTTTTTATTGTTGCAAATTTTGTGCCATCTCAAATAAAAAGTTCATTTATATTTTAAAAGAAAGTTATAGTTAAACTCATAGTTTCCTTGCATAGAAGCCACGACCATGGAGGAAGCTATAAAATGCACAGAACAATCAGATGAAGAGAAAATTTCCGCTGTGTTATTTTGTCTTCATCTGATTGTTTATAGCTCCGCCCATGGTCGTGACTTCTGTGCAAGGAAACTATGATTTTAACTATAGACTTATAGTAAAATATAACAAGAACAAAAACAGTGATGTTCACACAGTTTCCTGGAAAACCACACAAGGGGCCATCCATAAATGATGTCACGCTTGAAGGGGGGGGGGGGGTTCACTTAGCTGTGGCACTTTGTGACAAGGGGGAGGGGGGGGAGTTACAAGAAGTGTGACATCACAAACATCTATTAAAATTTACTACTTAACAGAAACTGAAAAAAATCAGAAAAACAGTCCTTCTAGATTCTTACCATCCCCTATTCCGCTGTTCCTCCCAGTGAGTAGTATGTTCATTTGTTGAATGTAAATCGTTTAAAGATCCAGTACCTTAAAACCTTGCTTTCTATACATTACCTCTTTTCTATGCAATTTTTTTTTAGGAGCATGACACTTTGTTACACAGGGGGGGGGGGGGGGGTATGGTGAAGTGTGACATAGGGGGGGGGGAGGGGGTCAAAAATATGGAGGAAAAGTGTGACATCATTTATGAACAGCCCACAAGGGGACATTGCAGAAAGTGCTTTCGAGGCTTGCATTGTAATCTGAAGGACTACAGTGGTTGCCAGTAGTTTGAATTCATACAACAAAAAATTTCAAACTGGTAAGGACCCTTCTTTATACTAAAAGGTATAATATTTTTCTTTGTAGGATAATTAAAAGTTAACTGTAGTGTAAGTTACAATTTAAGGGGAATAAAAGCTTTTTCAATTTGAAAAATAAATAAAATTGAATAAAACTTGTTACATTATTTAGTTTTAATAAGTGTATATATCAGCTATTCTACTACATTTCTTTCATCGAATGTTAAAAGTTGTAGCTATAATCACTTTTTACACAGGTGACTTACACTACAGAAAGGATGATTTTGCATGAAATTACCCAGTAGTGCATGGGTTAGAATAAAGTCTTCTTCTTCTAATGGGGCTGCAATATTGGCAGTCAAGCCTTTGCAGACTCAGCATATTCCCCAGAACCAAGAGTCATTTTTTGTGGCACCATCTAGGTGACTCTCACTACCAATTTTGATGCAAAGATAACATTGAATCTGAGCCCTCTGTGGATGTTAAAGTACGCGGAAATTTAATTTGGCCCAGAGAATCCAATCTAAATGGCCTCTCAAGGGATCTTTTACATGCCATATAATTATATGAAATGCGGGCCCAGGATTTTCCCATCCAGAAAACCCTACGACTAAGTCAAGGCTTGAACCTGCGATCTTGGGCTTACGAGGCAGACGCGTTTAACCACTCAGCCACTTGTTAGAATAAAGTATTGTCAAGCGATTTTAATGTGTTAAAGCATGACTTGTAAGGTTTCTCTTCAACCTAAAAGCCTTATTGCATACATCACAGCTGTAGGGTTTTTCTCCGGTGTGCAACGTGAGATGTTGTTTAAGGTCGGACTTGCACCTAAATGCCCAGCCACACACGTCACATTTATGCGGTTTTTCCCCACTGTGCGTTAATAGGTGTTGTTTAAGACTGGACTTATGGCTAAATGCCTTTTGGCAGACCTCACAGATATCAGTTTTTTCTCCACTGTGGACTTTGAGGTGTTGCGTCAGGTTGGACCGGTGAACAAACGACTTGTTACACACTTCACACGAATGAGGTTTTTCCCGGGTGTCTAATCTTAGGTGTTCGTTGAGACTGGACCTCTGTTTGAATGTCTGGTTACGCGTTTTATCGACACGTGGCTTTTCGCCGGTGTGCTGTAAAAGGTGGGTTGTAAGATGGCACCTCTGACTGAACGACTTCGAACAGAAGTCGCAGGAGTGGGGTTTCTCTCCTGTGTGCACCAGGTGGTGTTTCCTCAGATGCGACTGGCTGTTGAACGTCCTTCGGCAAACTTCGCACGCGTACGGTTTCTCACCGGTATGCGTCAACATATGTCGCGTGAGATTCGACTTCTGACTGAACGCCTTGTTGCAAATGCCACAGGAATGCGGTTCGCCAGTGTGCAACAAGAGATGGCTCGTGAGGAGGAACTTGGTCGAGAAGGACTTCTCGCACACCTCGCATGTGTGCGGCCTCTCTCCGGAGTGAGATAGGAAATGAGTCTGGAGATGGGTCTTGTGATTAAATGACTTGTTGCACAATTCGCAGGAATGCGGTTTTTCTCCGGAGTGGACCAGAAGGTGCCTCTTGAGCTGTGACCTCTGAGTGAATGACTTGTCGCACGCGTCACAGGAATGTGTTTTTTCTCCGGTGTGAATCAGGAGGTGGCGCGTAAGATTGAACTTTAGCGTGAATGTCTTGTTGCAAACTTCACAAGTTGGTTGGTTGGTAGACATATATTTTCAGGCTTGTGTGCTTGGTCGCAAGGACCCGCTTATAAACCATCGTCAAGTAGGACAACACAAGACACACACAAACACATATGACAGATGTTGCCATCTGTCGCCACCTCCGCAATTTAGACATGTCCTTGAAGGGGAGGGAAATTTTCTCCAGGGACCTGTACCCATGGGAAACTGCGCAATGACCGCCCACAGGACTTTCGGACCCAACAGATTTTACGAGCACGTACTCCGCATATACTCGACAAACACAAACATCCATGCCTGAACGGGATTCGAACCCGGACCCAGCAGCTCCAGTGGCCAATGCCTTAACCACTATGCCGCCGGATCGGCAACTTCACAAGTGTGCATCCTTCAGTTTTATGTAAACGAAGGTAATTAGGTTAGGTTAGGTTTGAATTATCGTCACACTAGAACTACACGAGGGCTATTGGCGACAGGCGTCGTATTTTAGAACCACAGTCAGGTGAAGAGCCAACACCTGAATAGGCACCACAACAATCGTTAAGGGTGACATCGTTAGGACTTGCACTCCCTTATACGGGGTATTATTTGTCGGACATTTTTGGCTGCACAGGCCGTTTACATGTATTTGGAGAAATAGTAAATTTCAGGTATCTTCTGCGCTCCGGTATCTAGTCTGAAAAGGAAAAATAAATATGATTAGGATTAGGCTGAACTATCTGCACACTAGAGCTATACAGAGCATGTGAAAGAGCCACACTATGGCATGTGAAACAAGACAATTCTAAGATTGGATGGCTACAATAGATTAACACTTAAGCTGAATTTTAAACTATAGTACCCCTTCTTAAGAAATTGTAGGGGAAAAAAATAAATGCTAGCCATACAGAATCTTGAAACAAATCCTCAAACAAGGATTGAAAAGCAGTACTTAAGATAGTGGATAACACACAGACATGCATGGTACAAATTGTTAGGTTTAAATTTTATGATACATATACTTCCATAATTTTGAAAACAGTAATAGATCAGCAAAAACCATAGTAAACAACCACTTTTCAAAGTTATAGTAATACAGGGTTCTTACTCCAATTTTATAAAAAAAAGTACTTTTTAAGGACCTTATTAAAAAAAGTTTTAGAGTAATTGGAAGCTTAAATTTCCAGTGCGGTTAAGATAATGCAAAAAATTCGAGAAAATACAAAAAAATAATGTCTTACTTAAGTAAAAAAGATGTAGTAACAAAAAAAATTAATTTGTTCTTTATATTATTTATCAACAACAGGTGAGAAATAAAATTACAAACCTATGAAATAGGTACTAAATTAAAAAGCATGCAGGGAAAATTTCAGTTATATGTAGACAATGGTCAAAAATGGTCTTATTAAGAAATAAAACTTACAAAAGTTTTTAAAATAAAATTTAACAATATAACCAATATATTAAATAAATAGTACTGACTAACTTGCAAATGTAAACTTTTATTTTGAACGATTCTTTTATGTTACAGAAAATATTTAACAATTTTTCATTTCGACTTACTTTACCTTCAGCAAGTGTTCAACTTCTTCAAGCTCTCAGTTTTTTTTGGTTTTCGCATCGCTTCTAAACTTATTAGCTTTAATAAAAAGTTTTATATTATTTAATACTTCCCCTTGGGAAGCCAAACCATCAGTTGATTGCTCGAGTTCTTTAATGGATTTATCCAACATTATCTTTATCTTCGTCAATGCACTGTATTCATCACCCATCCGTTGCGTTTGTTGCTTACCTCCTCCATACTCGTTGCTTTTTTCTGTTTTTCCAGGAAAGAAAAGTACCTCTGTCTTGCCGCAAATACAGAATCTCTCAACTCTTTGGTGATTCTAATATTCTCAATTCCATCACAAAAGTGAATTTGTTCACAAACAATTCTCTGGCTGATGTAAGAGTGGGACTTCAAGTTCTACACTTCAATTTTTTTTATTAATTGAAAATCCTCGTTCTACATATGCCTGGCCATGCGAGAACACCAAGAAGGATTTCACCACTCGCCACAATAAGGAATAATCAGGTTTTCCCATGTATCCTTATAAGAAATTATCAAGTATCTGACGTTTTACGTCAAAATCAGCAAACCCTGCAACATTCATCTTAACTTCAGAGGTTAGGAAACTGCAAAAGGGCTTGCTCACAATCACTAAAATTGTATTTACCACTGTCCGATAATTGTTCCAGCAACAGTTGCATTTTCTTTACACGTTTTTTGCCATGAACCTTGGGTCTAAACATGCCAAACTACGCACAAAAGCATATACAATTTGGGATTTTTTAACTAGTTGAGTAAGCATTCGTAATAAGAACTTTTGACAGCTGTGTTTAAACTCCATTGTATCTTTCTCTTTTACCTTTTTGTCTTTCTTTAATTCCCTCAGTATTTTATCAGAGGTGAAACCGACCACTATTTCAGTGAGTGGAGTAAAATTTGACGTGTCCTGTAGATCAAATTTGCACACTTTTTAGGCAGTTGTCAGGTCTTTGAACTGTGTTGATTTTATGAGGTTGAAAGTGGATAGACACTGTTTGAACAAATTAAAGATATCAGTACTGAGGAATGGCAAAAGAGGCTTGTCAGTTTGATATAACGTTAAAAATTATAACAAGATTTTTGCAACAGAAACAAAAATGGTCAGCTTTAGTGGCATTAAAACATCTTTAGCTGCTTCCATTACTACAAAATAAGATTTGGGAGGCTTCCTCAACTTAAAAGTACCTTTTTTTACATGATCAACATACTTAATAACATCGCTCCAGATTTCAAGAGCACGCTCTGCAGCTGCACATGACACACTTTCCAACCAACGATGTTTCACAAACTTCAAGGGTTTTTTCTTACTGTCAGAGACCGACAAGAAGTCTTCTAACCTTGCAGGGGAGTCCTTAAACAGGTAATAGAGTGAAGACAGAGTATCACAGATATCCCATTGTGAGGCTATCTCCCCATTTTTAAAGCTATTATGCACAGTGTGCAAGCTACAGGATCCAACATCAATCATACTGCAGCCATATTTCTCTTTCATTTAATTCTGTAGCTTGTCAAAAAAGCACTAATTTACATTTGGGCCATCCATAGAGACATTTACAACTTTCTTTAGATGTAAATCATTAGTGGTTTCATAAAAAGCTTTCAAGAGATCATTGGCTGTACCGTGTCCCATAAAAACAGAAGTTGAGTATCGAGTGCACACATTATTAATATCAGTTCGCCAAAACTTAACAAGCACGTCCATTTGCTTTTCCTGCTTTGATTGATTAAAGGTCTCCTCAAATAAGACTGTATAGTGTTCTGTTCCCTTTCTGTAAAGTCTTTTATAATTGCCTTCTGGAAATATGGGACAATTCCAAAGCAACACATGTAAGCAAGTTTCCTCTCACCGCAAGAAAACTGATTGGCAATTTTACTGTCTGGAAACATCTGCTTAAAAAGATTGCTGGTTCAGAAATAACAGATGAAGAGGCTTGGTTTGAATCATGAGATGTAGGTTTTGCAAAATGCTCCATCAGCATACAGCCTTTTCTTGCATTCATAAATGATGAATTAATATGTTTCTTACCTGCAGAAAAAAATTACAACTAAGCGACAGGAAATCTTATTCAGTCATGGTGCAGCCAAAAGCTAAATCGTTCTCGAAACATTCAATGTTTCCACAACCTGGTTAATTATGTACACTTATATATTTCTGTAAACAATACAAGGTAATTAAATATAATTATATATTAGGATGTCTTATTAAATTTGGATTGATTAGAATTAAAATAAATGTTTAAAAAAATCCCTAGAGACAAGCGAAAAACATAAGGGTTTCTTAACTCTCACTGCACAATAATCTTAAATAAAAATTGTTTTATCTGCGCCAAATAAAAACACTTGTTGATTGAAATAAAAAGCATTAATTAAGATTAACATAAAATTAATATATTAACCGAGTCTTAAAAATAAGATCAGGTGCCTCATTTTTTGGGAGAAGAGTCCTGGTATTTTTTTTTTATCTCACTGTCCTGCTTTTCTTTTAGTCTTTCAAATTTTCAAAAATGGGAGAAAATATAGATAAAATATAAATTTTATAAAAAAAAATAATACTTTTGTTCAAGAGGTTAAAATGACTTGCTAGTAGTCCTTTAATTCTATATTTAATAACTCATGATATTGAAAAATATCCATTTGTTGTTAGTCTTGGTAAAATCCTAGTCGCTGGTCCGACAACAAATTAATTTTTTTAGTGTTTAAAGATAGATAAATACATTTTTCTGGTAGATTCTTTAGCATGGCTTTATCTTTAACATAGCTTGTTGTTTTTATAATGTAACTGATACAAATAGGTAGATAATGCTCCACATAAGGGGCCCCCTAACCTGTTGCGCCTATGACAAAAATATGACAGTGATTGAGCCCTCTAGAAGGAAAGGGCGTAGGCTATATAGCCCATTACCCCGCTCGCCAGAAGAGACAGTCACAAGAGACACACAAAGAAGGACACCACAAACACATAGACAAACAACAACATTTATTGACAAACACAAACATCTATGCCTTTACCAGGATTCGAACCCGAGCCCAGCAGCTCCAAAGGCTAGAAAATAGTACACTAACCATCGCGCCAGTGGACCGGCTGTTGTGCCTATAGTCCATCCTATTTTTCATTTGGCCCTGCTCAGGCGTCAGCCTGTCACTGGATTGTGGTTTCAAATTATGATGCCTGTCGCCAATAGCCCTTGCGTGACTCTAGTGCAACGATCAGTCAAACTAACCCTAACCCACATAACTCGACAGGTGTAGCAAACCCTAAGTTAAATTTTCGACTTCGCCAAAAGCTGCCAATGCCTAAAATCGATCGGCTATTATATCCTAGCTGTACCAAATTGCCCGGATTTACCTGGATCATTGTATGTCTAAGTGAACTAATATACTCTTTTGTTACAACATTTGTACATAAAAAGGACGCAGTGCTGTCGAAATACCTGCGATTGACTCACAACATAACACAGGTCATGACTCGGAACTTTATTATAGGTAGGTTCTCTAAGGTTTATGCAATCCAAAAAACTATTCACAGATTTTCTTCTAAAATTTTAAGGTGGTTTTTAATGCATTTAGCTTTAAAAGATTCAATATGTTTGATGTTTTGTTAGCCAAACATATTAATAAATATAAAAAAAAGTACCTTACTTCAAGCAAGAAAAAAAAACCTCAAGCAGGTAACAATTAGATCAGATGCAATTTGCAATCTTAGAAAAAGAAAAATTATACCTTTATATTAGTTTTTTGAACTCAATATCAAAAAACATACTTACAATTATCTCGATTAAATAAAAATCTTAATTGCCTTTCTCAAACATTCGTTATTCTTGTAATTTATAGCCTCATCGGCTCGTTTGTTTACATTGTAACACGGCATACACAGCCACCATAGATTTAGAAAAGAAAGTAGCATATCTGCCCCTAGGTGGAAAGGTGAAGCCATTTGTGAACCAGTATCCCATTAATCATAGAGTAACCATGAGATAATTCGATTACTAAAAAAAAATTGTTTAATATTAACTAATTAAAACTTTTTACCAGTTTCGCTAGCATAAGTTTATAGCTGGATATGTAAATGATCATTTCTTGCAGACATGAAGTATATATTCATAAAATAAGCCGATTAAAAATACAGTTTTTATTACATGTAACTCTTTGGCAAAAGCATTTTTTTGTAAACCAGTATCCCATGATGCACTGTAAAAATGGCGAAATGTGGATTCATCACGCGGTTTGTATTACGTTGTACGGGATTGCGCAATAGATAGTCATATCTGCTACTTTCGAAGTGTCTATTTTGCCGACATACCGACATAAATATTGTTGTTTATGTTTGCGACAGAAATGTAGCCAACTACTAACGCCAACTGATATTTAGCCAACATCCAAAGACGCCAATGAAATTTAGTCAACATCGAAAGTCGAAAGACGCCAAATCTTTGTGTGTGTTGATTGAAAGGTAAATATATTTTTTATACTCTTTTCTTATAATTTAAACCAATAATTGTAAAAATTATTTAAATTAAGTATTAAACAAAATATTGAATTTGCTGAATAATTTTATTTTATATTTTCATTGCGATTTTGACTGACTTTCTATTGTTATAAATGTTTCGCATGGTATAATTTATCCATTTACTGTTCATAATCTGTATATTAATTCGATCTAATTAGTCAAATTAAGTATAAAAAACTATTTAGTAGTTTTAATAATTTTAGTTTTTAATTTCGTAGCGATTTTCACTGGCTTTCTTTTGTATTATGGTTTCACATGGCATAATTTATCCATTTACTGTTCATAATCTGTATATTAATTTGATCTAATTCGTCAAATTAAGTATAAAAAACTTTTTAGTAGTTCCAATAATTTTAGTTTTTAATTTCATAGTAATTTTCACTGGCTTTCTTTTGTTTTATTGTTTCATGTTGTAAAATGTATCCATTTATTGTCCATAATCTGTATAATAATTCGTTCTAATTATTCAAATTAAGTATTAAAAAACTATTTAGTTTCAATAATTTTAGTTTTAAAATTCCATAGCGATTTTCACTGGCTTTCTTTTGTATTATTGTTTCACATGGTATAATTTATCCATTTACTGTTTATAATCTGGATATTAATTCTTTCTAATTGTTCAAATTTAGTATAAAAACTATTTAGTTTCAATAATTTTAGTTTTTATTTTCATAGCGATTTTGACTGGCTTTCTTTTGTTCTTATTGTTTCACACTGTAAAATGTTTCGATTTATTGTCCATAATCTGTATATATTAATTTGATCTAATTATTTAAATTAAGATTTTTAAACACTATTACATTTGCTAAATAGTTTTAGCATACATTTTCATAGCGATTTTAATTGTTTTTCTTTTCCAAATTGAAAATTTGTTCGTTATTGTATTAATTATCTATATATAATAATGATCTAATTACTTAAATTTAGTGTAAAAACTATTGCATTTTCCACATAATTTTAGTTTTTATTTTCAATTTTTAAAGTAAGTACAAAAGCAAAATTATTATGTTTGCTTATCTTAGTGCATAGAAATTTTATATAATAAAAATATATATGTAGAGAGAGAATTATAAATTCATATAAAGATACATAGATTTTTAAATTCTGTATAGCTATCTTCACGCGGATAGTTTATTTGTTCAATCATCTTTAGACTGAGTATTATATAGTACATAAATAATCATATGCCTTAATTTTAAGTGTGTTTAAATTCAGTCCCTATTATTATTTCATTTATTTTCAATATTTATTAAATTTTTTTATTATTCTTCCTAGATGGATGTTTCTGCGTTTCAGAGAGGTTTTTCTACATTCGACCTTTTGAAGGAGGAAATTTTGAAATTTGAAGAGAAAAATCAAATGCACCTATATACGAGGGATGGAGGCAGGAATCATGTGAACTATCCCAATTTCCGGAATAAATGCCAGGGAAAGTGAGTATAAATTAAAGTCTCATATCATCTTGAGTTTGATGTCTCATTCTATTAAAAAATTTTATGTACTTTATGAATGTCAAATTGGAATGCACTACTAGATATTGCTTTGCAATTTCCTCATCAGGCTTTTTTATATAATGAGTTTAAGTATAGATTTGCATTGCTTAAGAAGAGAACCCACAAAAATTTCTATAAACCATTGAAGAAAAAATGCTTTCATTAAAAAAAAATTGAAAAACGCCTTAGTAAAAATTAGTGATGTGATTGGATTTGTATTTATAAATTGGCTTGTACCCTTACTCTGGGTAAATATCCAAAATTAAATTATTAATTATTTAAAATTATGTCTATGTAATCAAATATTGTTTTAAAAATAAATACTGGTACAAATACATATACTTGTGCTTAATTTGCTACACAAATTCATTTATAAGTATTATTAGTGTTGAAAAAATATTTATTAAAAATTATAAATACCAAGGCCAGAAGCCTGGGTATACTTAACTGGATACATACTGTATGCTATACAGAACTTCTAAAAATTGAACAATTGCAGAGAGTTAATGCATTTAGTTACAGATTTCCCAATTTTCTAACATTATCAGGACGCATAAGACGAAGTTCCTTAAGTGCGCTCAAGCATGAAATGTTTACTATTAGTTTTTAGTTGCTCATAAAAAATAGTTTTATTTGATTTTTTAAAAGGTGATTTTAACAATTTTTATTAACCACCGTCTGCATCTTAAGCCTTCAGCAGTATGTGATGTTATGTCCACTAAAGTATTTTCTTGGCAAAAGTAATTCTGCCGACCTGTATGTTAACATTTTACACAAGCCTTCAGCCTCGGTAGTTAATCCCATGCCAGTTTAGGGTTTACCTTATGTTAATGCCTGGTCGAAGGATTGTTGGCTATGGCTGCTTATCATTTTTAATCATTATTTTTAGTAACTGGTCACCTTCTATTGACCTCAGTTAAAGGCAATTAAAAATTGTGTAATAACTACTAAAACTACTAGTGTAATAATTTATTTCTTACAAACTGTATTCTGTACTTGTGTAATATTAGTGTACCATTCATATTACTTTAATTTTCAAATTTCAAAATAGAGTTTTAATTTAACCAGATTGTCTACCCATCTGGAAATCCTGGGAAAGGCAGATAATTTTTTATTTTCAGAAACCTGGGCAAATTGTTAGAGACTTTATAGAAAATTATTAAATTCTAAGAAATCTAACTGCAAAACCCAAACATTCTATTTGTAGAATAATTTCATGAAATTGAATTTACTACTAGGCTATTAATGGCTGATTTAAAATGAAATTTTTGCATGTGGGGATTTTAACACTAATGAAATTTTAAGCACTCTTAACTATAAATTCTTAGTCTAAGTTTTATCAAAAATTGTGTTTTCTATTTAAAATGCATAATTAATTTTACACTGGTATACATACAGTATATCTTTGTAAAAAAAATTAGCCTTTATAAAAAAATTATTCTTGATAGAAAATGCAATACATTGATTTGAAATTCACTTTAAGCACAAGAGTTCCGGCTCTCAGATTTTGCATAATTAACTGAATTTAGAGCACCATAAATCAAAATTTAAAATCTAGTCTGGAAATTTTTGCTTTTGGTATGGAAAAGTCAAGGAAGTTTGAAATTGCTTTTTTGTCGATGCCTTGTAAAGAAAAAAAGACGAACACAAAAAAAATTAGCATAAAACAATGACTTGTTGTAATGCTTAATTACAAAACCACTAATATCTAAAAAAAATTTTCTATTCTATCGCTTCCTTTTATAAAACCTCTCTCGAATAATGCTCAATGAGTCTTAATAGGCATAAAAGAAGGCATGTGTGAACCATATAAAGTAAATGTAATTCCACAACAAAAACTTTTTCTGATTTAAAACTACCTTTTTTATCACAGAATTGTCTGATTTTAAATCAATCCTGGTAATAACTTTTAATTAACCCCATCTGTATCTTAAGCCTTCAGCAGAAAGTGATGTCATGCATTTAAACCTCTAATGTATTTTCTTTTATCTTTTCAGATTTCCTTGTATTCTTTCAAAGAGCCAGTGTATTTGTATCAAGTCCATTTTGTGTAAAAGCCAATGTTCACTTAGTGATGTATATTTTTGTCTGTAAATCTGTCTTGTAAATAAAAAAAAATGTATAGCTAATAAAGTATGGAGATTGATATTTTGTTTGCTTTTCTGTTTCATATAAACCAAACTAATCATAATTTAAAATACAAGTGTTCAATAATTTTTTTTAAAATGTGCAAGTATTTTTTTTACTGTTTCATTTTTTAAGTTAAAAGTATACATAAATTAAATGGAGATAATATTTAAAATTATGAGAAGTAAATTGAAAATACTTTGACATTCTAAAAAAAATAGTTGTTAAATACATATATTTAAAAAATTATTACTTAATTCTCCTTTATGGAAACTTAATTAATAATTATTAACCTTGTGAATTATTGCAATATTTCCTCATTCTATAATATATATTGATATAATTAATAATATATAAATAAAGCAAACTACTAAAAGTAAGAATTAGTTTCAAATATATTTGTTACATATTTTTTTTATATAAAGTGATATGGAGTATATGATAAGGATAACTAAATTTACCTACCTTTGTCCTAAGGTATCTTATAAAAGTATAAGTACCAAAAGAGAGACAGGGTAGAAATGTGGCATTCTTAGAAGTTATATAGGTCAAACAATAACTTAACTTGACAATTAGAGCTGTCCAAACAAAATTTTTTTTGCCAGCATACTAAAATAATATTTATATTTAATCCTGATGCCTACAAACAGCAATTTAAATAACATTTAAAACCTTACTATAAGCAACAGTGAGAAATGATCCAATCAATAATTTGAATTCTAATGTATTGTGAAATTTTATTGTGTATAGGTTAGGTTTGAATTATCGTCGCACGAGGGCTATTTAAAGTGTCCTCAAAGGCTGCTGCGTACGATGTCACCCTTAACGGTTGCATTGGGTGCCTATTCAGGTGTGGGCTCGTCACTTGACTGTGGTTCTAAAATACGACGCCCGTCGATCGCCCTCGTGTAGCTCTAGTGCGACGTTAATTCAAACATAACCAAACATCAAAGTCTGTTTTAATTTAAGACTACTTCAATTAATTATAGGAGAAAATTTAGATAAAATCCTGGTTTGACACGAAATATAAACATATCTTTACCCGTTTTAACTTTGTAACCAAAATAAGTTAATACACTCTAACACATATGTCAAATAATTTGTCATCAAACGGAGTCGTCCATAACCAACAAATTCCCACAGATATTATTCTTTAAAAAAATATTTCAGAACTCTAATATCTCTTTAGTAGCATAAGTATGATCTATAGGTAATTATTATTTTTCAAAATTTGACTTCTATTATTATTTTTTTTTGTAATACATAGCTTATTCTAGTATTTTATTATGAAAAATGCCTTTAAAATTTACTACTGAAAATAAAACATTTTTGCAAGATCTTCGAAACTGTGTTGCTTTTGTACTGTGCTACCGAGGGTCTAGGCTATATCAGGTCTCAGGAGTTGAAATTATGTAAAGCTAAGTTTGATATTCTTTGCAAGACTGCACTAATCATTTTTTTTATACAAATGAACAATCATGTAACGATAATGCATTGTTGATTGTTGGAAAAGGAAATTACATATCCTCTTCTAATGAACTATTTAAGTTTTTATTAAATAGTTGTTAAGTAACAGAACAAAAGTAAAACATTAATTCATTTAAGAGGATATCAGGTCTCTGGAGTTTAAATTATGTGACGCTAAGTTTGATATTCTTTGCAAGGCTGCACTAACAAAATACTATGCCCAAGGAGCAAAAGTTGCTGGGGTCCTCTTCGATGGTCCACTAAGGCCTACATATTGGGCAATTGATGATAATCCGGGAAATAACAGAAAACAGAATACTTTTAAATGGGCAAATTAAATGCCATCCGGTACGATCAATAGGCGCCCAACTGCCATCCTCGAGATTGAGATTTATATAACAGACATGTACACAATAAACTAAAACCTAGGGCTCTTGGGTGCTAGGCATATGTCCCGGTAAGGCTGTAAATTTTTAAATATTTCTTTTCTGTGTGAATATGTTCCTAAAAGGGATTATAACTTTAAAAAGAAAAAACCTTGTCAGCGGATTTAATTTATAAAAAAAATACGTCACATCTTGTCAAAAATTTACTACCAGCGACAGCCTGCAATATTCTTGTTTTATTTGTTTCCTGAGTTGTAAGAATAGTAGTTTGATTAAATCGGTATTTGATTTCGATAAAGTTTGTAACATTGTAATTCTGTCTTTAATGAAAAAAAAAAACAATAATAATTTGCTTTTTTAGAAGAAATCAGCAAAATAACAGCTAAATTTATTCTTAACTGCAACAATAACTTTCTGAATAAAATTATTTGTAAAGTTGATAAGCAGCCAAAGACTACAGCCCTACGACAAGTCGGAAGCAAAAAGACAACCCTATACTAGCCTGTGATTGGCTACTGTAGTGTCCGACAAGTTACTAAAAATAATTACTAAAAGCGATAAGCAGCCAAGAATAACAACCCTAACAATAACACCAAGATCCGACAATAACATAAGGGAAACCCTATACTGGCTAGTGATTGGCTACTGAGACTGAAGCCTTGTTATTTGTAAACAAAGATGTCGGCAGAATAGCTTCGGCCTGCTACTTTCTAAATCCATCAATGACAGCCACTCTTAGTTCTTACTTACTGGTCTGGATTGAGCGTGTTTCAAGTTTTGAGTGGCAACAGAAACGACCTAGTTATTAAAGGTGGAACAATGGGCACATTTACATGAGCCATCAAATCCACGGAATACCTTTGGGGAAAAGTTATCAAGCTGGATTTCTAACCCAAAAACCGCAATAAACCCCCTTCTTAAAATAAGGCGTTTATACCAAAGGTTTACACCAGTGCTGAAAGTGCGGGTAGACACGGGGTGACGCGTCACCCCACTTTTCAAGAAAATAGCTATCCATCCCCGCTATTCTTATATCTTTCAAATCCATAGAGGGGGGATGGGGCATGGCATTTTAATTGAAGACATCCCCCCACTTATTTTTTTCGCACTTTCACCACTGGTTTACACTGGAATCGGGGTTTCGATGCACTGAACTGAAACTCTGGAAGGAGCTTCTCATGATAAGCTAGTGAAGCCTATTTTTGGGTCACTTGACGGCAGCTTTTAGGAGAATATGTGCCATATTTGGCATAAATTCGCCTATCACAATTGACTTGACAGTTTGCATTGGATGTCGCCAATCGCTCGCCAAAGAATAGTACTCCAAGTAATTTAGGTTTTAAAGATTGCTATTGCAATTATATTTTTTTTTAAAGTACATGTTTCCGAAACTTCATTATGTAAAGAACCTCCTAAAGCAATAACATATAAATTTTATGTTTAAAAATTTATTGAAAAAGTTGGTTTAAAATGCCTATTTTAACAGGCAAAGTATAGGATAGGATTATTTTAATAGTAAAATAGATTAAATCATGTTTCATTACAAAATAAAGAGCATCACGACTAGTGACGTCAACCAACTCGACGTGTTTGTGATCACCGTGAAAAAAAAACCCTTTAAAATGATTTTTATTAATTATTTAAAGATTTGCGAACCTGCTTTTGGGATGATTCAAATGAATTTCCAGTTTTTTTTTGTTTTTTTTGTACCTTGATTTCATTGGTTGTGTTGGTTTCACTTTCAATGCACAACAGTGTTTTTCGTCTGCTGTGTTCTGTTTTAGAGTTCTTTTCGCGCAACTTGTTTTTATTCTTGATATTTATTAAACTTAATTAGATTGAATTCGATTAATATTTAAGAATGCAAAGCCTTACCAAAGTGTCAAAGTTATTGAAAAACTTCCGTTCAGATGATACTTTATTTCATGCACATACTTTAGGCAAAGTTGTGGGGCAGAAATGTAACATGATTCACAAACAGAGAAAAGCTTTAGTTCCAGTGAAATTAAAGTTTGTACACAACATTCGTTTCGGTATATAGATTCAAGAAAATATTGTTTTGCTCAAAACAATTGCAAAATGTATTGATTTTGATGACTAAAATCTGTCGTTATCTATGCAGCACACTTTCCTTTACTCCAAAAGTTGCTTATTGTTAAATATTTAAAAACATGTTACTTGCACAGAAAAAAATTTAAAAGTTCATTTTTAAAAACTGAATAACAGTACATAATACAGGGGTGAAAGTGGCCAAAATCAAAAAAGAGGAAATCACGCGAGTGACAATATAGGGTTTCTGCCAAAACGGACAGTCCCAAATTCATGACTTTCCGTGTCTACGTTAACAGCTTTTCATGACTATATAAATAGCATCTCAAATAAAAAAAATAAAAAATTCAAATTGTAACAACTCGAAAGTTGACAACACAAACATAGTAAACAATTTATAGTGTTTGTGTAGACAATTTTCATGTTTAATGGGCAAGTGCACAAATTTATTTTAGAAATAAATTATTGCACCATAAAATGATTTCAAAATGTAATTAGATTAATAAAGTGAAAAAAATCTTTTTTTTAATGTGAACTTATTAGAGAAGTAATGCTTTATATGTATTAATTTTTTCTTTGATTAATTATTTGAGAAATTTCTATGTTCTCTTATAAGTGTGTCGTATAGTGCAATTGCATTCCTCTTTCTAATAAGGGTTGCGCTTGCATTAAAAAAACACTTTATAAATCACCAGTTAAATCAAAATTACAGAAAAGCCTACTGGCAAAACTATTGGCATAATTTTATTTTTTTAATAATAGTTTAAATTTAGGATACATCTGTTACTCTCTACCACCTGAATTTTCATCGAATTTAAAATCAATGACTTTTTTCTAATATTAATAATTGCGGCGATCTGAAAATCTCGCAAACTTTGCCTATCAGAACATCTAAAAACTCCGGCCATCTGAAAATTGAAAAAAAAAACTCCGAAAGTAGCAAAACTCCAGCGATCCGAAAGTAGCGGAAATCCGGCGATCCGAAATTCACGAAACTCCGGATTTTCCAAAAGACACTAAGCTTTGGCGTTCCGAAAATCGAGAGTCGCGGAATTCCAGTGATCCGAAATTTACGAAATTCCGGGGATCCGAAAAACAATAAACTCCGGCGATCCGAAATTTACGAAACTCCGGCGATCCGAAATAAATAAACTTCGCCGTTCCGTATGTCGCGGAGCTCCAGCGATCCGAAATTTACGAAACTCCGGCGATCCGAAATCAATAAACTCCGCCGTTCCGTATGTCGCGGAGCTCCGGCGATCCGACATTCTCGAAACTCCAGCAATCCGAAATTCGCGGAACTCCAGTGATCCGAAATTTCACGAAACTCTGGCGTTCCGAAAGACACTAAACTCCGGCTTTCTGAAAGTCGCGGAACTCTAGCGATCCGTAAGTCGCCGAAGTCCAGCGTTCCGAAAGTCCGACGATCCGAAATTCACGAAACTCCGGCGTTCTGAAAGTCGCGGAACTCTAGCGTTCCGAAAGTCCGGCGGTCCGGAAGACACGTAACACGAAAGTCGCGGAACTCTAGCGATCCGTAAGTCGCGGAAGTCCAGCGTTCTGAAAGTCCGACGATCCGAAACTCACGAAACTCCAGCGTTCCAAAGGTCGCTAAAGTCCGGCGGATCCGGAAGTCACGAAACTCTGGCGATCCGGAAGACACGAAACTCCAGCTTTGCAAAAGACATGAAACTCCGGCGATCCGAAAGACAAGAAACTAAAGCGATCCGAAAGTCATGAAACTTCAGTGATCCGAAATTCCCGAAACTCCAGCGATCCGAAAGTTGCGAAGGTCCGGCGATCCGAAAGACGCGAATAAATATACATCGATTTTTATTACTTTCGGACGTTACTTTGCTGAAATACATGACTTTTGGTCGATTTTTTGCTCAAATTCAATACTTAAGACAAAATTAACCCTATGTCCAAACTCTTGACTTTTCATATGCGTGGAAACCCTGTTAATACGATTTTTTTTTTTTTGAAAACTTAGAAAATCTAAAAGTTTTTCGTAATTTTTTGAAAATCTTGATTCAGCGGATTTTTCTGAAAAATTCGGAAAAAGCGGAAATTTTTTGAAAAATCGGAAAAAAGAGGAATTCCGCCGTTCGGCGGAAGTCTGGCACCCCTGATAATAAGCAAAGCTGTGGGACAGAAATGTATCATGATTCACAAACAGAGAATTTTTAAAGCAGTTTATGTAAAATATTATATGTCAAATGAAATATTGTAAAAAGAAATTAATTCAAACCGAATTGTCGAATCATGATAAAGGAATTTTTCATTTAAATTGTGTGTATTACACCTACACAATGTATTTTAGAGGTTCTTTAAATACATTGATGACCAAAAGCGTTGTTGTTCTATGCAACACACTTCACTCCAAAAGTTATTAATTGTTGAAAATTTAAAATTATACCATTCATTAAAAAAAGAAAATTTGACAATTCATTAAAACAATATTTTTTTTAGAAGAACGTAATTGAATATAATAGAAATTCATTGGCATAGACACAAATGAAAAAATATTTTACAGCAAAATTAAGGAAACAACAACGTAATTCAATATAATAGAAATTCATCGTCATACACACAAATGAAAAAATATTTTACAGTAAAAAAACCAATG
Organism: Hylyphantes graminicola; assembly: GCA_023701765.1. Taxonomy (NCBI): domain Eukaryota; kingdom Metazoa; phylum Arthropoda; class Arachnida; order Araneae; family Linyphiidae; genus Hylyphantes; species Hylyphantes graminicola. Next base: position 68,204,619 of record CM043112.1, read on the forward strand.
TTAGATCTATCAAAATATTCAACAAAGTTTTAAGAATTTTAATTAGTTACATGAAAAAAACTGCTAAATTAGCATGATTACAGAGAAACTGCTTTTTGTGGCTCAGTAGCTCCTTTTTACACCTTCAAATATTGATTTTAGGTTGAGTTGTTACCAATTGAATGTTTTAATTTAGTTTGTAAAAAGATGCGAGTTTTGAAATTGTCTTTTCCGCTAAACGTCTATTCACTCACTTCACAGGAATTGGATTTTCTCCACTGTGTGCTAGGAGGTAACGTTTTAGATTAGACTGATTGCAAAATGTTTTTTTTGCAAACTTCACAGTCATACAGTTTTTGTCAACTGTGTATAATAGAGTGACTTTTCAGACCGGATTTTTGGCTAAATGTCCGGTTGCACACTTCACAGATATGAGGTTTTTCTCCAGTGTGTACTAAAAGATGCCTTTTTAGGCTAGACTTACTGTTATATTTCTTTTCACACACTTCACAGACATATGATCTTTCTCCAGAGTGAATCTTGAGGTGATAGTTCAGATTAGACTGTTGGCTAAATGTTTTTTTGCACACTTCACAGTCATACAGTTTTTGTCAACTGTGTATAATAGAGTGACTTTTCAGACCGGATTTTTGGCTAAATGTCCGGTTACACACGTCACAGGAATAAGGTTTTTCTCCAGTGTGCATTAAGAGATGTATTTTTAGGTTAGATTTAAGGTTAAATTTCTTTTTACACACTTCACAGGCAAATGGTCTTTCTCCAGAGTGAATCTTGAGGTGTTGTTTCAGATTAGACTGTTGTCTAAATGTTTTTTTGCACACGTCACAGGCATAAGGTTTTTCTCCACTGTGTATAAGAGAGTGACTTTTAAGACTGGACTTCTCACTAAATGCCTGGTTACACACCTCACAGGAATGAAGTTTTTCTCCAGTGTGTATTACAAGATGTTTTTTTAGGGTACACCGAAGTTTAAATTTCTTTTTACACACCACACAGGCATATGGTCTTTCTCCAGAGTGAATCCTGAGGTGCTGTCTCAGATTTGATTGAATGCTAAATGCTTTTTCACACACACCACAGACATGTGGCTTTTCTCCAGTGTGTATTACAAGATGTTTTTTTAGGGTACACCGAAGTTTAAATTTCTTTTTACACACCACACAGGCATATGGTCTTTCTCCAGAGTGAATCCTGAGGTGCTGTCTCAGATTTGATTGAATGCTAAATGCTTTTTCACACACACCACAGACATGTGGCTTTTCTCCAGTGTGTTTTAACATATGTCTTTTAAGGACATACTTCAAACTAAATGATAGGTTGCACACTTCACAGGAATGAGGTTTTCCCCGCATGTGTATAAAGGAGTGCTTTTTAAGGTGGGACTTTAGTCTGAATGCCTGGTTACACACTTCACAGACATACGGTTTTTCCTCAGTGTGCACAATAAAGTGCCTTGTAAGATGGGACCTAAGTCTAAATGTTTGGTTACACACGTCACATGAATGTGGTTTTTCTCCAGTGTGTATTAAGAGATGGCTCTTTAGGTTGAACTTATTGTTAAATTTCTTTTTACACACCACACAGGCATGTTGTCTTTCCCCAGAGTGAATCTTGCTGTGAACATTCAGGTGGGTCTTGTAACTAAATTTCTCGTTACTCACTTCACAAGTGTGCATCTTTTATTTGGGTGATAGACAAAGATAGAAGTTGAAGAATAGGAAACGTTGGGAATCTCTTAGTTCCAATAAGCTTCCTGAAACCGAAAGAAAAAAATGCTTAAATATTAAAGTAAGCAGTTAAAAAGTTCGATATATAGGTCAGGGTTTTTTTTTTCAAAAATACCAAAGATGTTTTTTCTCCAATTTTTTTAGCAGAATCATTAGAATATGCAAAACACAGATTCCCTAACAACTCTCTTCGGTGTTACTCTTGTTATGAAATATTCTGCTCGAGCTTGTAGAGCTAGAGCTTTGTTTAAAATGTTGAATCGCAGTGGTCCTTGATCATAATAAATTGTATCTAAAAAGTTTGGAATTATTACTTCATTATTACTTTAGTTATTTCAATTAAGGTTATAATACTATGAATGGTTTAATTGACATCCATTACAAATCTTAACAGCTGTTATTTATGACTATGTGGAAATTGAAATAATTTGAGTATATTATGCCCAAAAATTAGTTTTATATTAATAAAATATCAAATTAAAAAAATATATGGGGATCTTATTAGAGAAGTAAACCATAAAAGAAAGTTTGAAATTAATATAAACATCATTAGAGTCCTGCAAATACACACACTAGTTAAATACCGGAAATTTTTTTTGAAAAAACCTGGTTTAAACAAAAAAAAAAAACGTTTTTTTTTAACTGGTTTTTTTCCAACCCTGATGTAGGTTAAGTAAATTAAAATAATTTGAATATCAACAGCTATAATGAGCTTTAAAACTTTGCATGCTTGTCATAGATGTCCAATGCCAAAACATGTTCTGTTTTTTCTATATTGGAGAGAGGGTTAGCATGAGGAAAGGAAGGCATGCTCTTTCTGGATGTTATTTGTGTGAGCATTGGAAGTCACATTGAACATTTAAGACGTATATATACAACATTTTGCTTACATTCTCTGGTGTTATCTTATCCATTAACATTTTTTCCATTAGGTAGTTACAGCTGTTTTTAATTGCTATATTCTTTTTACTTACTCCCTTGCAAAAATTCTCTTTTGCACATCATTGAGATGGTAAGGTAACAAATTTTAAAAATACATTTCTACTTGATTTTAGAAAGATTTCAAAGGGTTTTCTATATCATTGCTACTATGTTCATGTACCAAGGTGATTGGTTTGGGAAAATATGTTAGTACTCCCTCTAGGCCAAGGGTTCTCAACCGGTGGTACGCGTACCACTGGTGGTACGCGGGAAAATTTCAGGTGGTACGCGTGAGTTATATGACAAACATGATGCTATTAATTTAATTCTTGGATCTTTAGTAAACTTCTGAATCAGATGAAATCAGAGTACCCTTTGATCTTTCGGCAAGTTCTGCAATTTTCGATGCCACATTTTGTTACCAGTTATTTGTGTTTAGTGGATTTTCTGAACTCATGTACATAAAAAATAAACATCGAAGCAGAAAGTTGAAAAAAACTTAACAGTGAATATTAATACCATCACTCGTAATTTTGATAATTTAATCACAGACAAATAACTTTAGGTTTCACACTAAAGACTATAAAAGTATATTTTGTATGACGATGAATTTTTTGCAGAGTCAGTACAATTTTTTTTATTTGTATGGTTTAGACCTAGGTAATAAATAAAGTGTAAATTAATACTATTTTAATTTCTCCTTTTATTATGACCATGTCATAAATAAATGTATAACTATTAAATATTATCAGGAATTTAATTCAAAAAGCATTTGGACACTTTTTGAAGAGTAAATATTAAACCGTTAAATAAAATATTTATGTGTGGTATGCCAAAATTTCCCAAAAAGTCAAGTGGTACGCAGATGCAAAAAGGTTGGGAACCTCTGCTCTAGGCGGTTGACTGAGGCCCCTTGAGCTGTGATATCCTAAAAACAAAACGGCTGGTGCCCTCTCCGGGCCGTCGATTGTGGCTACTCGGCAATCCTATTAAGTGGCAACTGGACATGTGAAACTACGTTGTGATTATAATTTATTTCATTACTTTTAATCAAAAGTTGTTAATAATCGGCTTGCGGCCGATCATAATAAAAACCAAAACAAACCTTACACGACATTCGAACAAATACTCAATCGCACAAAAACAGGAATTTTCAAAATAAATCCATTTCACACTTAACCATTGTTTGCTTAATTTTTTTACGCTGTATTTTCAACCAAACCACCTTAAAAATAGATTATTTTGAAAGATTTGGTTACAAGAACAAGATTGATGTAAACATCAAAGTTGTACTGGAAGGTATACGAATTAAGTACGTTTTCGCTACTTGGCTGCAAACTTTAAGCTGCCGAATCGAGAATAGCCCCGATGCGCTAGCAGTACCCGTTTTTGGATCTACTTTAGTATTGAAAGTACAATCCATGCAATTTATGTCACTGCTTTTAAGAACGAAAAAAAAATCGAGCATGTAACTTTACATTAAGCCTAACCAACTGTTACTTCAATCTATACCAAAACCGAGCTTAAGTTTGCAGCAGAGAAATGTACTGAGCGGAGGAAACTGAGTAAACAACCCGCCTGGCGCCGCAATTTTACGTACTCTGATTGGCTGCTCCTTTCGACCCTGATATTCATGCGCCCTTACGTCAAAATCGAAGGAAAAAATAACACTCTAACTGAAGCTAAACTAATACAATTTATGTCTTGAAATAACAAATAAAATTGTTTATTGAATGTGAAACACTTTTTTTATTCGATTCTCGCACTCGAAAATGTGAACTATTTACCCTTTTTCTCGTAGAACATTTGTATACTGCAAACTTAAGGTCGGTTTAGGTATAAGAAACTTTCAATCGAAGAAAAAGAAAAATTATGCCTTAAATTAATTTTAGTCAACTCAATACTGTATTATGTACTTACTACTATCTTGATTTTTTGTAAAACCTTCTTGGGCCTTCGTTATTCTAGTAGTTAATAGGTTCTCCTTAATGATTCGTTTGTTTACATGTGAATTGTGAACCGGCAAATTTTTACTTTCTGGTCTTGAATGAAAATGTTTCAGGTTTTGTGTGGCAACAGAAATGTTGGGTAAAAACATACAGGTTGGACGGAGAACCTCCTTCCTACAATAGAGTACTTGACTGATTTTTTTATTGGCTTAAAATGTTCTTATGCAAAAAATATTAGACCCGTATTTTTTCTTTTTTTTTCAAACACCCCATAAAAAGGCAGAAAAATGCATTTAAAAATTAGGACGAAAAATCACTCCTGAACGCTTTCTGGCTGTCACGGCTGTTCTGGCTGCTACATTTTCTCAATATTTATTATTTCAATAGTAATTAGATTAAATCAAGTTTAATCAGAAAACAAAAAACATCACCCCGGTTTGTTTATAGTGACGTCAAGAAATCGACGTGTTTGTGATCACGTAAAAAATGCCTTTTTAAAACGATTTTTTGAAAGATTTAAAGATTTATTTCGGGTTGCCGCCTCGGTGGCTGAATGGTTAATGTTCTTGCCTTTGGAGCTGCTGGGGTCGGGTTCAAATCCCGGTCAGGCATGGATGTTTGTGACAGTCAATAAATGTTGTTATTTGTCTATGTGTTATTCATTTCTTTGTGACTGTAAAATTTCTTTCTGTGTATGTCCCACTTGACGAAAGCTTATAAGCGGTTCTCTGAACAAGCACACAAGCTGGAATATATATGTATCATACCATACCATACTATTTATTTCGCAAAAATTATGTATGCATGTTAGTTTTTACTTTCAACTATAATTTAAATAACATTAGTGATGGTTGAACCTCAAATTTTTGTCACATGCAAAGGCCAAATTGTATAAATCTGATTTTTTTTTTGGTAGGAAGCCAGGTGGCAAAGACAACGGCTCAGTGGCTAAACGTGCCAGTTTCGTAAGCCAAAGACCGCGGGTTCAAACCCCGACCGAGTCGTTGGATTTTCTGGATGGGAAAATCTTGGACACGCATGTCTTATGATTATGTGGCATGTAAAAGATCCCATTAGCTTGGGTTCTCTTGGCAAAATTGGAAAAAAATGACAAGGACAACATCAGTGCTATGTTTGAATTAGCATGTTTACGGTGACGTCTTTGTTTCATGTTTTCCTTATGTTTAAAAGGATAAATTTGGCAGTAACGGTTCTACTCTCAATGTCAAATGTGCAGAATTGGCTTCTTTCGAATGATATATTTATATTGTCATTTTAATCTTTGAGTGATGAACCAACGAAATTTAACCGATGTGCGGTATTTTCGTATAATCTTGCTATTTATAAAAATTCATTGGCTTTAATTATAATAAACTTTAACTACTCAAAATAAAAAATGTTGCGAGGAAACCTCGGTTTAGAAGATATTCTGTATTGTGCGGATAAATTAAGCGAAATATTGTGGTATGGCAATGCTGCAACATTACTTAGGGCCTTTTCACACGGAGCACCTTGATCACGGAACTTCCATAGGAATAACATGGAGAACCGCTGTAGAGAATTTTTCATTGAATTTTTTCGTGGAGACACGAAAATCGGTAAACCGGTTTTGCGGAGAGATATAGGTAGCCAATCAGCATCAAGTATAGCTCTGACGTCTTGTTGGCAAAATCGAGTTTGCCAAATGGAGAAAAATCTACTTTATGCTCGCCAATGTTGATTTTTGTAGTTAGTACTCCTTGTTAAATCGGCTTGTGGGGAGCCTTGTAGTTAAGATCTCGATCTCGTTATCATAAGGTCTCGCGATCGAGTCTCGGTACCACTGAAGACCCAACCGAATATGCGGAGTACGTGCTCGTTAAATCTGTTGGGACCGAAAGTCCTGTGAGTGGCCATTGCACATTTTCCCACGGGTACAGGTCCCTGGAGACTATTTCCCTCCCCTTCAGGGACTTGTCTAAATTGTGGAAATGGCGCGCGATAGATGACAGCATCTGTCATGTGTGTGCGCGTGTGTCTGTCTTTCATGATGAAGGATTATAAGCGGGTCTCTGACCAAGCACACAAGCCTGAAAATATATGTATACCAACCAATGATAGAAATTTGTAAAAATATTGAAAAAATTTGCCAAGACTAGCGATAAGTATCATTCACAACAACCCCTCCACGAACGTGTGGCGTCAGAATCTTTGCAAGTGGACAACCCTGTCCGAGCAGTTCCATGCACAAGGGATACCGTGTGAAAAGGCTTTTACGGACACAGAAAAACCTTCGTTCTGATATGAGAGAATTTTGTACAATATGTTCGCAAAACAGAAAAAAAAAATCTTTGTAACTCTTTGCAAAACTAATAGCAATGCCACTGAAACTGTACTGTAAAACATGTATATAAATGGGGGTGGTAACACAAAATAGGTCTTCAGGCGACAGGGCTCGATCTCGCAACCTACACCTAAACCGACATTAAGTTTGCAGTATACAAATGTTCTACGAGAAAAAGTTTAAATAGTTCCCATTTTCGAGTGCGAGAATCGAATACAAAAAGGTATTTCACATTCAATAAGCAAATTTATTTGCTACTTCAAGACCAATATTTATTATTAGTTTCAGTTAGAGTGTAATTTTAATTATGTTTTCCTTCGATTTTGACGTAACAGGGCGCACGAATATCAGGGTCAAGGGAGCAACCAATCGGAGCCTTCGAAATTTCGGCGCCAGCAGCGTTATTTACGCATTTCCTCCGCCTATACTAAAACCGACCTTAAGTTTGCAGCAGAGAAATGAACTAGGCGGAGGAATTTGCGTAAACAACCCGGCTGGCGCCGCAATTTCGAATCCTCCTATTGGCTGCTCCTCTGACCCTGATATTCGTGCGCCCTGTTACGTCAAAATCGAAGGAAAAAATAATTAAAATAACACTCTAACTGAAGCTAAACTAATCAAAATAATAAATTTATGTCTTAAAATAACAAATGAATTTGTTTATTGAATGTGAAATACCTTTTTGTATTCGATTCTCGCACTCAAAAATGGGAACTATTTACCCTACTTCTCGTAGAACATTTGTATACTGCAAACTTAAGGTCGGTTTTGGTATAAGAGATGTCAGTCCAACACTCTATCAACAAGGCTATCCTGACACGGGCTACACTATAAATCAACTTGGTCTTTGCACAAAGATTCAACACGAAACAAGTGATTAGTTATTAAGTTCCCGATAGTTTAAATTCAATTCTGCGAAAAAAAGCTGCATTTTAACTGGCCAATTTTTAACACTACAACAAGATTTGTTACACTAACTGTCACCTAGTACCTCTTCTATACAAGATTTACACACAATAGAAAAAATAAAAAATCGCCATACACAGCATCCAGTTTAAATTTTAACTTTCAAAAGCCAAATTCAACTATTTTCAATGTATTTTGCAAATTAAATTTACATGATTTGTCATCTACTTCTACATTCCAGCAACATTAGCCTCGTTTGGAAAATGTCGAAATCCCTTTTAAAGAAGCTGTGTCAGTGCAATCCTGAAATTTTCAAAATATTTATTAAAAAAAACATGAAACTACTACATATACAAACTGCACTACAAAATAATAAGACACTTAAATTACAAATACAAATGCATAGCAACTTTTTTAGTAAACAAATAAAATAGCATGAACCTTCTTTGGTAAGGTAGCCTTTTTTTTCTACCTTGAAATATTGATTTTGGGTAGAGTTGCTAACAATATATTTTTCTCTATCGTGTATTATGGTGTGTCTTTTTAGGTCAGACTTATTGTTAACCCTCTAATGCATACTGTTACCGTTTGTAACAAGTAACATAATCCACTTTATTCTATTAAATTAGAGCTCCTCCTAGACAAATCTGTGTCTTTTTTAATCAATTACATTTCATTTTAAAGTTTTAGTTACTAATAATCCTCATAGATGACAGTAGTAAAAGTGTATTCAAAATTAAAGAGTGAGGTTCTTAACTTTTGTGAAATTACGTTTTTGGCAGTATTCAAAGAATAATAATATTAGTACTAAATTCTAATAAATTGTTTTGAAAAATTAATTATAGGTAAAAAGGGTTATTTTGAAATATTTTTAGTGGTTTTCTAGTCATTATTATCAAAATTGGAATTTTGCAGTTGGTTTTTGTCATATGGAAAAAATTTAAAAAATTGAAATTATTTAAATTCTAATGCAGTTAAATTTTTTTTAGTATTTTTCCCAGAATGTGTGAGTATTAAAGATACACATATATATTTTTTTGGGATGAAAATAAAAATTCATGCATTAGAGGGTTAAATTTATTTTTACACACAACACAGGCATATGGTCTTTCTCCATAGTGAGCATTAAGGTTCTACTAGTTGCTAAATGTCTTGTTACACACACCATCGACAAACAGTTTTTCTGCAGTGCGTTTTAACATGATTTTTACGGGGAGAGTTGTAGCAACTAAATATCTTATAGCACACTTCTAAAGTGTACATAACCAGATTTTTATACAAAAAATACAAATGCCAACCAGATTTTTATACAAAATCATTTTTAACCAGATATACAAAAAACACAAATGCCTAGCAACTTTTTTAGTAAACAAATATTGAACATACACATGACTTATGACATTGGAGGGGGGCTCTGTTAGAGCCAAGCACTGCGACCAGGGGTCTATTGTACTGTAACATACACATACAATTGCGCTTCCTTTTTATGTTGTAATCAAAAAGTGATTCATGACAGATATTTTTTTGCCACAAATATAATTTTTAAATAAAGTTTCTCATGCCAATGTCAATGCGGCAACAGCGAAAAACTTTAGTATTAATGTTAATGTGAAGGGTAATTTGCCAACATAAAGTGGATAGATGTCCATGTCCATCCAGAAAAGTATGAGAGGTTGAGTTCCGGAGGTAACACCTTTCTAACAACAACAAAAAAAAGAATTTTGAATACTCGACGGAGATCACTGATTTTGGGAGAGGGGTAGAGACAAACAGACATCGTCAGCATGCCAATACATACTTTTTAAAAATTCTTTTGAATTAAAAGCTGGAGACAAAAATTCTGTTAATACACTGCTCAAAACAATTAGGGGAGCACGTTTTACTTCCAACTTTTACTTCACTCCCAACTTTTTAATTTTCGTTCTAAAAATCTAAAATTGGGGAAATAGGTTCATTATGTATCCGGAATGAAATAGTAAAAAACAGGAGAAAAAACTTAAGTCTTTTTAAATTAAAATTTAAGAAAAAATAGGAATCTTAACTTTTTTTTAATAAATTCTAACAAATTGTTTTTCAAAACTTTATTTGTTAAAAAAAATTGATATATATTTTTAAACATCTAAAAAATGCAAGCATGAAAAGTTTGGGGCCAATTTATTTTTCTAAAACTGTTTTAGAGTGAATTTTATTTTGCCATATTTTTCATATTTTCATTTAATAATAAAACAAAAATTATTAAATTTTTCAAAGACATGATTCTACCATCTCTCGATACATATAATAGCGAATTAAACTTAGTCAGCAAAAAAAATTGCAAGCTGATTATTTGCAATGGAATCATTCGGAGTTAAAGGGTTTAAACAAAGCCATGTGCTCCCCTAATTGCTTTGAGCAGTGTAGTTAAATTAATGTATGTTGTGGGGGATCCCAAACTTATTTGTGCCTTTCACAGAAAAACTTGTAAGTCGTCAAGAATCACTGCCGAAAACTAGGTAACAAATGCAATGCTTCACACAGATCGTAAGAATCGCTACAAAAATACAACATGGGCAATCTTGATAAATGTGAAAAATGTTACTTTGAAATTAAAAATAAATGTATGATAAATATAGATAAAAGAAATCAATTATATTTTATAATGGTCAGATAAATTATTGTATAATTATTCAAAAGTATTTTTGATTAAAGAATTTATTTATGGCTAAGCATTTAAGGTAGGCGAGTACCCAAAATTCCAAAATCTTTACTATAACTTTAATTTTTTCCAAATTTGGCATAGTGATTTCAATTATTTATAGCAATTTTTTTTAATAAATATAATTGATTTATTTTAAACAGTGTTTTTCAACTTGAAAAAGGGGGTAACGCTAACACTTCTAACATAAAAAGTTTAACATTTTAATTTATCTGAAATTTTTTACAGGTGCTATACAATATATATCTGTGCTATAAGCCTCTAACATCTGGTGTAAGTATCGTAGTTTTTAAAAAAAAATGTCCAAGTATAAGTTAATCGAAAAAAAAAAAAATTTTTTTAGTTAATTCATAACATTTTTCTTAATAACTTCTTTTCTTGCAATTTGTATGTAACTCTAGAGGGTCATTGCATGCATCAGTTCAAAACGAAGAATTTAACACATACTTAATGTTTATAGGAGGAAAATTTAATGCGGTAGACTTGTTAGCGTAAACCTCCTTTTTTAGTTGAAAAACAGTTTAAAATAAATAAATTATATTTAAATAAAAACAAAAGCCGAAAAAACATTGTTCATTTTATTTGAAATCACTATGACAAATTTGGAAAAGATTAACGTAATAGTAAAAATTTTGGAATTTCGGGTACTCGCCTACCTTAAGAATTAAAAATAATTTGATGTTCTATGCAATTTATTTATTATTTTGAAATACAAAAATCTAAAAATTATTTCAAGTAACAAATACATTTGAAAACATATCTGTCATGATCAGAAGAAATTTTTAAAAATCATTTTTAAAGTAATTGATTATAATAGAATTTCATATATTAAACAAACAAAAATATTTTACTTGTAAATAAAAAAGAACACGTAGAAATATTAGTCGAAACACAACAATATTTTGTGTATTTTGAAGAGTTTCATGAAAATTACCAGTAAAATAGCAGGAACCTGCTCTGTCTAGGCAGCTTCTTTTTTTACCTTCATGTATTGATTTTGGTTGGAGTTGCTTACAGTACCATGTTTTTCTATAGTGTGTATTAAAAAGTGACGTTTTAGATTGCCCTTTTGATAAAATGACTTCAAACACACTTCACAGTTATATCAGGTTTTGCCTGTGTGTTTTAAAATATGACTTTTAAGAGTGAGCTTGTCCCGCCAACTCGGCATAGTGGATAGCGCGTCTGAATCCCAGCCAGTGGGTCCCGGGTTCGAATCTCGGTTGGTAAGCGCATGGATGTTTGTCTTGTGAATAAAGTGCTATTGTCTATGTGTTTGTCTTTGTTCTTATTTGTGTAAAAGTCGAACCTCTTCGGAGCCATCTTCTGTGATGTAATCACAGACACGACAATAACACAAGGGTGGGCTTGTGTCTAAATGCAACAAGACAAACTTTACAGATTTAAGGTTTTGGTCCACTGTGTATTAATAGGTGACGTGTAAGGCGATACCTTCGACTAAAGGACATGGTACACACTTCACAGGAATGAGGTTTTTCTCCAGTATGTAATAAGAGGTGACGTTTTAAATAACTTGACTGGCTAAATCCTTTTTTGCACACTTCACAGGCATACAGATTTTTCCCAGTATGCATAACAGAGTGACTTATAAGACTGGACTTACGTGTAAATGTCTGGTTACACACGTCACAAGAATGTGGTTTTTCTCCAGTGTGTACTAAGAGATGTTGTTTTAGGTTAGATTTAAATTTAAATGCCTGGTTACACACTCCACAGGCATATGGTCTTTCTCCAGAGTGAACCTTGAGGTGATCTTTCAGATTAGACTGTTGGATAAATGTTTTTTTGCACACTTCACAGGCATACGGTTTTTCCCCGGTGTGTATAAAATGGTGACTTTTAAGGCTGGAGTTACGGCTAAATGTCTGGTTACACACGTCGCAGGCAAATGGTCTTTCCCCAGAGTGAATCTTGAGGTGATGTCTCAGATTTGATTGATTGCGCAATGTTTTTTTACACACGTAACAGACGTGTGGCTTTTCTCCAGTGTGGTTTAACATATGACTTTCAAGGCCAGACTTCAAACTAAATGACAGGTTACACACTTCACAGGAATACAGTTTTTCCCCAGTGTGTATTAAACAGTGACTTTTAAGGCTGGACTCGCAGTTGAATGTCTGGTTACACACCACACAGGCATGGGGTCTTTCTCCAGAATGAATCTCAAGGTGAGCATTAAGGTGGGACTCGTAACTAAATTTCTCGTTACAAGTGTGCATCTCTTATTTGGGTGGTAGTCAAAGATAGAAGAATAGGAAACGTTGGGAATCTCGTCGACCCGATAAGCTTTCTGAAACAAGAAAAAAATATTAAAGTAAGCAGTTAAAAAGTTCGATATATAGCTTGAGTAAATTAAAATAATGCGAATACCAGCAGCTATAATTATTCAAGGAAAAATATTTTAGCATTAAGATAAACATGGAATACTGACGGAACTTTAAAACTTTGCATACTTGTCGTAAAAGTCCAATGCCATTCGCTATGGTAACATGGACAACAACTAATTAAACAATCTTTTTTTTTATGTTGGAGAGAGGTTAGAATGGGGAAAGGAAGGCATGCTCTCTCTGGCTGTTATTTGCGTGAGCCTGAGCAAGGGAAGTCACATTGAGCATTCATGACTTATACATACAAAATTTTGCTTACATTCTCTGGTGTTATCTCACTCTGCCCACTTCATGCCTATGTTTAATTGATTGAAATGGAAAGAATATTTTAATTTCCTAACAATAATCAATCTCTTTGTCACAATTTTTGAAAAGCTCTTTTAGTTTATTTTTTTTTATAGTAAACATTTTATAAAATATGTTTTAGATAAAACTAAGGCAGATAGAATATAGGGTACCTTCAATACACTGTGTGCTGTACAGGGTAACGAAAAGGAGCTTAGCAGGTGAGCCATGCTAAAATCGTTATCGCTCAGCCAAACTCGCCAATAAAACAAAACTAGTTATTTTTCCAGTTTTACACAAATAAACATTATGTTGTTGCTTATAGTTTGGAAGAAATAAGAATGTTTTCAACTTTCAAGTAAGCAATGACTTTGATTTGCGGTTTGTTTACGTTACACCGCCAACTATTGTTCCGCCAACGCATGCCAAATACCGTCTTTTAGTTTCGACATTAAAAATGGCATTTTCTGGTAGTATAATGATAAAAAATACTATTTTTAGAAATGTAATAGTCCACATGATGTTTAATTTACAATACAAAGGTTAAAAAGTAAAGCTTTATACATTTTTTTCGAGTTTAAACAACTTTTGTATCCCATAGCAATGACACACGCCAGTATTAAAACATGGATTACAGCTTTACCGTTAAGAATTTTAATCCAAAAAAGAATAAATATTGAAGAATATAGATCATTAAAAATAAAATCAATAACAAATAGTTTTTACGTTCCTTTGATTATATCGTTTAGATGCGATTTATTAGAGCTTCGCTGAGTCACCGTGTAATGTCTACGGGGGAAAAATAACAGCGCCGTATATCTGGAGCATGGCTATGCTCCAGCCAATCAGGTGAGAGCATCATGTCGCAACCCTCATACGCAGATATTCCAGTAACCCTAATAGAATACTATGCTGTGGGCTTAAATTAGGGATGTTTTAAATTAAAATATTTTTTTTCATCCCTTCAGATATTAGAATAGTAGTTTAACCATAGAGAACAAAAAAGAAGAGTGTTTTTATAAAAAAGAATGCAAGATTGTTTTAATAAAAAAAAAAGAGCATATAATAACAAGAACCAAGAGTGTATCAATCACCCCAAGTACCCTTTACTAGTAGTCCAGACTCTTCATCCGTCTTCAAGAGTGAACTTATTGCAATTGATAAGGGCCTGGAAGCTATCCTTCACGAAATGATTTATGAGGACCTTTGGATTTTTCAGACAGTTGCAGCTCCCTTCAACATCTCTATAATTGGACTGCGGTTGGAGACCAGACTAGCATTTCCATTCTCTACAAATTGTGAAGCTCATCTCAGAGACCCATAACATCTTTCTACAGTGGTTACCATCCCATGTTGATATACAGTGGTGGCCAAAGGTGTGGACACTTTTTGAAAGTTTCATGTGTTTCAACTGTTACCTGTGTGCTTGCATCTATTAAATTTCTCTTGAATACAAACATTTAAATATTAATTTATCGGTGATTTATTGTAGAATTTCATTAAAAAAACAAAATTAAAGTATCTGTATTACAAGTAAAGTTATGCTCATTTTAGTTGAACAAACAAGCACAATCAATGGATTCTCTTATGCTGAAATTGCAATACAAGTTGGTGGTTCAATGACTTGCAAAACTAAGACAGATCATACTATTAGTTGCATAACTTATTTGTAATACAGATATTGTAATACTATACTTGTTTTTAATTCTACATGAAATTACTTTGATGATGATGATGTTGTGTCCATGGATATATATTATATGGGACCAAAGGTCTCATAGACAGCTTCAGCAATCTGCACACAGTGGTCCTCATAAAGACTTAAAATTTGATATACAATTGTTTAACTTGATATATACAATATATATATTCTGTAATCACACAAAGTTGAAAAACATGAAACTTTCAAAAAGTGTCCACACTTTTGGCCACCACTGTATATGGAAATGAGCAGGCAGACAGTCTTGCCAAAGAAGGTTGCTGTCACTCTAATCCCTCCTCTTCAGCCCTTATTAGAACACCAATCCATTGTCAACTGCAAAATTTCAAAAGAGTGGAGAATGCCTCCCAGTCATCACTGGTATGCGGCCAAGGAGCGGGGCTCTTCACTGGTTCTCAATTGCGACAGAGCCACCTGCACTGCGGTCGCCGAGTTGGCAAGTGGCCACTTAAGGGGTCATAGGAGTCTTAAAAATGTGCTAAGATGGTACTGCAAAGCATAGTTTGATCTTTCATGTCATTTTGTAACTACTCAATATAAAAGTATAATTTTTTGATAAGTAACTCTATAAGATTTATTTAATATAAAACAAATTTTAAAATTTATGAAACCTAAGCCAAAACTAAAATAACTGATGTTAAACATAAAATATTTGAACACATTGGGATTAGGCTTGCGCGGCAAATTTTGAGGTCAAAATTGAAAAAAATGACCAAGAAAATGACTTTATATTGTACAAATATGTACAAAATAGGACTTATACCTAAATTCTCAGCTCAATTTTAATTAGGAATAATTTTTTAAAAAAATTAAAATCAAAATAAAAAAAAAATTATCAATTTTTTTAGAAAAAAGTTCTTAAAATAATTTCAAATTAAAATTGAGCTGAGAATTTAGGTGTAAGTCCTAGTTTGTACATATTTGTACAATATAAAGTTATTTTCTTGGTCATTTTTTCAATTTTGACCTCAAAATTTGCTGTGCAAGCCTAATCCCAATGTCTTCAAATAGTTTTATGTTTAATATAATTTATTTTAGTTTTGGCTTAAGTTTCATAAATTTTAAAATTTGTTTTAAAATAAATAAATCTTGTACAATTACATATAAAAAATTATACTTATATATTGAGTAGTTAATAAATGACATGAAAGATCAAACTATGCTTTGTAGTAACTTCTTTGCACATTTTTAAGACTCCTATGACCCCTTAAAATGTCTCTCCTTTTCAGAGGGCAAGAAGACCTTCGCAACCTGCCTTAAATGCCAAATTCCCCCGAGCATATTCTGGAATGTGTCGGACTATCCAAAGAAGATGTTTTCTCGTCCCCTCTGCTCGTCATAGACTTTCGGCAGGTCAACAACCCTTTGGACTTGGTCTGACTTTGTCAGACCAAGGAGGAATAGCCACAACAACAACAAGCTTTTACTAGTAAATCATGCAATTACTAGTCAGAAAGATGTGCTTATCTAAAATATCCAAAACAGATTTATGGGAGGTCGGAAGACATCAATGGCCAACAACCATGCCAAAGCAACGTGAAAAGGGAGGGCAAACTGCAATAAATGCCTTTTCTCAACTTACTTATACATATAAAACAAACTACTCATAAAATGTTTTAAAATCAATGTTCAAAATCATTCTTATTAATTAGGTGTAACAAACTTAATTTAATAAATAAAAAAATTTGCATTTTCATGCTTTATTTTATTGGAATCAGTGGAAATTTCAAAAACATGTCTGCTCGCATCTCTCTATTTTTCCAGGACAGCTATTGCAGTTAACCTGCCTACATCATACTGAATCTCAAGTAGCACAATTCCCAGCTGTGAGTCTACTATAATATTTGACAGTCCATGTTTTAGGTCTTTTGACTAAATATCTTATTGCAAACTTCATAGGTTATAAGGTTTCTTTCCTGTGTGTGTGTGTTAGACAGTGGCTTTAAACGATAGACTGAATTGCTTTTTGCACGTTTCACAATCATGTGTTTTCTTCTGTGTTGGTGAGAAGCTGTTTGTGAGGGGCAGACTTGTGACGAAATCCCCTAGAACACACTTCACCTCTCACTATGTGGCTTCTCTCCTGTGTGTGTGAGACGATGGACTTGAAGGTAAGACTTTTTACTAAACCACATTTTACACACTTTACAACTATTTATCTTT
Source organism: Hylyphantes graminicola (assembly GCA_023701765.1). Classification (NCBI taxonomy): domain Eukaryota; kingdom Metazoa; phylum Arthropoda; class Arachnida; order Araneae; family Linyphiidae; genus Hylyphantes; species Hylyphantes graminicola. Next base: position 68,221,716 of record CM043112.1, read on the forward strand.
TCTAATGTGTGTGTCAGCAGATGTTTTTGAAGGATAGATTTTTGACTAAATTGCTTGTTACACAATTCACAACAATATGGCTTTTCTCCTGTGTGTACGAGACGATGTTGTCAAAGGTAAGATTTCCGACGAAATTGCTTGTTACACAGTTCACAACAATGTGGCTTTTCTCCTGTGTGTGTGAGTAAATGTCTTTGAAGGTCTGACTTTTGACTAAATTGCTTGTTACACAGTTCACAACAATGTGGCTTCTCTCCTGTGTGGGTGAGATGATGTTTTTGAAGGCTGGACTTGTGATTAAATGGCTTGTTACACAGTTCACAACAATGTGGCTTTTCTCCAGTGTGGAAGACACGATGGTCTTGAAGGTGCGACTTTCGACTAAATTGCTTGTTACACACTTTACAACCATATGGCTTTTCTCCTGTGTGTGTGAGTAAATGTCTTTGAAGGTCTGACTTTTGACTAAATTGCTTGTTACACAGTTCACAACAATGTGGCTTCTCTCCAGTGTGTGAGAGACGATGCCCTCAAAGGGCTGACATTCTATTAAATTGTTTGTTACACAATTCAAAACAATGTGGCTTTTCTCCTGTGTGGGTGAGATGATGTCTTTGAAGGTTAGACTTGTTTCTAAATTGCTTGTTACACAATTCACAACTGTATGGCTTTTCTCCAGTGTGTACGAGACGATGTTGTCGAAGGAGCGACTTTCGACTAAATTGCTTGTTACACAGTTCACAACAATGTGGCTTCTCTCCTGTGTGGGTGACATGATGTTTTTGAAGTATGGACTTTTGACTAAATTGCTTGTTACACAATTCACAACTATATGGCTTTTCTCCTGTGTGGGTGAGATGATGGTCTTGAAGGTGGGACTTTTGACTAAATTGCCTATTACACAGTTCACAACAATGTGGCTTCTCTCTTGTGTGTGTGAGTAAATGTCTTTGAAGGTGGGATTTTTGACTAAATTGCCTGTTACACAGTTCACAACAATGTGGCTTTTCTCCTGTGTGTGTGAGATGATGTTTTTGAAGGTTAGACTTGTTTCTAAATTGCTTCCTACACAATTCACATCTATGTGGCTTTTCTCCTGTGTGTGTAAGAAGATGGCTTTGAAGGTGGGACTTTTGACTAAATTGCCTGTTACACAATTCACATCTATGTGACTTTTCTCGTGTGTGTACGAGACGATGGTCTTGAAGGTGCGACTTTCGACTAAATTGCTTGTGACACATTTCACAATTATATGGCTTTTCTCTTGTGTGTACGATACGATGGTTTTGAAGGTGCGGCTTTTGACTAAATTGCTTGTTACACTCGTCACAACTATATGGCTTTTCTCCTGTGTGTGTAAGAAGATGCATTCGCAGAGCAGATTTCTTTTCAAAACTCTTAGAACATACTTCACATGCGTGTTTCTTTTTAACAGTGCTTGTCAAAATGCTTTTCTTAGCCGACATTTTGATAAAATCTCAGAGAAATGCAAGAAGAGTGAGCTTGTTTTGATAACCGACTTCAAGTTCTTTTCAGTTGGAGTGGAGGTACCAATCACTTTGATTCGGTTTCTATTGAAGTAGTATGCAAGAAGTAGCTTTCCAGACAAACCTAAAATATAACAAAATAACTACTAGTTACAAAAAAATATTTATCACAGTGGTTGCCAAAATTGTGAAATTTTTTTCAAAGTTTCCTATTGTACAACTTTGGGTACTTATGGAATTAATTAATTTTCACTGAAATACCAACATTTACAGCAGCAATGTGACATCATTTTAGGTGGGAGGGGGAGCTCGATTAAACAAGACTTAGAAGGACGGGAGTCGAAAAAGTCCAATTGTAACATAATTTAAGTGGCCTAATTTATGTACCTCTGCTTAAAAATCTAAAAGTTATTAATAAAATGAAAAGTGATGCACTCAAAAACTCTTTGTTTTTCTTCTTTCGACTAGTTTTTATGAAGAGCAGATTATTTTATTGTTTTGCAACAAAATATGCGAAGTGGTCATGGTCCTGCGAAAAAAATATAATGCCCTTCGCACCCAGTCGAAAACCCATCAGGGCCGACATCAAAACGAAGCTAAAAGCCCAACAGGGTCAAAAGCCTGACACTAAACAACATGTATTACTGCCTATTTCTCCATTTTTTAAAAATGTTTATAGCAAATAATAGGGAAACTTTGCATAGGGTTAGGGGGAAACGGTAAGGCTAACTGTAACCTTATTTTGTGTTTAGTACACACCCACTAAGAATTAGGTTAGGTTTCTGACTTATCGTCGCACTAGAGCTACACGAGGGCTTTTGGCGACGGGGTCTTATTTTAGAACCACAGTCAAGTGAAGAGCCAACTCCTGAATAGGCACCCAACGCAACCGTTAAGACAAGGAATTAGGGTATGCCAAGCAAAAACCCTTGTTCAATTGCGATAGCGTTTACAAAAACCTTATCCTTACCTCAGTAACAAATTGTTATATCCTGATTTAAAATAAAGAGACAGAATGGTTTTAATTCAAGTTTCCTTAATACAGGCTACAAATAAAAGTTGTTATTTAGAAAATAAATGGTATCACATAAAACATAAAAGTAAACGTAAATAACAACAAAACTTTATAGTGTATTTTTAGCAAACTTGACAAATAACTATTTTTATATAAATAGATTCTTTATATTTGTTAAAAATATTTTTTGAAATATATATTGTTCTGTGGAATAACATTAATCGGTGCAGTTGTTACTGTGTAATCGAATGTGAATGAGTGAACAAGTAGCTTTGAAAGTGCAATTTAATTTTGACTTTTTCCAATTCGTGTCATTAAAATAAAAAATAAGAATGAAACCAAGGCAGTTATATCTTGTGCATTTTGAAATATGTACAAACTGAATAAAATATATTTAACATAAATAAATATATTTTTTGACATTTAATGCTTACAAACATAATTTGAAATATTTATTATTCTGCACTTTAAAAATATGCATTTTTGTATGGGCCAAGCCTCCCTTATAGAGGCAGGATTGGCCCTTAAAAAACAACAACATAAATTTATAAAAGAAAAAAGATATTTTTGAATTATGTCATTATATCCTTGTGGCCAATTAAATTTCCTTTAATATGAGCTATCATACGAATTGTTTAGTGTAAAAAATAATCTATTAAAAAATAAAATTCTGAAAATATGGCCAAGGCTCTCCAGGCTCCCTTATGGATTTTAATGATGAATTGTACTGACAAATGAAATGGATATTTTAGCGTTTAATACAATGTAATGAATTAAAGAAAACAAATTATGTTATTCATATATGGGTCATTCTCTGTAAATGGAACAAATTGCATTTTTAAAAACTGAAAAAAAATCCTTTTGAATAATTTTCTTAAAATGGGTTGCACACATTCATATATAGTAAAAAAATGGCTCAAAACAAATTGATTTTTTAACATATTTTTCATACTTGAAAACTGACGTAAACTTCTTTAGATACCGAGCATGAACAACAGACAATATACGTATAGGCACATGCAATACCAAAAACATTGCATGCCTTTTTTACTTGCCCCAATAGTTATGCATGGCATTTCAGTTGAAAAACGCATGATTTAAATCTATGTGGGGTAAAATATGGAAAAATAAAAGGCACACTAAACCTACAGACTATACGATAAATATCTCTATAGGAATGTAATTTTTTTCTTTAAATGGGTTTGAGTTAGTTTGAAATACCGTCACACTAGAGCCACATGAGGGCTCATTTGCGACTGGTGCCATAATTTAGAACACTGGTCAAGTGATGAGGTCGACACCGACCATACTAGAATATTGGCATTTTGTCAAGTGAAATTTCAATGGAATAAATTATATTAAATAAGTATAATATGCATGACATGTTTAGAGTAAACAACTCTTGATCGAGAAGAGCGGCTTAAAAAAATTGCTACCGCATTTTTTTTAGTTATTCAACATAAATCTCTTGATGATAACGCGACTGTGGATCTAAATTACGATACCCGTCATCAATAGTCTTCGTGTAGCTCTAGTGTAAATTGTAAAAGGTGTTCCCAGGTAAGTAAGCCTTTACAAATTTTAATGTCTGACGATAAATAGCATAGTTCTAACGAAACGGTAGTGCCTTCTTTTGATCTAAAAACTGTCGAAAAAATTCTGTTCACAGATAAATTAATGTATGTTGTGGGGGCTCACAAACTCATTTGTGCATTTCACACAAAAACTTGTAAGTCGTCAGAATCACTTTATAAAAAAATTATGTAACAATAATGCAATGCTTCACACACATCATAAGATCCACTACCAAAATACAAAATGGACAATCTTGATATAAAGAAAAAAAAATACTTTGAAATTAAAAATAAATTTAATGTTAAATATAGTAAAAAGAAATCCATTTATTTAGAATGGTCAATATTTTTTTTCTTCTCTCTAATGGCGGCAACATTGGCGGTCAAGCCTTTGCAGACTCGGCACATTCCCTAGAAATGAGAGCCATTTTTTGTGGCACCATCTAGGCGACTCTCAGTACCAATTTTGACGCACAGATTATTATGAATCTGAGCTCTCTGTGGATGTTAAAGCTAGTAATCCACTCACGCTGTAGCTATGCAGTAGCTGGACGAGAGATTGATTTTGTCACGTGTCTGCTATATCCAGCTTAGGGGAGCGAAACCAGATTTATTGAGTTTTTAAAAGTTGCATTGCTTACTTTTTTGTTTGTTCTAATTTGATGCAGTTTCAGATGCGAAAAAGCACATTTTTAGTTTAATTTTAGTTGAAGGCAATTTATTTTCTTCCTTGTATTTAATAAACTATCAAAGGATCATAATAAAATCATTATATGTAGTTCTTATTTCTTAAAAGTAAGCAAAGATATTACTGTAAACATGCTTAAGTATAATTCAGTTTATTACTGATATTTGATGATTTTACTATAAAAAAAGAGTTTTTCGCAATAAATTATTGTATTAATAAAATCATAATAAGATTCATATTAGCATAATATTCCTTAGTTCAAAATGTAAACAAAGATAAAAAAAAGTTTAGAAAGGATAACTCTCTTTTGAAACTAACTGCGCATACTCAAAAGATATTTACAGCTCCAATATCGCTTTGAAGCGATTGAAAAATACAGCTTCAGAAACTTCCGCACTGTGTTTTAACACACGATTATTAAGGTGGGAGTTGTAACAAAACATCTTGTTACACACTTCTAACGTGCGCATTTTGTAATTGATGTGTGTTGAGTTAGAGGTTGAAGAATTTGAGTTTTGGGAGTCTTTTAAGTTCTGATAACTATTCTGAAACAAAAAAAAAACAAAAACCTTAAAAAATATTTAGGTAAGCAGTTAAAATGTTTAATATTATACAGGCTAATTACATAGAATATAGTGATTACCAAGAGCTATAACTAATTTATGAACAATAATCTAGCTACAAGATTTACAAATAGAATGTATGATAAAGAAGAAACCACATTATGGCTAAGAAGCTTCTTTTCCACCTTCAAATACTAATTTTGGGTTTGGGTAGAGGTAACGACAATACAATGCTTCAAGTCCAGTTTGTAATAGGATGCGAGTTTTGAGATTGTCTTTTCGGCTAAATGTCTTCTATCTCACTTCACAGGAAATGGGGTTTCTCCACAGTCCACGGTGTATTACAAGGTGGAGTTTTAGAGTGCACTGATTGCTAAATGTTTTTTTGCACATCTCACAGGCATACAGTTTTTCGCCACTGTGAAGAAAAGAGTGACTTTTAAGACTGGACTTTTTTCTAAATGTCTGGTTACACACTTCACAGGAATGTGGTTTTTCTCCAGTGTGTACTAAGAGATGTCTTTTTAGGTGAGTGTTACGGTTAAATTTATCTTTACACACTTCACAGACATATGGTCTCTCCCCAGAATGAATCTTGAGGTGAAAATTAAGGTGGGACTTGTAACTTAATATCTATCACGTTACACACTTCACAAGTGTGCATCTTTTATTTGGTGATAGTGGTTGAAGAATAGCAAGTGTTAAGAATTTCCGATAAGTTTTCTTTTTACTCACTTCACAGGAATTGGGTTTTCTCCACTGTGTGTTACGAGGTCGAGGTGAAGTTTTAGAGTGCACTGCTGTCTAAATGTTTTTTTTGCACACCTCACAGGCATATGGTTTTTCCCCACTGTGTATAAGGGAGTGTCTTTTAAGACTGTGCTTTCGGCTTAATGTCTGGTTACACACTTCACAGGAATGTGGTTTTTCTCCAGTGTGTACTAAGAGATGTCTTTTTAGGTGAGTGTTACGGTTAAATTTATCTTTACACACTTCACAGACATATGGTCTTTCCCCAGAATGAATCTTGAGGTGAAAATTAAGGTGGGACTTGTAACTTAATCTCTATCACGTTACACACTTCACAAGTGTGCATCTTTTATTTGGTGATAGTGGTTGAAGAATAGCAAGTGTTAAGAATTTCCGATAAGTTTTCTTTTTACTCACTTCACAGGAATTGGGTTTTCTCCACTGTGTGTTACGAGGTGAAGTTTTAGAGTGCACTGCTGTCTAAATGCTTTTTTGCACACTTCACAGGCATATGGTTTTTCCCCACTGTGTATAAGGGAGTGACTTTTAAGACTGTGCTTTCGGCTAAATGTCTGGTTACACACTTCACAGGAATGTGGTTTTTCTCCAGTGTGTACTAAGAGATGTCTTTTTAGGTGAGAGTTACGGTTAAATTTCTCTTTACACACTACACAGGCATATGGTCTTTCCCCAGAATGAATCTTGAGGTGAAAATTAAGGTGGGACTTGTAACTTAATATCTATCACGTTACACACTTCACAAGTGCGCATCTTTTATTCGGTGATAGTCAAAGATAGTAGTTGAAGAATAGCAAGTGTTAGGAATCTCTTGCTTCCGATAAGTTTTCTTTTTACTCACTTTTCACAGGAATTGGGTTTTCTCCACTGTGTGTTACGAGGTGAAGTTTTAGAGTGCACTGCTGTCTAAATGCTTTTTTGCACACTTCACAGGCATATGGTTTTTCCCCACTGTGTATAAGGGAGTGACTTTTAAGACTGTGCTTTCGGCTAAATGTCTGGTTACACACTTCACAGGAATGTGGTTTTTCTCCAGTGTGTACTAAGAGATGTCTTTTTAGGTGAGAGTTACTGTTAAATTTCTCTTTACACACTACACAGGCATATGGTCTTTCTCCAGAATGAGCACTGAGGTGATGCTTCAGCTGAGAATGAAGGCTAAATGTTTTTTTACACACATCACATACATGTGGATTTTCTCCAGTGTGTCTTAACATGTGCATTTTAAGTCTATGCTTCAAACTAAATGACTTGTTACAAACTTCACAGGAATGAGGTTTTTCTCCAGTGTGTATTAATAGATGTTTTGTAAGTTGAAACCTTAGACTAAAGGACTTGTTACAAATTTCACAGTAATGAGGTTTTTCTCCAGTGTGTATTAAAATATGTGCTTTTAGGTTGCCTTGAGTTTTAAATTTCTTTTTGCACACTACACAGGCATGTGGTCTTTCTCCAGTGTGTATTAATAGATGTCTTGTAAGTCGACACCTTAGACTAAAGGACTTGTTACAAATTTCACAGTAATGAGGTTTTTCCCCGGTATGTTTTAACATATGGCGTTTTAAGACGGACAAGAAACTAAATGTCTCGCTACACACTTCACATGTATGCATTATTATTTAGTAAATGTCAAAAATAGTAGTTGAAGGACATTAAGCATCAAGTAATAATTGAGGAATAGGAAGTGTTGAGAATCTCCTAGTTCCGCTAAGACTTCTGAAACCGAAAGAAATGTTTTAAAATAGAGTAAAATAAGCAATTAAGGGGTCATAGGAGTCTTAAAAATGTGCAAAGAAGGTACTACAAAACATAGTTTGATCTTTCATGTAATTTTTTAACTACTCAATATATAAGTATATTTTTTATATGTAATTCTATAAGATTTATTTAATATAAAACAAATTTTAAAATTTCTGAAACTTTAGCCAAAACTAAAATAAATGATATTAAACATAAAGCTATTTGAACACATTGGGATTAGGCTTGCGCGGCAAATTTTAAGGTAAAAATTTAAAAAATGACCAAGAAAATGACTTTATGTTGTACAAATATGTACAAACTAGGACTTATATCTAAATTCTCATCTCAATTTTATTAGAAATAATTTTTAAAGAAATTTAAAATCAAAATTTTAAAATTTTAATTAATTTTTTTAGAAAAAGTTCTTAAAATAATTTCTAGTTAAAATTGAGCTGAGAATTTAGGTATAAGTCATAGTTTGTACATATTTGTACAATATAAAGTCATTTTCTTGGTCATTTTTTCAATTTTGCCCTCAAAATTTGCCGCGCAAACCTAATCCTAATGTGTTCAAATAGCTTTATGTTTAATATCATTTATTTTAGTTTTAGCTAAAGTTCCATAAATTTTAAAATTTGTTTTATAATAAATAAATCTTGTAGAATTACATATAAAAAAATTATACTTATATATTGAGTAGTTAAAAATTACATGAAAGATCAAACTATGCTTTGTAGTACCTTCTTTGCACATTTTTAAGACTCCTATGACCCCTTGAAATGTTCAATAAAGGGGTTAAGTTAAATAGAATATATCGATCACCAACAGCTAACAACTATTTATTAAAATATAATTCAGCAATAAGATTAACATAGAATACAGTCAGAACTTTAATACATGTTCCCTTTTTCTATGTTGAAAGGAGATTTGGTTGGGTTCTGATTATCATCGCATTAGAGCTACATGAGGGCTATTGGCGACGGGCGTCGTATTTTAGAATCACAGTCAGGTGACCAGCCAGCATAGGTACCCAAAGCAAACTTTAAGGGCGACATCGTACGCAGCATTAGGACTTTGAAGGATATTTAACGTGCACTCCCTTACACGGGGTATTATTCGTCGGACATTTTTTGCTGCACGGGACGTTTAAAGGTCGACAGTTATTTTGCCGATGCACAGACCCGAACCTGGGACCTTCCGCATGCTAAGGGATTGCTTAACCGACTGAGCTCCCCAGACCTCTGTTGAAGGGAGGGTTAGTACAACATTTGGCATTGTCTAATCCATTTTTTACTTCCAATTAAGTAGTTTTAAATGTTTGTAATTGCTATATTCTCTTTTACTTACTTTAGATATAAATCAACCTCATTTAAATCAACGGATTTAAAAAAAAAATGATTTAAATCCATAATTTTTTTTACAATTTAATTTAAACCAATTCTTAAAATTAATATTTTAATAATGACATTATGATATAAAAAGCTTATGAATTTATATATATATATTAAATTTTTAACACGACAATACCAGAATGCCAACGATAAAGAACGTAATATGCAACTAACTATTGCCATAGTATTTAAAATCCAAAATATTATTATTAGCATTTAAACTTGTTATTATTGCAAGGGAATTCCATTTCCTAAGTTCCTTAAACTTAAAATTGCTTCCCAAATTTACAGAATGGGTTGGGGAGGGAGTTTAACATTTGCTTTCAAAAAATACTTCCATAGAACAAATTTTCCCCAAGCTTCATCTAGGAACTGAATTCGGTAGAAATTTCCTGTACGGTAACCATTGGCGAACTTTCCGAAATCGCGCCAGAAGTCCGTATTCTGGCAACTTTTGACGTCATGCTCTCTTCACAACGATGTCGTTTTCCAGCAACCCTATCTAACCATTATGCGTTTCGGTCAGGTCAGACAGGTTGCCACCAAAAACTATTTATCGCCAAATCGGAAAATCGCGCCAATGGTTACCGTACAGTAAAGGTGAACTCTGAATTCTGTTCACCCCCTTTTTTTTCTAAGATTCCGTTCTCCTCAAATTTAGGGAGATTCATTTTACGATCGTTTTTGGACTGACAATGAGCAGTCCATGAATATTATGTGGCTGCCTAAAGCACGAAAAAAAAAAAAAATCAAGCATGTAACAACTGCATAAGCCTAACCAACTAACACTCAATTTGCAATTCTAGAAAACGAAAAATTATGCCTTAATATTGATTTTAGTCAACTGAATACCATTTCATGTGCTTACTTTTTGTCGATTCATTAGTAAACTTGCTATTCTTACTTGAGACTTCGATATTTCTATTTTTTATTGTAATTTATAACTTCTCCTCAATGCCTCATTTGTTTACAATGTAACCCAATGCACTTTTTACTTTCTGGTTTGGATTTTGTATGTTGAAGGTTTTTTTCAGTTGATTTACTTTTTTAAACCAATAGAACCTTAGTAAGATCAATGCGATGAAGCAGCCGGGTCGGCGAGCACATGTCGCATGCAATATACTACTACTACTACTGTTTGTGGATGCATTTTTTTCTTAGACGACTTTGTCATAGCGATGACTTTATAAAATAACTGTAAATTTACTTAATATTTTCATAGTTAGGTGAATACTTATCTTTCCCAATTCCTCCCAGTCGCTATTCGTCCTCGCGAAATACGTCGATGTTCGAATGCCAATTACCTGTTGTCTATCTAAATCTGTAAGACACGAAATCTGAACGAGTTTGCCATTCACAATGCTCCATTGGGACCTGTGTAGGGTGAGGCAACTCATCGAAGCGGGAGTGCCCGTGGACCGCCCCGACGGACAGGGACTGACCCCTCTGCACTTGGCAGCTCGTGATGGTATGTACGAAGTGGCAGCACTGCTCATCAACAGCAATAAGTGTAGCATCAATCTCAAGGATCGTCATGGTCGTACACCTGTGATGTTGGCTGCTGAATGGGGCAGGAAGGATATTGTGGATCTCCTCCTTCATCGTGGAGCCCAAGTCAACTGCGTTGATGAGTACGGGGGCACCCTCCTTCATCATGCCATTTCTGCACCATTCTACTTTTTTAATTGCCTGGACATCGTGCGTCTTATCGTGGACCATGGAGAAGCAGACCTTAATGCTGCCAACCTAGTGGGGAGAACTCCTCTCATGTGGGCTGCCGATGAAGGGAAGGAGGAGGTCGCAGCCGTCCTCATCCAAGCTGGAGCAGACGTCAACAGAAGTGATAGTGGGAAGCGCACGGCCTTGCATTGCACTGCTCTGTGTGCTCGCACCAGAGTGATTGAGAATCTTCTGGCGAAAGAGGAACTAGATCTCAGTCCTCAAGATGTCGATGGTGACACGCCTTTGCATCTCGCTTGCCATGGGTTCAGAGGTAACTTCCAAGAGGCCATAAAGCAACTCTTGGACGCAGGCGCCGACACCAACATGAAGAACAATTGGGGCGAAACTGCTCTGAGTGTCGGTATCAGAAGAGAGAATTTAACCCACAAGGAAATCAAGTTGTTCGTTCAAAAAGGGACCTTTTTGGATGACTGTGATTACGAGTGCATATCGCGGGACCCCCTTCTCAAAGAGAATGTCCTGAAGGATGTGGAATTGTGCACCCAATCCGTGGTGAACAAGTTCAACCGTCAGTCCTTGCCTGCTTTGAGCGACATTACTCGCTTTGCCAGGAGGCTCCCAAATGTCGATAACTTAAAATTAAGAGCCCGGCAAATTGATGAAGTGGGAAAACTTGGTCAAGTGTGAGATAGAGAGGAATACCTTCTGTAATGTGGTCAAGGTGCGGCCAGTGGCTTTAAGTGCCCTCTGCATTCTATCTCTAATAACTTGCCATTCTGGCAAGAAGCGAGCTGCTTCAACAGGTTTTGGTCATCCACCATTTAAAAAAAATCGTAGCTAAACAGTATGGTATTCATTATTTGAATCAAGAATGCTTAACCTATATTTCATATTATAAATATATGTTAAATCTAGTTTTAGTACTAATGCATAGTTTTTAAAATCATTAATCAAAATTTTAATCTTAATAAGACAATTGTTCTATGATTGTTATTTCACAATATTTACCATTAATATGTCTTTGTGGTTCTGCTAGGTTTATATTAACGTTTGAGACTAAAATTTGTGCATTGTAGCTTATAACTTGGATGGTTTGTTATTTTGCAGTGCAAGCAGTTTTTGTTGATTATGTCAAAGAGTTTGTAGTAAGTGCAAATGCATCCGTTGTGTTACCTTTTTCAGCCTTTTTGCAAATTAGTGTTGATGCACCGGATATTCGGTTAGTATTCGGTATCGGCCATTCTAGCCGAATATTCGGTTTGGCCGAATAGCTTTACTATTCGGCCGAATAGTGAAATTAAAAAATTTTCAAATTTCTTCATATTAGCATCTTCTAAAACATTGAAAAAATTCCAAAACAGGACTTGTTTTCTTTTTTTTTTTGATAGACTCAAATTCTTAAGTTATTGTTATTTATAATGTTAAATCTAGGCTTTACTCAAGTTGTATTTGTATTAAATAAACATGTCTCTTTAAAGTTAAAAAAAAATTACTATATTATCTATCACAAATTTAATTTTTTCAATATAAGATAAAAAAAAATTTTGTAATTGTATAACAATATTGTTGGCCATGGTTTTATTTATATTTTTTTCTAATTTTCATTCTGCATCGGATCTGCCTACTTCTGCTTTAGTTTTCATACTTCCGTTTTCGTGTTGTGATTTTACCAAGTTTTAAACACTTTCTAAAAGGCTTGTTTCAATAACAAACGAGTACTACTTTATTGTGTTTTTTGCTTTAATTAAAAATTTAAAAGCTATATTGTATTAAATTATTGTGCGCTTGTGTACTTGTATGTTTATGTTGAATTGAAATTAATGAATAATAAATACAATGTATTTAGATGTGACGGAAAAATAATAATTGGTTTGTGCAGGCTGAATATTCAGATTTCGGAAAAAATTGTTATTCAGTGCATCCCTTCAAATTAGTATTGTTTCTATCTTGATGTCTGTAATCTGAATTTGTTGGACGTAATGGAAACACATCAGTTATAAATTACGTTACATATAATCATGACTCTTCAACAGGCTGTTTATTTCTTAATCCTAGGTTTTTTTTCACTTAATAGTATTGTATTTGGGGACTTAATTTTTAGTAACTCATTCCTTATATTGTCTGCATTATATTTACAATAAAAAAATTGTCACTATTATGCGAGCAAAAAAGAAGTATTCATTTATCAAACGATAAGTTTTTTATATAGTTTGATTCCGAATCCAATATTCGGTCTAAGATTTAAGATTATGTTTTAATTCAATTTTTAAACATCTAAGAATGCAAGCGTGAAGAATTTATTGTCAATATACTTCATAAAAATTTTTGGGGCTGGATTTTATTTTACCATGCTTTTCATAGTTTCATTTAATTAAAACAAACTTTATTTAATTCTTAGCCAATCAGAACTCAGTATTTCTTTGCCTGCATTGTGGCGAACTAGACTTTGCCTACTGGTTGTTTATTTACTTTTTACGACGCCAACTTTCCTTGCTTGCAAAAATCTGCGCAATTAAAAATGGGTAGTAAATGGATGGCAAAAATGGAAATTGATCTAATTAAGGAAGTTCAAGAAACAAAAATTTCTTCTTGATGCAAACGATGCTTATAGTTTGATTAAAGTTTGCTTTCTAAAAGATGAAACTTGCCAAATTGTGTGATAAATAATTTTTTGTGGAACCCGATAAACCAGGTTACCACAAGTTGCAAGTAGTTGTGCAGGTGTGAAATGGGCTTTAGATAGATTATAGAAATAATCGAAGTACCGATCTAGGAAAAAGAATAGAAATCTGCAAATACGTCCCCTAAAATAAGCCAGTTAAATTAGTTTCTAAAAAAAAATTATAGAAAATATATTAAAAAAGCCTTCTAAGATTTAAATTCAAATTAGTCTACATTCGCTAGTCTTGGCACATTTTTTCAATATTTTTACAATTTTCTATCACGTGTAGGGGATTGGTTGGTATACAAAAATCTTCAGGCTTGTGTGCTTGGTCAGAGACCCGCTTATAAACCTTCGTCAAGTAAGATAGACACACACTCACACACACATACGTGACAGATGCTGCCATCTATCGCGCGAAACCACAATTTAGACAAGTCCCTGAAGGAGAGGGAAATAGTCTCCAGGGACCTGTACCCGTGGGAATTGCGCGATGACCACTCACAGGACTTTCGGACCCAACAGATTTAACGATTAGTACTCCGCATATTCGGTGGGTCTTCAGTGGTACCGAGACTCGATCGCGAGACCTAACGAGATCGAGATCTTAACCACGAGGCTCCCCACAGCCGATTAATCAAGGAGTACTAACTTCAAAAATCAACATTGGTGAGCATCAAGAAAATTTCTCTCCATTTGGTAAACTCGATTACGCCAACAAGACGTCAGAGCTATACTTGATGCTGATTGGCTACCTATATCTCTCCGCAAAATCGGTTTACCGATTTTCATATCTCCGCGAAAAAATTCCATGAACAATTCCCCATAGCAGCGGTTCCATATGTTATTCCTATGGAAGTACCTTGATCAAGGGGCACCGTGTGAAAGCGCGTTTAAAGACTTAAAAAATAAAAATTATGCTATGAATGTCTCCAAACAAGTCTTATTGGGTTTTTTTGTGTGTGTAATTAATGGCTCATTTTATAATTTTTTTAAAAACTATTAACGCTTTTAAATTGTGCTGCTGAAAAAACTTTGTTGTGCCGCCCGGTGGCTGAATGGTTAGTGTACTAGCCTTTGGAGCTGCTGGGGTTGGGTTCGAATCCCGGTCAGGCATGGATGTTTGTGAAAGTCAATAAATGTTGTTATTTGTCTATGTGTTATTAATTTCTTTGTGACTGTAAAAATTCTTTGTGTCTGGACCACTTGACGAAAGCTTATAAGCGGTTCTTTGAACAAGCACACAAGCTGGAATATATATGTATCATACCATACTTTGTTGTTTTGATTGACCCTCTTACTTTGTCATTCCTTTTGATACAAATAACATACCAATATCTGCAATCGAAGATTGAAAAGGGATTTGCAGATCATCATCCGTTGTACAATCCCAGTAATTAAAGAGCCAAATTAGTGATGTAGTAACATGAAGAGGAGTGACGACATACTGTCAAACTTAACGTTTACTTGAAGGAGGCACTAAAACTTAATGTTAATCATGAATATAAAATATTAAAAAAAATGCAATTTATTATTACTTTTTTCAAATAGATTAAATATACACAATAATTAAATGTACATAATAACGTTTACATTATAGGAAGCAACAATTGACGTCAAAATAGATTAATTATTAAGACACAAAAACTAATGCACATTGTAAAATTACAAATTATGAGCAAAAAAGGAAAAACATTTTTAAAAAAATTCCATAACCATTTTTTTTTAAAACGTGAAACAAAATTTAAGTACAGTTTACCGTTTATGCCTAGCAGGGATTTCAATTGAGGCAATTTATGTACTGGGCAAATTATTAAGCATAAAGAAAGAAAATACCAGAGTTAAGCAATAGGACACAGAATTTAAATACAGCAGGCTCCTTCCTAACTATATCTCTAATTTAACTGGCAGAATTATTTTAATTTTTAAAAATAGTTTTACAAACACCCACCTGTTTTGTTTTCAATTCACATGTTACTCTGATAAAAAGAAACGGCAAGCAGCTCATATGTTTATTTTTTCTTTAATCATGATATGCACAGCTTAAAAAAGATTTAATACATTGAATAAAATTAAGTAATATTTCAAACATGCATTCATTTACAAAGCAAATATCATCACAAATGAGCAATGGATGTACATCTAAAGCATATTTTATTTCACTTCTCCAGTTCAACCATATTTTGATTAACTGGGTTACGCTCAGTAATGTTTTTAATGCTTATTATATAATTTACAACTGTAAGGATTTTTTTTTTGTGTAGGGTAAAAAAAAATGACTATGAAGGCTTCCCCCTTGGATTAAATGCCTTACTGCCAGTGCTACATTGGGGGGGGGGGGGGGTATATGTCAAAAAGCATGTTTAAAAAAAAAAAAATAGAGTATACTCTGTGATTATTTTCCGGCACTTTGTTTAATTTTTCAAAAAATAATAAAATCAACCAAACAAGCACTTATAAGCTTTGACTACCTTGCTATATGAATATCCAAATCTGTGCAAGACATTCTAAGTTCCGCTAATGACAATATAAAATTTGAACTGCTCAATGGCACAGTGCGAACAGGGCTTCAGTTTAATGAACATCATAACAACTAATTTAAGGGCATCTTTACTGATTTCTAATATTTCAAGTTAAATGTTCATTAATGCTAATAATTGACCACCAGTTGATCTATTTGTACTAAAGAGATATGCGAAATCATGGTTGGTAAACCATCGGGCATCAGCGACTGATGTCGAAAGCAGATCATGGGCGACAAGAAAAAGATTCTGGCTCTGTTGTTTGGGATATTTTTTGAAGAATAAATATTTTGCTTATTTTCCACATTTCTATGTAAGTTACCTTTCCCCCCCCACCCCTTTCCTTCTAATTAATTCAGAGCAAGATTTAAAAAGATAAGTTTATTTTATATGCAGCTTAAATCAAGTTTTTTTTCCATATCTTGAATTACAGTTTATGCATATTTGTAAATTTTATTACCAAGCACCAACTCATATTAAGAGTATATCATAGGGTAGACTAACCAGTGAATGAACCTTTAAGGCGTCACGTTCGCCAGTGAATGAACACCAGGATATAATGACCAGGACAACCAACCATTGTCAGATAGCTTCCTACTACATGGGAGGAAGTCAGTGTTGCCAATCTATAAAGTGGAATGATTTTCAATTCTTATTTTTTAAATTATATTTAATAAATGTTCATTCACTGGGGCATGTTCACTTACTGGCCAGTCTACCCTACCACGTTTTTATTTACACACAGTATACCCAGTGCAAATTTAACGAATACAGCACTGCTTAATTCACAACTCTAAGGTTTTGCTTCCGAGTGGGTTAATAAATGAGTTTTAAGGTAACGCACTTGTCCAAATGTCTTATTACATAAATCACAAGTGTAGGGTTTTTCATAAGTGTGGGTCTTCGAATGAGTTTGAAGGTTAGCTTTTGTACTGAATGCCATATTACACAAGTCACAGCCGAAGGGTTTTTCTTTAGTGTGGGTCAATAAATGTCGTTGAAGATTTGACCTTTGACTAAATGCCTTATTACACAAGTCACAACCGAAAGGTTTTTCTTCAGTGTGGGTCAATAAATGCCTCTGACGAAGTGACTTTTGACTGAATGCCATATTACATACATCACAACTGTAGGGTTTTTCTTTGGTGTGGGTTAACAAATGACTCTGAAGGCTGTTCTTGCTTCTAAATGCCTTCCTACATAATTCGCAATTGTAGGGTTTTTTATTGGTGTGGGTCAACAAATGAGTTTTAAGGTTAGCCTTTTGAGTAAATGCCTTATTACAAAATTCACAATAAAGACCTTTTTCCCCTGTGTGTACCAAGTAATGCTTAGTAAGTAGAGATTTGTACTTGAATTTCTTTTCGCATGAATCACAGTCATATGATGCTTTTGAAAAGGTGTTAGACAGATGCTCTTGCAGAAAGGACTTGGTAGCAAACGTCTGAATACCAGTCTTGCGAGTGAACAGGTTTCCTTCATTGTGAGTAGACATGTGTTCCTCGTAGTCTGGCTTCAACGAGAAAGCAACAGAACAAATATTACACAAATATGGCTTTTCTTCCATTTCACCCATTTAATTATATGTATTATTTCTTTTTCAGTAAAAAAAATTGCCTTGAAATATGTGGTTTGGATAACGGAAATACAATTGTTAGCTTAATACACAAACACTTGTTAGGTTGACGAAACGTTTTTCTCCTTCAAGGTTTATCAAAGATGTACTTTTTAAAGAAAACAATTATAAATACAATGAATTCACAATCTGTCTGGCAATGAAGGTTATGTTCTTAATGTTAAGGCTTGTAGAAACCTGTAATGGAAAAAACAATAGTTTAGACCTTTTTATTTAAATTTTTTAACATTGATAAACAGTAACTTAAATAGAAATATCAACCTGTGTCCAAAGGTTAATGGTTTTCTGTATTATAAAAAGAATTGATATGGGAGCATTACAAGAAACCCAAAATTTCATTTAGGTGGGTTAAAAACATTAATTCAGATTGACAGGGCCGGTTTTAAAGTTGTACCGCCTGTAGGCTATTGATTTGATAAACCAGTCACAATATTCTTCCCCCTTGGGGAAATGTAGCTGGTTAGCTGCAAAATAGGGTGATAGATGCTATTTAAAATAGATACACATATTAGAATAATGTATGTACCTTTATACACTAAATCAAAAGCAAAATTTGGTTAAACTGTTCTGCCACTTTTCTTTCAATTTTGAAATCCGGGAGTATGGAGTGCAATTGCCCAGGCAGTGGCATGTTTGCTGCGAAATATTAGTACTATGTATATATGCGTCTACGATATACGCATTAATGTAACTTATTTGTTTTCTTTCCTAAATATATTCGTATCTTAAATTTTTTTTTTTATGCTGAAAGCCGCTTAAATTGGTCATAAAATTTAACACCACCAAGAATTTGCCGCTCTAGGCTACAGCCTACTTAGAAATCCGGCCCTGAGCATTGACCATTGGTAGAATTTTAGTTGGTCGGTGATTATGTTGATTTAATTATCTTTATTTGGGGATAAAGGTAACTTTGGTTTTTGCTTGCAACTAAAAAAAAAAAACTTGTACAAGAATTTGCGATGAAAACAAGAACTTATGTTTGCAGCAGCCAAAAAGTTTCATCCTATTATTTTTCACACTGCCCTAAGAATATATATTTAAAAATAAAACTAATGAAAACTAGTAACATTGAAGATTTTTTCATGAATTGCGTCTGTGCCTAAACTTTTCTGCAGGACTGTAATGCGAGAAGTTTATAATGACGGGGAGCTTACCAGTAGAGAGGAGCTCAATAAGTATTAAATGAAAGTTTACAATAAAAAAATCACAAAAGAGTACACCCGTACAACGCCGGATTTACGAAGCTAGTCAGGGATTTATATGTGAATTCAGGATGTTTTAAGTGTTTGATAAGAACTTCGAAAACAATATCAAAATTGATGGTTGGTTGGTAGACATATATTTTTCAGTCTTGTATGCTTGGTCGCAAGGACCCGCTTACAAACCATCGTCAAGTAGGACAACACAAGACGCAAACATGAACAAATGACAGATGCTGCCATCTGTATCCACCTCCACAATTTAGACATATCCCTGAATTGGAGGAAAATAGTCTCCAGGAACCTGTACCCATAGTAAACTGCGCAATGACTGACTACAGGACTTTCGGACCCAATCGATTTAACGAGCACGTACTTCGCCCATACTCGGTAGGTCTTTAGTGGCACCGGTATTCGATCTATCAACCTTCCGATCTCGAGACCAATATCTTAACCACAGGGCTCTTTACAGCCCCATATCAAAATTGAATACATTTGTTTTGATTTTATATAGAGAGGAGTTGAGTTGCAAAAGATTTTGGTTTGGTTTTCATTTTGGTTTCGCAGTTCAAAGTGTCGCCATTCACTCCTTATGATGAGCTTATGCATTTAGATAACAACACAAAACTATTAAATATATGTTTTTCAAGTGAGTATTTAAGATATTAAATAATGCATCAGGCTTAGGTGTCGACTTCGTCATTAAATATCTTAAGTTACGAAGCGAATGCGACTGTGTTAAAATTTCTAACAGAGGTTAGAAATTAGCGCAATCAGAAAAGCTCAATTAATTAAGGTAGGCGAGTACCTAAAATTGTAAAATTTTTACTAATACTTTAATATTTTCCAAATTTGGCATAGTGATTTCAAATATAATGAACAATGCGTTTTAGGCACTTTTTTTTAAATTTAAATATAATTGATTTATTTTAAACGGTGTTTTTCACCTAAAGAGGGGGGTTTACGCCAACAGTTCTAGTATAAAAAGTTTTACATTAATTTACCTGATGATTTTTACAGATGCCATTTCAATATATATCTGTGCTATGAACCTCTAACATCTGGTGTAAATATATAAGTTAAAAAAAAATATCCAAGTGTAAGTTGATCGAAAAAAAATCCTTTTTTTTTGTGTAGTTAATTTATGAAATTTTTCTTAATAACTTCTTTTCTTGTAATTTGTATGTAACTCTAGAGGATCATTGCATGCATCAGTTCAAAACGAAGAATTTAACACATAATAAATGTTTATAGGATTAAAATTCAATGTGGTAGACTTGTTAGCGTAAACCTCTTTTTTTTAGTAGAAAAACACGGTTTAAAATAAAAAAAATTATATTTAAATTTAAAAAAATGCCTCAATAGTATTATTCATTATCTTTGATTGAAATCACTATACCAAATTTGGATAAGAATAAAGCAATAGTAAAAATTTTAGAATTTGGGGGATTTTTGAGTATTCGCCTACCGTAACTTGTAAAAAAAAAATCACGCTAACTGATTAGCAATAAAAGTAAAGTGTGAAATTTGAACTCAAAGAATCGCATTCAATCTTCATTTTAAATTCAAATATCGTATAAAAACCACCTACTCTTTTTTTACTATATCAAAATATTAGAATAAAGCTCATGGAGTATAAATCTTTTTTTAAAAATAAAATTGCTGATCTGGTGATGAACTAAAGCCTAAAGCTGTTGTCTTATTTCCAAGAAAGCATTTGTTAATTTCAATGTAATAAATTAATTTTATTAATGATTCGGTTTAACTACAATGAGGGAAACAGTCTGTTTATTGCTGATTATAAAAATTAACACAGTGTTTCTTGACATTTTTATATTGATGCGAAATAGCTCAATTTCACAAATTGCTTTTGTTTTAGAAGAGTAGCAACATTACAGAAAATTGAGACCAGCTCCCATATTATAGTTGTTCCAGTATAACCGTAAAACTAGTCACTTTTTTTTTAACCAGTTATTAAGAAAATTGAAGTTGATTTTTTAGAGTTTTATTTACTACAAAATACACATAAAAATTATAATACAAAACATTTCCATCATACAATTTCTTCATTGGCGGCAAATAGTTTTTTAATTAACTATAAATCAACAACATGAATTTCCCAACACGTTAAGATGTAAGCCTCTGTAAAATTAAATTAATCAACAGATCAAATAAAAAGGAAATATTTCGGAAAATGAGTAACTAATCTGACAAAAATATTCAGAGTCACTGAAGTACATATTATTAAATCTGTGTGTGTGAAGAGTTTTGTTTTAAACACTACAGATTACACACACAAATATAAAGTGTCATTATATTAAATTGTTAGTGCCAGCTCAGGTGTTGGCCGTATCATAGTACTGTTCTGCCTTGGGGTGCTCAAGAGTGAGGTCAACTCAAACGAACACCATTTGATGAAACCTATCTGTTTTAACATTGTTCTACTGATTTTACATTTCATTCGAAGAATCTTGTTTTTTTTTAACAATATCATAAAATTCCAATTAACTCTCCTAGTTGAAATTGGTTCAAATATTAAAATAATAATTCTTTTAATTAAAAAAAAACTTTACATAAGATTCAAACCAATTGAAAAAAAATTGGAAATATCAAGCCCTGTAAGCCAACTACATTAATCATATAAAAAAGTTTGTAAAAAATATACAACAATGGGGTTGAAATTTGGCTTAAAAATTTCTTCCCTAATGGATTGAAATGGGAGGGGGAACCCAGTCGGTAAGGCACCTGCCTTGCATATGTAAGGTCCCAGGATCTATTGGCAATTCAAAGGATATGGTGTTATAAAAAAAAAGTTGTCGTTGTAATCAAGTTAGACTGTATCGCATCATGGTTTCAAATATTTTGACACAAGCGGTGGTACCTGGGAATGCATTTTTAGCCTACTTTTCTTTTTTTAATTCGAAGAATTAAAAAAAAATGAAAAAGTAGGTATTGACATGCGGTCGATGTCCGTCCGTACCCCCCTTCCAAAATCAGTTATATCAATCCGATCTTAAAAATTCTTTTTTTATTAGAAAGGTATAACCTCAGACACCCAACTTTCAAACTTTTTGTCCGTCTGTCTGTACGATAGGACGGACATAAATCTACTCTTTGAAGACGAATTTCCCATTGAATTAGCATTGAAATTCCATTTCGAGTCATTTAAATCGCTGAATTTAACTACAAATGCTACGGACAAGTGAGATACGTCAAAAAATTCAGCGCATCGAAATTAGAATACATTGAAAATTTCAGAAAGAAATTCGAAGTACTTCAATTATTTAAAAAAAACTTCACAATTTAATGCTCATTTAAAAAGCATAGGAAGCCATTTTTATTAGAATTAAATCACCATTGCCATCGCAACAATTGCTTGAGAAACTTTAAGTTCTTTTAGACAATAAATTAAAATAAATTTATTTTTGAGACATAGATCAATTTAAGATGACGTCTAATATATATATTTCACTACGAGATCTTTGTTTGTTGATATAAATTGTTTTCATTCTATTTGAAAGCGAGGAATTTTACATATTTATTCTTTGAAATATAATTTTTTGCAAACGATTTAAGTTATAATTATTTAATTTTCGAAATAAAATAAATAAAACAAGCCGAATTTAGCAAGTAAATGTTTATTGAGGAGTAGTTTTTTTTGGTTTTTGTTCTACGAAAAATTAAATATTTATTTATAACTGCAAATAAAGCTGTGTTTAGTGCTATGTTTAGTGAAAGATGCTGTGTTTAGTTAGATGCTGCATTTAGTGAAATTTATTTTAAATTTAATGTGGAAAAACGGTTGTTGATGTCACTTACTGTTACGAACCTAGTTTTTTCAAGATAAGAATTTTAGTAAGTATTTAAGTAACAGGAAAGTAGGCTATTTTAGTTCTTTAAGAACTTCTTGTTTATACCTCAGCAAAGATCATAGAGTTAGGTAAGAGAATAGAGCGGCCCATGTATGTGCACAGCAACGCACAAAAGAAGCAGGCTAGAGCGGTGCATCTTGGGATACCTCAGTGCCAGTTTCCGTTGTTTCGGCTACTATGTTATGCACAGCTCTAAAAACTGCTAAAGCGGTGCATCTTAGGATACCTCAGTGCGGGTTTGTTATGAGCCGTAGCTCGAAAAAAACCTGACAGCCCTGCTTCAAACTATTTGAACTGATAGACCTCTCTACTCCTCCTTCCTAACTCTACGACAAAGATCTAATTTTTAAGTATAAAGATCATTTTAAAGTACTCTTTGTTATAAAGGGAATGCCAACACGTGTGAATGAATAAACTTGTTTCAAACATAAAGAAAACTATCTACCAACAAACACTTATCTATTTATTTCAGATCGAACAAATGATTTTTAAAAAAACATTTTGAAGCATCTTAAAGGGAGCTAAGGAATAAATAGAAAACATCATCATTATTAAAACCCCAAATTAAATTATTTTAGATGATATTTTCGTATGGGGTATTTACATATTCCTGTAGACCAAATTATTCAGATATTATTAACATGGCATTGTATCTTGAAACATTCGTGGATTTATCTGGGTAAGTAATTTTTTTTTAAATCCTGACATATCTGTCATATAAAAACAGTTTAACCAAATAAACACATGCAGGAAACAATTTATTTAAACAATAAGTTAAAATGGGTTAAATTTAACTTCTCTGGATCATATATGCTATGCTGCACAGTGATGCATGATTTTGCTATTAACTTAATTGGAAAAATTACACAAATAAAGTCATGTTTTCAACTGGGATTGCATTCACATTAATCTCAAGTTATTTTTTTTTTCAAATTCACATGCGTTTCTTTCTATGGCTCTATTTTGTTTAGCATTAATTTCTCTTCTAGGCAAGAAGTGAGACGAGTTCCAACTGTAAGTACCATCCTAAACGTATAATTCAATCAATGCCGGCACAACAAAAACAGTTCAGCATATATTTTTAATTCTTACCAGTTCTGTTCCGTATTGATTGAATAATTTCAAATGGTATTTACTGTTGGAATACAGCTCACTTCTTGCATACAAGGGCAAATTGTGCAAATAAAAGAGCCACAGAAAGGAACACACTTTTATATGATTCATAAATGAAGGGTTTTTCACCAGTATGTGACAATAAATGACTTCGAAGGGCTGAACTTTGCTAAAATAGATAGAAAATGTTGCTTATGACGAAATGCCCTGCTACAAAATACGCAAATGTAAAATTTCTTCCGAGTACGGATCGATAAATGTTTTTGAAGAGTTGACTTTAAACTAAATTTCTTATCACAGAATTAACTGTGCAAGGTTGTTATTCAAACTGTAAGGTATTTCTTTAGTGAGTGTCAATAAATGATCTTGACTGGACTTGTGACTGAATGCCTTTTTACATAAATCAAAACAGTAGTTTTTCTTTAGTGTGGGTTAACAAATGATTTTGAAGGTTAGACCCAGGGCCGGATTTAAAGATTTGCCGCTTGTAGGCTACGATCGATTTGCCATCATATATAGTTTTCTTCACTAATTTTTTTTCCTTCTACATATGCACACTCCAAATCGAAAGCGAAATAATAGGCGATTTTTTCTAACTGTTCTACTATTTATCTTTCAACAGCCAAATCAAGGGGGGAGAGTTCAATTGCCCTCGCAGCTACTATGTTTATTATAAAATATTAGTGCTATAGATACGTTTACGGTTTACTTGTTATTGTAAATTATTTGTTTCTTTCTTAAAAATATTAGTATCTTTAAAAATACTTTTTTTATGTCGAATGCCGCTTTTATTATTCGTAAAATTTGCGGCCCCAAAAAATTTGCCCCTCTAGGCTACAGCCTACTTGGCCTATTTAGAAATCCGGCCCTGGTCAAACAAGTAAACCTTACAATAAATGTCTTATTACATACACTGCTCAAAACAATTAGGGGAATGCATGGTTTAAACCATTTCGCTCCCAATGATTCCATTTGGAATCATCAGCTTCCGATTTTTTTTCTCATTAAGTTGAACTTGTACTTATTTATCGTTAGATGGAAGAATCAAGTCATTTGAAGAATTAAATAATGTCTGTTTTAATTGAATGAAAATATGAAAAACATGGTAAAATAAAATTCACTCTCAAACTATTTTATGAAATAAGTTGACCCTAAATTCTTCTCGCGTGCGTTCGTAGAAGTCTAAAATTTGATTTTACTTCATTTTTACAATTAAAATTAAAAAAAAAATTATTGCTATAATTTATTCAAAAGTTATGATTCCAATTTTTTGCCCCTTAAATTTTAGTTAAAAAAATTAAGATTTGTTTCCCTGTTTTTTACCATTTCAATCTGGATGCATGAGGAATCTATTTAACAAATTTTAAATTTTTATAAAAAAAAACAAAAAGTTGAAACTGGACGGGTAAACAAAAGTATGCAAAGTGCTCCCCTAATTGTTTAGAGCAGTGTAGTTCACAACTCTAAGGCTTTTCCTTAGTGTGGGTTAACAGATGAGCTTTAAGACTGGACCTGTGACTGAATGCCTTATTACAAAGTTCACAACTGTAAGGTTTTTCCTTAGTGTGGGTCAACAAATGAGATTTAAGTGCAGATCCTTGACGAAATGCCTTATTACAAAGTTTGCAACTGTGAGGTTTTTCTTTAGTGTGGATCAACAAATGAGTTTGAAGGATAGCCCTTCGACTAAATGCCTTATTACATAAGTCACAACTGAAAGGTTTTTCTTTAGTGTGGGTCAACAAATGAGTTTGAAGGGTAGACCTTCGACTAAATGCCTTACTACATAGTTCACAACTGTAAGGTTTTTCCTTAGTGTGGGTCAAAAAATGAGTTTGAAGGCCGGACTTATTACTAAATGCCTTATTACAAAGCTCGCAACTGTAAGGCTTTTCCTTAGTGTGGGTCAACAAATGAGATTTAAGGTTAGATCTTTGACGAAATGCCTTGTTACAAAGTTCACAACTGTGAGGTCTTTCTTTAGTGTGGGTCAACAAATGAGTTTGAAGGTGAGACTTTTGACTAAATGCCTCATTGCATAATTCACAACTGTAACGTTTTATTTTAGTGTGGGTCAATAGATGAGCTTGAAGGTTAGACTTTGTTCTATACGAATTATTACAAAGTTCACAACTGTAAGGTTTTTCCTTAGTGTGGGTCAACAAATGAGTTTGAAGGTAAGACGTTCGACTAAATGCCTTATTACATAGTTCACAACTGTAAGGTTTTTCCTTAGTGTGGGTCAACAAATGAGATTTAAGGGTAGACCTTTGACTAAATGCCTTATTACAAATTTCACAACTGTGAGGTTTTTCTTTTGTGTGGGTCAATAAATGTATTTGAAGGGCATCCCTACGACGAAATGCCCTATTACAAGTTTCACAATTGTGAGGTTTTTCTTCACTGTGGGTCAGCAGATGAGTTTGAAGAGTTGACCTTTGACGAAATGCCTTATTACATGATTCACAACTGTAAGGTTTATCTACAGAGTGTATGAAGTAGTGTCTTCGAAGTTGAGATTCATACTTGAATGTCTTGTCACACGAATCACAGTGATGTGATGTTTTTAAAGGGTGGGTCAAAATATGCTCTTGCAAACTAGATTTAGAAGTAAATATTGAGCAACAAACTTTGCAGCTGAATAGGTTTTCTTCCTTGTGTTTTAATGCATGTTTTTCATAATCCGGCTTCAAAGAGAAGGCATCAGCACAAATATTACACAAATACTGCTTTTCTTCAATTTCATCCATTTTATACTTTTTTTAAACACTCATTATAAATAGATTCTTTTTTATTATTATATGATATTAAGTATCAATTTACTGTCCATACGCTTGTTATTCTAACAGTCTATTTTTCTTTAGTTGTTATAACTGATTTACTTTTTGAAATAGGTCTCATAAATTTAATGAACATCAAACTTCCTTGTGCTGTAATGTTCAATATCAGTCAGAAAGAACCCTGTAATAAAAAATATACTGCTTAAGGTAATTTTTATTTTAAAACTTAAATACACTATAATTGTATATACAGAAAATTATTTAAAAATAACTCATTTAAAAAAAATAACACTGAATGTAACTGAATTGACTTGGTATGTTAAAATTTTTTTTATTGATGCAAGTGTTGCAAGTACAGCAAGTATAGTAGGAATTATCTTATATTTTGCTGCTTTTTGGTTTGCATATAAACATATTTCAATGCTAGAAATTCATTCTCTTTAATAGTTCGGAAGCGCTTTAATTAGTGCTGTATAATTTTTGAGCAA
This sequence comes from Hylyphantes graminicola, assembly GCA_023701765.1. Lineage (NCBI taxonomy): Eukaryota > Metazoa > Arthropoda > Arachnida > Araneae > Linyphiidae > Hylyphantes > Hylyphantes graminicola. The sequence goes on from CM043112.1 coordinate 68,248,897, forward strand.
TGATTTGTTACTTAACATAGTCATTTTGAATACTTTATGTAGGCTACTATTATTTCCCGATGATGCCTTCTAATAATTGCTAGTCATAGGGGTTATTGGAATATCATTATACGAGTCGAAATTCTTGATCGTATTCGAACAGGGGTCAAAACTACATGATTGGCATCCAGTGGCGGATCCAGCGGGGGGTAAATGGGGTAATTACCCCCCCCCCCCAAGATCTTAACTTTTACCAAACCTATTTTTAAGGTACATTATTAAAATTTGTCGTCTTCAGTGATAAAAATCTGTTGTCCCCTGTGATCAAAATTTTATATATATATATAGAATAGAGTTGGGTTATAAGTTAAATTGGCATTTGGCTTAATTTTAATCGATATGAAATAGATTGATAGGTAAGTTTTCCAGAATTGAGCAAATTTATATTATTATATTATTATTTAGAACTGCTGCTTACATCAAGATTTTCTTATTGTTTTTAGGGGGGGGGGGGGGGGTCATGTAACTACCCGGATGTTGATCATGTTTCAGAGGATTGTTCAATTGTTTTTTTTTAAAATGGCCGTAGTATAGTAAGCTCCTGAGACCCTCCCGGCAAAAGCACCAATCAACAGGATTTTTAGCTTCTCCTACGGTGATTGGAAATCAAAATTTTTGATTTGTATGTATTTATAAAACGTATTTAACTCAATAAAAATGTTAAAATAAAAAAAATCGTAAATTGGCCCCCGTCAGAAACAGGACATTTTTATTTCTAACCTTTCCTTCCATGGTTTTTGGGTAAAAAATGGTGTGTTTTTAAAAAATGTTTTTTTTTGCAATTTTGAGGTTCAACTAGAAGCTAATACATAGAATCTAATCAACTAGAAGAGAGACATATCAAATTTCATTAGAATCCGTTGAGATCTTATTGAGTTAAATTGTCCGTCATAAACACATCTACTTTCTTTATGGGCTTTAATGTTTTTTTTTTAATTTTTAAAGCATTTTGTTATTTTTTTTTATTTATTTCAATATCAAATCATCTATAAAAGAAAGATGTATTTAAAAAAAATAATAGTTTTAAACAAGTATCTGAAAGGAGTTGCTAATATTAAGTAGTTATTTAAGGATATGAATGATTAAAAAGGAATTTTTTTAAATCCCCCTCCCCCCCAAAGAAAAAAAAAAAGATATACTGGATCCCCCCCCCCCCCATGGACAAACTCTGGATCCGCGCCTGTTGGCATCATAAAACCAGATAATTTCTTTTATGGTTGATTTGCAAGACATTGAAAAAAGGTAATCGCTTTGAAAATATTAGTGAACAACGCTTTGTAAACTATTAATCGAATGATGTTTCATTATTTTTTTGCTTAACACTTTTCACACCAGCAAACCAAGACACTTTGTAACAAATGTTAGTTATTTGTAGAGTGAATCAATATAAATTTAAAAAGAAATGTAATGTATTGGCCTTTGCCTTTACACCACAGTAAGTAGAGAAGTAAAGAAACATGATACAGACTAACTTTAGAAACTTTTGATAAAACTTAAAAAAACAAACTTCAGCTGTCTTAAGGACACAAAGGATGGAATGAATTCTGCATTAAGTTTTCCTTACAAACATTACAAGTGGTGTAGCATCAGTCACATGGTCCATTTCTATCCAATCACAAAACAGCGTCGGTGATTGCACAATATTGAGTCGATAATTCTGAAACCAAAGAAATTACCAAATTACTCACCAAAAAACTATACATTTTAAATATATAGTCTTACACATTTGAATCAAAAGAGAGGGATTGGAAAATTGAAGGAAAACTTTATGGGGCATTAAATTATTACATATCAAGTGATTAATTTATTATGGTTTTAATTAATACTTAATGTGAAGTTTATAAAATCTCCTTTTTGAGACGTTATTTGAACTATTTTTGAAAGAAAAATGGGTTTTTACATGTATCGTTCCCTTTAACTGCAGCAGATGAAATTTTCAACTTGTTTTTCGTCCATAATTGTTTCCTGGCTAGGGTTTTCTTTGTTTGTGAAACTGGCAATTTGGTGCAACTATTATATAATGGACGCTACACTTTCGGCAAAGTTGAAAATTTAACGTTTATCCAGCAAGTTGTATAGGTTAGGGTTAGTTTTAAATACCCCACTAGAGCTAAATGAGGGTGTCATAATTTAGAACCACTTTCAAGTGACAAGCCAACATGAGTAGGACCACCTCTTTAACTGCTTAGGTTAGGTTTGAATTATCGTCGCACTAGAGCTACACGAGGGCTATTGGCGACGGACGTCGTATTTTAAGAACGTCGTATTTTAGAACCAAAGTCAAGTGATGAGCGGCCACATGAATAGGCACCTAACGCAACCGTTAAGGGCGACATCGTACGCAGCGCCAGGACTTTGAAGGTTATTTAACGTGTACTCCCTTACACGGGGTATTATTATTCGTTGGACATTTTTGGCTGCACAGGCCGTTTATAGGTCGGCAGTTAATTTAGCGATGCCCGGACCCGAACCTAGGACGTTTTGCATGCTAGGCGAGTGCCTAACCGACTGGGCTCCCCAGCCCCACCTCTTTAACTGCCCTTCCATCCATCACTGCAGCACTCTTCAAGATTGACTTGAACTGTTCCTGGGAAACCGTTGATACGGGCAAAGCTGCGGATATGCCCAGTGCTGTGCTCACTGAACTGAACCTTTGGAAGGAGTATCCCACGATAAGCTAGTGAAGCCTATTTTTGGGTCACTTGGCGACAGCTTTAAGGAGAATATGTGCCACATTTGGCACGAATTCGCCTATCACAATTGATTAGTTTGCATTGGATGTCGCTAATCGCTTGCCAAAGAATAGCACTCCAAGGAATTTAAGTTTTAAAGATTGTTCCTGCAATTGTATTTTTTTAAAAGTACATGTTTTCGAAACTTCATTATGTAAAGAACCTCTTAAAGCAATAACATATCAATTTTCTGTTTAAAAAATTATTGAAAAATTTGGTTTAAAATGCCTATTTTAACAGGTTAAGTATAGAATTGGCGGCAAAAGTTGGGTTGCTCTTACAGGGTTGCCGGGCTTCACTGACCATATTGGCGAGCGTTTTTAAAACTTGTGAATAAATTCATAAATAAACTATGATAATTAAAGATATCATTTCTATGCGAAATTTAGCTTAGAATCTATAGATTTATTTAAGACACTTTAAAAATTTAACTTTTCAATAAGAACAAAGTTTTAAGTTCTTATAAAACTAAGAAGTATTTTATGTCCATTTTAAGTAGAGGTAATTATGTAATTAATACAGTGTTACCTCCTCTAACGGACACCTCTAAATAACGGACATTTTCTCAAGTCCCAGTCCCTTAACATAGGTTACTTAATGTAATCCCCTCTAAATAACGGACCCTCTAAATAGCGGACGCATTTTTAATTTTTTTTTATTTAATTCGGCTATCAATCCCAATAAAACTCATTTTTGCATCCAAATATTTTTGCACCTTCATTCTCTTCTCGCTAAACTACGTATTGGTGACTGTTCTATGACCTTCTAGTAACCCTTAGAATGACCACCATAGCTTTTAGTCAGGTCGCCAGGGGGGGGAACCCTGCACTGAGGTGTTAAGTTTTTTTTATTGATGATTCTTATAGATTCGAGAGTGTAGATTACGAATCTGGAAGGTACTTTTTTGGTACCCTTGAGCATTTTTAGTTATTCAAGATGGCGTCTCCGCCATCTTGAATTTTGTTTTTTTAATATTTGACGATCTATCCGGCAAAAGTGAGCAGTTTTTTTATTAATCGATGCATTAAGTAATAAAGAATCAATATTTCCAAGAAAATTTCAAAAATAAAAAATTCAAGATGGCGGAATCCGCCATATTGGATTTTTTCACTTTTTATACATTTGATCTATATTTAAACCACAAAAATACTTATAGTTTAGGTATATTTTTATATATTTTGTTACTATAGAACAATAATTTGAAAAAAATAAAAAAATCAAGATGGCGCTATCCGCCATATTGGATTTTTTCACCTTTAATATAAGGCTATTGATTTGTCCAAAATTAAAAATTATTTTTATTTTAGTTCTATCTTTCCTTTGATTTCTATTTTAGTTTCAATGTATAGATTATAAGTTTAGAAGATACTTTTTAGCAAAAATTTAGTATTTTTTAAAATTTTAAGATGGCGTCTTCCGCCATATTGGTTTTTACTCTTCGATTCATTTCTAGCGTTCTTTTTGGCCAAAATCGATAATTCTTTCTTTTCTAGGTGTATTTTGAGATAAAGAATTACTTAAACATTTAAAACAATCGAAATTCAAGATGGCGGCTTCCGCCATCTTGGATTATTCAACCTGTAATAGTACGTGATCCATCGGCCCGAAAATTAAAATTCTTTCTTCTGTAGATGTATTTTTTAATAAAGATTGGCTTAAACTACATAAATGTGGAACACAATCGAAACATATATGAATCTATTAAATTTCAAATTGGCATTTTCCGCCTTATTGGATTTTTTACCGTTAGTATTAGGCTATCGATTGGTCCAAAAATAGAAATTATCTCTATTTTAGCTATAAAATAATACCGAAATATTAAAATATATTTATATATTATATATAATACATAAAAATTTATCTAGATAAATATTTTTAACATTGAGGTGCTGTGATGGACCACATTTATTCCTTAAAAGAATTGTTTTAATCTGCAAAGGATTAAAAAAAAAAAGAATAATCATATAAATGTAAGGATAAAAAAAAATACGACAGTATGAAATATAAAAAAAGATTTATAGATACTATACAATAAATGGGAAATACAATAAATTTAAAATAAGGATATAAAATTCAGGCATACAATTTCAATATGACTTACAAATTCGAAAAGTATTTAAAAAATAATGGCATAAAATTTAAGCATACAATATTTGTGTTAAGCACTTATTTAAAATGTATATAAATCTATTTATTGAAGCAGATTATAGTTTAATGAGGGCTTTGACTCGGTAGAAATTTAGAGTCTTCAAAATAAAAATTAAATTTATACCACGTCAATAAGCAAATTGTCCTCATCTTCTTTCAATTGGTTGTTGATGTTGAGACACCCATTTTGCACGCAAACGCAAAATACTGTGCAAGGTAGGCCACTGTTCACACAACCACATCGTTTGGTGCGACATGGGGTTTCACTGTCACATGAGCACTTAATCAGTTTCAGGATTTCTGGTGGAGCTAGTGCAACATTTCCAGGCACACCAATAGGCAAAAGTTGTCCAGAAGTGCAGTTTTTGTAAAACCCAAATTGTCCAGGATCTAATTTTGGAGGGACGGACAAAGCATTTTTCCATATGATTGTTTGAAGGTGGGTACGTTTCACATTTTGGAGAAAAGCTTCGTCGGTTGGTGGTAGTGAACAGAGTTTTGGTGGTTTCTCAGTGTTTGTTAGACACTTGTATTTAAATTGAAAGAAACATTGCTGTATCTACATATTAATATTTAAAAAAACAACAGAGCTTAACTAATTAAAATCATACCTCGATCTGAAGTAATGTTCCAGTAAAGTGAGGATGTCTAAGAAGGTGTATCATTTCTTTCTCTCCCATTTAAGTCCCACCCTGCAATTTTCTAATAGGTTACCACTTCTTGTGTTTGGATACTGTGTTTCTTGCCGAATTTCCTGAATGTTTATTGACCTTTGATCCCATATTCTTGAAATGCTGCCGCTCAACAAGATCTCAGAAAGTCCAAGCCATTACGTGGATTTATGGGTTCGGGGGAAAACGTCTTTACCCCCCTAATGTGAGGGTGAGGGGTACTTAAGGATGCATGCGTAAGCAACCTTGTGGTTCGTTGTGCAATAGTAATCTTGTTAGAAAAGAGGAAGTATTTTATAAGAGAAAGGTTAATTTTTTTCATAAATTTGAATTGGTGAATAGCAAAATATTTAAATTGCTAAGTCCAATATGGCAAAAAAAAAAAAAACGTCAAAATAAGTTTTGTTTTCGTAAAAGTGCATTATTAAAAAATATTTTTAGGCAAAATATACAAGTGAAATAGAAATAATTTTTAATTTCGGCCAATACATCGCCTAATACTAACAGTAAAAAATTAAATTAGGCGAAAGACGCCATTTTGAATTATAATAAATCCAAAATTTTTCTATTGTATTCCACGTTTATGTAGTTTAAGTCATTCTTTATCAAAAAATACATCTACATTAGAAAGAATTTTAAATTTCGGGCCGATGGATCACGTTCTATTACAGGTTGAATAATCCAAAATGGCGGAAGCCGCCATCTTGAATTTCGATTGTTTTAAATGTTTAAGTAATTCTTTATCTCAAAATACACCTAGAAAAGAAAGAATTATCAATTTTGGCCAAAAAGAACGCTAGAAATGAATCGAAGAGTAAAAACCAATATGGCGGAAGACGCCATCTTAAAATTTTGAAAAATACTAAATTTTTGGTAAAAAGTATCTTCTAAACTTATAATCTATACATTGAAACTAAAATAGAAATCAAAGGAAAGATAGAACTGAAATAAAAATAATTTTTAATTTTGGACAAATCTATAGCCTTATATTACGGGTGAAAAAATCCAATATGGCGGATAGCGCCATCTTGTTTTTTTAATTTTTTTCAAATTATTGTTCTATAGTAACAAAATATATAAAAATATACCTAAACTATAAGTATTTTTGTGGTTTAAATATAGATCAAATGTATAAAAAGTGAAAAAATCCAATATGGCGGATTCCGCCATCTTGAATTTTTTATTTTTGAAATTTTCTTGGAAATATTGATTCTTTATTACTTAATGCATCGATTAATGAAAAAACTGTTCACTTTTGCCGGATAGATCGTCAAATATTAAAAAAATAAAATTCAAGATGGCGGAGACGCCATCTTGAATAACTAAAAATGCTCAAGGGTACCAAAAAAGTACCTTCCAGATTCGTAATCTACACCCTCGAATCTATAAGAATCATCAATAAAAAAAACTTAACATCTCAGTGCAAGGTTCGGCCGAAAATCGGGGTTTGGCGACCTGACTATTTACAATGGTTTCGACACGCCCCATGTCAATTTCCCCCATTATTCGCGAAATCTTCTCTTTCCGAGAATTGAGAGGGAGTGAATGAAATCGCCCCTTAGTCCACTGAACCTGTTTGACCGCTTTCCTGGAGTTGTTGTGTCCGATTTCTAATTGCTCATAATCCAAAAAAGTCGAATTGCTAACGAGTAACGAGAGCTGATTTAGATTAAGTAAAATAATGTCTTAAAGGAGAAAAAAGTTAACGTTGAAAGAAAAAATGGATATTTTGGATGTTGCTGAAAAAGAAAAGCTAAGTATGAGATCTACTGCATAACGTTTTAGATTTGGAAAAACGCAGATAGGCTGTGATATTTCTTCCTAGTTTTTTTTAGGCATTTATAGGATGGTTCATTTTACCGCATTTCCGGACAAGACTTTGTGCTTCAAAAACGAAAAATATAGTGGCGGCAAAATTTAAATAGAACGTTTAATTAAAGCATGTTTATCTTGCTGAGTTGCATAGATTTTAAAATACAATCAAACATTAACTAATTGTAATACAAATCAAAGTTATAAAATATATTTTCTTTAGTTGAATAATTTTAACCTTTCGTTAGGTCATGTTTTTTTTTTTTTAATTAAAAATTTACCCCCCCCCCCCAATAACGGACACCTCCAAATAGCGGACAAAAGGTCCGGCACCGCGAGTGTCCGGTATTCAGAGGTTTTACTGTACATGTAAATTATACCAAATTTTATATTTTGAACTGAAGTTAGAAATTAAATAAAGGTTAAAAAAATTGCACCTCTTTCAGAAAAATTTATTTCAAGTTGAATAAATGTCTACAAGTTTACTTCTGGAATAAGAAAAACCAAACTCCTTGGAGCAACAGCCCATTACTGGGCTAAGGCCTAATTAAGTTTTCATGGATATGCTAGGCATATATCCCAGTTACGTGGTCAACCTCACGCGGGACCCCAGAGAGTTCAGGTTTTCCCTGTGTTTAGTTCCCAAGCATGCTTAGTCCTCATTTTATTGATCCAATTAAGGAATGAAAGGGTGAATGAACCCTGCCCGATCCACATCCGAACCAGTAGCACAGTAAAGCACTACCACTGCACCACAGGGCCTGACCCCTAGAATAAAGAACCTCTACAATATTACCCCATGCTGGATACGGATGGTTTTTTTTAGAGAAAAGAAATGCTCGGAGCTCCAAACGAAAACATACTGGATTGCCATACCGCCACTATTAGTCCATGGTGCAGTGAGTTTGGTTTGTTTTGTCACACCAGCCCTAGTACAGCGCTTACAACTAATTCTACGGACAAAGGGTTAATGAATCAGCGAGATTTCTGGCATAGGAAACACCCCGGTTTTGCCAAGTTGGCGAGTTTTTCGAAAACGCGCCAAGCAACACTGTAGTATTAAAATTTCGCTGAAGCTAAGTACCGGCCCAGGACAAGTTTTCCTATGTAGCAAGGCGTCAGGTATTGGCGATCTATCGCTAGTTCATTGAATTGAACAAGTGATCAATTTGGAATATTTTTTAAAAATAATTTGATTCAGTTTTCAGTGTCTCTCTTTAGGACACTCTTTAGCCTTTCCCCTCATTAATGCAAGAAAATTTCAGTAGACTAATATGTTAAGAAACCTTTTAAAATATTTTATTATTCAAATTTCCTTTTCTACTGCATGTTCTCGCCATGGTATGAGACTTTAAATTTTGTTTTGAAAAATAAATGTATTTAAACTATTAAAATATCTGCAATTCTGCACGATTCACAAGCATAGTACAGTAAGAACAACAGTAAAGATCAAATTGCTCTTATGATGTAATTTTACCGTATTTCGTTTATTTAAAACTTTAAGTATGTCACTGTACCATTTAAATCACTTTCCCGCTTAAAAAATTATGTTTTAAATTGTTTCATTGCTGTATTCATACTTAAAATGTAATATAGAACGACCCAAGACAGTAATATTTTCCGAATTAAGAAGCGAAATCAAGTAGAAAAACAAAACGGCTTATTTTTCAATTTAGGCGCGTTTGGCGATTCCTGCATTTGGCTACAAAAATCAAATCAATACCTTCTATCTGGTTTCGACTACAAGTTTTGGGCAGGTATTTAGTCACTCCGTTAAAATTTACCCAATCTCACTACATAAAATTACTTCTATAAGTTGAATGTCAATATGAATGGATGCGACCAAGTTAAGTTGTATTACAGAATTAAAAATATCATTGCATTACTTACTTTAAAACTGGGGTACTTTATGCACTCCACTCGCCTGGGTTGAAATTATTTGTAAATGGCAAATACTGTAGGAAATTGTAATAATTGCGATGATAATTAAAATGGAAAATAAAGTACGTAAATTGGTTGATTGGTTGGTTTGACATATATTTTCAGGCTTGTGTGCTTGGTCGCAAGGACCCGCTTATAAGCCATCGTCAAGTAGGACAACACAAGACACACACATACACATATGACAGATGTTGCCATCTGTCGCCACCTCCACAATTTAGACATGTCCCTGAAGGGGAGGGAAATTTTCTCCAGGAACCTGTACCCATGGTGAACTGCGCAATGACCGACCACAGGACTTTCGGACCCAACAGATTTTACGAGCACGTACTCCGCATATACTCGGTAGGTCTTCAGTGGCGACCGGGTCTCGAACTCTCAACCTTCTGATCTCAAGCTGAGACCCTTTGACCACTAGGCTCCCTACAGCCCTATAAAGTACGTAAACAATGAACAACTTGAAGCTCGAACACACACAAGGAGTTAATTATTTCTAGTCTCGATGAGGAGTTTAAACACAGTCAAATGCGTCTCCTAACTTAAAACCCTGTTCAAGTGACGAACGTAAATGAAAAAGAAGATATTAAAAAATATGATTAATTATTCTTAATTTGTAGTGGCTAGTCAAATTTTTGACCATAAAAAGGATCTTTATGATGGATAAAAGCTACTATGGTTTCATGTTTCTTAAGCCCATTTCACACCTGCACAGCTACTTGCAACTGCAACTCGCACTTTGTGGTAACCTGGATTTTCGGGCTTCCACAAAAAAATTATTCATCTCAAAATTTGGCAAGTTTCATCTTTTTGAAAGCAAACTTTAATCAAACTATGGGCATTGTTTGCATCAAACAGAAATTTATGTTTCCGAACTTCCTTAATTAGATCAATTTTCATCTTTGCCATCCATTTAATATCCATTTTTAATTGCGCAGATTTTTGCAAACGGGGAAAGTTGGCGTCTTAAAAAGTAAATAAACAACCAGTTGGCGAAGTCTAGTTCACCACAATGCAGCCAAGGAAATCCTGAGTTCTGATTGGCTATGGGTACATGCAACTGCGATTTTTTCGTGCTTGCAGGAAAAAATCTCACGAACTGAGTGCAACTTTTTAATGCACGGTGTCCTACGGGAGTTGCAAGTAGTTGTGACAAGGGCCGCGTTTACACGAGCCAAAATTGGTGGGTTTTACCTAGGTAAGACAGCGAAAAATCCCCAGCCACACCAGAATAGGGAATAATGCTGGGTGATTGGTGGGTTTCATCTCACCCTGGTCGAAAGGTGGGTAAGCGATTTCTACCCGGGTATGATCAATGATCCGTAGCGAAATCCAATGGCGGCCATTACTGTCGCCGTGTCGACAACTTGTGTTGCTTGTAGAAAACAAGAGAATGGCTCGATTGTAATAGTTAAGAAACAACAGATATTTTAAAGTTTTTTTTTTTTTAAGTTTTCATGTACTTTACTTTAATGTTTGAGTTATTAATTGCATAACTGTTTGTTGATTAAAATGAAACAGTATGAAGAGACAATATAAATATTCTAAATATATAAACAATAGATGGCAGCACGATTGCTCTGTTATCGATGCTCTAAATACAAAAAAACATTTCTTTATTATTTAGTTTTTTGTTTCTCAGTTGGAATAAAATTAAAAAAAAAGTTGTGTATGAATGGTACATGCAACTGAGTAATTAAATAAATTTTTTTAAACTTAAATACAATGATTTCAGAAAACTTCAATTTTGGTAGAATGTTTTGAAGAAATCATGTTACTGCTCTAGTATAATAATTATGCCGGAAAAAACTTAGTTGAAGAAGCATTATAATAATTAAAAGACAGAAATTTGTTGAAATAGTTATTTTAAATTCCGTTATATTTTAACTGCACTGCCGAACACCCGGGTAAACATCAAAGACGTGTGTAAACGCACTTTCTTAGGTTGTCTGGTATTCCCTAATTAGCGTTGTTATCCCTACTGCTGGGTGAAAACGACCTAGGTAAGATTCTTGCTGTGTAAACGCAGCTAAGGTGTGAAATGGGCTTTACATTACTATCGTTAGAAATAATAAGCGCCCTTTATTGACAGACCCCAAAGACCTGTTTTTTTTGCTTGCCACGACATAAAGAAACTTTTATTTTTTGCCGAATATTTAATAAATACTAATCTATAAAGAAAGTCTAAATTTGTGTTATTTTAGAAGTGGCAAAGAAGCAGTTTGGTTTCCCTCTAGAATTCTGTATGTGGAATGGATTATGTACGGATTTTGTTACATTTAAATGATTTAAACCCTGCATTGCCTTTATATTAATACTTGAATACTACCTATAGCGAGCGCGCGCTATAAAAGTTTATTTTTGTTCAACATTTTTGTTGGCACGTGCGATAACAGGTTGTGGCGGTTCAGCACACGCGCAACCTTAATATGCATTAACATTTAGGTGGCGCTGATTTACAGCCACACGTTCCTACTACTATTCCTGATTACAACGTTAATAGCAAGCCGAGGTTACTCATCTCTACCGATCCTTTTGGTAGACTTTAGGCTACTGAGGCAGGGCCCGACCATGACCAGTTGGGGCCCCAAGGCCCAGATACTTAAGGGTCCTCCCCCTCCCCCCAAATATATATAGGTATATTATTTATTTAATACTACTTTAGAATAAAGAATTTTTAAGATCTGGCTGTGCTCCTGATAAGGTTAATCAATACATATATTGTAAAGTTATGAGCTTTAAAAGTAGGAGGTCCATTATCAAATATAATCTATGTAAACCAAAGGTGCTATTAGAGAAATTTCAAAAACACGGTTAATTTGAATTGAGCTTATCATAAAGTTAAATGAATTAATGTAACTAAATATTCAATTAAATAAAGTCAATGAAGAAAAAGTTAATAAATTCGCATTAATCACATTCTTGCATATAAAGTAAACAAATGTCAAATAATAAAATTTAAGGATCATAAGGGGAACGCATATAGAACATTGTTACGCCTATTGAATACATTGAAAATAACAATTAAATACAAAATATTGTTCGTTAGGGGGCACCCTAAAATCAGGGGCCCCAAGGCCTGGGCCTTGTAGGCCTAGGCAGTGATCAGGGCCTGTACTGAGGCAGCTACAGTGGTGACCCGAGGACGTGATCGCCTCCCACTCTAACGATGCGCTTAACCACGTTTGATACTCGCTGCTAATGCGCTCAACGCTGCACATAACTCAACCGCAGCTAAACGCACACCGGCGCAAGGTTCCTTATCTCGTTGATTCTAGGAGGGGAATGGTATGGCAGTTCAGTACACAACACACGCAACCTTAATATGCCATCAGCAACTAGGTGGCGCTGATTTACATCCACGTTTCTACCACTATTCTTGATTACAACGTTAATAAAATGTCGAGGTAACTCATCTCCTTGAGCATAATCTTAGTAAATCGCGGGATTACCGAGGCAGCTACAAGGAGTTTATTTTTGTTTTCGATCCACATGTTACTCTGACAAAAAAAGGAAGACATATGTCGAGCCCCTAACTAAGAATCTTGAATACATACCAAAATAATGCTATGTTAAAAAATAATTTAACTAATAAGGTATATACAAGAATTATCATCACTGTTTCAAGACAAATGACCTTATTCTTTACTTTATAGACTTATTTTACATTTTGGGCAGTAAAGCCACATGTCACAACTACTTGCAACTCCGACAGGACACCGTGAATTTAAAAGTTGCACTTAAGTTGCGAGATTTTTTTTCATGCGAGCACGAAAAAATCTCAAGTTGCATGTACCTTAGCCAATCAGAATTCAATAAACTCTTCAATTATTTTAAGTGGCTTTGTCTCGAAAGCAAAATATTAGGTATTGAAAGTATAAGCTTCTCTTACCCAATTTCCTTAAACAAATTCAATGAGTCATTTCAGTTTAAATTGTTTTTATTTTCAACAGATATATACGAATACACACAATATTTTCATTGAAGAACGATTATAATTTTGGCAGGGCTGTAAAATGCAGGGGCGGATCCAGGGTAAATGATGAAATGGGAACCGGTATAAAAACCGGTTGTAGAAACCACATATGGCTTGAATGTAGTTTGGTCAAAATGGTAAAGAGGTTAGGGTGAACCTCTCTGGGTTCGATTTTGCTGGTTAAATCAGAGTCCATCATTCTGTTGTCGACTATATTGTCGAACTAGTCCAAATCACATATAGAATTGATAGTAAATAATTGACGCTTAAGGACAAAGGTCTTTTAAGCCAGTACGTTGAATCTTGACATAATTGAAAAATATAAAATTGAACCTTGATTCTTGTAAAATGCACCATAAATATTTATTTTTAACTGATTTAAAACATGTGCGTGTTCAAGTTTGTGAAATCGAATGTAAACCCTTTATGAGCGAGTTCATTTATTTAAAGATTTAGAAAGTAGCAGATCTGCCTATCGATTGCGCAATCCCGTTCAAAGCAATACAAACCGCGCGATTGTGTGATGAATCCGCATTTTGCCGTTTTCGCAGTGCATCACAGGATACTGGTTCACAAAAGTGTTCATGTCTGCCAGAAATTATCACTACATATACAGCTAAAAAATCTCATTTTGCAAAATTGGTAAAGGATTTTAATTTGTTAATATTATATATATATTTTTTATTAGTCGAATTATCTCATGGTGCCATCTGGTGGCGTATGGCATGCCATGTGCTAGGGCTTGCGAACTGCCACATTTGATACTAGTTCATAATTGGCTTCACCTTCCCCCCTAGATGCAAATCTGCTACTTTCTAAATCTATGATTTTAGCTAAAGAATTAGTCCCAAAATACTAATGCATCTGCTTTAAAGTCGCAACCTCTGCAAAAGTATTGCTTTGCAGTCTAAGCATTTGTTTCACCAGGTATGTGAATCATCATAACAGAAAAGTAAAATAGATTTTAACCCTCTATTTGCATACTGTTGCTGTTTGGAAACAAATAACACAATCCACTTTATTCTATCAAAGTAGAGCTAACTCTTAACAAGTTTTTTTTTCCATCTATTACATTTCATTTTGAAGTTTTAGTTGCTAATAATCATATGAGATGATATTAGTAAAAGTGTATTCAAAATTAAAGAGTGAGGTTATTAACTGTTGTGAAATTAAGATTTTGGCAGCATTCCAAGTATAATAATATTAGTACTAAATACAAATAAATTGTTTTGAAAATTAATTATAATTGAAAAGGGTTATTTTGAAATATTGTAGTTTTCTAGTCATTATTATCAAAATTGGAATTTTGTAGTTGGGTTTTTGTCATATGGAATTTTTTTTAAAAAATTGAAATAATTTAAATTTTAATGCAATTTTTTTTTCATTTTTTGCCCCATAAAGTATGAGTTTTAAAGACACATATATATATTTTTTCAGGATGAAAAAAAAATCATGCATTAGAGGGTTAAGGCAAAATATCATTTCGTTACAGAAAAATTAACTTTAAAATTTGATTAACCCAGAGTCTTCTGAAGAGGGTGACATTATTTTAAAATTTTAATCAGTAAATAATTTAATAAACAGATGTTATTTTCTTCCAGTTTTGTGTTTATTATGGTGTTTTGACCACGGCCCGATTTCTAAATAGGCTGAGCCTACTCAGCCTATTAAAAAAACCAAGCCTGAGTCACCCTGTCAAAAAATATCTGTACTGTGCATGGGCCAAATTTACATTTGATGGTAGCGGAAAACATGCCTAAATTTATCTTGAGTAAGGGATACTATTCCACAGAGTGCATGAGGTATTGCAATTCAAAGTTGGTTATTCATTTATGGCCGTGGTGGCCCATGGTAAAAAATTTTGGTGTAGCCAAAGCAGCATGATCACTCCCCTAACACAAACTTTTATTGGCTGAGCATAAATTGAAAAGCATATAATTAAAAAAAGAGGTAAAATTATAGAAAATAGAAAAACTTTTCCAAAAAACATAGTACAGTAAACTCCCGATTATCCGCGGGTGGATTATCCGCATTGCGGATTAACCGCGGGTCACTATCCCCCTCCCGTTTTTTAGTTCAAATATAAAAAAAATTATAAAAAAAAACGGGATAAATGGTTTTTTTTGCTTCAAAACTTTTTTTAAAAAAGCATTTCAAGAACAACGAAGTCCTTTCTAGAACGACGAACACATTCAAAGAACGGCGAATACATTTAACAAGAACAACAAATGCATTAAAATAAGAATGATTAGGAAACCTGGTGATGTACCTGGTGAAAGCCAGGTGCACATCACGAACATGTTTTTGTCAAAAAGCGTCACTTGTAAAATAAACTGTCCGCTATTTTAATTTAATTGCTTTGTGATACTGGCGAAATGCGTAAGAAACTAAAAAAGTTGTCTTGACAATTCAAGACGAACTACGACTCATTAAAAATCAGGAAAACGGATCCTCTAAAAATCAAATGTGCTTTCCGTATGGCATAGAAGAAACGACTGTAATAGACATTTTGAAGAAAGTAAATTTGTACTTGCTGATTATTGTAATTTACTTAATAAAACCCAGAAGAAATTTTGTTTATAGGCAGTTTCTTCATTTTTGCGGATTATCCGCGAATTCGCTTATCCGCGGAAGCCGCGCCACCCGATTCCGCGGATAATCGGGAGTTTACTGTATATTACTTTAAGTATATTTAATCATAACAGGGCTCCATTTTTTTTAAACAAAGAACAAATAAAATATTAAAACTAAGAAACAAAAGCATTCCCTTAACATAGAAAAATAATCATTTGAACGCTGAAGCGATGAAGAGTTCAAATTCTTGATTTGTAAATCATCACACATGGCTTAACACGTGTTTGGCGGCCACCAATCATATCAGCGATTCCACAACTGAGCCGAAAAACAATCTGGGCTGCACTCTGCTTCTTTATCCATTTAATTGTAAGTGGATTAAGTAATGTATATTCTCCGTCGTCATGGCAACCAAGCAAGCGTCGTACAGCCCTTCCCTCATTACTCTTCCTGGCTACAGTCAGTAGGATTTGATTCTAAGCATGCAACTCATTTGATACCCAAATAGGTACCTTTTACTAATCCCACTATTTGAGCAGAATTTTAATTTTTGGCTTGAAAGCGTCGCATTAAAAAAATGTGCTCCTTTGGCAAAATACAAAATGATTATTAAAAAAAAATCTGATCTGATTTGGGATTTTGCTTCAAACTGAATATTCAGATACAGCCTGGCTGTACTTGCTGTATGTCACAAGTCGCCACTAATTTTTTTGATTATAGCATGTTCAGAATGGCGTGATGACTTAGATGTGTGCATAGCCAGCAACTTCTTAAAAGATTCGATTTTATTATGGCTCAATAATTTAAACACTTCTGTTGTAGCTATAAATAGTATCCAATTCCCTGTTGTATAGGAGTTGCAAGCTGGCATGGCATTTTAAATTATGACTTATTGTGATTAAAGTCATTTTATGTTGGTGAAATAGTTTGAAAGAGTGAATAATATGGCTTAACTGCATCTTTCTCAGATTTCATATTTTGCTGATAAAGTTCATACACTCATGGAGCTTGAGCAGTTAAGACATCCCAGTTGATAATTCACTGCAGCAATAAATAGTAAATTCAATTCAATAAGTTTTTTCAATGCTCATGACTAAATTACAACCATCGTTTGACATTTCCGATTTGGTTATAAAAGAACACGGTCACAAATAACCCTTTTAAAGGATCCACCCCTGTTAAAATGTGAGCAAACATCTTGAAACGATATTGATAGAGAGAGAATCTTAAACTCATATCACAGTTTCTCTCAATGGAAATATACACAATGAATCCACCGAATTGTTCGTATGCATGGCCACACTTTGTCATCGGCTTGGTTTGTGTCCTGCCTGGTGGCGCCACCTGTCTGACGAGCTGGAATCAAGGTTTCCGGTGCTGTCGTGTGTCGACATCTGGGGGCCATTTTCTGAACCTACATAAGAAGAAATTAGATTTTACGATTGTGAACTTAAATATTTTTATTTAAGTATATAATTATAAATTGTTTTGTTTGCTGGATTAAGTTTAAATTTTATCTTTGCAATAAATACATTGAAGTGGAATACATAATTTTTCTTTATAATTAATACATAGAGGTAGAATATAGCTCAGCATAGTCTCTGCCTTTGTTGCCTTAAAAATAATTCATAAAAATATTGTGCTAATTCAAAGACTAAGACTATACCATACATATTACATCTAAAATATAAGTACAGAACTTGGTCTTGCCTAAATATGTTTAATCATTCCTCACATAGATGGCGACACCAAATATTTAGCGTACTTTAAATAAGGTACACATACAAAATAAGGTAATTTCAAAAAAATTTATAGGCTGAAAAAGTCTATATCAGCAAGAAATTGTGTATACATAATTTTCTCAAAAATCTTACTACTACGTTCGACAGTTACTGAAGAGTGGTTTTGGACAGAAGGATGGACTAAAGTTCAAACACTAGTGTTTTAGAATCAGCACCTTCCTTGACATATAAAAAAATACTTAACTTTTGTTCTGGATTTTTGATCTCTCCCTCCACTCACACTACTATATGACCTTAAATTTCATTATTTATCCACATGATTAATGGCCGACCCCTTAGCCTGAAGCCTGATTTTTACATTTTAAGGCAGGTTGGCACTTTGTATACGGCTAATGTTAAATAGACCTTTTTCATGTTCACTTTCTTTGAAAATAACACACAAAACACCACAAAAAATTTTATGTGCACTACAAAGTGTTCAAAGTTGTACAAAGTGCTCATGCACTTTGAACAACACACTAAAATGAGATTTTATCAGTACAAAGTAGTTAAAAAAAATATATTATTTTAGGTAATGCATTAAAAAAAAGCATGTTTACATTACATCACAAAATTACAATTATTTTTTCCCCTTCATATTTTGAGAAATGCTCTTTACAGTAAGCAAAACATCCTGAACCAGTTGTCCTGTAAACAGTTTAGGTCTCTCCATGAAATAGTTTTTAAGAAAAAGGTACATAAACCTGAATATACCATTCTGAGAAAAATGAGATTTAAAGTTGAAAACTTACATTATGAAAATACTTCTGATCCATATCCAAATTAAAATTTAACTAGGTTAAAAAAATGTTTGAATGGCATTCAAAGGGCATCGTCGGAAAGCTCTTGAAATGCATTCTACACAAATACTAAAAAAAAAAAAAATCGATTTTTTTAAAATTACAAGGTACTGATCTGCCTTAAATATTATACAGATGAGCATCCAAAGTAGTTTACTTTCACTAGATGGCAGCACCAAATTAATAAATTGTCATTTTTACCTGCATAACTGAATTCATTTTTTTTACAAGATATATTTTAATATATAATTTTTTGTCGGAAATATTAAATTTTTACCTTGCTTATAAGTAGCAGAAGTGTAAATTGGCCTTGTTGGACATCGTTTAATGGTAGCAAAGAGTCCGTCATTTCCCTAAAATCAAATACCACAAATTAAAAACTAACACAATTGGTTATGGTATAATCTATAATAATAAAAGCAAGAGTCTGCCTGTCTGTGGATCGCAAAAGACCTACTTAGACTGCTCTAAAAAAATCGAAATTTTTAATATAGATTCCTTTTAATACCTACGTGTGTACCTGAGGCTTAGTTTTTTCATATTTAATTGTGATTTTTAATTAATATAATTAGTCTTAAATAAACGTCTTCCACGTGGGATTGCGGGACCATAGCAGGGCTTGAAAATACATGGACCGGGCCGAAACGGGGGCTTGACGCCATCCTCCATTAGTTTGATTGATTGAGTTTGGTTGAGATATGCGCTCGCCCTAAGGCTGCTTCATTCTCTATTAGTGTTTGCTTTTTTAAGTGCGCATGCCCCAACACGAATTTAAATTTGTTTTGATTTTGAGTGTACTTTCACAAGTTAGCATGCCTTTAAAAGGAAGCAATGCGAAGTTAACGGGTTCCCAGTAAGGCGGGACCATACTGCTAGTTAAATATAATAAAATAAATATGTAAATAGCTTATTTGAGGTACACATTGTCTTTGATAAAAGAAAAGCATGCTTTGACCTTTTTAGGGTTGTTTAAGGCAGGATGGATCTGGCTATAGCTCCGCGATCTTGGTTTCCTTTCACTCGAACTAATTTTTTTTATTTTGGTTAAGTTGGTTGGTTGGTAGTGTATATTCAGGTTAGTGTGCTCGGTCAACACACAAATCTGATTATCTCTACCAACCAAAACAGAAACAATGCGAGAGAAAGGAAAACAAAACCGCGGAGCTATTGCCAGATTCTCTGTGAACAACCCCTTTGGGAATTTGACTTTTCCTAGCATTGATAAAAGTTAGAAAATTCAATAATTTAAATGCATGTAAAAATTTTAAAAACAGGGAAAATTAACCTAAATTCTAAATTATTTGATTCTGGCGTCACATTTGTAGTTCCTGGAAATTAGAAACTTATGCCAACCTTCCTTAAATAGCTGACCCTGGGGGTATTTCTAATCTTGAATAGAATTTTATTATTTTGAATGGACAAATTATCCATTTAAATTAATTGTAAACGATAATAAATAAATCTTAATCGTCCCTTCTCTAAAACAACGAATATCTAGACTAGATCCTCAAATTGCTACTTAAATGAAAAACAATTCATAATTATTAAAGCTTTGTTTCTATTGTCTCCTACATTAATGATACCTTCCAAATTCCATCAGAAGTAGGAAGTCAGCTGTCTACGGACGCCAAGTGGTTCGTAGTATACTTATCAAGTAACGCCACCACATACTTCTTTAAATTTGCTTTCGATCTAGGTTTCTAATACAGTATGTATTCTTTTTAATAATATATTTAATGTATAATTAATAATTTTAAATTATTCTTAAATCGTAAAGAATAATTTTTTATTTATTTTAATGGATAATTAAGCTCAATTAACTAAAATTTGTGAAAATATTCCTTAGTTCCCTCCTTAACTACTCACAGATGGCGCTACCAGAAGACTTTTTGATTGCCGGTAAAGATATGCAATTTCTTGAATTTTGAAAGCATTATTAGGTAGAAGGCATTGGTTAGGAGTGTGTCTTACTTACTTGTCTAGAAGGTGGAACATCATTGCAAGAATATGGCTCAGCATAGTCTCCGCCTTTGTTGCCTTAAAAAACAAATAATTCATAAAATTAATGTGCTTATTCAAAGACTAAATCATAAATATTACATCCAAAATATAAGTAAAGGTACCGAACTTGGTCTTGCCTAAAAATGTTTACTTATTTCTTACATAGATGGCGACACCAAATATTTAGCGTCCGTATGTTGGGTAAATATTACCACATCAACATTATACCTACTAACATATTTCAGTTATGTCAATGCTTGAAAAACGAAACCTATTTTTATTAACTTAAATTTTTAAAAAGAACAAATCCATTATTATACATTAAAAATATTTTATAATTACAAAATTCTGACAAAATGATAATACACACACATTGATCACAATTGTTAATATTGTTGAATAAGTCACTATTATTTCATTTTATGACGTTTGTGTTGCAACCCTTGTTGTTCTTACCTGTTGGGCAGGAGTAGTGCGATGTCTTCGAAGATTTGTTTGTCACTTGCTTCCCAAGGTCGCTCATCATCAGGGAATCTCCGCTTGGTTTGCGCATCTCGTACTCTGGATAAAAAGAAAATAATCAATGCACATGTTTCAGGTCTTGAGTGGCAACGGAAATCGTCACTTATTTTCCCACATGTACTATCTCACTTTGCACAACGGATCAGATTTACTGTACGGTAACCCTAAGCGAACTTTCCAAAATCGCGCCAAAAATCCGTAGTCTGGCGACTTTTGACGTCACGCTCTCTATACTGCGGTAATAAATAATGGTCAGACAGGGTTGACGGAAAACGTCAACATCGCGAAATCAAAGAATTCGAATCATCAGTCGAATCAAACAGGTTGCCGCAATTTTTTTATCGCCAAATCCGAAAAAATTGCGCCAATGGTTACCGTACAGTAAATCTGATCCGTTGTGCAAAGTGATATAGCACATGTGGGAATTTAAGTGACGAAATGCTGAATGAAAATTATTTCTCGAGCTTCGATTGGTGAATCAATGTTACGTGGGAACAGAGCGTTAATCATAGTAACGATCGAAAGTGTTAGATTGAAATAGAGAAGTTCTAAGTGCCCAGAAAAAAACACAATTATGTTTGGTATTGGTTTTCGTTCAATTAACGTCGCACTAGGGCTAGATTGCAAAGGGCCTAGTAATTTAAAAACCACAGTCAAGTGACGAAATCGACACAAGAGCAGGCACACAACGAAACCTTATAGCCTTTTAACTTGCAACACTTTTAATACTTTTACCGAATCTTATAACAATATTTATGAATCGTGCAACAGTTTTGATGAATCTCGCTGCAATTTGAATGAATCGTATTACAATTTAAATTAATCTTATTACAGTTTTATTGATTTTTATACCAATTTCAATGAATCTTATAACACTTTTAATGAAAACAACTGTCAAAAGTTTCAAGAACAATAACTTCAGCAGATTTCTTTGTCAACTAAGCTCAATATAATACAACTTCCATTGAATTTTATATCCATGCCATCTGCTACAAACTAATAAACTAACTATAAAAGAAATAAACTATCTTTTCTCCTATTATAAGGGTCTCCAAACTTTAAAAAAAAAGCAACCAACGAACGCTACTATTACATCCGATATAAAATGCATTTTTCACAAATAAAAAAGGAAAAGGCATGTTTTACGTCTTGAGTGGCAGCAGTTCCAGCGGTATTCTTTTCATTTATGGTTCTGCTAGAATTATATACATTTGTTTCGTATAAAAAATAGTAGTTATCTATAATAATAAAAGAAAGAGTCTGTCTGTGTGTATGTCTGTGGATCGCAAAAGACCTACTCAGACTGCTCTAAAAAATTCGAAATTTTTAATATAGATTCCTTTTAATACCTACGTGTGCACCTGAGGCTTAGATTTTTCATATTTGATTGAAATTTTTAATTAATATAATTAGTTTCAAAAAAACGTCATCCACGTGGGATTGCGGGACCATAACAGGGCTTGAAAATACATGGTCCGGGCCGAAACGGGGGCTTGACGCCATCCTCTATTAGTTTGATTGAGATATGCGCTCGCCCTAGGGCTGCTTCATCCTCTATTAGTTTGATTGGGATATGCGCTCGCCCTAGGGCTGCTTCATCCTCTATTAGTGTTTGCTCTTTTAGGTGCGCATGCGAAAACACGAATTTAATTTTGTTTTAATTTTGAGTGTATTTTCATAAGGGGGGGGGGGGGGGGTAAGTATGCCTCTAAAAGGAAGCAATGCGAGGTTAACGGGTTCCCAGTAAGGCGGGACCATACTGCTAGTTATTAATATAATAATATTTTGGATTGAGCCACAGGTTTTAAGTGCTCGCCTCCTTAAACCAAGATTGCGTGTTCGAACCCCCGGTTGAGTCGTTAGATTTTCTGAATGGGAAAATCTTGGGTATGCAATGATTATGTGGCATGTAAAATATCTCTTGAGTACCCATTTGGCTGTGGTTCTCTAAGCAAAATTAAATCTCGGCAAAATCATCCATTCAAAAACCTCGGCTAAATTGAGCAAAATTATTGATTCATTTACCTCAACAAAATTATCGATTCTATAACATCTGAACAGAGAAAAAAGCTTTAGTTTTCTGAAGGAAAAGTTTGTATACAACTCACTTTCAAGAATACTAAAAACAAATGTAATTCTAGCAGGACCAAGAATGAAAATAATACCGCTGTAGGCGTTCACAGAAGACGTGAAACATGCCCATTAGTTGTGCCCATTAGGTGTAGACATGCCCATAAGAATATAGATAATAGAGAATCTATAGAAACAATGTCCATTAGGTCGTGTAGACGTGAAATATGCTATTAGTCATGTCCATTATACATGACCATAAGCATATAGAAAATAGAAAATCTAGAAACAATGCATATTGGTGTAGACGTGAAATATGCCCATTTGTCGTGCCCATTAAGTGTAGACATGCCCATAAGAATATAGATAGCGAGAATCTATGGAAACAATGCCCATTTGGTGTAGACGTTAAACATGCGCATTCGTCATGTTCATCATTCGTGCCCATTTGTTGTAGACATGCCCATAATAATATAGATAATAGAGAATTTAAAGAAACAACGCCCATTAGATGTATACGTGAAACATACCCATTAGTCATACCCATCATTAGTCATGTCCATTAATCATGCCCATTAGGTGTAGACATACCCATAAGAATATAGATAATAGAGAATCTATAGAAACAATGCGTGAAATAATGCACTAGTGAAATATGCCCATTAGTGTGGATTTCGTATTTTATTTATTAATTACACTTATAAAATTTATGTAAGTGAGCAAAGGAACGTTCATTATACAAGAAGTATTCAAACGAACAGACTCGAATACTGGATATCGAACTCTGGATAATCTCCGGGACGCATATTTCGAATCCTTACATTCAACCGACACTATGACAGTGACGTCAGGCTACTGGGCGGGGAAATGAAAAGTCTTTATGAAAGTGTCTCCTGAAGAGAATAAAGGGAAATCAAAAAATTGTGATTACACTGCGAAAATTTACTTAAAGGTTAAATTAGCGATTGTCAAAGAAGACTGACAAATTTGTAAGGGTTCGTATTGATTTTTTTTAGCAATATGACTACTATTAACTATCATTCAATAGAACAGAACATTTATTATATCTAATAGACACATATAGCTAATTCATAGAAACATATATTCAGTAATTTTTAAATCATTAAATAGGAGAATGAGAAACAAGTGTTTTATATTATTAATATCAATAATATATTGTTAGTAAATAACTTCTATTTAAAAAAATATTTATTGAATCCCCAGTTAAGGGAGTGTAATTACATTATCACAGGCTTTGTGAAATATATAGGAATACATTCCGAATATAGGGATAGATTTCGAATCCGGTGTATTATTTGAGAACATGTTTTAGCAGGGTAAAAATGAAGCTTAACTATGTTTAGGTACATGATATTATTCGGAAGCCTTGAAACCTGTATATTAATTGCACATTCGATTAAAAAATTAAGTAAAAACATTTATTAAAAGAGGAGGGGAGTTCTTATTTAATTCCGATGTTTCCGGAAAAAGGAATATTTTTTAAAACTATTTTAGTAAAATTCAAGAATGTTTTTTTTTTTAATGTTTGCTATATTAGGTAGGATTGAGTTGCTGTACTGGAATATAGATGGCAGCACGAGCACAAAATTCGAGATCTAAAATCTGTCATTTGCGCTCAAAACATCTAAAATTATCTAGCTATAATAATCATCACTTCAATTTGCACATATAAACACCATTCAATATTTTTTCAGCTAATTTTAGTATTTTTTTGTGTGAATAATTAAAATCTCGAAATAATGATGAACCCTACAAAACAATAATTGCTTACAGAACGCTCATTGCACCAAGACGGCCAATGATTGGTTACATTTATTTCGTTCCCGCCCAGCAAGTCTGACGTCACTGTCATGGTGTCAGTTGAATGTAAGGATTCGAAATATGCCTCCGGGGCTGGGAGCCCCAGTCGGTTAGGCACTCGCCTACCATATGAAAGGTCCCAGGTTCAGATCCGGGCTTCGCCAAAGTAACTGCCGACTTATAAATGGCCCGTGCAGCCAAAAATGTCCGACGAGTAATACCCCGTGTAAGGGAGTGCATGTATTTCAAAGTCCTAACACTGCGTACGATGTCACCCTTAACGGTTGCGTTGGGTACCTATTCAGGTGTCGGCTCGTCACCTGACTGTGGTTCTAAAATACGACGCCCGTCGCCAATAGCCCTCGTGCAGCTCTTGTGCGACGATAATTCTATCCTTACCTAACCTCGATAATCTCCTACCTATCTTCCTCGCCTCAAATAAAGTTTAGAGACCCCTCCCGTCTAAAGACAGAGGGTAAACTAAGACAGAGGGTATGGAGAAAAAAAAAAGTTTCTAGTCCTGTAGGAAATCACTTCCACTTTTTTTTTTCTTATCAGTTATTTTTTTCTCTTCAATTGGCAATTACTTCAAAACCCTCTGTGAAGAAATATCTCAAAAACGAAACATGGGGGGCAAGAATATGGAGAGCAATGCTTGGCGATGAAAACAGTGAAGCTATCTGGTCAGTCTTGTATTAGGCCCGTTTCATACGACACACATTTCCCGCCCGTTCCGGTACGTTCGACGCACTTACGATGCCACACTCTTAAAACAAACGAGTGAATTTAACTCAGTCTGAGTTAATTTTCACTCTTTTCAGTGTCGAAAATGCACTTTTCATATTGGAGCGGATTTCACTCTTGTTTAGTTAAAACTCCGACAGGATCACTCCAAACGAGGGATTTTAACTCAGTTTGAGTTAATTTTCACTCCTTTCCAGTGTCGAAAATGCACCTTTCCTATATGAGTGGATTCCACTCTTTACTTTTTAAGACCCGAGCATATCCTACTCGTATATTCTTATTTTACCTAAACATACTTTTCATACAAATATATGCTAAAAATTATGTTTTGCAAATAAGTTAAAACAAAAAAATATGTTTAATAGTTACTAGGGACACGCCTTAAACTCAACGCACACTTTTAAAATACACACTTTTTGTGCTATTAATGCAACAAAAAAAAGGCCCATCACTTATTTGTAGTTAACAGATTATTTTAACATTGATTTTAATCCAGAAATTCCTTCAAAATTAACTACTAAAAGAACTTTTTGAAAAGTTTGAATTTTTTTTAAAGAACTCTAATATCGTAATGATCCTCGTTTAACTTCATTTCTTATAGAAATAAATGACTAATACCTGTAATCAAAGGTTGAAAACTAATATTTGGATTATTATTATAACGGAACAGGTCAATTTAGGAAACTATTAACGTGGTAATTGTTAGTGGGGAGTTTTTGAAAAATGTTCCCAAATGGAGACGCCAGGTTGCAAGAGGTTAAAGTCACGCCAAATAATTAGTCAAACATTTGTCTTGGCGCACTGCAGAAGCGATTATAGCTTCATTTGGCGGACCGTATTCTGTGTTGGTTTTGATTCTCAGAATCTCAAGCTTAATCTAACCCTTCAAGAAAAAAAGATGTCTTTCAATATTTTCATTTGAAAAAAAAAAAGAAAAAATATTTCGTTGGATTTATGGATTTGAAGTGTTTCTTTGCACTTCTCGAAAGCAGCACTGTCAAAAGTAGATTATTTATTGTACGCAGTTTGCTGGTAAATATAGTTAGAGAGACTATAATATATTTTTGACCATTTGCTGAAAAGTGTTCAAAAGTAGTTAACTTATTGGATATAAAACTGGGCAATGTATTTAAGGGAAATTTTCATCCGTTTATACATTTTATAAATAGTTAGAAATTCAGATATCGATATTCTATTTTAACTTAAATTTTTTTTTTGTGCATCAATAAACTCAGCATTTAATCTTTCGCTTTTCGTAACTTAGACTAAGGCTGAATTATCGTGGCACTAGAGCCATAATATGGCTGGGAACCTAGTGTCTTTATTTAGAACTACAGTCATGTGACGAGTTGACACCTGAATGTGCAGCCAACAGAACTTTTATAAGGGCTACATCGCACGCGGCGTCGGGACTTGAGCATATTTAACCCTTTCACTACTGAAACGTCCCATGACGGCCGTCCGACTAAGGATTCGATAATGATAATCCCATCACATATTACGAGGAAACAAAAATCCTTCATATTGAAAGGGTTAAAGGTGCACTCCCTCGACAAGGAGTATTATTCGTCAGACTTTTTAGCTGCAGAGGGAGTTTATTAAAGGACAGTTATTTTGATCATGACCGGCCTCGATACTAAGACCTTTCGCACGCAAGTCAAGCATTTATTTCCCACTGCCTTGCCAGTCCCTCGTAACGTAATCATTTCAAACCATTTCAAAGGTAACTGTGCATCGCAGAAAAAGTTTAAAAAAAATGTAAGACCAAAATGCAGTTTGTGAGTTCTGTCGCAATGTCTTAAAGCATGAAGTCTTGAAGATACCCTTCCCCATTCCATCTAAAAATAATACCCTCCCTGAATTCCAGTCATGTTCCATCACTTATCGTGTCGTGGTTGTGCTTGCGCAGACACACGACCACGATGAAGACGAGCTTGACGAGGGCCTACACGACGACGATAATGACGAGTGCGACGTTCGTGTATAAGGGCAAGTCGGTATCGCGCTTGCCGAGATTTGAACTCGTTATTAGTCCATTTGTAGCTCTAATGTATGTTAATGTCTGACATAGTGTCAGGTGACTTGTCAAGTGTGTCAAGTCTGGAGCTAGACATTCAGGAAAACCTCATACTTGGAACCCGCAGACTTGACGCACACTTGACAAGTGACTTGGCACACTTTGCAAGTCCCTTGGCACTGGGAAAGACATTAACAGACCCTTTATGACTCATTCGTTTCAAGTGACTTGTCAAATGTATCAAGTCACTTGTCATGTGTGCGCCAAGTCTGTGAATTCACGTCAAGTGTGAGGTCACCAATTACAGTACATTAACAGAACCTTACTACTCATTGATCGTAGTTCCATGCCTGGCCACTTTTAATTACGTCACTCTCTACGTGTTTGAGAAAAATTCCTGTCGTTTCCTCATTTCTCCTGTCTGGTAGTGCTTGCGCAGACACACGACCACAATGAAGATGATCATGATGAGGTTAGGTTAGGTTTGAATTATCGCCGCACCAGAACTACACGAGGGCTATTGGCGACGAGAGCATGACGGGGAAGAGGACCGAAACGACCACGGGAATGACAAGCGCAACGTTCTTGTAGAAGGGAAGGTCGGTCTCAATTCCAATACAACCAATCCAACCCAACCTTATTAAAACAGGTTTTCCATGTGAAGAACTTCAGGCGGCTTCAATTGTTTTTTCTTCGTCAAGCATCATTGCTTTCGAGTAGTAAAGATCTGTTAATGTACTGCCACAGTTTCAAGTGACTTGTCAAGTTTGCGGCAGGACTTAAAGGGTTACCTCAAACTTGACGTCAAGCCAAAGCCTACTTGACAAGTTACTTGACACACTTAACGCACACTTGATAAGTCACTTGAAGCACAATTGATACGTCACTTAATTAAGTGCCTGGGACTTCGTCAAGTGTACGTTAAGTGACTTGTCAAGAATGCATCAAGTCTGTGGCTTGAAGTCTAGTGCGAAGTTAGCTACAGACTAGACAAGTCACTTGACACTGGGTCAGTCATTAATCAACATCTGCTACTCATTCGTAGTTATATGCCGTGCTACTTTTACGTGCAAAAGTAAAAAAATAACAATTCCAGAATTCCAGTTATGTTTCCTCACCTCTCCTGTCCTGGTTGTGCTTGCGCAGACACACGACCACGATGAAGACGAGCATGACGAGGACGAGGGCCGACACGACCACGGGAATGACGAGCGCGACGTTCTTGTAGAAGGGCAGATCGGTCTCGCGCTTGCCGAACGCGGGCGACGACGGAGGGCCTGGAGAAACAAAACATTATTAGACAGTATTAACTCCAATTATCCTAAGTTATTGGGACCCAACCACATTTGGATAATTGGAGCTATTCGGAAAAGTGTATATTTTAACCAATTATTTAATGAATCGTTCCTAGTCCACACTTGCAGAAGAGGTGAACCCAACCTATCAATTTAAGAATAATACTGGCATTGTAATCTAACTTGTTTAACCCAATACTGGCATTGAATATTTTGAGGTTTTTTTTTAACTTCCGTAGCTTTTTTTGTATTCTTCCACGGGAACGAAATTTACCACAAGATAGTATAAGAAGTCTTCACTCCACAGTGTATTTAGCATATTGCTTTAACTTCAACCTTTTCGTATCGTATATTTTCATTTACAGTAGAACTCAAATTATCCGAAATAATTGGAACCTAACCACATTCGGATAATACATTTGGACATATGAGTAAATAATATAAAGGCAGATACAGTTAGTGAAAAGTTTATATGCCAATTATAAACTTTTATTCCCTGCTTATTTGTTGTTCGTCTCTGTTGGATTAATGTCATGCCGAAAAAAATACGAGGCTTCACATCCAACAAAGACGAACCGTGACAGATAGACTGGTTGAAATTTTTCATGAACTTCGGATAATCAGTAACGGTATGGATAGTTGGAGTTCTACCGTATTTATTTCTAAGTCTATTACCTCCGGTACTAAGTGTCCTGAACGAGTAATCAGCCTGCGTCATGCCAGCCTCGCTGTTCGCCGTCACCACCACGCCGTACTCCCTGTTCGGCACCAGAGACCTCAAGACGTACGACTCCCTCCCCCCGTCCGGCTTGTCCGGTACGTCCGTCCACTGAGACGAGTACTTCGGTTTGTACCGGATCACGAAGTGCCGGATCGGACAGCCCCCGCTCTGCCACGCTGAAAGGCGGAGAGTGGCCGATCCTACGTCGGGCTGGATGAAGGCTTGTTCTTGGGGCGACATCGGAGCTGGAAAGACAAAAGAGTGTTTTGAAGATTATCATAGAAAATAGATTTGTTGGATCTTAGAAAAGTTATCTCTAAACATATCAAAAGGCAAATTCCTGACTGACTGACTGACTCATCAACGCCCATCCAAAATTACTGGAAGTACGGCTACCAAATTTTATTAAAATATTTTTATATCGTAGGAGTAATTTAGGTTAGGTTTGAATTATCGTCGCACTAGAGCTACACGAGGGCTATTGGCGACGGGCGTCGTATTTTAGAACCACAGTCAAGTGACGAGCCAACACCTGAATAGGCACCCAACGCAACCGTTAAGGGCGACATCGTACACAGCTTCAGGACTTTGAAGGATATTTAACGTGTACTCCCTTACACGGGGTATTATTCGTCGGACATTTTTGGCTAAACGGGCAGTTTATAGGTCGGCAGCTATTTTGGCGATACCCGGACCCGAACCTGGGACCTTCCGCATGCTAAGAGAGTGCTTAACCGACTAGGCCCCAGCCCCGTATTGGTAATTTGAGAAACGATTTTTCGAAATTCGAATCTGAACGGGTGTAGGAGTGCAAAACGCGAGCCGATTTCTCCATAGGAATAGCATTTAAGATTAAAAATTATATATTTTTTCTATTAAAAAATTTCCGCGCGTTCAGCGTGACGAAAATTAAGAGTAACACGTCAGAGCACATGAGTTCAAGTTGTAGGATTTTTTTTTATATATTACTATTTTATTTATTGAATTTAAATCTTGATTTTTTTTACTGAATTTAATTTCAGTTGTTGATTTATCGGCACAACCACTTATAAGGTTGTTCAGTTTTTATAAAAAAATGCTTTTGGTTTCCAAATAAAATAAGTACTGCGTTCCAGGTCATAGTTATTAGGTTTAATTATACCCTTAACTAATAAAAATATTTTATCTCTCAACTTATTCCTATGAAAACACAACATTTAACGCTACTACATACCAACATCAAAAACTATAACGAATTACTAACAATAAATAAACGTCACCTAACTAAGTCTGATATCCACAATTTCATTTACTATTATACAAACTAAATAAAAAACCAAGTCAAGTAAAGAAACAAACTGGAAAAATATCTCTCTCTGAAATCGAGTTAGCGTTAAAGACCTTTGTGTAAAGATTAACTTTATTTTTTTTCATCCACTCAAATGTCTAAGCCAGGATGCTACCACATAAATCTCTTTGTCAGTTCGAATGGAGTTAACTATTGAGCATAGAAGAATATGGTGTTTGGCGAGAAAAAAAAGTGAAGCCGGTCAGAAAGTCGCCAAGCAACTCTAGTGAGCCAAAACAAACCGTTCACTCAATATTTTCCCACTTTTTTCTAACGGGGCCGTGTTATTGGTGGCTGATGCAATATTTTAGGAGGGTCAATTTCAATGTACCCCTGATGGTTGCTTTACTTGCTATAAAAGTACTATAGAAATGAGACAACTTTTACAGAACTGGTGGCTAACACAATAATCTATAATAATAAAAGAAAGAGTCTGTGTGTGTCTGTGGATCACAAAAGACCTACTTAGACTGCTCTAAAAAAATTCGAAATTTTTAATATAGATTCCTTTTAATACCTACGTGTGCACCTGAGGCTTAGTTTTTTCATCTTTGTGATTTTTAATTATTGTAAGTAGTTTAAAAAAACGTCATCCACGACCATAACAGGGCTTGAAAATACATGGACCTGGCTGAAACGGGGGCTTGACGCCCTCCTCTATTAGTGTTTGCTTTTTAAAAGCGCATGCGCTAACACGAATTTAATTTTGTTTTGATTTTGATTGTATTTTAATTAGTAGTCAGACCTTAACAGGGCTTCAAAACACAACGACCGGGCCGTAACAGGGGCTTGATGCCATTCTCTGTCATAATTTGCTTTTTTCTTGCGCAATCGCCAACACGAATTGAATTTAGTTTAGATATTGAGTGTATGAATATTCATGTGATGTCACGCAGTTTGTTATCCTACATCTCTCGAAACCCGTGCTAATGTTTTCCCACTGCTCTAACCCGTCTAACCGCTTTTTTTACAACAGCGATTTGGAATTGAAGCACAGGTGAATATGGCCGTGAATGTCCCCCATTTTCATAAGTAAGCATGCCTCTAAAAGGAAGCAATGCGAAGTTAACGGGTTCCCAGTAAGGCGGGACGATACTGCTAGTACATTATGTAACATTGAATCGATAAGAGTGCAGAGGGCAAATTTCAATTTACACCTAATGGTTGCTTTCTTTATCATAAGTGAACCATAGAAATGAAACATCTTTTACAGAACTGGTGGCTTACACAATTATATATTATGTAACATTGAATCGATAAGAGTGCAGAGGGCCAGTTTCAATTTACCCCTGATGGTTGCTTTCTTTACCATAAGTGAACTATAGAAATAAAACAACTTTTACAGAACTGGTGGCTTACGCAATACTATATTGAATCGATAAGAGTGCTGAGGGCAAATTACAATTTACCCCTGATGGTTGTTTTCTGTACTATAAGAGAACTATAGAAATGAAACAACTTTTACAGAACTGGTGGCTTACACAATTATATATTATGTAACATTGAATCGATAAGAGTGCAGAGGGCCAGTTTCAAGTTACCCCTGATGGTTGCTTTCTTGACCATAAGTGAACTATAGAAATGAAACAACTTTTACAGAACTGGTGGCTTACACAATTATATATTATGTAACATTGAATCGATAAGAGTGCAGAGGGCCAGTTTCAATTTACCCCTGATGGTTGCTTTCTTTACCATAAGTGAACTATAGAAATAAAACAACTTTTACAGAACTGGTGGCTTACGCAATACTATATTGAATCGATAAGAGTGCTGAGGGCAAATTACAATTTACCCCTGATGGTTGTTTTCTGTACTATAAAAGAACTATAGAAATGAAACAACTTTTACAGAAATGGTGGCTTACACAATTATATATTATGTAACATTGAATCGATAAGAGTGCAGAGGGCCAGTTTCAATTTACCCCTGATGGTTGCTTTCTTTACCATAAGTGAACTATAGAAATAAAACAACATTTACAGAACTGGTGGCTTACGCAATTCTATATTGAATCGATAAGAGGGCTGAGGGCAAATTACAATTTACCCCTGATGGTTGTTTTCTGTACTATAAAAGAACTATAGAAATGAAACAACTTTTAGAGAAATAGTGGCTTAGGCGATACTTCACTATGTAACGTTGAATCAAAAAGTTGCAGACAGACAGTTTCAAGTTACCCCCGACGGTTGTTTTGTTAACTATAGGTGAGCTTATTGGTGAATCAAGTCGTTTACGGACTCGGCATATTCCCCAGAACTGAGAGCCATTTTTTCTGGCAACATAGGCGACTCTCACTACCAATTTTGACGCTCAGATTACAATGAATCTACCGACCATTTTTCCACCCAGAAAAAAAATCTGTCGACTCATCTGGGGGGCACGAACTTAGTCAAAGGCTGAAAACTGATATTTGGATCTTTTTTCGGACCAGGTCAATTTTTGATCTAATTAACGTGTTAATTTTTTGTGGGGAGGTTTAAAAAAATGTCTCAAAACGGGGACGCCAGGTAGCAAGCGGTTAATTGTTTATTGAACACTGTAGTTCGCCAAGAGCGTATCTTTGGGTTGACTACAGAGCGATCAATTTCTTCACTTGGCAAATCTGTTTCTGCATTAGTTTTTGCTTGAAGGCATCTCAATCTTAATCTTACCTCCATGGAGTTAACCAACGAGTGTAAATGTCAGGAGAGGAGGTTATATTTGGAGATGAGAAACAGATATTTTATCGGATTCGCTGCGCCGGAATGAAATTGTTTTCGGTATTATTATTATTGTTCTGCATATTTAGTTTGAGTTGTCAGAGAAGGATGCGTGTTTTTATTTTTTAGAGATGCTCTTATTGGGACACTGCTTATTAATATGTAGTTTTTGTTTGTGTTTTGTTGCTATTGTGTTTCAAGAGAGAATCTGACATTTAAGCTCCTTTTCTATACGGATAAATTATAGTTTATATGAAATGTTGAATTTATTAAGAGGGATTGTCGGTCCCATAGAGCTAATGCATTAGTTTTGGAATTGCAATTTCAGCAGAAGTATTGCTTTGCAATGTTAGCCCCTTTTTCAAGCAGGCATGGGAATCAATATGCTAACATCGAAATGAAATTAATTTGAAACGAAAATGTTATCTAGTTATTTAATTATATATATTTGAAGTTTTAAAATGCCCAAAACATACAGCAAAGATAGCTACACTATTTTAAAACTTTATAAATAAATAATTATGTTAATTATGTTATGACGATAGCAATACCTGGTGAAAGTGTGATAACATGGCAAAGCAATTCTTCTGCAGAAGTTGTGATTTCAAAACTAATGGATTAGCTTTGTGGGACTGACTGTCCTTCTAAAACAAAGTTATTAGCGTGAACAGATGGTCGATCGTTGTTGTTGGTAATGGATCCTTGCTGACACTTAGAATTAAATTTCCACTTATATTGAAAGGAAGAATCTGTACTAAAAGTCTTCTCAACTAGTTTATTGCGAGGTTTTCCGTCGGTAAGGTAAGATTAGGTTAAAAATCGAATAGAGAAAAGAATCGACAATCGAGGAGGTTGAAGAATCGTTGCACCATAGCTGTTTGCAACGAACGTCAAAATTTAGATAGACAGGAATTAGAATTAGTTGGAATTGATAGGAAATCAACTGGCACACTGTTAAATAACTTAAGTGACGATTTTCTATTTTGCTCTTAAGTTCCCACCTGTGCTATCTCACTTTGCACGACGGATCATATTTAATGTTGATAATAATTGTTGTTATTTAATGTTAATAATGTTGATAATGATTTCATGTTGTTAATAATAATCATATATAATAAACACTTGGCGTAATTTTTTTGGATTTGGTGATAAACATTTTTTTGTGGCAACCTGTCTGACTCCGACTGATGATTCGAATTATTTGACTTCGCAACGATGACGTTTTCCGGCAACCCTATCTGACCATTATTTATTAGCGCAGTATAGAGAGCGTGACGTTAAAAGTCGCCAGAACGCGGACTTTTGGCGCGATTTTGAAAAGCTTGCCAAGGGTTACCGTGCATAAAATCTGATCCGTTGTGCAAAGTGAGATAGCACATGTGGGAGCTTAAGTGGCGAAATATGCTTCGAAAAGTTTCTTTCATAATTTAGATGGATTAGATAGATAAGTAGGACAAATTTAGTTACACGAAAAGACAATGCAAAAAAACCCCTTATAGTACGAGAGCTAGCAACGTCGGAAAAACAAGCATTTCAGGTGGGTCAGTTTTAAGATATGCTATCTCTCTCACTCTCCCGGACATCATAAGGGCTATCTGGCTGGATGTAGTGGTTGCGTTCATCAGTGCGCATCCTACTTATACAAGTAAAATATTGATTTTTCAAATCATTTTAGGACGTTCAATTTTTTTATTATTATTTTTAGTGCCCTTTTTGCAACATAAATCTATTATTGCCAGACATTTTTATTGTTGTTTAAGCTGTGCCAGACACTTATTTTGATTTAAAAAGCTCAAGTGTTGCCCAAATTACCAGCTCAGGTTTTTACTCACCGATCATTGTAATTATGTCATTGTCATTCATTGCACAATACCATGTGGCAACACTTGTAATATATCGCCTGTTCAAAAATTACAAGTATTGCCACATGGTACTGTGCAATGAATGACGATGACGTAATTACAATGATCGGTGAGTTCACACCTGAGCTGGTAATTTGGGCAACACTTGAGCTTTTTAAATCAAAATAAGCGTCTGGCACAGCTTAAACAACAATAAAAATGTCTGACAATAATAGATTTATGTTGCAAAAATAATAATAAAAAAATTAAACGTCCTAAAATGATTTGAAAAATCAATATTTTACTTGTATAAGTAGGATGCGCACTGATGAACGCAACCACTACCGCCAGCCAGATAGCCCGTATGATGTCCGGGAGAGTGAGAGAGATAGCATATCTTAATACTGGCCCACCTGAAATTCTCTTTCAAAAACGTTGCTAGCTCTTAGACTATTAGAATTAATGTTATTATTGGTTTAAGGAAATAAAAATGCCAATGGTATACACTTAGTCGTCGTTAATGCACAAAATAACTTCTTTATTATCAATCGGTAGACATTAATGCTAATTTAAACGCAAACTTATAAAAATACAAGAATCCCAACTAATTCAGACTTCTTTAATAATGCCTCAAACATTTATTTTTATACTTAATTCTGTCTTATGATGATAATCCCAAAAAACCCGAAATAAACAAAAAAATATTTTACCATCAACAAAGAAAACAGCCGCAATTAACACACACTCCAAACCCTGCTTGATGATAGATTAGATCTGCTAACACATCGATCATTTCTCGATGTCTACTGACCACCGAAACTATATCGAATAGACATCCAGTAGACGTAATGAACCCATTCGCGTGTTTTCTTTGCCCTATGTATACACAAGTAGTTAAGCATTAAGTGTACAGGGCAGTGCATTGATCTGTTTTATTTTTCTTGGTTAGGTCGGGCATTAATCATTAGTATTGTTTGTCGTGGAACAATTTTTTCCCGCCAACTTTTTTCTCTAAAAGCTGTGTGATTTTTTATTTTGTGTGTTGTTTTTATAGAGTTGGAAAGTAGATGGAGAAGCTTGGCGTGGAACAAGTACGCCAAAGTCGCCAAATAACCCTTGTAAGCCCAAACAAAACGCTCTCTCAATGTTTGTTCATGCATCATTTTATTATTAAACCTCTTGCGAAATGGCGTCCCCATTTGGTAACATTTTTTAAGATCTCCCTACAAACAATTAACACATTTATTAGTTCCGAAATTGACCTGTTCCTATAGAAGAAGATCCAAATATCAGTTTCCAGCCTTTGATTACATGTATCAGTCATTTATTTCTATAAATAAATGAAGTTAAACGAGGGTCAATGCGATATTTAAGTTCGTAAAAAAATAAAAAATTTTCCACAAAATTTTCAAAAATTTTCTTTTAGTAGTTAATTTTAAAGGTATTTTGCATTGAAAACAATCTTAAAATAATATATTAACTTTAAATAAGTGATACGGCATTTTTGTTGCATTCATATCACAAAAAATGTGTATTTTTAGAGTTTAATAGTTACTTATTGACACGCCTTAAAAATTAAAAAAAAAATCCTTTGCAAAACATACTATTTAGCATATATTTGAATGAAAAGTATGGTTAGATAAAGAATATAGGTGTAGGATTTGGCTCGGGTCCTAGGAGGATATAGTTAGAAGACTTTAGTTATATAGTTAGGCTAGAAGGGGATTTCTTGTGTATGTTTCGGGAAAAAAATTAATAGATATAGGAATATACTTGTGTAAACCGAGTAGTTGTGACAACTTTGGGTTCATCAAAGTCTATTGTTGAACAAATTTCAAACCAGCTATTGGACCTAAAGGAACTAAGTTGGCTATATTCAGAGCTAAATGCCGGGGCCACTTCTATTTGCGCCACTCTGTACTTCTAAGAGAACTTTTATTTGGGCTTACTACACAGCCATCAATGACTTCACTTACCAAACCAGTTTTGGTATTGATATCTTTCCCACAACATCTCCTTCTTAATTTTAACTCCATGGTTTTTCTAAAGTTGTTTGTGGGAGGAAAAAGCTGTTTTTTTTGGGGGGATGGCGGTGATTAATATTGTTTTGAAAATGTTGAGATTTTTTTTAAATGATGCGTGTCACAGCTTGAAAAATTGCGTGGGATGCGGTTTTAGTTATAAGAATGTTTTTTTTCTGTAGATTTTTTTTGTTTTGTTTAATGAGAAAATATAATTTATAATTTTTAATTTGCATACAGCAAAAAAAAAAAGTAATGGGAAGGGAAAAAAATATTTTATATTTAGTTCTTTAGATAGAATTTTTTATACACCTAAGCTCTGTATGCTGTTGGATGAATAATGGGTAAGTTTTATTTTGGTTCATTTTTTATGTCTTGAGTAGCCACAGTACAGGTCATAAGGTCTTTTTTCCCTTTAATGAGGCTGCAACTTTGGCGGTCAAGCATTTGCAGACTCGGCATATTCCCCAGAACTGAGAACCATTTTTTTTGGTGGTACCATCTAGGCGACTCTCGCTACCAATTTTGACGCACAGATTACAATGAATCTGAGCTCTCTGTGGATGTAAAAGTATGCCGAGAATTTTGCCGAGAACCCAAGCCAAGTGGGTCGTCCAGGGACCTTTTACGTGCCACATAATCATGACATGCGTGCCCAGGATTTTCCCATCCAGAAAATCCAACGACTCATCCGGGGGGCTGAAACCCACAATCTTGGTTTGACGAGGCGGACAAGTTAAAACTCTCAGCCACTAAGCAGCTAATTTTCCATTTTAAAATGTAAAAAAAAAGAATCATTTGTATCATAACGATTGTCTATAAATACTAAAACGAACTACATTACAAACGAGTGTTCGAACAGTATTAATGTTATAAATATAACTATAACATAACTAAATATTTCCGTTGGCATTTCATCATATTGAGACATTAATGTAACTATTTTCGACAATTTACTATCCGAACTAATCGCATTTAATCCCACTTAAATATACATACATCATTAACTACTATCATGCCCCTCGATAAACCGCATGCATTAATTTAACTATTAACGTATATCGGTAACTATTAGCTACAATTCATGATACATTAATACTCCATACAATTGAACAAAACCACGTATTTATATACCTAATATTAATGTGAACGGCATGTGTAAGTAGTTGTAATATATTCGACCTAATGGTCATGTTTAGACGTATTAGATTATGCCATCGGTAATCTATTATTTTAGCGTAGGTTGTATGATTCGTGTTATTCGTTGCATGATGTATGTGATTTAGATATGTGGTTGCGATTTCAAGTATTAAATAGGAGGATAAGGGAATTTGTATAACATTTGTTAATAAAATCGGCTTATTGTAGAGTATTTGATTATATGTAGAGTATTTGATGGACATCTTTTTTTACGTCTATCAACCCCAGTATTCTGAGTGTGATAATTTTTAAAAATCAGAAGAAAATTTTAAAATATCAATCGGATAATAGTAAACATGTTTAAAAACTTCGAAAAATATATCCCTTCAGAAATAATATTCATTTGAAATTTTAAGAAATTATCATCATTGGTGTTTTTTGCAAAGTTTTGATACTTGCGTTTCAGCAGTTGTTTCACTATTCATTCGTCATTTGTGGTCCAATCGTTTTAAATAATGATACTTACACCACTATATGTTTCCAAAATGCAACACTATTTTATTACTTATACCATGCACTCCCCCCCCCCCTTCTTTACTAACATTTCGTTCCAATTTGATGTCATTATAATGACCGTTTCTTTTTTTTATATAGCGTTTTTCTAAACTTACACTCTTAAAACAAGAGTGAAATCCACTCCTATAGGAGAAGTGCATTTTCGAGACTGGAAAGGAGTGAAAAATAACTCAGACTTAGTTAAAATCAACTCAGACTGAGTTAAAATCACTCGTTTGGAGTGATCACGCCAGTCGGAAGTTTAACAAAAAAACAAAAAAAAAGTGAAATCTACTCCTTTTGGAGAAGTGCATTTTCGACACTGGAAGGATTGAAAATGAACTCAGA
This sequence comes from Hylyphantes graminicola, assembly GCA_023701765.1. Classification (NCBI taxonomy): domain Eukaryota; kingdom Metazoa; phylum Arthropoda; class Arachnida; order Araneae; family Linyphiidae; genus Hylyphantes; species Hylyphantes graminicola. The sequence goes on from CM043112.1 coordinate 68,288,493, forward strand.
CTGAGTCAAAATCGCTCGTTTATTTTAAGAGTGTATATCGTCACCATGCTGCAAATCAATTGTGCCAGTAGCTGATATTAAGCTATAATCAATTCCTACTCACTTCTCGATTGTTAGTGGTCACTGATACGCTGGGAATCCCTGTACCGCAACCAGCATTTCAAGTTCCTCAGGGTGTGTCGTCAGTTGCTCTTTTTTACCACTGACCATCGCCGTCGACAATATTTCGCACAAATGTGACGTCTTACTTGCAGGTGGTTCTTTCGTATATAGAGATTTTAAAATCGCATTGTTTCAACTGTGGTGACCGTGAATGTAAGAATTCATTTAAACTAAGGATGTTTTTAGTGCCATCTGTTGGCTGAATATCTTGTTATTTTTTTCTTATTCTATGCACATTCCCCCTTCTTCATTAACATTAGGTTCAAAGTATTCGTAATTTTGTTAAAATGGTTTGACACCTAAATTTTAATTGTGACCTTTCATATCAATTGCTTTTTGATACAAGTGATCGTAATAAAATACTACAGTTCTTACATGCTCCTTAAGGGTGCTCATCACCCCCATTCCCCCTTCCTCCTTCGACCGGGCTTGCTAATGGTAAGTCTATGGGGAAAAAATGGTCTTTGTTCCAAAAAAAAAAAAGCAATGAAATTATAGGAATGTTTTAATGCGTTTTTTTTTAAATTCATAAAACTCCAATAAAGTTGTGGTTATAGAGGTTATTTTTTAAAAAACGTTATTTACTTTTTTTTAATCTAAAATTTTTTTCTATTAAAAAAAATAAATAACGTTTTTGAGAAACTGTGACAACTGCCCAGATACACAACTTACACCAAACCACATTTTTGAATGTACGGCAATGAGTGCCGATTTGAGAGACATTGGAGTTCTGCCATCATTAATAGATCTTTATGACAGTAACATCCAAAAAATTCCAGACGCGGTCATCAAAACACATGGTTTCATGTAGCTTAATTTCACTTTTCGGAAACGTCATAGACACGACAAAAAAGTGGTTCTTTTTGTATACAAAATGGTTTTTTAAGAAAAACCCTTCGACTGTGGTGACCTGGTAAGTAAGGGTTTCTTAGATATTCTTTTCAGTGCCACCTGTGTCTAAAAAGTAGAACTATGTTATTTCTTAGGACATACACTTTCCCCCCTTTTTAAATGACATTATATTCAAGTTCGATGTAATTCTGTAATACAACCATCAAAATTTAGGTTTTAAAACGTCATTACTCAATAGGCGAGTTTACATGAGCCATCGAATCCATGGATTGACGGGCAAACTCAGCAATTTTTCCCTACAGAACGGAAGAAAAGGAATTGCAGGGTTCATTGGGGGGTTTCTCAAACCCTCCAATGAAGGAGGGTTTGATGTTTCATACCATGGATTCGTCTACAGACTATCATTTGGGTTAGAAATACTGCTCAACCGTTTTTCCCCTAACGGGGATTTTGGCATTCCATGGATTCGATGGCTCATGTAAACGCGCCTAATGCCTACCTGCTCCTTGGGTGTGGGTGGTCACTGCTTCGCTGGGCTCTCCTGTACCGAGACTGTTCGCCGCCGTCATGTACAGGTGGTACCGGGACCCGCATTTCAAGTTCGTCAGAGTGTGCCGGTCCAGATCGGTCGTCAGTTGCTCTTGCTGCCATCGGCCGTCGTCTGTCTTGTAGTGCAGCGTGTATTCTGTGAGAAGAAAAAAAAATATCAGTGACGCTCAAGGACTTTTAGTTTGGTTTGGTAGAAAGGCCAACTGGAGAGGCCAGGCCTACCGTGATGTCACGCACAACGTTTACGTGTGACGTAGTAGTCCACTTTTACCTAAAAAAGTTGGCAAATAACTTCTTGGTATTGTTTGTTTTTTTGTAATTGGATGGATTGGACCATTTCAATTACGTCATTGTACAAGTGCAAAGGCTTTCTCTAAAGAAGGTGTTGACCAAAGGCTGCTGATAAGCATATACCGAATATTGATAAATTAAAACAAGGTTAATATAATTGCTTATAAATCTTAAATTTCTCAGAAATGTTACATAGCACGTTCTTTCACCAGCTTTTTAAATATTTTAATAATTTATTTTGTGAAGAAGATTTTTTCCTTTAATTTTTCTATATCTCAATTGGTAAGGTTACTAATAAAAAAATGTAAATTCCATTTCAAACAGAGAAGTATTTCGTGACTAAATTAGTTATCAAAAGTAACCGAATGGGCACAACGCAATCGATGAATCTTTATCTGATAATTGGAACACGGTAGGTAGGGGATGTGAAATAAGTATATTTATGTTAATTTTCAACTACTCTGTTAAAATTCTCCAGATATGCAGTATAATATGACAACTGTGACGAAATTTTCTCTAATTTACCAACGTCTTATGGATTAAAAAAAATAAATTTATATGTTTCTACTCACATTCTTATATTTTATTTTATTAAAAAACTTTTTACTAAGATTGACTATTAAGTTAAAAAATAACTATTGAAACAATGTTTCTATTATTTCCTTTATATTAAAACTTGTGGCTTACGTACGTGCTTAAGTAGCTAATTCCACTTAACAGTAGGGTAAGTCCCAATTTAAGAGGATATTGAAAGCTTTTAATTTTGAAAAATAAATTAAATTCAATGAAGCATGTTAAATTATTAAGTTTTATTAAGTGCAGATCGACTATTCTGCTCCTTTTTTCCATCCTATTTAAGGGGATACGGTACCCAAAACATTATTTCTAGAAATAATAAAATAAACTTGTAAATTATAGGGGTTTTATATAATGTTCATTCAAAATAAACATTTTCTAACAATAAAAATAAATATTTTCAAGTTATTTTTCACTTATTTAAACAAAATGACCAATCCATCCAATTACAAACGCAAACAATGCTAAAAAGTGATCCGCCAACTTTTTTTGGGTAAAAGTGGACTACTACGTCACACGTAAAATAGTAACCCTTGTAGACACCTTGTTATGTAGCTTTAGCTGACGTAGGTGTAACGGGAGATGTTTCTTTATCTGACGTTTCTTACGATATCGTATAAGGTTATTTTGGGGGTCATTTAAGGGTAAAGTCAAATTTTTTTAAAAATGATATTCCTCTTTCAATTTTGCGAATAACTCCACCGAACTTTTATAGTTTGTTTTTAGTACTATTTGTTCAAGAATTGGTCATGGATTTTAAAATATGTGAACTACAGTTAAAAACTAACATGCATTTATACTGAAAATCACAATTTTTTTTAAACTATTGAATTCAACATTAATAAAAAACTAAACATAGTAGACCTTATTCCATTCCCAAATTTGTGCACCATATATAAAAGAACACGGGTAAAATTTTTCAAAATTCTAACTTAATTAGCAAAAGAGCCTTACTAATTTATTAAACACAAGAATTGAAAAATGCGAAACAGAGAAAAAAGGGTTGGAAGCAGACGAAATATGTATTCAAACTTATAGGACTTCATCTGAAAATATTTAATAACTTGTATTCTACAGAATATATCATTGTGAAACATTCCATGGAATTAGTCATCAATGTATTCTTTTTCAACCATTCTACATTAAGGGTCTAATTACAAAACTCACATCCATCCAATGTATAACTAAAATATAGGATTCGGTTCATCCATTTTTGACTTCGTAAAATTGAATTTACTATTGCCAAAAGTCGCCAATGAGCTTCCTAGCAATGAACGTGTCGATCCAGTGGACCGGACTAATAAAACTTTTTGGACACCAAACATTGGCAGTCAACGTGTTAACGATGCCGTTAATACAGAAAAACCACAACAACAGAAGAAAACAGTTTTAAACAGGAACACGAACTAAAATGGAAAAGGTATATCGTGTTCTCAGATGAATATAGACGGCATTCGATGATCGATACCAAAGCAGTGTTTCCAAAAGTTCGAGAACTAAGATATTCTTCGATTCTAAAGTGTCATTTCGTGGGGAAATCTAATTAGCTTTTGTAACAGGACCAAAGAAAATCTTTCCAGGGACGCTGAACATCGGAAATCAATGTTTTAACGTTGTTCAAAAACATTCTTTGTGCAAAGTTGGACCTTGCATTGCTGTAGTGGAAGGTAAGAGCAAAGATGGGATGCTGTCGGTTTAAAAGTAGTATGGGAGTTAGTTTGTCATGTGAGGCCATTAATTTCCCAACCATCTGGAACTTAAACGCAGCCGCTTTGATATTCAGAAAATTATACAGGGTGTCCCAAAATGTCGTTTACAAACTTAACATTCTGGTCTGTCATATCATGCCGAACAAGATTTACATAGGAACTTGTGTCCGAAAATAAAAACGGCATTGTTCCATCGGTAGAGGTGGACCACTCCAGTGGCCACTGCTTGTCTCCGACCTGACTTCATTGAATTTCTACACTCTAAAAAATGAATGCTCAAAAGCGACGAAATTTTCCTTAATTTCGACGATTCCTTTACTGGCAAATGCTCCGAGTTTTCGTTTCCTCAAAGTGAGGAAATTTGAATCGTCATTTTTATGAGGATTTGAATGTCGTCTAATCTAAAGAAACATTTTGTCATTTTTGAGCATGTGAGTACAGCAATGAGATTCAGTTTCCTCAAAATCAAGATACAGAATTGTCAAATCACGATCGTAAAAGTGAGGATTCGCGTTTACTCAAAAGTCTCGCGATAGTTTGACGAAACAATCCTCAAAATTAACGAAATGAGGCTTGATGATTCATGAATCGTCAAAAATGAAAGTGTTATTTCTGAGAGTGTACCTGTGTGGACACAGGGAGTTTATAGTGTTCGAGACACAAGTAACATCGGACCCCGGATCCTATTGCTAGGATCGCGGCAACACGTGTCCGTGACACTTCTGGCCAATTTGAACGGTTTCTTGAATCCATGCGCCGACGTTGTGAAACGTGCATTGTGGCGATTGGAAGGAATTGTGAACATTTTCTGTGATTGTTTTGTAATAAAAATAATATTAACACCGCTTTCGACATCATTTTTTCTCCTCATCCAAACCTGCACTTATCGGCCCTTTTGCGGTCTCAGTTTGAAATTTCGGGCACAAGTTCCTATGGAAATCTTGTTCATCATGATGTGATACACTAGCATGTTAAGTTTGTAAACGACATTTTGGGACACCCTAAACTTTGAATTACTACCTAAAATGAAATATAAGGTATTGCTATTGTGTAAAAATCCAACATGGAGATTTTATGCTTTTTTCTACACGTTTTGAAAAAAATTATGTCTGTTACCGATCTGCAGCTTGAACTAAAAAAGTTACGGACCTCAAATTTAGCGCAAGAGTTCCTAGTAAATATCGGAAGTCACAATAAGGTTTTCAAGGAAATTGCGCATGGGGTGAAATTATAGAGACCTGTAAGTCAGCTACATTTATCCTATCCAAAACCCTTTGTAAAGATATTCAATACATCCGGAAAAATGTGGCTTGGAAAATAATTCTGTTCCGTGCGATTAAGATCTTTGTTTTGGAGACCCGCGATCGATTGGGCTCATTCGCCCTCGAGTCTATGATTCAGGAAAATAGTATTTCTTCGTATTTTATTAGTGTTTCTAAAAAGCAGCTATGTTGAAAGAGATATCTTTTCGGTATGAATACAAAGAATTTAGTTTGGTTTGAATTATCGTCGCACTAGAGCTGCAAGAGGGCTTTTGGTGACGGGCGTCGTATTTTAGAGGCACAGCCAAGTGACGAGCCGACACCTGAGTAGAAATCCAACGCAAAATTTAGGGCGACATCGTACCCAGCGTCAGGACTTTGAAGTATATTTAACGTGCCCTTCCTCTACACGGGGTATTATTCTTCGGACATTTTTGGATGCACGGACAATTTATATGTCTGCAATTATTTTGGCGATGCCCGGACACGAACTTGGGACCTTTCGCTTGCTAGGCGAATGCCTAACTGACTGGGCTCCCCAGCGCCACGAATACAGCGAGACTTTCCGTATTGAAATTTCATTTTCGTGCGATCTCTTAGCCCCTGTCGAAACAATTTGGCGATTTTTAAGCGGCTTCACTTTTTTTGCCGCCAAACATCTCCCTCTAAATTCGTACCTCAAACATGACTTTGGAAATTAGTTCAAGCGTAAGTTAGTTGGTAACAGCGCAAGCAAGTGTCTTTATTAGATAGAGTCAATGGTTTAGCTTTATAGCTTTGGAATTAGTAGAATTAACAGTATTTCTTTTATGCCAAACACGTTTACATACAAGCTACTTTGAAAGGTTAAGTTGAATTATCGTCGTACTGGAGCTACACGATGGCTATTCTAGACGGGAGTCGTAATTTAGAGTCAGTCAAGTGACGAGCTGTCACCTCAAGTTACTTAGATAAATTATTCGAAGAACAGTCATCAGTCTTTTATCCGGTCCCCACTAATCAGTAGTCATCTTCTACACTCAGACGGACTAGGTTTATTCTTTTTTTTTTAAATAAAGTAGGTATCGAAATGATAACGATATCTATCCGTCCTACTGACCGTCTGTTTGTCTGTCCGTCCGTCCGTCCCTGCCCTTCAAAATTGGTTCGATCTATAGGATCGTAATTTTTTTTTTTAAAAAAGGAATGGCCACAGTAACTCATCTTTCTTAATTTTTCCCCGTTTGTTTGTATCTCCGGGTGGATATCTGTCTACTATCTGTCGGGAATTACCTAATGAATTTGCATTGAAATGTAATTTTAAGGGATTTTAACCATTGCTGCTACATAAACAATGGTATGATAAACTTTATTCATTTAACAAGTAGATTTTGACAAATTGTCATTCACAACAGCTTCTACATAAGATTTATACACATTAGAAGAACAAGAAGTTCTAAAAGAACTAAAATAGCCTACTTTCATGTTCAGTAAGTATTTACCGAAATTCTTATAGGTAAACAAGACGATTTGTAACAGTATCTCACCTAGAACTGCTTCTACACATGGTTAATACACATTAGAAAAAATCGCTAAACACAGCGTCTACACTCTTAAAACGAACGAGCGATTTTAACTCAGTCTGATTGATTTTCACTCCTCCAGACTGGAAAATGCACTTCTCCTTTTGTAGTGGATCCTTTGTGTGTTAAATCTCCAACAAGATCACTCCAAACGAGTGATTTTAACTCAGTCTGAGATAATATTCACTCCTTTCCAGTGTCGAAAATGCACTTCTCCTGCTGGAGTGGATTTCACACTTTTGTTTAAAGAGTGTAGTTCTATCCGTCGAATATAAAAAAATAATGTGGTTTCCAGGTGATAGTTACTGTAACAAACATACTTTTTTATTCGCCGATAAGAATTTCAGTAATTACATAAGTAACATGAGAGTAGGCTATTTTAGTTCTTTCAGAAATTCTTGCTTTTATTTTGATGTTATGACGATTCTCATAGTCGTGGTCATACACAGAGAAGTAAAAATTCAAGCTCACCTGTGATTGCAGATTTGTCCTTGGCGTCCTTTTCCCACTTGATGTCGATGGTGGATTTGGTGCTCCCTGTAACCACTGCCACCGGAGAGGTCGGAGGAGCTAAAATTTAGAAAATATCTATTAAAATCTATTAAGAGGGACCCGTCATTCCCATAGAGCTAATGCATTAGTTTTGAAATCACAACTTCTGCAAAAGAATTGCTTTACCATGTTATCCCATTTTCATTAGGTATGGGAATCATCCTAGCATCAATTTAAAACAAAATTGAAAGAAAAGTAACATCCAGTTATTTAATTATTAGTTAATAAAGTTTTAAGATGGTGTCGCCATCTGCTGTATATTTTTATCCCTCTAAAATTCAAAAATATATTATTAAACAACTAGATAACATTTTCGTTTAAAATGTTTCATTTCGATGTTATGTTGATTTCTTTTCCTGTGGAGAAAAAAGACTAACATGGCAAAGCAATACTTCTGCGGAAGTTGTGATTCCAAAACTAATGCAATTAGCTTATGGGACTGACAATTCCTCTTAAAGGATTGGTTTGGGTTATTTAAGAGGTAAAAACCTTATGATACATAACGAAAAATCGATTGAATAGATAACTGGAAAGGCCACGCCTTATGCTGACGTCGCAGAAAAATACAGCATAAAATAGATTTAAAAGTTCTATAGCATTGTCGTGTACAATACTGTCATAAAAATACTGCATGGAATTTATAAATAGTAAATAGAATTGTTTCCAATACTGAGGGATATATTTGAAGAGTACTGGGGAAGAACCGCTTGATTTATTAGGAGTCATCCTGTAATTGCGTCTGCTTGGCGGACATTGGCAACAGAAAACTGGTTTATCTCTTACTTCTTCGCTTGGTCCAAATGTCGGAATCGTGCATCGCGGGAATCTCGGTAGGTAGTAACTGGTTTCCTTACACCAGATTAGGTGATTACTCGCTATCATCGCCAAAGAAACCCGCTGAGGAAAATTGTCTACGAAATTAAGCGGCGTTTCCCTGTACGCTTTATTTGTTTTTGATGCAAGGAATACGAATAATCAATAATCAGTCGTTACTGCATTTGTTAGGCCTTGTTTGCCATCAACATACATGCATGCATGCATACATACATACATACATACATACATACATACATATCAAAACACGGTGAAACAGTTTCCTGACAACACATCAAGGGCAAAAAAAATTCCGATAAAACATCCCCACGGTCAAATAAAATCTTGTTGTTGTAGGATAACTTGCCTTTCTTACGAGATAAACAAAAGTCATCTACCCCTTGGTTCGGTTATCGGTCAAGTGTTAGTTATGATTATTGATAATCATATTTAAATAGTAATCAGTTAGTGGCATTGAATTGTAAGCGGCGATTCTTTTGCAACTTAGATAACCAACTTCACTTTTGTCATATGCGAATACTTGTTAATCATATTTGAAGAGTACAGGGGAAAAACAACTTCATTGACAGGGAATCTGTCCGTATTGACTTCGGATTGGCGAGTACTGGTGGTCGGAAACTGGTTTTTCCTTTGGTTTTTCTTCCGCGTTTCAAGCGTCAGACTATTTCTGGCCCGATTCTCGTTCGTACACTCTTAAAACGAACGAGCGTTTTTTACTCAGTCTGCGTTAATTTTCACTCCTCCAGTCTAGAAAATGCACTTCTCCTACTGGAGTGGATCCTTTGTGTGTTAACCCTCAGACAGGATCACTCCAAACGAGTGATTTTAACTCAGTCTGAGTTAATATTCATTCCTTTCCAGTGTCGAAAATGCACTTCTTCTACTGGAGTGGATTTCATTCTTTTTGTTTTAAGAGCGTAGAGATAGTAAATCCGTGCTACTAAGGCAAAACTGGTTTCTTTACACCAGTTTAGGCGATGACTAGCTATCTTTGCCAAGAAAACCGGGTACAAACACGTCCCTAAGCAATGGAGTTCTTTTTCTCACAAACTCTACCACTCCAATTTTTTTAACCCTTTCAGTCCCAATGACAATTCGGCATTATTATTTTATATATTTTTTCTATAGCCATTTAAGCACATCATTCGATTCTTCACACTTTTTTCTATTAGAAAATATATTTTATTAATCCCAATAGACATCAGCCCTATTAATTTTTAAAAAATTATGATCAGAAATATGTTGCCAAATTTCACGAATGGGGCAGAAAGGGTTAATACCTACGGCACACAAACACACACTTACCCGTTTCCAGCGTTTTCCCAGCGATCTTGGCCGACTTCGGACCCATGCCAGCCGAGTTGAACGCCTTCACCACGATGTCGTACTTGGTGAAGGGCTGCAGGCCCGTGATGTACGTAGAGAGCGCTTCTTTCTCCCCGTTCGCTGATGTCGGTTGTCTCTCGACTTGCTTGAAGGTGTACGCTTCGGACGCGGAGGATACCCGGTATCCGATGGAGTATCCGCGGATTTGGCCGTTTGTGACGTCATCTGGGGGTGGCTGGGCAAAGAAAGGTTTAGGTTAGCTGAGTAGTTGGTTCAGGGAAGTAAAAAAACTAAGGAATCGATAATTAGAGATTTTTGGCCGAGGCATAGACTAACTATTTAAAGATAAGTATAGTAGAACTCAGGGTTCGAAAAAACTCGGAAATTTTACCCGTCCCCGAGGACAGCTTGTCGAACAACTTACACTCTTAAAACGAATGAGCGAATGTGTGGAATAAGTGGACTTCATTCATAATTGTACACTCTTAAAACGAACCAGCGATTTTAACTCAGTCTGAGTTAATTTTCACTCCTCCAGTCTTGAAAATGCACTTCCCAGAAAGGAGTGGATCCTTTGTGTGTTAAACCTCCGACAGGATCACGCCAAATGAGTGATTTTAACTCAGTATGAGTTTATATTCACTGCTTTCCAGTGTCGAAAATTCACTTCTCCAGCAGGAGTGGATTTCATTCTTTTGTTTTAAGAGTGTAGGCCTCGTAATTTAGAACTTCGACAGCCGAGTGGTAACCCAAAGCAAAGCAATGACGTCATAATGCACTTGTTCGGGACTTTTGATTTTACAGATTTCACTACTCACGTATGCCGCACAGTATGTGAAATAAATTTCGCACAAGAACTTCACGACAGCTATCGGCAATTAATGTATACAATGGTGGCCAAAAGTGTGGACACATTTTTAAAGTTTCATATTTCTCAACTGTGTGATTACAGAATTTATTAATTGTATTTCAAATTAAACAATTGTGTATCAAATTAAAAGTAATTTAATCTTTATAAGGACCACTGTCTGCATATCGCTGAAGCAGTCTATGAGACCTATCAGTCTAGAGCAGTCTATGGTCCCATATAATCTATATCCATGGACACAACATCATCATCATCAAATTAATTTAATGTAGAATTAAAAATAAATACAGTATAACAATATCTGTATTACAAATAACTTATGCAATTAATAGCATGATCTGTCTTAGTTTTGCAAGTCATTGAACCACCAACTTGTATTGACATTTCAGCCTAAGAGAATCCATTGATTGTGCTTGTTTGTTCAACTAAAATGAGCATAACTTTTTTTGCAATACAGATACTTTAATTACGTTCTTTTGATGAAATTCTTCATTAAATTACCTACAAATTAATATTTAAATGTTTGCATCCAAGCGAAATTTAATAGATGCAAGAACACATGTAACAGTTGAAGCACCTGAAATTTTCAAAAAGTGTCCACACTTTTGGCCACCACTGTAAAAATCTAAGGAACCGATAATTAGAGATTTTTGGCCAAGGCATAGCCTAACTATTTAAAGATAGGTATAGTGGAACTCAGGGCTAGAAAAACTCAGAAATTTTACCCGTCCCCGAGGACAGCTTGTCCAACAATTTACACTCTTAAAACGAATGAGTGAATGAGTGGAATAAGTGGACTTCATTCATAATTGCACACTCTTAAAACGAACCAGCGATTTTAACTCAGTCTGATTGATTTTCACTCCTCCAGTCTGGAAAATGCACTTCTCCTTTTGGAGTGGATCCTTTGTGTGTTAAACCTCCGATAAGATCACGCCAAACGAGTGATTTGAACTCAGTATGAGTTTATATTCACTCCTTTCCAGTGTCGAAAATTCACTTCTCCAGCAGGAGTGGATTTCACTCTTTTGTTTTAAGAGTGTAGGCCTCGTAATTTAGAACTTCGACAACCGAGTGGTTAGCCAAAGCAAAGCAATGGCGCTGTAATGCACTTGTACGGGACTTTTGACTCTACAGATTTAACTACTCACGTACGCCGCACAGTATTTGAAATAAATTTCACACAAGAACGTCACGACGGCTATTGGCAATTGGTTCCTAAATTAAGAAACACAGTCAAGTGAGAGGCAGACACCTACTTTGGCCTCAACGCAACCTTTAGCAGCGCTATTGTACGCAGCGTCAGGACTTTTAAAGACTAACATACTAGTTGGAGAATATTTCAGGTGCAGTCTCTCTCTACGGGGTATTATTGTTTGGAATCTTTTTGGCAGCACCTAGACGTTTATAGGCAATACCACCTAGATTAGAAGGCCGGCGAACTAAATGCTTGACGTCAAATTAGTGGACCGATTCTGTGGTTTTGACCAATGATCATTCGTGACTAGATCTTCTATTTGAATAAATTTTTTTAAGATAAGATGAATCACGATGCGACGTCATCTTAAGATACGACGCTATTGGTCAACAAATCGAAATTGGTCTACTAGTGTGACGTCGTGTTGCTTAGTTTTTCGGCCTCCTAATCTAGGTGGTATTGGTCCGCCTTGTAAGCCCAAGTTCGCCGGTCGAACTCCGGCTGAGCCGTCGGATTTTCTGGATGGGAAAATTCTGGGCATGCATGTCATGTGATTATGTGGCATGTAAAAGATCAATGGAGGGCCCACTTGGCCTGGGTTCTCTCGGCAAAATTTAATCTCGGCAAACTTTAACATCCACAGAGAGCTCAGATTCATTGCAATCTGTGCGTCGAAATTGGTAGCGACAGTCGCCCAGATGGTTCCACAAAATAATGGCTCTCAGTTCTGGGGAATGTGCCGAGTCTGCAAAGGCTTGACCGTTAATGTTGCAGACCCATTAGAAAAAAAAAAGTTTGTCTGCGCAGTTGGTTCTGGTTTGTAATCTCCTCGGATATCAAAGGAATCGATAATTAGAGATTTTTAATCACGAATATTAGGGAGTATTTTTACTACCTTACATAGTTCCTAAAAAGTGCTTCTAAAGTACTCTTTTATAAACTGCATTCAGATAAACTGACACTAATTTAATTACGATTTATAGCTACTTGAAACCATTTTTTACGATTTTTGCTTGGTCGATACGAGTTAAATTCGATTATCAATATGATTTTTTTTTCAAATCACAGTAAAAAAGGGTCTATTTTTTTAAAGATATAGGTTATAAGAATAAGTTTAATCTAGTTTAGAAATTCTTAATCGTTATAAAAAATCTCAATATAGTTACATTCGAAGAATAATCTATACCAAACTACAAACTATTCGTTAAAAACTCAAAAATGGTAAATTATATAACACTTTATGTTTTAAGAATAGGTTTTAGATAGTTAGGAAATTTTTAATAGTTACGAAAAAATCTAAATATAACTTTATTCAAAGAATATTTTATACGACACTACAATTTATTCGGTATATCAAGTAAAAAAAATCAATGTTAGAACCACATCAACTGTATTCTTTTGCTTGGGAAAAAACGGATGAGTAATCTTTTAAGCATTTTTAAAATATAATCTTAAAAAAGATTTTTAATGCACTTACATCTTTCTAAAGACGCTGGATTTTTCAAATAAAAAAAAGTTTTCTTGTCTCTTTACAATGAAAAGTTTGTTTCGAATTTCGTTAGCAAAGCTTAAAAAAGTTGGGAGTTTCTTCAATTTCAAGTATTTTTAAGACTTAAAAAAAAAACGTACTACAATGATTTTCGACCTTGTCATAAAATGAATGATTAGATTGTTATCAACCGCATAAGGAAATAAAATGCGTGGTTATATCAATGTGTAAAAACTCTAACTGGAATGTTAAATATAATTTTGCAAAATGAGCCATTTGCTATGTTAACCTCTTGCAAACTGGCGTTCTCATATGGAGACATTTTTTTATAACCTCCCTACAAACAATTAACGCGTTAATTAGTTCGGAAATTGACCTGGTCAGATAGAATATTTAAATATTAGTTTTCTGCAATTGATTACATTTATCAGTCATTTATTTCTATAAAAAATGAAGTGGAACGAGGATCAATGTGATATTAGAGTTCTTAAAAAATTATTTAAAAAAAAGATCCTTTTTAAATTTTTTCAAAAAGTTCTTTTAGTCATTAATTTTGAAAGCATTTTGCATTAAAAAGAATGTTAAAATAAACATTTAACCACCAATATGTTACATATCCTTTTATTTCTTCATTTATAGCACAAAATATGTGTATATATAGAGCTTATGGCGTGTCTCAAAGTAAATATTAAACATAACCTTTTTTTAACAATTACTGTCAAAACACACTTTTTAGTATATTTTTTGAAAATTATCTTTAGATTTAGAATATACGTGCAGGATTTAGCTCGGGTCTTAAGAGGTTAAAATGTAAGGTAATGAAAGAATTTATTATCACTAGAAATTCCACAAATTTATTGACAACTTCTTCATTTATAAAGTCATTCTATAATCTTGTACACTTAAAAAAATGAATGCTCATAAACGACGAAATTTACCTTAATTTCGACGATTCCGTTACTGGCAAATGCTTCGAGTTTTCGTTTCCTCAAAGTGAGGAAATATGAATCGTCATTTTTATGAGGATTTGAATGTCGTCTAATCTAAAGAAATATTTCGTCATTTTTGAGCATGCGAGTACAACAATGAGATTCAGTTTCCACAAAATCAAGATACAGAATCGTCAAATCACGATCGTAAAAGTGAGGATTCGCGTTTATTCAAAAGTCACGTGATAGTTTGATGAAACAATCCTCAAAATTAACGAAATGAGGCTTGAGGATTCATGAATCGTTAAAAATGAAAGTGTTATTTCTGAGAGTGTATTGATACATGAAAAAAAAAAGAAATTTGAATCAAGACCTAGTGCTTAATGTCATTCGTGTGATTGAAAAAGTATTTAAAAAAATCTTTCTAACAAGGTTTTTGTTGCAGTTTAAAACGGAAAATAATTTTTTTAAGATATAGAACGATCTCTATTATATTGTTATAAAACTTACATTATACAAATTCTATCCATATTCAGTAACACTGTTGTCAAATTATAGTAGAGATTTGACAAATTCATTTTCATAAAAGTCTCATAAAAAGTAAAAACTTTTCATTTAGTTAAAAAAAAATATCAGCTCTGGAATTTTTATCAATGTTTTATTGTTATTATTCTCACTTAATTTTTTTACACAATCTAATTTTTTTTCTATATGACATTTCTGCAGCTTTAGTAACAAAAAGGCCTACGTCAATAATAACTTTCAATAATGAAATCTCCTATTCTACTTAATTTTAGATCAAATAACCTTTATTGTGTAACGTAAATTAATTAGATGTTAATAGAACTAACGTAACTAAATTAATTTTTTTATTTACTCAAAAAACTAATATTTACCTAAATATGGATTTTTTATTAGTGCTCTAGAGTTAATAATTTGATAACGAATAAATAGTGCGAGTTAATTTGTTAAAAAACTACCTCCGTAAGCTTAAATGTTATCTTAAAAGGTCCTTAAGTAGTTGGCAGCTGCAATTAGCGATTTATGTGTTGGTTTACAAAAGATCTAAAGTTATTATTACCTAGAAATAAGTTATCAATTAGTTATTTATTCATTTGGTTGAAGAATACTTGAGTTTAATTTTTCTTTGAGCAAAGGTATCTTGGCTTTTAAGTAACAATGCCGATCTTTAGAAAATGAAGTTATAGATTTGTTTCAAGGCACTTAAAACTTTTTTCATTTAGAATGCACTTTAAACCTCTAATGCATAATGTTGCCATATGGCAACAAATAACATATCCACTTTATTAAAAGAAAGCTCCCTTTCGACAAATCTCTGTTCTTTCATCTATTACATTCCATTTTGAGCATATTTCTATAGCATATTTCTAGCATATTTCTATTTAGGGTCATGTGGGGTAAGTGTGATTGGGGGTAAGTGTGATAAACAGCTCTTGTAACTTTGGAAATCATTCTAAAAATCTGAAAGTTTGCAATATATAACATTAGACCACTTATAATTAAACTAAAAAGAAATATTGACCTTATTTTTTGTTTAAAGAAAGTTTTGAGCTTTTGAAATTAAGTGCAACTGTCTTCTTTTTATGTGGGTCTTTCTATGTGGGGTAAGTGTGATAAAACAGCAATGGACTTGGAAATTCAAATTTTGTACTCTTAAAATTGGAATTCAAACATTTTTTTTTCTACATATATATGTTTCTTATAATAATTCTCTACCAATTTTAGGATTTGGAATTTACTTGGAGCAGAGAACGAATTTTCTTAATGAAAAATGCAGAAACCCTATCACACTTACCCCACTTGACCCTTCCCAACACTCTTAAAACAAAAGAGTGAAATCCACTCCAGTTGGAGAAGTGCATTTTCGACACTGGAAAGGAATGAATATTAACTCAGACCGAGTTAAAATTACTCGTTGGGAGTGATCCTGTCGGAGGTTTAACACACAAAGGATCCACTCCAAAAGGAGAAGTGCAGTTTTTCAGACTGGAGGAGTGAAAATTAATCAGACTGAGTTAAAATCGCTCGTTCGTTTTAAGAGTGAACTTAGGTTCGAAAGGAGTGTATCCTCATAATTATAAACTTAAAGACACTTACCTTCCAGGATACTTTCATGGACTGAGCTCCGGTTGAGTGAACCTGGACGTCTCGTGGCGCTCCAGAAGGGGCTGAAATAAATATTGAGATTTTATTACAGTATTTGGTAGTATAAGATAAATATTTAGAGCGGCTCAGTGGCTGAGAGGTATGTGGCGACGCGCTAAGACGAAGTTCGTAGGATCGGCAGTGGTGGCGCTCTTCTCCTGTGTCCACCAGTGGTGGCGCTCAAGTACTGGTAATGCCAATACGCATGCCTCACACTTCAAGTTTCTATATATAAGAGCTGCATGCCGGACTTTTTTTTTCGTTTTACAGTAACTTTTACTAAGTTTACTGCCTGCGTGCGGTGCCAGTAATCAAACCAACTTTAATTATTTACATTTAATAATAACCTTCTTGTTAATGTTTTTGTTTAATAAATTTTTGTAGTTATTTAAAACAAGCAATCACCCACGCTTGTACAGGTTAAACGTGTCCCCCTCGTAAGCACTAGATCACGGGTTAGAATCGTCAGATTAATCGGCAAAGTCGTCGTATTTTCTGGATGGGAAAATCTTGGGCACGCATTTCTTATGAATATGTGGTTTGTAAAAGATCACTGGAGGGCCCATTTGGCTTGCGTTCACTTGGCAAAATTAAATCTGGTCATACTTTAACATCCACAGAGAGCTCAGATTCAACGGAATCTGCGCGTCAAAATTGTTAGTGAGAATCGCCTAGATGGTGTGACAAAAAACTGACTCTCGGTTCTGGGGGATTTGCTGAGTCTGCAATGGCTTGACCGCCAATGTTGCAGCCCCATTAGAAAAAAAGATTTAGATTCAGAAAGCCAACGAAAAGACCGCCCACAGGTAGCTCTCCAAGTTCCCACCAACAATTCAGTTAACAACTTATATAGCAGTACAAAAGCTGAAGTAATATTAATCGGACATTAACAGCTTTATCATATTAACTTACGATATAATTATTATTTAATTAAAAATAGTTTAGAAATTAAAATGATAAATGCACTTGATAAATAAGTTCAAAACAACAACTAAAAATAGTTAAATAGCTAACTAAATCCTCAACTTTTATACAAGTTACACCATAAAGTTATAAAGTAGCTAAAAAAATTCCCGGTACCATTCTTTGGATTTACACCTTTCCCATATATTTACGTCTTGTGGTTCGGACGAAAATATATTACAGACGGACTGATACACAGCCACACTGTAATACAAATATAGATAGCATTGTATGATGTTACAAAGTTTCGAAAATAAATTTGACCCAGCACATTGTTATTTTCTTAAAGCTCGGATGACCACTACAAAAGGAAATAACTTTAGTTTAAAGTAAAAGATTTGTGGCGCCTGCTTTATACTCTTGGTAATATAAAAATATGACTGTCCACTTTATCCACTACAAGTACTTTTCAAACTTTAAAAGCAAATTTCTCCTCCGAATTTTCGTGTATAAGCAGTTTAGTCGCATAAAATACGCGAATTTACGTGCTTTTCCAAATATACTCGTAAAAATTACTAGGCATCGCAAATTTACACAACATACAAGAATTGCCTTAAATGCCTAACCTACTGCAGTTCAAATTTCTGTGTGATATTATAGGTCGAAATTTAGTTCGATTGCATTATTGTAGAACTAGAGAGACAGAAAAACAATAGGCGACGGCAGTCCCAATGACAATTTGGTATTATCATCAAAGAAATTTTTTTCTGATCGTCTATAGCCATTTATGATATCAAAAAGCACATCATTCGATTCTTCAAACTTTTTTCTATTCGAAAATATATTTTAGTAATCCCAGTAGATACCAGTCCTACTTTTTTTTAAAAAAAATTGTGATCAGAAAAATGATGATGCCAAATGGCATCACTGAGACTGAAAGGGTTAAGCGTCTAGCCGACACCTGAGTAGGCACCCAACGCAACTTTTAAAAGAGGCATCGGTACTTTTGCGCACTTTTTAACGTGCACTCTCTCCACACGAGGTGCTAATCGCTGGCTTTTTTTTTTGACTGGACAGATAGTCCCTTCTCGACTGAGCTCCCCAGCCATAAAGTTCAGAATATAAAAAAAAAAGATTGCCAAATCAAGACTGCTTGTTTCATTGGTGAATAATTTGGCGAGAACGGATTCGAAGCAAAGCAAAATTTGGTGAAATAAAACAAACTTTTGTTGTAAAAGAGAGTGTCTTGTTAAAAATAGCGGAAATTCTTCTTTATACGTTATCTTATTTTATCCTTAGGATTAATCTTTTTATATTTACGAATTTCTCCAAAGGTTAGGTTTGAATTATTGTCGCACTAGAGCTACACGGGGGCTATAGGCGACGGGCGTCGTATTTTAGAACCAAAGTCAAGTGACGAGCCGCACCTGAATAGGCACCCAACGCAACCGTTAAGGGCGACATCGTACGCAGCGTTAGGACTTTGAAGGATATTTAACGTGCACTCCCTTACACGGGGTTTTATTCGTCGGACATTTTTGGCTTCGCGGGCCGTTTATAGGTCGGCAGTTATTTCGGCGATGCTCGGACCCGAACCTGGGACCTTTTGCATGCTAGGCGAGTGCCTAACCAACTGGGCTCCCCAGCCCCTGAATTTCTCCAAAACCAATGCAGTGAGATGCTATTTAAGGGTGTGATTTGGGTTAAATTTCGCTGATCCGTTTCTTTATAATTCATTTATTTTTGCAAAGTGAAAATAATTTACTTCATAAACGTTTGGGTAAAGATTTTACAATCTCTTATCTTACAGCCATTTTTTAAAAGACAAAACTTGATTTAGTATTATTTATTTCATTATAATTATCCTTTTCATTCTTTCGACTGGTTTTAACCCTTTCAGTCTCAAAAATTTACTACACTACAGAAACATCTGATATTCACAAAATAAGCTTGTTTTAGGTCAAATATACGAATTCCATAAGGAAAAAAAATCCATTAAAATTTTTTATATGGTTTTTGAAACAATGCCAAAATTCTTTAATTGTTGAAAACAACAAAATAAAAAATTATATTACCTAAAAACACATCGAGTTATATATTTTAGGGAATCTGACCATATTATTAAAAAAATTAGTAAATATTTTAACCGAAATAGTTTAAATTGTGTTTTAAATATGTGGAACTGAAGTGAACTTATAAAAAATCAGGAGAAACGCTTGTTGACTATTTTCTAAATAAAAAAAAATAGTAGTTCTGACTTCTATTGAGATTAAAGTAAAATATTGTCTGATAGAACAAAGTGTGAAGAATCGAATGATGTGTGTTTGGATGTCATAGCGGGACATAAACATTTTGAAAAAAATATTGAAAGTGATGATGCCAAATGGCATCACTGGGACTGAAAGGGTTAAACATATGGTTCAATATTTCAGGAAAGGAAAATAAAAGTTTAAAAGTAAATTTTAACAATACACACACAGTTTGTTTCTTTAAAAAAAAATGGCAATTTTTAATTTATTAGATCACTTAAGAACAATGCTAAAATATAAAATAAATTATAATGTTTGGTACATTAAAAAATTTCATAATAAAAAAATATGAAAAAATATATCATTAAACCCTTCATAAAAATAAAAAACTTGATTGTATATTATGCCAAATTTTCTATCTGTATGTGTCTTCTCTAGTAATTGATATTTGTTCTTGTGGCACAATAAATAAAATAAAAAGAATATCTTAAGGGGTCTAAGGAGTCTTAAAAATGTGCAAAGAAGGAACTACAAAGCATAGTTTGATCTTTCATGTAATTTTTTAACTACTCAATATACAAGTATAATTTTTTTATATGTAATTCTACAAGATTTATTTAATATGAAACAAATTTTAAAATTTATGAAACTTTAACCAAAACTAAAATAAGTGATATTAAACATAAAGCTATTTGAACACATTGTGATTAGGCTTGCGCGGCAAATTGTGATTTCAAAATTGAAGACATGACCAAGAAAATGACTTTATATTGTACAAATATGTACAAACAAAGACTTATACCTAAATTCTCAGCTCAATTTTAATTAGAATTTATTTTAAGAACTTTTTTCTAAGAAAATTAATAAAAATTTAAAAATTTTGACTTTATTTTTTTAAAAAAATAATTTCTAATTAAAATTGAGCTGAGAATTTAGGTATAAGTCCTAGTTTGTACATATTTGTACAATATAAAGTCATTTTCTTGGTCATTTTTTCAATTTTGTCCTCACAATTTGCCGCGCAAGCCTAATCACAATGTGTTCAAATAGCTTCATGTTTAATATCATTTATTTTAGTTTTGGCTAAAGTTTCATAAATTTTAAAATTTGTTTCATATTAAATAAATCTTGTAGAATTACATATAAAAAAATTATACTTGTATATTGAGTAGTTAAAAAATTACATGAAAGATCAAACTATGCTTTGTAGTTCCTTCTTTGCACATTTTTAAGACTCCTTAGACCCCTTAACGCAAAAGGAAAAAATACTCGTCAATTCCTTTTTATTAATATTTTTAAAAAAAAGAATATCATACTTCATAATAGATAACAAAATTCTACAGTGGTATCGTCCCACAAGCAAGAAATTCACAGCTCTTACAAGAATAGATTGGAGTCACTCGTGTTGCCACCGCTGTAGTCAAAACTCCCTGGTTTATTTGTTGCCACCGGGGGAAACAAGAAAATATAAATCCGCGCGTGTTTAATCAAGTAGATTAGAATGGAGGAGTCAAAGATGCTCTGGGACCTTTATTGAATCCTGGCGGATTTATTCGAACTTGGTGAGGAGAAGTTACGACTTTCATTTTGGCAACACGACAGGAATTAAACGTTGTTGGCTGTTTGGGATGATAAAGTTGGAACTAATACTAAGGGGATTTTGGGTGAGATATGCACGCAAAAAACTGTCTGGTACGTACAAACGAAAATTGAGTTCTCCCAACCAAACTGTTCGGTTGCTATAGGACTGACAGGACTGTCTAGTTGCAAGAACCAAGCACGTTTGGTTAGAAGCGTTCGGCTGGCGCAAACGACTAGTTCGGTTGAGAGAACTACACTGATACCGCGCAGTTTAGTTCTCACTTAGAGTTTAGTTGTCTCAACCGAACTCATTGAGGCAGTCTGGTCTCGTTGACTAAACTCGTTCAATCGAACGAGTATAGTTTTGGTAACTAAACTGGTAGGTTTGAAAGAAGCCACCAGTTTGGCTGTGCCAATTAAACACCCTTCAACAGAACTTGGTTGAGTTGCAGGACCAGCACAATTTTTTGCGTGTGTGAAGGTTTGAAAGAACTAAAATAGCCTGCTTTGTTGTTAGTTTATTACTGGCTGAACTTTTTAGAGTAAAGAAGTACAGACGTACACAAAGTATAAAATATAGTATCTGCTGTTGCAAATTTCAACAAAAAACATCAATAACTGGTTCCGCAGGTTACGATACTGATTTATATAATGAAATTCTTTATTTACCCACGGTTTAAAGCAAGAATTGTTAACCAGAAATTGTTAATTGGAATGCAGCTAAAATTAATTATTTGTGTTGAATTATTAACTAAAGTTACTCTAAAGATTCTGGTGACGAGCCACTGTCAAGCGGTGAGCCACTGATTATTTAGAACCACTGTTAAGATATGGGATAACACCCGAGTAGGTACCCAACGCCAAACTTTAGGATCAACATCATACACAGAATCGGGACTTTGGAGCATATTTAACGTGACCTCCTTTTTATTGCCATCGGTCGTTTCTTTTTTGCCGCACAAACCGTTTATAGGTCCTCAGTTATTGTTTTCGATGCTCTGTCCTGAACATGGGACCTTTCGCATGCAAGGCGCGCCTTACCGACCAAGAGCCCAAGCAGAAGAATCTTTATGAAACTGTCACGAATGAAAACACACACTCAGGGCTACAGAGAAAATCTCTTTTTGATATTTTCTAATTCGTTTTATACATAATAATCAAAAATACCAATACTTTACCCATAATTTGGTAAAACCATCAGTTAATACTTTGTCAAACCTAATTGAAAAGTTAAAATGCTAGTAAGTTTGTTCGATTTCCAGGGATTTAAAGGATTTTTGAGATTAAAGATGCTTGTCTTAGTAATTTTGCATCAAATGATATAAAAAGTGCATTGCTAGATAATTATTGAAATCTAATTATAATCTGCTCTTAAAACATTTATGTGAGTCGATATTTCAGGATGATAATTAATATTCGGAACATCGATAATGGTATAGGGCTGGTTTGGGAAATTATCGTTAGAATTAGTTTTGAAATAGCGGAGCAAGAACTACAAGAGGGGAGGGCTATTGGCTACGGTTATCGTTATTTAGAACCGAAGTTAAGCGAAAAGCCGACACCTGAGTAGGTAGGTTTGTTTGTATACTGGGTATACATATATATTTTTCCGGCTTGTGTGCTTGGCCAGAGACCCGCTTATAAGCCCTCGTCAAGTAAGACACACACAACACATACTCACAAGCGCGCATACACACACATACGTGTGGCATATGAATCTATCTATCGCGAGCCACCTCCACAATTTAGACATGTCCTGAAGGGGAGGGAAATAGTCTCCAGAGACCTTTACCCGTGGGAAACTGCGCAATGACCACCCACAGGACTTTCGGACCCAACAGATTTAAAGAGCACGCTCTCCGCATATACTCGACAAACAGAAACACCCATGCCTTACCGGGATTCGAACCCGAACCCAGAAGCTCTAAAGGCTAACTCCCTAACCGTTGTGCTGCCGGGTCGACCACCTGAGTAGGTGCTCAGAGCAACTTTTAACAACGACATCGTACGACGTGTCGGGACTTTGGAGCATATTCAACTCCCAAGGGAAAAGTATACTAACCTACATGGGGTATTAATAGTCGGGCATTTTTGGCTGCATGAACCGTTTTTAAATCGGCAGTTTTTTTGGTGATGCCCGGATCTGAACCTGGGACCTTTCCTAAGCAAGGCGAACGTCTCAATCGATATGGGATCACCAGCCCCTTCATTAAAGGAAAAACTTTGAAGATTTCAAATTAGTTTTGAAACAGCGTCACACTAGAGGTACAGCTGCGGAAATAAAAAAAGTACCACTAGTGATTATTTCAGCCATTAGTCACCCTATAGAATCGGACCTTTTTGAGATTGTGAACAATTAACGTTCTGAGTTAATTGCATGACACAAAATTTGCATAAGGGGCCGTCTTCATATTAAAAATGTTACAAACTTTGAAATTTCCAATAGCAACACCCAATTTTAATAACTTAGAAGTGTTAAGCACTCTCGAAAACCCTTAAATCTAAGTTTTTGTTACATTTGAATGAATATTAGATGAGTTATTCAATCGAATCACCTATGGATCTTTTGGGGACCAACTCTAAATGACAAGCAAGCATGGATGCAAGGCCGTCTTTATTTATCTACGCATGTAATCTTATACACAGTCCCCTAAAGGGTAATTAAAAAATATTTTGGGATTTACTCAGCAAATTATGAATAAAAAATTTTAAAAATTGGGATTTCGCTTAAACTTCCTGTCTTGAATTTATTTCTATAAAAATATTAAGGGGTTTCTATTCATATTTTTTTTAAAAATGAATATAATAAATATAAAAAAATATAAAAATTGTTTTAAATACCCCAATATTGAATGCATTTTGTTTGGGTTATTATAATTTCTTTTCAGTAAAAAATTCGTTTCATTATCTTAATTATTTATAGATTGGGATAGTTTTTTATGTGCAACTCATTTAACATTATGGGACCTAATTTTTGCACGTCTCTAACTCCCCTAATAATGCTTAAAAGCTAACAAAATTTGGCATTTCGTATTAACATAGGTTATAGATTTGAAATATGGACTCAAAAAGGGGTGTTACTATTGGAAATTTTAAAGTTAGTAACATTTTTAATATGAAGATGACCCCTTATGCAAATTTTGTGTCATGCAATTAACTCAGAATGTTAATTGTTTACAATTTCAAAAAGGTCCGATTCTATAGGGTGACTAACGGCAGAAATAATCACTAGTGGTACTTTTTTTATTTCCGCAGCTGTACAACAGGACTATTGCCTACGGTCATCGTTATTTAGAACCACAGTTAAGTAGAAAAACTACACCTGAGTAGGTACACTCTTAAAACAAACGAGCGATTTTAACTCTGTCTGAATTAATTGTCACTCCTCCAGTCCAGAAACTGCACGTCTCCTACAGGAGTGGATCAATTGTGTGTTAAACCTCCGACAGGATCACTTCAAACGAGTGATTTTAACTCAGTCTGAGTTAATATTCACTCCTTTCTAGTGTCGAAAATGCACTTTTCCTACTGGAGTGGATTTCACTCTTTTGTATTAAGAGTGTACTCAAAGCAACTTTTAAAGAAGACAGCGTACGTAGTGTTGGGGCAATGGAGCATATTTAACGCACAAGGGAAATGTACACTAACCTACATGGGGTACTATTAGCATAGAGTTAGGAAGGATGTGAAGAGGGGTCTATCAGTTCAAATGGTTTGAAGCAGGGCTGTCAGGTTTTTCGATCTACTGCACATACTGAGGAATCCTAAGCTGCACCGCTTTAACAGTTTTTTGAACTTCTGCGCAAAACATAGTAGCCGAAACTATGGAAACTGGTACTGAGGTATCCCAAGATGAACAGCTCTAGCCTGCTTCTTTTGTGCGTTACTGCGCACGTACATGGGTCGCTCTATTCTCTTTCCTAACTCTATGATTATTAGTCGGGCATTTCTTGGTTGCATGAACCGTTTGTAAAGTCCGTAGTTATTTTGGCGATGCCCGGAAACGAACCTGGGACCTTTAATAAGCAAGACGAACGTCTCAATCAATCTGGGCTCCCCAGCCCCGTCATTGAAATAAGAACTATTCCAAATTAATCATTTCACCTTTCAAAAACGTACCTTTATAATAAAATTATACTATTCCAAAAAAAACAAGCAATTTTTTTAAAATATAAATTTCCTAGTTAAATAAGACATTTAAATTACCAAAAAAAAAAAAAAAAAAAAATCCACATAATACATCTCCTTCCCTTTTCCAAATAATTGCTACAAATGCAACGATACCTTATTTCATTAAAAGAAAGTAATTATACCTTTAAATAACGCTTTTTTCCTAAAAATAACTAAATTGATTGAATAAAAATTCGGTTACCCTTTTAAAGATTTTTTTTTTTGACAAAAAGCCCCTAATGCATTTTAGATAGAAAAAAGTTATTTTTAAAGGGAAAAAAATGAAGCAGATAGAAAATAATCCCTGAATTTTTTTCCCTCAGAGGTTTGAAATATTCGAACGTTTTTTTTCATGATTTAGAGAAAAAATTCTTCAAACATTTCTTTTCAATATGTTTTTAAAAAATTGTCAATTTATTATGTAGAAAAGTAAATATTTAGTTTTAATTTAATTTCATTTTTATTAAACGTTCGCCGTGGCTCTTCAATAGTTTAATTAGTCTTAATAAAAAATATCAAAAAGGAATATTTATTTAAGTTGAAGAAATATTTAAAAATATGTTAAGGTGAGAACTTTTTTTTTTAAATTTTAAACGTACTTCTAGTTTGTATTTTCAAATGAAATTGCGACTGAATCTTAGATAAGATATTAAGTTGATTGTTGCAAAAACCTTGTTTATAATACCATAAATGTTCGTTGCCTTGAATTGCCCATAAACTACAATGTTATATCTTGCTCATAGCAACAATTTTTGGATTAACTCCTCTGTTATAATGCTAAAAATTTGAGTTTACATGATATACAAATTACTTTTTTAAAGTAGACATTTTAAAGAATTTTGTTTGAAAAGTTCGTTTTTACTATTTGACTTTTATTTTATACTCCAAATGTATTTGCATGATTTACTTTATACAGTAACCCCTCCCTATATCGCGCCTCGTTAAATTGCGCATTCGGATATATCGCGCCTTGTCCCAAGTCTCCCAATCCCCCCCCCCCCCGTTTTTTTAATTAATATATACTTTCCAATCTATTTTAATATTGGGGGATAAATTCATCTCATATTAGGGAGAAGCAGTTAATAAACTTTCATTCGTTGATATTTGCCGGGAAGCAGGTTTAACGAGAGAAATTAAAGTAGCTAATTTTAGATGAAATTTTTACTAAAAATGAGTGAAATATTATTGTATTACCTGTACAATAATGTGTAAAGATTATAGCAATTAATAATCATATAATAATAGTTTTCAAGCAATTAATAATAGTTTTCTCTAATTTTTTTGCTTATATTTTTTGAGATTTAGTTTTATCTTTCAAATACATACTGTGCTTTAGTTTTAAAATTTTGTTTTGAGCATAAATACATCAAAATTATAGTATTATCAAGTCGCTCCTTATATTGCGGATTCGGTTAGATCGCGGTTTTTTTGCTTGTCTTCCGGGAAGCGCGATATAACGAGAGGTTGCTGTATTAATACAGAATCTCAAATAAACCAACCTTCTTCGGCAGTGGTGGCATTGATGACGTCACTTGGCGCGCTGTGTCCGAGCATGTTTTCAGCCACTATTCTGATAAAGTAAAGCGTGATGGGGGTCAGTGAACGTAGGGTTGCCAGACTCTCAGAACCGGAGACTATCAGCTGTGATGTTTGGCCGTTCCAGCTGGAATCTAGAGAATAAAAGTTGGTTATAAAGTGTCTATGTGAAACCTAAAGTGTCTATGTGAAACCAAAAGTGTCTATATGAAACCGAAAATGTCTATTTGATACCTAAAGTATCTATGTGAATACTGCAGCATGTGTCTAGATGAAGACTGGAATGTGTCTAGGTGAAGACTGGAATGTGCATATTTGAAGATTATATGTATCTACAGGGTGTCCTAAAAGTTCCCGTACTGACGATTCGTGAATTTTTTACAAGCAAAACAACAAACTTTAAAACATTGTTTTTATGCTAATGGTGTAAAGCATTTTTAACAAAACGCAGGAAAAATTTGGAACTTACATTTATATTAAAAGATCAAATTGTCCACCCCTTTCTTCGAAGCACACCTGAAGGCATTTTGCGCATATTTTTAGAAACGCGTTTCAAGATGCTGGGAGTGACTTCTTGTATCCTTAGCATGATGGCATTTTTCAGATCCTCTATTAATTGTGGAATATCTTCATAATCTTTGTTCTTTAAATATCCCCACAGAAAATAAGTCAGGTATACTCAAATAAGGGGAACGAGGTGGCCCAAGATTTCTTGAGAAGAGTCGATCGCCAAAAAAATGTTGAAGCATGTCTATGGTTTCATTACTTGTATGGCATGTTGCACCGCCTTGTTGGAACCAAGAATCTCATTCATTCACTTCTAATAATGCAACAAATTGTTGGATAAGTTCTCTGTATACAGTTATATCAACAGTTGACTCGAAAAACAGATTGCAATATCCTTCGTTGAGTTTCTTGCACAAAGTCTGGTGTAACAATTTTCGGTCTGCCACTTCTGTGTTATCTTCCACCGAACCTGATGTCGCACGAAATCTCTGGACGAGTTTATATAGAGTATCTTTACTCAGTATAGCATCAACTGGATATTTATGTCGCCTAAATTCTTTACATCTTTCATTATGATTTACATCCAAAATGAGCTTCAAGCAACGAAATTATCTAAATGCGTGAAAAATGATGTTGCAATGAAGAACAAAATGACATATAATTTTATTACAGAACAACTTGAGCACGAAAAAAACCAAGCAATAAAAACAAAAGATTTGATGAAATAATAAGCAGACGATAAAATTTAATATTTTAAAAATTAAGTACGGATAATGATTTTTTGAAGTTGGAGTACGGGAACTTTTAGGACACCCTGTATATATTGTGACGTTGAGGACGTCACTGAGTTCGATATGTCCAAGCATGTTTTCGGCCACTATTCTGATAAAGTAGAGCATGATGGGGGTCATTGATCTTAGGGTTGCCAGGCTCACAGAACCAGATACTATCAGCTGCAATGTTTGGCCGTTCCAGCTGGAATCAAGAGAATAAAAATTGGTTATAAAGTGTCTATGTGAAACCTAAAGTGTCTATGTGAAGACTGCAGCATGTGTCGAGATGAAGACTGGAATGTGTCTATGTGAAGACTAATGTGTAAATGTGAAATCTGGAATGTGTCTATGTGAAGACTGGAATGTGTCTTTGTGAAGACTGGAATGTGTCTGTGAAGTCTAGAAATTGTCTATGCGAACTGTAGAATGTGTCTATGTGAAAATTTGTCCATGTGAAACATTTATGTGTCTGTAAATATAACAGACAATGCATCACGTTCGTCCTAGAAAATAAATAGTCCAATCATTTTATATGCAAGTTGAAATTAGGTAGTTGAATTTTCACATTTTAAAGAATTCTATTTTAAAGAAATGCTAGTTTCTCTTTCTCCACGAACCCTAAAGTCATCAGAATCAATAACATATTTTCGAAACTATCTGCTTATTAACCTAGATATTAACTTCGTTTTAAACCAACATATTTGTTTATTCACAACTAATTTCATTTTTTCAAAAAAGAAAATCATAACACAAACTTAATATACATTTTCCAATAGCTTAATTACCTGATATAGACTGGTATTGGACAACGCTTCCCGTGACGTGGCTGTTCCCATCATGCCTCACGTCCCACTGCAGAGTGACGGAACGGCTGGTGACGTTGACTATGCTAATATTGGATGGAGAGTCGGGTTTGCCTGGAAAAAGAAGTAGTTAAAATGAAATTATTAGTTTGTTAAATTACAGTTTTCCCATTAATCCATTCTTTTGATTGTTTTTTAATCGAATTTTGAGATATACTGATATTGCATGATATTTTACTGAAATTCACTATTTTGTATTAGTATTTGTACGATATTACAGAATATAGCATTATAATATGTATAAGGTTGAATTAACGTTACACCAGAGCTATACGATATCTAATGTCGTCGTAATTTAAAACCACTGCCTAAACTAACGCTCTCGGCCTAGTTTAGACAGTGTTTTTTTCCAAACTCCACTGTAGAATTTGACGACATTCTACAGTGGAGTTTGTATAGACTTACTAAATCGACTTGGCGATTTCTGACTCTCCAATAATAACTATAATTTCAAATAATTCCTACTTGTGAAGAAAATTATTACCATCTTGGAAAAATTCCGATCTCGTGCCACAGCTGTGCAAATAGTCTTTTTCTGATTTTTAATCAATTTTTTAAAAAGGTTTTTTTAGCTCTATTTGGCGACTTCCTGATAGCTTCACTTTACTCCGCGCCAAGAATCTCCTTATCTCAATGCCACTATACCACAAGGTGAGGCAAACAAAAGGGGCCCCGGTCTAGAGATAGGAAAACGTTGAAATGCTTGGCAGGAAAAACTCTTGAAGCCGCCTGAAATCCGTTTTTGCATTGGTTGGATCGGATTAGCTTCACATTAGAGCTACTCATAGAATAGTGTCGCGTTCAGATCTTGGTTCGTATTGTATGAAGATATCTCATAATGCAAATTTTGTGTCTTGCAATCAATTTAGAATGTTTTGTATTACCAAAAACTAAAAGGTCCGATTCTCTAGGATAAATAACGATCGAAACAATAATATAGTCACTAGTGGGAACTTTTCTTGATCATCTCTGCAAACCTTGTTTATATTTCATTTCAACTAGCTTCTAAAGTAGTTGTTGGCAACGTCGCCAAGCGTTTGTTTGTTATTAATATTGAAGCGATCAATAGCTTCTGTTAGAAAACCTGTTTTTGTATTGGTTTTAGATTTGGCAACATTTCTGTCGTATTCTTATCTCCAGACCGGGGACACTTTTGGTTGCCTCACCCTGTATTAAAATACACGATATCGTATATCGTATGCAATTAACGTCACACTGGAGCTATACAAGGTTAAGAGTGCTGCACAAAAGTTTGATTTCTGACGCGATTCATGAAAAAATACCCTATATTTACTATTTTCCAGTAGCGCTTTTTGACCCTTTCAGTCCCAGTGATGCCATTTGGCATCAGCATGTTTCTGATCAGAATTTAAAATAAATAATAGGGCTGACATCTGTTGCGGTTAATAAAAAATATTTTTGAATAGAATAAAGTTTGAAGAATCGAATAATGTGCATTTTGATATAAATGGCTATAAACGATCAGAAAAAAAATTCTGAAATGGTGATGCCCAATTGTCATTGGTACTTGAAAGGGGTAAATATATATTATTCAGGCAGCATTAAAAATTATAGGGTAAAAATTGTTCAAGGTTCACAAAAATAAATAAATAAATATGAAGATCGTTCATTTAATTCATAAACATACTACTTAGTAAAGAACACCGGCATTAAAAACCCCAATAAACAAGCATACCTTGAACTGTATACTGAATGGTAGCCTCATCGGTGCCAATGTCGCTCACGGCTGAGCAGCTGTAGGTCCCCGTATCGTTCCTGTGGGTCTTCAGTATCTGCAGCTCAGACATGGTCTGTTGAGAGTCTGCTATGTCCCGGATAGAAAACCTGTAGAAAGGAATATTTTTAGAATTTTACATAGAAACTGAAGTTCTTTATTATAAATTGCTTCCAAATTTTTACAGTAGTTTTCTAGCAGTATGAAGATGGTTTTGAACTAGAATCGTGTGAAACTATTAAGAATTGGATATTTTAGAACTATTTATATGAATTTTACTCTCTTGCTTCTATGTGTTTTCGATGTAATGCTACAAACTTTTGCCCATAAAAAAAATTTGGGAACCGATATCTTAATGATTTAAGTTCATGACCTATATTAATGTTGGCTAAGCATATTTCAATTTAAACGATGGAAAAAAAATTAAAAATTTGTAAAGATATCACGTTTTGCGTAAGCGTGATTTTTGAAGCATATTTTACTTTAATTTCTACAAATACTGAAATTTGTTTTTTTTATGATTTACTCTTTTAAAACTATTTTTATATTCCCCATAACTAATAATAAAATCCCTCAACTTCATGGTTGGAATAGATTTTTCAGAAAATTGCTGTCAAAGGTGATCGGCCTCCTTAACTAGGCCAATCATGCTTCAGCTTGTGCAAATTAGTGCCTTGTTCCCGGTTGCAAGTGACAAAGTCGCCAAAAATGTACTGCTGATGCAAAATGGAATATTTTTGATTATATTCATTTAACTGTGTACACTCTTAAAACAAACGAGTGAATTTAACTCAGGCTGAGTTATTTTACATTATTTTCAGTGTCAAAAATGCACTTATCCTATTGGAGTGGATTTCACTCTTGTTTTAAGAGTGTATATTGTGTTTCGTTGCCTGATAATTTGGTTTGTCACCAAAGGGTTACCGTCAGGCGAGATTTACGCTCGCGAATCAGTTAGGTTAGGTTAGGTTAGGTTTTGAATTAACGTCGCACTAGAGCTACACGAGGGCTATCTCGCGAATCAGTAAACCGAGAAAATGTACTTATGCATAGTTAAAATTAGCTTTAATTAGAGAATTCATACTAACTTTTGGGCTTTGTCCAGAATTGAACTTATCCACACACATTATAAATTCAATGTTAAGGTAGGCGAGTACCCAAGATTCTAAAATTTATACTATTCGTTTAATCGTTTTCAAATTTGGTATAGGGATTTCAAATATAATGAACAATGCTCTTTAGGAATTTTTTTTTATTTAAATATAATTGATTTATTTTAAACTGTTTTTTCAACTAAAAAATTGGGTTTCGCTAACACTTCTAGTATAAAAAGTTTTATATTAAATTCCTGAAATTTTTTACAGATGCTATTTCAATATATATCTGTGCTACAAGCCTCAGTCTTACATCTGGTGTAAATATAGTTTCTTTTTTAAATGTCCAAGTGTAAATTAATCGGAATTTTTTTTAGTTGATTCATAATACTTTCTAAATAACTTCTTTTCTTGAAATTTGCATGTAAATCTAGAGCTTCATTGCATGTATCAGTTCAAAACAAAGAATTTAACATAATTAATGTTTATAGGAGGAAAATTCAATGTGTTCGACTTGTTAGCGTAAACCTCTTTTTTTAGGTGAAAAATACCGTTTAATATAAAAAAATTATATTTAATAAAAAAATCCCTAAATAGCATATTTCATAATATTTGAAATCACTTCGCCAAATTTGGAAAGTATTAAAGTAATAGTAAAAATTTTATAATTTTGGGGAAATTTGGGGTATTTGCCTACCTTAACTATTTATATTGTGTTTCGTTGACTGATATTTTCGTTTGTCACCAAAGGGTTACCGTTTGGAGAGATTTAGGCTCGCGAATCAGTAAACCGAGAAAATATACTTATGCATAGTTAAAATTAGTTTTAATTAGAGAATTCATACTAACTTTTGGGCTTTCTCCTGAATTGAACTTACCCATACACATTATAAATTCATTATTGAGGTGTATACTACCCAACTTCAGAATATTAGAATAATGAGAAAAACATGTTTTAAGTGCTTGAAATTTTGTATTTATTCAACGGAAAATAAGAGATTGACAAATTATTTTTGTCGCGCCACATTTGACATGATTTGTTGATTAATATAACCCGAAATTATTATCATGGTTTGAAAAAAAAGGTTATAACGAATTGCACATAAAAATCAAAGAAATAGAATAAATCAAACCATTTTCCACAAAATTAGAATAATGTTTGAACAAGTAACGTAAACTATTCAAACAAGTACCAGTGAGAATAATAAGAATTTAGTTACATCGCCCTTAGCTTTAATTACTTTTCGCAGACGATTCGGCATACTTAAAACTAAATTTTTGCACTGTTCTCTGCTGATATTATCCCAAACAATTTTCACGATGTTTATAAGTTTATTTTTGTCCATTGTGGCCAATATTTTTTAGTTAAGTTTTTAGTTTTAAGTTTTTTCTTCATTAAACCCCAAATATTCTCTATGGGGTTCAAATCCGGTGAGTTGGCCGGCCGAGGAAGCACTTAGACTTCATTGTTCTTAAAGCCAAGACATTGCAGTTTTCGAAGTGTGGCATGATGCATAATCTTGTTGGAAAATAAAGTAACCTTCAAATAGATCTTCAGACGCTGGAATCATATAATTATCAAGAACTGCCTTGTATGCTTCAAAATTGACAACACATTTTAGTATACATATTGTTCCTTGTCCATGAGCACTTAAGCAACCCCAAACCATTACTGAGGTACTGAACTTAACTGCACGTTTCAAGCAGTTTGCATAAAAATCTTCTTGAGAAAAGCGCCAAACACGGTTACTATGGGGACCGACAAAAACGCAAAATATAGACTCATCACTAAAAAGTACTTTATTCCACTCCTGGGTGTCCCAAGACAACCTCTCTCTGCACCTCATCAAACATCTCCTTTTTTGTTTGGCAGTAAGAAACGGTTTCTTCTTCGGAACACGAGATCGAAAGCCAAATTCATGTATTCTTCGCCTTGTCGTGGTCACTGAGGCATCCACCCCCGATTCTTGCCACTTCTTGTTTAGGAAATCCACGATCCTATACCGATATTTCAGAAATCCTTCTCAGACATCTGTCCTGTCTCATCGAAGTTATTCTTTTGGAACCGCAGTTTTCACGATTATCTTTAAATTTCATGATTTTATAATAAGCTTGAAGAACTTTACTTACAGTTCCTTGAGAACAATTCACCTTTTTGGCTATCCTTTGCTGGGTTAGCCCCTCTTCACGTTATTTCAAAATTACATTCTTAGTAGAAAAGTAACGTCTTTCTTTCGACCCATTTCAAAGCTCAACTAACTAAATCTTTTTTCCTCAGAAAAGCACTATTACTACTTCATTCATCGTCATAATTTATGCTGAATTTCGACCCCAACGTGGACCAATCACGTTAATTTATAAGTATTCTAATTTTTTTAATTAGTTTTTTTATTATTCTAATATTGTGATTTTGTTAAAAAATTTCTTATAAATTATTAATTCATGTGTATGCCATTTTTGAACAATATGTTGTTGATTTGCATACTAAAAATATATACGTTAATATTTTATTGAGTATAAATTGCAGAATCTTATAGAGATCGGGTAGTTTACTTAGAAAATGTTCAAATATTCTGAATATTCTAATAATCTGAAGGAGGGTAGTAGCCTTGGTGGTTAGGGACGTGTTCTCTTAAGATTTTTTCATTTTTAAAGTTGAATTTTAGTAAATAAAACAAGTTTAGGCGTAAATTAAATTTAGAAATACTCATTACATATTCCAAGTTATTCATTTATTGCGTAAGCCACCAGTTCTGTAAAAGTTGTTTCATTTATATAGTTCATTTAAAGTAGAGAAAACAACCATCAGGGGTAAATTGAAATTGGCTCTCTACACCCTTATCCATTCAACGTTGCATAGTATCGCGATGGCCACCAGTTCTGTAAAAGTTGTTTCTTTTTTATAGTTCACTTATAGTAGAAAAAAAACAACCACCAGGGGTAAATTGAAATTGGCTCTCTGCACCTTTATACATTCAACGTTGCATAGTATCGCGATAGCCACCAGTTCTGTAAAAGTTGTTTCTTTTTTATAGTTCACTTATAGTAGAAAAAACAACCATCAGGGGTAAATTGAAATTGGCCCTCCGCACCCTTATCCATTCAACGTTGCATAGTATCGCGATAGCCCCCAGTTCTGGTAAAGTTGTTTCATTTTTATAGTTCACTTACAGTAGAGAAAACAACCACCAGGAGCCAATTGAAATTGGCCTTCTGCACCCTTATCCATTCAACGTTGCATTGTATTGCGATAGCCCCCAGTTCTGTAAAAGTTTTTCATTTTTATGTTCACTTACAGTAGAGAAAACAACCACCAGGAGCCAATTGAAATTGGCCTTCTGCACCCTTATCCATTCAACGTTGCATTGTATTGCGATAGCCCCCAGTTCTGTAAAAGTTTTTCATTTTTATGTTCACTTACAGTAGAGAAAACAACCACCAGGAGCCAATTGAAATTGGCCTTCTGCACCCTTATCCATTCAACGTTGCATTGTATTGCGATAGCCCCCAGTTCTGTAAAAGTTTTTCATTTTTATGTTCACTTACAGTAGAGAAAACAACCACCAGGAGCCAATTGAAATTGGCCTTCTGCACCCTTATCCATTCAACGTTGCATAGTATCGCGATAGCCCCAAGTTCTGTAAAAGTTTTTCATTTTTATGTTCACTTACAGTAGAGAAAACAACCACCAGGGGCCAATTGAAATTGGCCTTCTGCACCCTTATCCATTCAACGTTGCATTGTATTGCGATAGCCCCCAGTTCTGTAAAAGTTGTTTCATTTTTATAGTTCACTTACAGTAGAGAAAACAACCACCAGGAGCCAATTGAAATTGGCCTTCTGCACCGTTATCCATTCAACGTTGCATTGTATCGCGATAGCCACCAGTTCTGTAAAAGTTGTTTCTTTTTTATAGTTCACTTATAGTAGAAAAAACAACCATCAGGGGTAAATTGAAATTGGCTCTCTGCACCTTTATCCATTCAACGTTGCATAGTATCGCGATAGCCACCAGTTCTGTAAAAGTTGTTTCTTTTTTATAGTTCACTTATAGTAGAAAAAACAACCATCAGGGGTAAATTGAAATTGGCCCTCCGCACTCTTATCCATTCAACGTTGCATAGTATCGCGATAGCCCCCAGTTCTGTTAAAGTTGTTTCATTTTTATAGTTCACTTACAGTAGAGAAAACAACCACCAGGGGTTAATTGAAATTGGCCTTCTGCACCCTTATCCATTCAACGTTGCATTGTATTGCGATAGCCCCCAGTTCTGTAAAAGTTTTTCATTTTTATGTTCACTTACAGTAGAGAAAACAACCACCAGGAGCCAATTGAAATTGGCCTTCTGCACCCTTATCCATTCAACGTTGCATTGTATTGCGATAGCCCCCAGTTCTGTAAAAGTTTTTCATTTTTATGTTCACTTACAGTAGAGAAAACAACCACCAGGAGCCAATTGAAATTGGCCTTCTGCACCCTTATCCATTCAACGTTGCATTGTATTGCGATAGCCTCCAGTTCTGTAAAAGTTTTTCATTTTTATGTTCACTTACAGTAGAGAAAACAACCACCAGGAGCCAATTGAAATTGGCCTTCTGCACCCTTATCCATTCAACGTTGCATTGTATTGCGATAGCCCCCAGTTTTGTAAAAGTTGTTTCATTTTTATAGTTCACTTGCAGTAGAGAAAACAACCACCAGGAGCCAATTGAAATTGGCCTTCTGCACCGTTATCCATTCAACGTTGCATTGTATCGCGATAGCCACCAGTTCTGTAAAAGTTGTTTCTTTTTTATAGTTCACTCATAGTAGAAAAAACAACCATCAGGGGTAAATTGAAATTGGCGCTGCACTCTAATCCAATCACCGTTGCATACCATAGTATCGCGATAGCCGCCAGTTCTGTAAAAGTTGTTTTATCTTTATAGTTCACTTATAGTAAGGAAAACAACCATCAGGGGTAAAATTAAAATTTGCATTTCTGAAACATGATATTGAGTGTTATAGGTAGAAGTAAGAAACGTTGAGTTTAGTTTAAATTATCGTCACACCAGAGCTACACGTGGGCTGTTGGCGATGGTAGCCGTAATTTAGAACCACAGTCGAGTGACGAGTCGACACCCGAGTCCCATGCAACTGTTACTGGCGACATCGTACTCAGCATCGTGAATTTGGAGCATATTAAACGAGCACTCCTTCTACACGGGGATATTATTTGTTGGAAATATTTCTACTTCAAGACGGCGACGGGCAGTTTACAAGTTAGGTTAGGTTAGTTGTGAATTATCGTTACACTAGATGCAATACTGTCATATAAATACTGCAAGGAAATAGCAAATACAATTGTTTCGAATACTGTGAGATATGTTTGTTAGGTTAGGTTAGGTTTGAATGATCGTCGCACTAGAGCTACACGAGGGCTATTGGCGACGGGCGTCGTATTTTAGAACCACAGTCAAGTGACGAGCCGACACCTGAATAGGCACCCAACGCAACCGTTAAGGGCGACATCGTACACAGCGTTAGGACTTTGAAGGATATTTTACGTGTACTCTCTTACACGTTGTATTATTCATCGGACACTTTTGGCTGCACGGGCCGTTTATAGGTCGGCAGTTATTTTTGGCAATGCCCGGACCCAAACCTGGGACCTTTCGCATGCTAGGCGAGTGCCCAACCGACTGGGATCCCCAGCCCCCGGGCAGTTTATAGATCAGCAGTTATTTTGGCAATGTGCGGTCCAGAACCCGGGACCTTCCGCATACAAGGCGAACGCCTTAGCCAACTGGGCTCTCCTTCCCCAAAACATGATTTGAATATATAATCGATTCAGTAAACTCTTAAAGAGCGGGTGTGAGAGATCTAGAAAATACTTCGTAACAATCCTTTAAAGTCATTTAATTGTTCGAAAGAACTGCATTTATTGAAGGAAGTAAAATGCTGTTTTAGAAGCAATCGATTGCAAACTCTGTAAGCTTTAAAATAGTTATTTTCGAATCCTTAAGCGCTTAAGCGTTTTTCTTTTCGTAAAGTGTAGCAACCATTTTAAGAATTCCAAAGAAGTTTAAGAAGTTTTAGAGGGTAATCAAAAATAATTAAATATAAAGCTGATTGAACTTTGCTTGGAAATTTTCAAGTTGGAAAGTTTCTTAGGCTTGGTGGCAATCACATCACATTTGAATCTGAACAATTAGCAATCGAAGATTGAGTTTTTAATTTTGAACTACTACTGCTATTTAGTGATAATTTCAAAAACATGTGTGAACTGTTTTTTAAAAGTGGGAGAAAATTTGAGTTAGTTAGGTTTGAATTATCGTCGCACTAGAGCTACACGAGGGCTATTGGCGACGGGCGTCGTATTTTAGAACCACAGTCAAGTGACGAACCGACACCTGAATAGGCACCCAACGCAACCGTTAAGGGCGACATCGTACGCAGCGTTAGGACTTTGAAAGATATTTAACGTGCACTCCCTTACACGGGGTATTATTCGTCGGACATTTTTGGCTGCACGGGCCGTTTATAGGTCGGCAGCTATTTTGGCGATGCCCGGACCCGAACCTGGGACCTTCCGCATGCTAAGGGAGTGCTTAACCGACTGGGCTACTCTTAAAAGTGTGAGAAAATTTGAGTTAGTTAGGTTTGAATTATCGTCGCACTAGAGCTACACGAGGGCTATTGGCGACGGGCGTCGTATTTTAAAACCACAGTCAAGTGACGAGCCGACACCTGAATAGGCACCCATCGCAACCTTTAAGGGCGACATCTGAGAAAAGTTTTAAAATGTTGATAGTTATTGGTAAGAAATTAGTTTTAATTACGTTATTTGTAACACGTTAATTACTTTATTAGGTTAGATGTTTTTGTGGGTCTTCAGTGCCTGGGATGCAAGAGAGAAGTGCAGTAGCTTTTGTTGGCGCATGACCTGCAACCATTAAGGTGGAAGTCTGATTTCTGCTCCGAGAGGGTGCCACATCCTCAATTTGGGCACGTCAATTGAAGAGTTAGGGGCATTTTTCTACATATTATCTACACCAGGGGTTCCCAACCAGTGGTATGCGTACCACTGGTGGTACACGAGAATATTTCAGGTGGTACTCATGAGTGATGTGAGCAACATGATGCTATCAATAGCTTCTGTACGCACGTGCAGTGAGCTCGCAAGAATATTACTTATTATTTAAAAAAATAACATTATTTTAAAGAGAAATCTTTAACTTCTGGATCGGATGTAAAACCTAGAACACTTTGATCTTCTGACAAGCTCTGCTATTTTTGATGCAATTTGTTACGAATTAATTGTGTGAGTGTGGATTTTATGAACTTCAGTAGAAAAAAACAGAAGTAGAAAAGGTGTTGAAGAGGACTTAGTGAAGTTAAGTTCCATTACTCCTAATGTTGATATTTTAATCACAAGGAAACAAGCTTCGCACTAAAGACTATAAAAGTGTATTTTGTTTGGTGATTAATTTTTTTCTGAGTTAGTACTGTATTTTATTTGTTTTTAGATCTGTAAGTACTTAATGAAACGGTTAATTAATACCATTTAATCTTTTTATTTCTCTATTATTATAAGCATGTTAAAAATAAGCAAATATCTAACCATTAAATACGAAGTTTTCTTAGGAATTTTACTCAAAAAACCTTTGAGCACTTCGGAGATCGGAGATCGAAATAGCAATACGAAGTATCGACGCGAAGCGTTCTTACTTCTCCGTCTAAGATACCCCAAAAAGGGAGAGTCTTTGAGCACTTTTAGAAGAGTAAATATTATACGTTTATTAAAATATTTAGGTCCGGTGGTACGCCAAAATTTTTCAAAAAGTCAAGTGGTACTCAGATGCAAAAAGGTTGGGAACCCCTGATCTACACCCATGGTAACTACGCTATGACCGCCCAAAGGACTTTCAAACCAACATATTTAACGAGTACGTTCCCTGAATATAATTAAGTTAGATGAAAATTAAATATAGAATTTTATTGGTTGATAACTGAAAGAAGTTAAAAAATCTAATGCAATTAAAAGTTTCCTTTTAAAATTTGATGTATGATAAAAAAAAAGCAAATTTCGTCTCTTTTTTTATATTGCGAAGTGGTTTCATAAGGTAAAAGTATATTTAACTCTATAGAATTAATGAATTTTTGAAATAATTTGCGATACATCAATTGCATTAATTTAAACAAAACGCTAAAAGTATTTACAAAATAGTATGCAACTAATTAACTTCATCTTATTTAAATTTTCGCAATAAATAGAAAATTTACTTTTTTTAAACAATGGAAATTTTAAATTGCAAAATTAAAATACTTAATAAAATAATATATCTAATGCTAAAAATGTCGTGCATTACAAAAAAAAACTTATCTAATTATTTTGTCCCCTGTTATAAAAAAAAGTATAAAAAATCCTAAATTAAGTAAAAAAAACCGTAAAATATAACTAAATACTTAAATATAATTAGAGATAAAACTCCGAAGAAAGAATGTCATTTAAAATGACATAACTAAATTAAAATAGTTAAAATAACAATTCGATTGAGTTTTACTACTTTATGTAATAGTAAAGAGCTTTAATTCTAGTTTTAATTAAAAACTTATTTACACAGCTTAGAAAATGTTTTTAAATCCACGTGTTTATACTTTTTTTAATAAGTTTTTTTTAAAAAAAGTTAATTGTTTTTTCTTATTAAGTACACATTAGAGCAGACGAGGAAACGTTGTTTTAAGAGGATTAGGCCCGATTAAAAATTTGAAATAAAATAATTAAAAAGAATTAATTTAAATAAGGGTTTGGCTTTCTTTCCACTGTTTGTTATTGTAAGAATTCGGTTGAGGAAAGAACAACTTCGAGATGCCTGGGGTGAAAGAAAGTGATGCTGATGTCTCAAAAAAGTCACCAAAGGTGTCTGAAAATCGCCAAATTTCTAAGTAATGCGCCATGGTTTGGTTTAGTTTGAATTATCGTCGCACTAGAGCTACACAAGGGGTATTGATGACGTATTTTGGAACCACAATCAAGTGATGAGCTGACATCTGAATAGGCACCCAACGCAGCCGTTAAGGGCGACATCGTATGCAGCGTTGGGACTTTAAAGGATATTTAACGTACACTCCATCTACACGGGGTTTAATTCGTCGGAAATTTTGGTTGCACGGGCCGTTTGTAAGGTCGGCAGTTATTTTGGCGATGCCCTAACTCGAGCCTGGAACCTTTCGCATTCTTGGCGAATCCCTAACCGACCTTGCATTTTTTTTATAAAACATAATAGATAATCTTATAAATAAGGTATAATTTAATTATTTAAATAAATTTTTATTTGTATTAATTTTTTAAAAAATATTATTCATTTTAAGGTTCGACGAAAAAGGTCAACGGGGGATAATACACAATCATTTTATTTTATTTTATGCAATGTAGTGCTAAATAATTCGCCAAGCGTTTGTTTTTCAGCATCTCGAAGGTGAAAGTGGCTTCACTCAGCGAACTGGGTTATATACTGGTTTCAAACCAACAGCATTTCCACCTTATTCAAATCTCCATGTAAGAACTGTTTATGTATTCGAATTCAGAAAAAAAGTTAACTTTTCTCCTTCATTTTCTTATATAAACTTATTAATTAAATGATTTTTTTTGTATCTACAATAATCCATTAAAATACAGCGCGAAAAACAAAATACGCTAACGAATTTTAATTAAAAAAAGAATTTTCAAAATTATTCTATTTTTACATGGAATACTCAATCGAATATGTAAATATTTATTAGTATTCTAATACCTTTGTTAAAAAAATTCTCGAATTAATTATGTCAGGAAAGTTTTGAAATCCGAAAAAATAATATTAGGGGAATATTTAATTATTTTAGTTTTACCGTAATTAAAATTTGCATATTTTTAGCCTACTTTTCTTTTTTTTTTAATTCGAAGAATTAAAAAAAATGAAAAAGTAGGTATTGACATGCGGTCGATGTCCGTCCGTCCGTCCGTCCGTCTGTCTGTTTGTCTGTCTGTCCGTCCGTCTGTCCGTCTGTCCGTACCCCCCTTCCAAAATCAGTTCTATCTATCCGATCTTAAAAAAATTTTTTTTATTAGAAAGGTATAACCTCAGACACCCAACTTTCATTCTTTTTGTCCGTCTGTCTGTGCGATAGGACGGACATAAATTTACTATTTGATGACAAATTTCCCATTGAATTAGCAAATTCAATTTCGAGTCATTTAGATCGCTGAATTTAACTACAAATGCTACGGACAAGTGAGATACGTCAAAAAATTCAGCGCATCGAAATTAGAATACATTGAAAATTTCAGAAAAAAATTCGAATTAGAAGTACTTCAATTATTTAAAAAACTTCAAAAGTTAATGCTCATTTAAAAAGCATAGGAAGCCATTTTCAGCCTACTTTCCTTTTTTTTTTAATTCGAAGAATTAAAAAAAATAAAAAAGTAGGTATTGACATGCGGTCGATGTCCGTCCGTCTGTCTGTCTGTCCGTCCGTCTGTCTGTCTGTCCGTCCGTCTGTCCGTCTGTCCGTACCCCCCTTCCAAAATCGGTTCTATCCATCCGATCTAAAAAATTCTTTTTTTATTAGAAAGGTATAACCTCAGACACCCAACTTTCATACTTTTTGTCCGTCTGTCTGTACGATAGGACGGACATAAATCTACTATTTGTCGACGAATTTCCCATTGAACTTGCATTGAAATTCAATTTCGAGTCTTTTAAATCGCTGAATTTAACTAGAAATGCCACGGACAAGTGAGATACGTCAAAAAATTCAGCGCATCGAAATGAGTATACATTGAAAATTTCATAAAAGAATTCGATTTCTAAGTACTTCAATTATTTAAAAAACTGCAAAGTTTAATGCTCATTTAAAAAGCACAGGAAGCCATTTTTAGCCTACTTTTCTTTTTTTTGTAATTCGAAGAATTAAAAAAAATAAAAAAAGTAGGTATTGACATGCGGTCGATGTCCGTCCGTCCGTCCGTCTGTCTGTCTGTCTGTCCGTCTGTCCGTCCGTCTGTCCGTACCCCCCTTCCAAAATCGGTTCTATCCATTCGATCTTAAAAATTCTTTTTTTGTTAGAAAGCTATGACCTCAGAGACCCGACTTTCATACTTTTTGTCCGTCTGTCTGTACGAACGGACGGACATAAATCTACTATTTGTCGACGAATTTCCCATTGAATTAGCATTGAAATTCAATTTCGAGTCATTTAAATCGCTGAATTTAACTACAAATGCTACGGAAAAGTGATATACGTCAAAAAATTCAGCGTATCCAAATGAGAATATATTGAAAATTTCAGAAAAGAATTCGAATTCTAAGTACTTCAATTACTTAAAAAACTTTAACATTTAATGCTCATTTAAAAAGCATAGTAAGCCATTTTATTAGAAATAAATCACCATTGCCATGGCAACAATCGCTTGAGAAACTTTAATTCTTTTAGACAATGAATTAAAATAAATTTATTTTTGCGACATCGATCAGTTTGAAATGACGTCGAATATATTTCACTTCAAGATTCTGTATGTAGGTAAGCAATGTCTTCATTCTATTCAAAAGAGAAAAATATTACATATTTATTCTTTGAAATATAATTTTTTTGCAAACGATTTAAGTAATAATTATTTAATTCTCGAAATAAAATAAATGAAACTAGCTGAATTTAGCTGATAAATGTTTA
Source organism: Hylyphantes graminicola (assembly GCA_023701765.1). Classification (NCBI taxonomy): domain Eukaryota; kingdom Metazoa; phylum Arthropoda; class Arachnida; order Araneae; family Linyphiidae; genus Hylyphantes; species Hylyphantes graminicola. The sequence goes on from CM043112.1 coordinate 68,331,921, forward strand.
ATATAGAATTAATGCTGTGTTTGGCGCCTTTTACCTGTTAAACACAACTGTTGTTTGGAAGCAGGTTAAGTGACAGATTCTGTTACAAACCTACTTGTTTATTTACATTTATTATTTTAAGTGCATTTTGGAATAGTTTTATGGGTTTTTTTCTACGAAAAATTAAATATTTATTTATAACTGCAAATAAATCATGCGGACGATGAGTAATATTTATTTTATTGGTGATAGAAAATAAATGAAAATAATGGCTTTACGAAGTTGAAATTATAGCTAGATGCTGTGGTTAGTGAAATTTATTCTTTTGTATATAAATTTAATGTAGAAACGGTTGTTGATGTCACTTACTGTAACGATCCTAGGTTTTTCAAGATAAGAATTTTAGTAAGTATTTAAGTAACAGGAAAGTAGGCTATTTTAGTTCTTTTAGAACTTCTTGTTATTAGAATTAATTCACCATTGCCATAGCAACAATTGCTTGAGAAACTTTAATTCTTTTAGACAATAAATTAAAATAAATATATTTTGAGACATCAAACAATTTAAGATGACGTCAAATATATATTTCTCTACGAGATCTTTGTATGTTGATATAAATTGTTTTCATTCTATTTAAAAGCGAGGAATATTATATATTTATTCTTTGAAATATAAATTTTTGCAAACGATTTAAGTAATAATTATTTAATTTTCGAAATAAAATAAATGAAACTAGCCGAATTTAGCAAGTAAATGTTTATTGAAGAGTAGTTTTTTGGTTTTTGTTCTACGAAAAATCAAATATTTATTTATAACTGCAAATAAAGCTGTGTTTAGTGAACGATGCTGTGTTTAGTGAAATTTATTTTAGAATTTAAGGTGGAAAAACGGTTGTTGATGTCACTTACTGTTACGAACTTAGTTTTTTCAAGATAAGAATTTTAGTAAGTATTTAAGTAAACGGAAAGTAGGCTATTTTAGTTCTTTAAGAACTTCTTGTTAACCACAAAAAAGGTATGATAAAATTAAATGAAAAATTCATTCTAGTCTTTGTTTTGATATATTTGTAACTAATTTCGTTAAAGAAATAAGACGTATTTCTTTCACTTAAATATTACGAAATATTAGGCAATACAAGTATTATAATAAGGCCAAAAAGCCAAAACAGATATTTTGTATTTTCTGCACGTTTTGGAGGGTGCAGATTCTTATAGAAAGCTTTTACAGAAATAATATATAGTTTTCACATTAAACACAACACACTTTATTTTATTTTGATTTAGTTTGAATTATCGTCGTACTAGAGGTACACGAGGGCTATTGGCGACGAGTGTCGTATTTCAGAACCACAGTCAAGTTACGGACCGACACCTGAGTAGGCAACTAACGCAACCATTAAGGGCGACATCGTACGCAGCGTTAGGACTTTGAAGGATAATTTAAGTGCACTCATTCTACACGGCTTATTATTTGTCGGACATTTGTGGCTGCCCGGGGGCCGTTTATAAGTGTGGCAGTTATTTTGGCGATGTCCGGACCCGAACCTGGGACCTTTCACATGCTTGGAAAGAATACATAACAGACTGGGCTCCCCAGCCCCCACAACACACTTTACAGTGGTTGGACAGAAATTAAAATGGGCAGAAACGAAGAGTACACGGGAAGAACCACTTGATTTCGTAGAAGGCTTTCCTCAATAGGCCTCTTTGGCAATGATAGCGAGAAATCGCCTAAACTGGTATAAAGAAACCGGTTACTCGCTTTGTTTTTCTTTCGCGGCAGCCCTGATTCAAGCCAGAGATCAGTGGACCGTTTGTACCGCAAATGCAAATGAAGAACTGAAAGAAAAACTGGTTTCCTGTCGCCAATGCCCACCAAGCAGACACATAAGGTAAGACTCTTAAAAAATCAAGTGGTTCTTCCCGTGTACTCTTTAAATGTGTTTTACAATTTGAGTTATTATCTAATTTTAATTGGCTTGTTTCAGGATACGTAGTGTTGATTAGAGCTTTCATTCCTGTTTCCTTCGATACGGGCTGAGGCCGAAGCTGTAGTTATCATTTGACATAGATTCGCCCGAGAAGGATTTTATTTTCACTCGGCATTTATGTTGGCATTCAAGAACTGAAACATGCCCTTTGCGCGTGCTGAGCTGAAAATTGGAAAAAAGTTCTATATATTTATAAACTGGAATTTGAGCTACCATACAAATGTGTGGAATGAGGAGTTTTGACTGTAAAATATGTGACATTAATCTCTTAAGACCCCAGCAACTTGTATTCTTATACTCTAAACACAATTTTATACAAATATATGCTAAGAAGTGTTTTTCAAAGATTTTTTTTAAAAAATTAGGTTTATAGTTATTTCGGAACACGCCTCAAACTCCAAAAATACTCATTTTTGAGCTATGAATGCAAAAAGAGGCCCCATCACTTATTTGTAGTTAACAGATTATTTTAACATTGTTTTTAATGCAAAATTCCTTTAAAATTAACTACTAAAAGAGCGTTTCTACAAGTTTAAAAAAATTAAATATTTTTTAAATAACTCTAATATCATATTGACCCTCGTTCAACTTTTTCATTAACTTGTTCTCATTTTTTATATGTAAATAAATGACTGACACCTGTATTCAAAGGCTGAAAACTGATATTCGGATCTCCCTTTATCGGACCAGGTCAATTTCGGAACTATTTAACGTGTTAATTGCTTGTGGGGAGGTTTTAAAAAATTTCCTCTAAGGTTTCCGCCAGGTCGGAGAGGTTAAAATAGGTGACATTAGAGGTAGGTACTTTAAAACTTATTTTATTTAAAAAAATCTAACAGTCATTAAAAAAAAAACTTTTAACCTCAGATCAATATGTAAGGTTGCTATAACACACACAGAAAATTTTAAGATGATCTGCTGATCAGTAGTTATTGTGAAAAGATACATTGCAATTGGCCAGTTTAACATTACCGATATACAACATACTGAACCCCCTGAAATGGTTTGTTTTGATATTTTTCAGAATATCCATTTCTAGTTCATGTAAAAGTTTTAAAACAGCAATTTTGTGTCTCAAGTTTGAACCGTTGACAAATGACTGCAATTAAAATAATAGTTACAGCTTTGTCACAAATACAATTAGTTATAGCTTGCTCTGCAAATATTTCCAACGTAACTTTTCGAATGTATTTTTCAGCGCCAAAAAAAGAAGTTAATTCCGGACATTCAAAATAATTTATTGGACGCAGTTTAGAACGAAAACGATGAACATTTTTACTTCACTTCCGTTTCAAAAGAAATTGCAAAAACTAATCACCAAACGATTTTCATAATTGCTTGCAGAAAAATTCTTACGAAAAATATTTAAAGATCATAATTTGAATGGATACGTCGGAGTTTCTTTGAAGAAATAAAAGCGTTAATTGGAGAAAATATTTTCATCTTTCTGATAACTCCAGCGAATATTCTTTCGAATTTATTGCATAAAAGAATGTCGCAAGAACTTATTATTATGAGTTTGTAATTTTCTCTTTCGTGAATGTCATCGCGAATTTATGCTTACTTATTCAAAGAATTTTTTGACATTTTTAGATAGTGAACGCTCATTACTTAGAATGAGAAAAAAAGCTAGCAAATTGTTTGCTAAAAATTGCTTTTTTGATGAAAAGGAACATCTTGATATCATACCTTACCGAATGTAGCCATTGTGAAGATGTTATTTTACTATAAATTAAAAAACAAACAAACAGTAGTTTAATGTAAGGCTGCAAGTGAAGATGAATTAAGCCGCACTAGAGCTACACAAGGGCTATTGGGAAAAGGCGTGGAAATTTAGAACAGTATTCAAGTGACACTCGAGTAGGCATCCAACGTAACTCCTAGGAGCGGCAGCGTACACAGCGTCAGGAATTTGGAGTTTATTTAAAACGTTTACGCAGGAATGATCCACTGGTGGGTCACACTTAATTGTTCCGTGGGGCGTTGTGACCCACGGAAGGTGGGTCCCGCTAAACTATACACTCTTAAAACAAAAGAGTGAAATCCATTCCAGTTGGATAAGTGCATTTTCGACGCCGTAAAGGCATGCATATTTACTCAGACTGAGTTAAAATCACTCTTTTGGAGTGATCCTGTCGGAGGTTTAACACACAAAGGATCCACTCCAAAAGGAGAAGTGCATTTTCCAGTCTGGAGGAGTGAAATCCACTCAGACTGAGTTAAATTAGGAGTGTTTGTTTTAAGAGTGTACTTGATTCGGTGTGCATGACAGGTGAATCACATGTTTTCAGAAAAGTCGTTATAGAAAAAGTTTATTTTATTATTCTCAAAATTTTATATAAAAATATTGAGTATTATGAACATTTAATATTTTAAATTGATAAAAATTATTTATATCTACGCAATATGTAGTTATTTTTTTTGCGGCATATAATGTACCTTGTATTTTCATTAGTTGTAATCATCACTAGTTGTGATCCTCACTAGCTATCATCACCACTAGTTGTGATCTCGCTTTAAGCGCTTTCGAACTCGCAAAGTGTTTTCCCGCCCGACGAATCGTAACAATTTAAGACAGTCCAGCCTCCCGCGGAAAAACGTAAATGTTTGCTCCGGCGTTAAAGTGTTAACATGCATTCACTTTGTAGCATGCTTTACGTCGGTCTTTTTGTCTGCACAAGCCATTTAATAGTCTTCAGTTATATTTAGTGAACAACAATTTGGTTCATCAAAATAACAAAAACAACTTATAACAGCCCTCCTAAAAAAACTAAAATTACCTTCTCATTACACATAATAACAGCAAAAAAGTACAGCAATTTGTTGTTTTTATTGTTAAACAACAGCAAATGAACACACATAGTTTCTTCCTTTATCATCAAGTTGTTGTAATCCCTTTTTTATTCATATTTATTCAGAAATATGAGGCAATTTGGTAGTGCATTCATCCAGCCTTAAGCTGTTTCTAAATTGAAACATAATTATTGCCTGATTGCTGATGCTATTTTGACTAGAAATGAGTTATTCTGAAATGGATTTATAATAATAGATGTCTTGTTTATGATAATAGATGCTTTTATAGTTCGAATGGAAGATGAATAATTGTTTTTTTTATTATAAAAAAGCAGCAACTTTGATGTACAAGAGCGTTTAAGATTAAATATGATTTTTTTTTTCTCATTTAATGTACAGAAAAATTGTACTTGATTGTTCAGTATAATTTTTCTGTACATTAAATGAGATTGCATTGTATTTCTGTAATTTTACTTGCTTGTATTTTTTTCGCTTTGAATCGTAGGTAGGGTCAAGTGGGGTAAGTGTGATAAACAGCTCTTGTAACTTTGGAAATCATTCTAAAAATCTGAAAGTTTGCAATATATAACATTAGACCACTTATAACTGAACTAAAAAGAAATATTGACCTTATTTTTTGTTTAAAGAAAGTTTTGAGCTTTTGAATATGCTATTTTATTACATTATTTTCCCTATGTGGGGTAAGTGTGATAAACAGAAATGGATTTTGAAATGCGAATTTTGTACACTTAAAATTGGAATTCAAACATATAAATTTTTTTCTACATATGTATGTTTCTTATAATAATTCACTACCAATTTTAGGATTTATAATTTACTTGAAGCAGAGAACGATTTTTTTTAATGAAAAATGCAGAAACCCTATCACACTTACCCCACTTGACCCTAAGCCTTTTTAAAACTGTTTGTAATGTTCTTTTTATTAGAAACGTAACTATTATGAACGGAAAATTGATTTCTAAATTTCCATTCTCTAAAATTAAGCATTTTAAATTTGAAGTTTAGTTTTTCTCTTCATATTCAGAATTAAAAATTCATATTTTTAAGTAATTACTTTCGATAAAAATATAAATGTTTTTGAAATATGTGCAAAATATCGTAACTAAGCCTCTTTAAAACTGTTGCTTGTAATGACATTTTTATTAGAAACGAAACTATTGTGAATGAAAAATTGATTTCTAAATTTTCATTCACTAAGATTAAGCATTTTAAATTTGAAGCTTAGTTTTTTCTCTTCAGAACAAAATTCATATGTTTACGTAATTACTTTCGATAAAAATACAGATATTTTTGAAATATATGTGCAAAAAGTTTTACTATCTAAAATTAGAAAACAATTTCGTATTTCTTTTAGACATGTAAAAAACAAACGTTAATTGAAATTGCACATTTTGCCAATAGAATCTGGAATTTTTTTGTTATTGGTGAATATTTTCATAAAAATGTCAAAATTGCTCATTATAAGTAATTCTAAGCGACAGTTACTGTTTCTGCAAACCTAAAAGAATTTACTGAAGCCTTGAAAGGAAACGAGAAAAATTTAAGTTACCCTTAAGAAAAAAAAAGGTGTGTCGTAAATGATGTTTTCCCCCATTCAGTTGATCACTAAAGTAATATACAAAATTTCCAAGCCACCTCAGATAATATATACGCTAGATGGCGCTGATTCATTACTGCATTTCTCCCAGCCCTCTAGATTCCTATAAAAATAGTAGTACATAACATGAAGCAACTTGGACTTCACCTTGTATCTTTTGATGTATGCGAGTTATAATATATTAGGAAACTCCACACCCACTTTTGAAAAAGCATTAACTTATGTTCCTTAATTTTGAACCATTTGTGAAGAACTTGGGAAAATTTGGCTGACCCGGGGAATCGAACCCTGGACTTCTCTGCATGCTAACCCAATACTAAACCATCTACGCTAAAATGATGACAACTGGAAAGGACGCGCCTATGGTGATGATACAGCTACCGTTGTCTTATACCCCAGAAACAAACCATTCGGTAGCTAATTCACCCATTGAGCTAGAAGAAAAGTGGAGTGAGGTGTGTGATTCACTGAACAGAGCAGCAAACGAGCCGGTTCAATAACGAAACGCGGTGGAATACACTGCACAGCAGCAGAAACGAACGTGGCAGAAAACCTAGAAACTTGCCTATTTCGCTATTGATGGTTATTTCTTAAGAAAGTTGGAATTCAAAATTAAAGAAAGTTAATTTCTTTCGAACTAAAAATGTTAAAATACACATTTAGGAGCCCAAGTCAATATGATAGAGGGTTTTCATGCAAGCATTGCATACAAGTGCAGTGAAAATAGGCCTTTTCTGACCTGTTCGCTCAAAAGGGTGTGAGTGGGTTTTCGACTCATTCACTCCAGTTTCTTTTATAGCTCAATGAATTCACCCAAATTTGAATGACCACGCTCAAGGAGACGTCACAGCTACTTCAAACATTGTATTCTATACCGTAAACAATGCGTTGGTCCGCTCTGTTCGAACTGTCCCTTAAGGCCTTATCACACGAGAGCTCGTTCGTTCAGCGACGTCGATACGCCGTTTCAAGAACAGGTTTTTCGAGTAGCTTTTGCTGGCTGAGTTTTTTCGAGTCGACGTGAAAAAATCCGCTACTTTTTCGCTGAGCGAACGGCTGCTCCAATCAAAAACGAAGTTCAGGCGTGACGTCATGACCGAGCCTCCTCCTTGTATCTCCTCCTACAATACCGCGATAGTAATGCTTTTAAGTCTGTGATGTCACGCATGTCGTAGGCGGCCTCTGGATGACGCGTTTGCTGTTCCAAAAGTTTTTTGACGAGCGATGTCCGTATCGTCTGATAAGGGCTTTACTCTATCGCCAATTAACAGGCCTCTACATCAAGCGATTACGTGCGAATGCACCAACCAAACTTTTGGAAGCGCCAGTCGAGTGAAGAGGTGGAAATGGTTATACAATGAACGGTGCTTTGCATGACTCATTAACGATTTTTCTAGCTTCATTCGGTAGTGTTCGTTAGTTAGTAGGTAGACATATATTTTCGGAATGTGTGCTTGATCGGAGACTGTCTTACTTGATTAAGGTTTACAAGCAAGACAGCAACACACACACATAAATGATAGATGCTGCCATCCATCGCCACCTCCGCAATTTAGACATGTATCTGAATGAGAGAGAAATGGTCTCCAGGGACCTATACCCGTGGGTTTGGTTTGGTTTGAATTATCGTCGCACTAGAGCTACACGAGGGCTATTGGCGAATGGCGTCGTATTTAAGAACCACAGTCAGGTGACGAGCCAACACCTGAATAGGCACCCAACGCAACCGTTAAGGGCGACATCGTACCCAAGCCCTCCTATACCCGTGGGAAAACTACGCAATTATTCGGTGTGGAGAAGATCCGTCTAATCAATTTCGGCTGTGATGTCACAAACACCGGGGAAGAAATTTTCTCTATGATTAGTCGAAATACAATGCAAATTGTTTTGGATGACCAGGCCTGATACACTATTCAGTTTGGTCTTAACATGGTTGAAGAGAAAATTTCACAGTATTATTTACAGTTTCTTAAAGATCTTTAACACAGTTGAAGAGTATACGGGAAGAACCGATTGATTTGTTTAGAGTATTTCCGTAATTGTCTCTGCTTGGCGGGCATTGGCTTCCGGAAACCGGTTTTTCTTATGATTCTTCAATTGCGGTACAAACGTGTGACTCATTCCACTCAACTCTGGTGTGAATTAGGGTTGCCGCGTAAGATAAAAAAAAAGAGTAACTGGCTTCTAATACACCAGTTTAGGCGATTTCTCGCTATCGTCCCTAAAGAGGCTATTAAGGAAAGCCTTGTACGAAATCCATCGGTTCTTCCCGTGTACTCTTCAGTTTTGTACGCGTCAAATTTGAACCATGGTGAAGTGTACGAGCCAACTTGTGAAATTGAACCCAAGACCGCTTGGCATGCCAACCCTATACCAAACCATCTCCGATAAAATAAGTACTCTACCTCTAGTGCTAGTATTTCGTATTTGGGGTAAATGCCAACTTGTAAAAAGAATAAGAATACAAAATTAAAAGTTCGAAACATACCTTCCACGTTTGACGATGTCGATGAGCGACTTGTCCTTCTGCCACGTGATCACGATGGGGGCGTGGCCAGAGGCAATGCACCTTAATGTCGTGTTGGACTCTTCAGTCACGGTTTTGGTTTGGAAGGGCTCTTTGAATTTGGGAGGCACTGGAAGGAAGACGCATGTCATGTTTATTTAAATATCTTAAAGCAGCTTAAAATAGTTAAACTGACTTTAATTAACATATCGGGTGGTTATAAAATAATGCTCGCTATTCGGAGTGGTATGAAGCTTGAATGAATAATCCAAATGCAACGAACATTGAGACACTTACTAATCAAGAAGGGAGGGAAGGAATGGAATCATAAAAAAGAAACTCGTCTCTTGACCAGGGTTCAAAATTACGAAGCGTAGACAATTATGACCAATTGCGGCCAACACAGCTAATTAAGCTTGGTAATTAAGAACCCTGGTCAAGAGACGAGTTTCTTTTCTTCGAAAAAAAATTGAATCTTTAAAAAGAAACTCGTCTTTTGACCAGGGTTCTAAATTAGCCTACTATGGCCAATTACGGACAACACAGCCAATTATGTCTCGTAATTTAAAACCCTTTTTAAGAGACGAGTTTGTTTGTTATGATTCCACCCCCCCCTCCTGCTTGATTAGTAAGTGTCTCGATGTTTGCTGCATTCAGATTATTCATTCAAGCTACATACCACTCCGAATAGCGAGCGTTATTTTATAACCCCCCTGTACTTTATTGAGGAATAACATTAGGAGATTCTAAGCTTGCCACGAAATTTTGATGCGCTTGTATGTTTCTTGTAGCTAAGGTATTTAAATTGAGAAATATTTTTTCCTTTTTTATTGAGCATTTGTAGAAATAATTCTCTTTGTATTGAGTGAATATTCCTTAAATAGTAGTAAGTTTAAAAAACAATAATAATACGATTCAACGCGCAGCGATTTTTAACTTTTTGGCTTTCGGTACATTAATTTAATGTCTCTCTGTGCTTTCTTTTTTCATAATTTTAGGCTTTTTACTAATTCAATGCTTCTGACGTTTTATTTTGTGATAACTAAAACGTCAGAAGCATTGAATTAGTAGCAATATCTATAATTCCCTGCCATACTTATTACAACAAAATGAGTTTTTTTAACAGTTGTCTTAACCCTTTCAGTCCCAAAAATTTACTACACTACAGAAACATCTGATATTCACAAAATAAGCTTATTTTGGGTCAAATATACGAATTCCATAAGAAAAAAAAATTCATTAAAATTTTTTATATGGTTTTTGAAACAATGCCAAAATTTTTTAACTCTGGAAAACAACAAAATAAAAAAATATATATTACCTAAAAACACTTCGAGTTATATATTTTAAGGTATCTGACCATATTATTAAAAAAAAATTAGTAATTATTTTAAGCGAAATGGTTTAAATTGTGTTTTAAATATTTGGAACTGAAGTGAGCTTATCAAAAATCAGGAGAAACGCTGGTTGACTATTTTCTAAATAAAAAAAATAGTAGTTCTGACTTCTATTGAGATTAATGTAAAATACTGTCTGATAGAACAAAGTATGAAGAATCGAATGATGTGTGTTTGAATGTCATAACGGGACATAAACATTTTGAAAAAAATATTGAAAGTGATGATGCCAAATGGCATCACTGGGACTGAAAGGGTTAATGGAATTTTTTAATAATCTAATACATGAAAAATGCGATGAAACAAAATTGTATAATCAAAAAAAATTGTATATTTAAAAAAAAAAAATTCGCATGGAACTTACCCAGAACTTGCAGCGTAATGATCTTGCTCAGCCCAGCCGCGATCCCATTGGTGGCTTGACACAGGTAGGCGCCAGCATCGGTTTCCTGTACGTCGGAAAGGACCAGCGTGCCGTTGTTGAAGCGGTGTGCCCGCGGGTTCGAGTGGACGTAGGTAAAATCGCCAGCGCTGCTCTCTGTTGACGAAAAAAAACACCTCAATGAAATTAGTATTAAAGCATCGGATTATTATTTATTATAACTTATAGATACACTATTAGAATGTATCAACTTCTGAGGAAAATTCTTCCTGATGGCCATCATAATGGAGAATCACGAGTAACTAGCATGGGCATAAACCAAAATTACCTTATTTGGCGAAAAGTTTAAAATTATTTCGCCAAATTTAATATATCTCTTTTTCCAGACGCAGGCGATAAAAATGCAAAATGAATAGTTAAAACTCTCACAAGCAACACTCCAATGATGCGATTTAAATGGTTATAGCTTTTTTTGAGTAAGTAATAATTATTCTCGCTGTAATCGAGTAGCGTTCGTACGGTTAGTTTAGTTGATAGATATTGAGGGAATCAAGCATAAACTTATATCCCAATCAAACATAATAAATCAAATATATAATTAAGCATTAAAGTCATTTTACTAATACCACGACCTTCATCTATCTTATATATATTTTTTATTAAGAACTGCTGAATTCCCATGTCAAATTTTCATGTAAACCATCGTTAGTATGTTATTGCTGTTTATGTTTAGTAATAAATAAGACATATTTTCTTTCATTTAAATTAGTATCCAAATATAAATAAAAAAAATAAAAAATTACGCTAGCATTAAAAAATATAGTTTAGAAAAAAAATGACTTGCATTAGAAAAATATAATTGCATGAGGAAAAAAGTTAATGTAATAAGTATTTATGATTACAACATTTACATATTGACTTAAATTAAGATTAGCAAATAAATAAGTTTACGGCATCATATTCAAAGAGCACGAAAACGCCTAAAGCAGTAAAGTATTAAATATGTTTATGCAACATACGAAAAATCTTTAAAAACTCATTAAAATGTTTATGTATTTGGCGAATATCCGTTAAACTTATAACCTTACCGTAGATATTAATAGCTATTTAAAATATGATTACTAAGGGACCACATCCACATATTTATCTTATTATAGGATAATCATAAAATACCTTTAAACTAAAGTATAATTTTAACGAATCTAAACTTAACTGTAACCAACCGATACAAATCTAATAAAGTCCCATATCTAAGCAATTAAGTTTTGATGACTGGAAGAAATAAGTTATTATTTCTTATGAACATCAGGTCATTAAAAAGGAAGAAATTATGGTTGCTTTACGATATCGTCATGTCGGGTTGACACCGTTTTAATGATGTTTAATACTTCTTTAGCAAAAATAAGTTTTAAAGAAATAGTATGAGAGAAGGCAGCATAGAGTTACTTCTACTTCTATTTTTTCTGTCTTTTTAGGATATTTAGTAGTATGTTACACTACGAGAACAAACCATTTTTGAAATGCAGATAGCGGAAATTCTGCATAATAATTGAATAAAAAAACAACCCCACACAATTTTGCTAATATTTATGTGCATCAAAATAAATGCAAGGAAATTTTTCTACTACTAAATTAGCACCAAATAATTTTATTTATATAGATTGTGACAAGCATTTAACAGTAATAAATAAGCCCTGAAATTTATAAAACAATTTTATTTAAAATTATTTGAGATAAAAATAACATTTTGGGTTTTGCTACAATTTAATCTACTCCGTGTGTGTGTGTGTGTGGGGGGGGGGGAGGAGTTCAAGTAATAAATAACAATCAAAATAACACAATCTGCACAATCTCAAATAACATCCCCGCTTGATGGCACTAATTTACTACAGCGCTACTACCAGTCATCTAGATTTTAACAATATATGGTAATGTAATCGATTCCGGCTGCCTATTTCTAGCCTAATTTAGGAGCTTTAATATAGCCAATAACGCCTCGTAATTTAGAACCCAGGTCAAATGACGAGGTCCGCAAGCGGGCACCAAACCGGAATTTTGGGCGACATCGTACGCCGACGCCGTCGGGACTTTGGACTCCACAGTTTTAACGAGCACGTCTGTCCCAGTGTACTCGGGCCCATGCGTCACGAGTTGGATTTTTCTACTCTTTCCCAGTACAGAGATCCGATTTATAGGATGACTGGCTGTAGGTGGGATTTGAACCCCCGCAGAGATTAGAACAAATATATATTTGTGTATAAATCGTAGTATTTTTAATTTTTACTAAACCAATTGAATCATACTAAATTTCTCACTTTGTAACATCTCCACAAAAACTAAAATTGTTTTTAAATATTAGTTACACTTTTTACAAACCAATTTCACTACATCACGAAAGAGAATCCAAAAAACCTGATCGCAAGTTTAAACTCATTAAATAGATTCAAAATTGATGATGTACCAAAAGAAATGTTACTTTAATCTAAATATTTATTACTTTTTATTACTCTGGGAGTCGGTATTTGGAGCATAATTAAAGTAGAAGTTTCTTAATAACAGATGTATTCCACTAAAATAAAGTATAAAATACAGCGAAATGACATGATTCTAACCAATCAAAACATTGGCAGTTCCTATGGATGTTAAATAAAATAACAAACTCGTTTGTAATTGTTATTATGTATTTGAAGAATTTTATTGAAACTAAAGTGAGTTAGAACTACATATAGAGTCTACTACAAAATATTTGATTTACACTAGCACCCTTAGTAAGTTTATTCTTAATTAGCTCTATATACAGAGTGATTATAAAATAACGATCGCTATTCGGAGTGGTCTGTTGCTTTAATGAATAATCCAAATGCAAAAAACTTTGAGACACTTACTAATCAAGAAGGGGGGAAAACAATGGAATCATAAAAAACAAACTCGTCACTTGACCAGGGTCCGAAATTACGAGGCTTCTTTGGATGTGTTGGCCGTAATTAGCCACACTTGGTTATGCCTCGTAATTAAGAACCTTGTTCAAGAAACGAGTTTCTTTTTTATGATTCCATTCTTTTTCGAAAAAAAAAAAAAAAAGAAACTTGTCTCTTGACCAGGGTTCTAAATTACGAGGCGTAATTAGCTGTGTTGGCCGTAATTGGCCATAATTGACGACGAATCGTAATTTAGAACCCTGGTCAAGAAACAAGTTTGTTTTTTATGATTATTCTTTTTTATGATTTTTTAAGGATTCTATCTTTTTTATGATTCCATTCTTTTCCCCCCTTCTTGATTAGTAAGTGTCAATTTTTGATGCATTTGGATTATTCATTTAAGCTACAAATCCATGGGCGTTTTGATTCCATGATGTTATTTAAATACAAAATCCATGATGTTATTTAAATACAAAAAAGAAATTTAAAACATGAAAATTATAAGATCTTGTTTAGCTCTAGTGCGAGTTCATAAATAAGAGTAAAAATTTATTTTAAACCATAAAATTTACGACAGACTGTTTTCTGTTTGATTAGAAATTAAACTTTGACTTCACTAAGGCTTTTGGCAAGTATAGAAAGATACTGGTAAATTAAAAATTTAATACCATTTTTCCCCATGAAATAACATCACATTTGAAATTTTTATTAAAGAAAATTGCTTCGAATTTAATGTAAAACTTGCTCAGATATCCTGTGTGCTTTTTTTGTTATTTAAATCAATAGAAAAACACTCTTTCAAGTTTTTAATTGTTAAGAATTCGACGGTTTATCGTTTTTTTGGGACACTTTTTTGAATATTTTAGACTGCTATTTTCTCCGTATTTTTGCAAAACATTAACATTTCAGTTATTCTGTCATTTTAAACAGAATTTTCCTGAAACAGGAATAGACAGAAACAGTTTCATAAAAACAACTTAAACCTTTCCCAATCCCTTGTAATTTATTCTCTTTTTATGTTTTAAGGGCACTTGTTTAATCTGCTTGATTACTTATCATTGAAAAATATCTTGAAGAATTTTGATGATTAGTTTCTTTAACTTCTCTTTTTTTTATCTTGAACTTTTGTCTCTTAATGTATCTTCGAGGTTTAATTAGATTCAAAATAAGAGATAAAATTGGATTATTGATCTGCAATATCTCTAAGAGATAGGATATAAGCAAGGAGGATAAATAAGATGTATATATTAAAGACGACAAAAAAATTTAAAGCTTCTTTGCCATGTCAACTAGGTATGTAATTCACCACATAACTTTTAATTAACACCCAATTAATCAATACATTTAATCTCTTAAGACCGAAGCGAATTCCTACACGTATATTCTTATATATATAATCTAAACATACTTTTCTTACAAATATATGCTAAAAAGTATGTTTTGCAAGGAATATTTTTTAAAAGTATGTTTAATAGTTACTGAGAGACACGTCTTAAGAACTAAAAATACACATTTTGTGCTATAAATGCAAAACAAAAGGCAATATCACTTAATGGTAGTTTACATTTCATTTTAAATTTTTTTTTTAATGCACAATGTCTTTAAAATCCACTGCTAAAACAACTTTTTGATAAGTTTGAAAAAAAAAATTAAATACTTCTTTTAAGAACTCTGATATCGTATTGACCCTCGGTCAACGTCATTTTGTATAGAAATAAATGACTGATATCTGCAATCAAAGGCTGAAAACTGATATTTGAATCTTCTTCTATCAGACCAGGTCAATTTCAGAACTAATTACCGTGTTAATTGTATGTGGGGAGGTTTTAAAAAAGATCCCCAAATGGGGACGCCAGGTCGCAAGAGTATAAAGTAAAAACATTCTTTGTTTGGGTGCATCAAAACAACAATAACAGCTTCTCCAGCCAACCACTGATGCGTAGTTTTCCCCCTCTAGCCCCATCATCTTAATCTCATCTAACCTCCATTAGAACTATGTACAATTTATAGTGAAATGTATCATATCTTAGATCAAAGATAAGCGATAATAGGACTTCCTGTATCTCCAACTAAAGCAATTACCCAAGAAATCATTAAAAACCGCAATAAAGTGAAAGTACTATCGAAGAGGCAAAAAATAACTTTTTGTGGTTCTCGAATTGATAATTATATTTCTCATAATTATTTTGTAATTAATTAGTGATGTATATTTTACGAGTTGTTTTTATTAATTAGTTCTAATGAGATACTTTTGAGCTTGAAAATTTGATGGTTTTAGTAGTTGAATTAATTTCGAAATCTCACGAGGGTTAACTATTGACGAATGTTAGTTCTTTTTAGTTAATTATATTTTTGTAATCAGTTGTTTTGAAATAAGAATTTAATGAGGAATCTTATTAGTTTCAAAACAAAAACCTTTTCAATGGAAGACACAGAATGCTAATAATTTAACAAGAAAATAATTTCTAATTATATACAAGGGCAGTTTTGCTAATTATACTAACTTCCTTTGTATTTAATCACTAACATCTTCATGTTTGTAGTAGTTATATTTAACTATGGTTATGTATTATTTATGCATGAAATAAATAATTAACCTAAGTATAATATTTATTTTGTTTCCCGACGACATTAACTATTCAAACAAGATTTTTAATTAAGATGCGTTAGAAATTAATGGTGGTACACATATTTAATTTACATGTTATCTTAGTTTTACTGGTTGGCTTGCTTGCCTTTCCTAGTGTGGGAGAGGTTATCTTAATGATTTAGTTTCAAAGTCATGAAGACGAATAAGAATAACCTAAAATTAATTACTCGTTTTCTTTACTATCATTTTTTAGATTTTGTTAATTTATCTGTAGTAAATACTTGCGTAGCTCATTACGACAAATATTTTCTCTGACACATTTCTCCGGCTGTATTGAACATTTTTACAAACGGATTTTTTTTATGTGATAAATCTAGCTGACTTACAAGTCCCGACAATCCCACCTTTTAAAATAAGTCTGAAATTTTGTTGAAATTTTGAATAATAATTTTACAAAAAGTATTCGATGCAATTTAAAAAAGTGGGATTATAGAGACCTGTAAGTAATCTACATTTATTATTAAAAAAACATTCATAAAAATATTCAATACAGCCGGAGAAATGTGGCAGAGATAATAGTTTTTTCCTCCTTTGGATTAACATTGAGGCACTTGAGTTTGGAGACCCCCTGTAAAGCAGGCCCAATCCCCCTTATCATAAACGAATGATGTATCTCGCAACCCCGTTTTTGAGTGCGCTTGTAATGCTATCTGTTTTAGCCACTATAATGTAAGGGGCACCATCTATAATAATAAAAGAAAGAGCTCGTGTGTATGTCTGTGGATCGCAAAAGACCTTCATAGACTGCACTAAATTTTTTTAAAATTTTTAATATAGATTCCTTTAAATACCTACGTGTGCCCCTGAGGCTTAGTTTTTTCATATTTGATTGTGATTTTTAATTGATATAATTAGTTTCAGAAAACGTCATCCACGTGGTAGTGCGGGACCATAACAGAGCTTGAAAATACATGGACCTGGCCGAAACGAGGGCTTGACGCCATCCTCTATTACTGTTTGCTTTTTAAGTGCGCATGCGTCAACATGAATTCAGTTTTGTTTTGATTTTGAGTGTATTTTAATAAGTAGGCAGACCATAACAGGGCTTCAAAACACAATGACTGGGCAGTAACAGGGTCTTGACACCATTCTCTGTTATAATTTGCTTTTTCTTGAGCATGCGCCAACACGAATTGAATTTAGTTTAGATATTGAGTGTATGGGGAACATTCATGTGATGTCAAGCGGTTTGTTATCCTACACCTCTCGAACCACGTGCTAATGTTTTCCTACTGCTCTAAACTGTCTAACCAGTTTTTTACCACAGTGATTTGGAATTGAAGCTCAGGTGGATATGACCGTGAATGCCCCCCATTTTCACAAGTAAGCACACCCACAAAAATGAATGCTCAAAAACGACGAAATTTTCCTTAATTTTGACGATTCCGTTACTGGCAAATTCCCCGAGTTTTCGTTTCCACAAAGTGAGGAAATTTGAATCGTTATTTTTATGAGGATTTGAATGTCGTCTAATCTAAACAAATATTTCGTCATTTTTGAGCTTGTGGTACAACAATGAGATCCAGTTTCCTCAAAATCAAGATACAGAATCGTCAAATCACGATCGTAAAAGTGAGGATTCGCGTTTACACAAAAGTCACGAGATAGTTTGACGAAACAATACTCAAAATTACCGAGATGAGGTTTAAGGATTCATGAATCGTCAAAAATGAAAGTGTTATTTGCCCAGAGTGCATGCCTCTAAAAGGAAGCAATGCGAGGTTAACGGGTTCCCCACAAGGCGGGACCATACTGCTAAGGTTTTTTTTTATAAAGAGTTGCACTTACCCGAATGTAGGAGTTTCTTCCAAAGGATGCTTGGAGCTGGAAATCCCACAGCAGCGCAATCTATCCACACACGATGTCCCAGAACGACAGACACATTCCTCGGTTCCACCGTCCACTGTGGAGGTACTGAAAGAAAAATATAATTACATTAACTCAATAATGATCTTATTGTATCATGAATATTTGCAGCTATATCTTTTCCTCGCCAAATTAGTAAAAACGCGCCAAATGAAGCAAAAGAATTTTATGTGTTAGGTGTTATGCGTGAAATTACGGTGGTATTTATCAGTGAATTTTATAGCGTATTTTTAATTTAGAATTTCAAGGTAATATAAGTAACAGGATTCTGCACTCGAGCGGAAACAATAAATATAAGCTTATCGTCCTATAACGGATTAAATGATACACATACTAGGATTTGTTTGAATTTTTTTAGTCGGTGCGAAGAACGGGTATTTATTTTCTAGTAGAGAATTACGCTAAAAATAAGTTGGCCTTTTGTAGTACCAGGATTTATTCATGACAATATGCTTTTACGTAAAAATATTATGCACAGGAATTATTTTTGAACAAATTGGATTTGATTTGTTAACTTGATTATAAAAAATAGTGTATGCAACGCGTGTGAAAAGTACATTTTAAAAACACGTGTCTTTATTTCACACGTTTAAAATGTGTTTATATTTACAAGGAAAAATCTGACTTTCGCATTATAATTTTAATATCACATGCGCGCAAAAAGTGAGACTTTTTTGAAACAGTGAAATAAAGTACTTTTTTTCACCCTAAAGTAGTGAAAATAAGTACATTTTTTCTCTTTTTTAATAAAATACACTTGTTTTAAGAAGTATTGCTTTTCACATTTGTGGCATAAATAAATATTATAATCATTTTAAAAAATCACACTTTTTCAATTCAATAATAGCAACTTTTCGTTTGAAAATTCGTAAAAACTTAACGAACAAGAGAGTAAACTAGTTTTAGTTACGTAAAATGAGCATTCTACAACATTTTACTCTAAAGGATTTTTTTTTGTATTTTTGTGTTATTTTAGGGAATTTGGTTTCCAACGAAACTACTTGTAAATATTTATATTTATTTGTTTTATTTATAACTCAATTACATTTTAAACGTGAAATGATCATTAGAGAAGGCATTTGGATACATCATATTAAACTATTTAAGTGATACATTATTTATTTTACCATTACATTATTCATTATTTATTTTAATTAATCCACAATGGAAAAGCCAGGTCAACTGCAACTTTCTACACCATTTTGATTATACTTCAAGTGAAAAAGAAATACTAGAACCCTTTTGTGTTGGGTATGAAAGAATTGAGTTACTATGAAACTTTAATTTGTTCTAATGATTTTTAAAAGGAGCTAATACTAAATGAGAATATGTGCATAAATGTATTCATAAGCAAAATATTTGCAGAATTTCGTTGCCATGGTATTTAATTTTTTTAAAAAGAAATTTTCGTTTTTGACTACCATACAGTTCAGATGCTCTTCCAGCATTAGATATTTCGATTTATTTCAAGAAGGTTGGAATTATAACAGAACATAGTTACCTAAGTTATTTTAAATAATTTAGATAGTATAGAAGGTATGTTTTGTGTATTTTCTAAAAATATACCATCACTTCACAAATAGTTTAAATAACATAACCCTTTCCGACCGAGCTATCACGATCGTGCGAGTATAAAAGAGAATGTTCAAGCTCTTCAAAAATATCGATACGGAAGCATCCGACTTGAACCATTCGTTATTTGTATAAAAATTGACTTTGTTTTTAAAGAGCTGCTGGCATTGATGCTGCATTTTTTTCGATAAAACTCCAAATTTAGTCTCGTAATTTTAAATCAGTGCCATCTGACCACCGGTCTTAGAGGGATACTACAAATATGAATGAAGTCCACTTATTCCACAAATCTCGATCTTCGGCCGACTTGAGTGAAGATTATGGCATTCTATTTGTGCTACTCAAATACTTCGGAGTACTTTACGTGAAGAGACAGAATTGGTACGAACGCATTTTAACATTCATAGTTCCCGCACTACTGCACTTACATTTTATTGAATACGTGACCACAAAGTTCCAGTTTGCCAACGAGTATTGGTTCCAATGGAAGATAGAACTGGCCGTGGTCGTATATCTGGCCATGAGACTACTAGTTTGGCATACCTTGAGGCGAAAATCCGAAATTGTGATTGTCACAATGAAGAAAATTCAAAGTTTATCCCCGAAGCCTTCAAATAATACTTGTTTAAATTGTAGTATTATCATTGTGATAGTGTTTTTGTTTGTGCATTCTGTTTTGTTTACCTTTATTGTGGATTATTATGACGTTGAATATGTGTACCAAATTCAACTGCACTACGTCAAGGTTGAGCACAGGTGGGTCGGAAATGTATTGCTATTTTTGAAAACTGTTTTCTTTCACAGTTTACCAGCATTGTTAGTGACACTGATACAAGGACTGCATCTGGTTTTGTGCTACAAAATTTCGACGCGTATGAATGAGTTCACAAAAGAAATTAATGCAGTGAACGAATACTCGATTCTCAGAAATCCCTCTACATTCTTTAGCGAGTTCTTTAAAATTCTTGATGCAGTCGAATACTTACAAAATTCCTTCTCCGGCACGTTGTTTTGCATGTGCAGTTATTACCTGCTTTTTAATTTCAGTATGATATTGATATTTCTCATGTATCCCCTTGGGGACCTAGACGCTTCGGTTATTTTTCAGAACTTTTACCTCATCGCATATCTCTCTATATCCCTGTATTTACTGTTTCACGTTGCTGACCGCGTACCAACTCAAATGAGGAACCTGAAGCTGAGTATGTACAAGAAGTTTGGCAAAGTGGCAAAAACTGGCACTTCTGGTGACGATCGTGTGAATTTCTCGGTAATCCAGCAAATTGTCGACGTACCGGATTGTGTGCTGTCCGGTTGCGGACTCCTGAACTTCACAATGGGGAATTTTCTGGCAGTTGTTGGAACTTTGGTGACGTATGGACTGATCCTTCTACAGCTAAATGTAAAGAGTTAAACTCTAAGTTGGTATCTGAACTTATAGGTTGGTATCTACCTCACTACTATCGTTGTATTTACTGTTCCACTTTGCTGACTGCGTACCAACGCATATGAAGAACCTGAAGCTGAGCATGTACAAGAACTTTGGCAAAGTGGCAAAAACTGGCACTTCTGGTGACGATCGTGTGAATTTCTCAGTAATCCAGCAAATTGTCGACGTACCGGATTGTGTGCTGTCCGGTTGCGGACTCCTGAACTTCACAATGGGAAATTTTCTGGCAGTTGTTGGAACTTTGGTGACTTATGGACTGATCCTTCTACAGCTAAATGTAAAGAATTAAACTCTAAGTTGGTATCTAAACTTATAGGTTGGTATCTACTTTACTACTATCGTTGTATTTTGCTGTTTCACTTTGCTGACCGCGTACCAACACAAATGAAGAACCTGAAGCTGAGTATGTATAAGAAGTTTGGCAAACTGGCAAAAACAGGCTTATCTGGTGACGATCGTGCGAATTTCTCAGTAATCCAGCAATTTGTTGATGTACCGGATTGTGTGTTGTCCGGCTGCGGACTCCTGAACTTCACGATGGGGAATTTGCTGGCAGTTGTTGGAACTTTGGTGACTTATGGACTGATCCTTCTACAGCTAAATGTAAAGAATTAAACTCTAAGTTGGTATCTAAACTTATAGGTTGGTATCTACTTTACTACTATCGTTGTATTTTGCTGTTTCACTTTGCTGACCGCGTACCAACACAAATGAAGAACCTGAAGCTGAGTATGTATAAGAAGTTTGGCAAACTGGCAAAAACAGGCTTATCTGGTGACGATCGTGTGAACTTCTCGGTAATCCAGCAAATTGTTGATGTACCGGATTGTGTGCTGTCCGGCTGCGGACTCCTGAACTTCACAATGGGGAATTTGCTGGCAGTTGTTGGAACTTTGGTGACGTATGGACTGATCCTTCTACAGCTAAATGTAAAGAATTAAACTCTAGGTTGGTATCGAAACACATAGGTCGGTTTCAAAACATGCACCTCATTGCATATCTATCTCTATCCCTGTATTTACTGTTTCACTTTGCCGACCGCGTACCAACACAAATGAAGAACCTGAAGCTGAGTATGTACAAGAAGTTTGGGAAAGTAGCAAAAACTGGCACTTCTGGTGACGATCGTGTGAATTTCTCTGTAATCCAGCAAATTGTTGATGTACCGGATTGTGTGCTGTCCGGCTGCGGACTCCTGAACTTCACAATTGGGAATTTGCTGGCTGTTGTTGGAACTTTGGTGACTTATGGACTGATACTTCTACAGCTAAATGTAAAGAGTTAAATTCTAAGTTGGTATCTAAACTTATAGGTTGGTATCTACTTTACTACTATCGTTGTACTTGCTGTTTCACTTTGCTGACCGCGTACTAACGCAAATGAAGAACCTGAAGATGAGCATGTACAAGAAGTTCGGCAAAGTGGCGAAAACAACAGGCATATCTGGTGACGATCGTGTGAATTTCTCGGTAATCCAGCAAATTGTCGACGTACCGGATTGTGTGCTGTCCGGTTGCGGACTCCTGAACTTCACAATGGGGAATTTGCTGGCTGTTGTTGGAACTTTGGTGACTTATGGACTGATCCTTCTACAGCTAAATGTAAAGAATTAAACTCTAAGTTAGTATCTAAACTTATAGGTTGGTATCTACTTTACTACTATCCCTGTATTTACTGTTTCACTTTGCTGACCGCGTACCAACACAAATGAAGAACCTGAGGATGAGCATGTACAAGAAGTTCGGCAAAGTGGCGAAAACAACAGGCATATCTGGTGACGATCGTGTGAATTTCTCGGTAATCCAGCAAATTGTCGACGTACCGGATTGTGTGCTGTCCGGTTGCGGACTCTTGAACTTCACAATGGGAAATTTGCTGGCAGTTGTTGGAACTTTGGTGACTTATGGACTGATCCTTCTACAGCTAAATGTAAAGAATTAAACTCTTGGTTGGTATATAAACTTATAGGTTGGTACCTACCACACTACTATCCCTGTATTTACTGTTTCATTTTGCTGACCGTTTACCAACACAAATGAAGAACCTGAAGCTGAGTATGTACAGCTGCGGAAATAAAAAAAGTACCACTAGTGATTATTCCAGCCATTAGTCACCCTATAGAATCGGACCTTTTTGAGATTGTGAACAATTAACGTTCTGAGTTAATTGCATGACACAAAATTTGCATAAGGGGCCGTCTTCATATTAAATATGTTACGAACTTTGAAATTTCCAATAGCAACACCCAATTTTAATAACTTAGAAATGTTAAGCACTCTTGAAAACCCTTAAATCTAAGTTTTTGTTACATTTGGATGAATATTTGACGAGTTATTCAATCGAATCACTTGTGGACCTTTTGGGGATCATCTCTAAAATGACAAGCGCAGTCTAGTTCTTCCTTTTGCAAGGCCGTCTTTATTTATCAATTACACATAATGTTATACACAGTCCCCTAAAGGGTAATTAAAAAGTATTTTGTGATTTACTCAGCAAATTATGAATAAAAAATTTTAAAATTTGGGATTTCGCTTAAACTTCCTGTCTTAAATGCATTTCTGTAAAAATATTGAGGGGTTTCCATTCATATTTTTTTTAAAAGTTAATATAATAATTATTAAAAAATATAAAAATTGTTTTAAATACCCCACTATTGAATGCATTTTGTTTGGGTTATTATAATTTCTTTTCAGTAAAAAATTCGTTTCATTATCTTAATTATTTATAGATTGAGATAGTTTTTTATGTGCAACTCATTTAACATTATGGGACCTAAACTTTGCAAGTCTCTAACTCCCCTAATAATGCTTAAAAAGTAACAAAATTTGGCATTTCGTATTAACATAGGTCATAGATTTGAAATATGGACTCAAAAAGGGGTGTTACTATTGGAAATTCTAAAGTTAGTAACAATTTTAATATGAAGATGACCCCTTATACAAAATTTGTGTCATGCAATTAACTCAGAATGTTAATTGTTTACAATTTCAAGAAGGTCCGATTCTATAGGGTGACTAACGGCAGAAATAATCACTAGTGGTACTTTTTTTATTTCCGCAGCTGTACAAGAAGTTTGGCAAAGTGGCAAAAACAACAAGCCTATCTGGTGACGATCGTGTGAATTTCTCGGTAATCCAGCAAATTGTCGACGTACCGGATTGTGTGCTGTCCGGTTGCGGACTCCTGAACTTCACAATGGGGAATTTGCTGGCAGTAGTTGGAACTTTGGTGACTTATGGACTGATCCTTCTACAGCTAAATGTAAAGAATTAAACTCTAGGTTTGTATCTAAACTTATAGGTTGGTATCTACTTTGCTACTATCGTTGTATTTGAGGTTTCACTTTGCTGACTGCGTACCTACATAAACGACAAACCTAAGGTTTTTACATATTCTTAAACACATTTAGTAAACAACCAAATATCTGAAATAAGTTTTAGTAATGATACAGTCTATTATAGTTTGTTTTGTATATTTAATAGTGTAAAAGTATCACACATGCCCACAAATTTCTTAATGTCGCATAAATTATGAGATGTTACTTATTAATAGCATTTGTGTAAGATCTTTTTACTGCTAACATTCTTTACTAAAATATTGAAAAAAAATTATTTCATAATTTGCAATATAGGTGTTTCAGATGATGTAATTTTCTTGTTTTCATTTTTTTAATCCTGCGATTTCATTGGTTGCTTCGATTTCCCTTTCACAATAAGTGTTTGTCTTATTTTAGAGTTTTTTTTGTGCGACTTGTTTTTATTCTTGCTATTTATCGAACCTTTATAGATTTTAGTTTGATTAATTTTCAAAAATGCTAAGCATTGTCAAAACGTTACAGTTGTTGGAAAATTTTAATTCAGATAATATATTTTGTCTTGTGCTTTAGTTCTGCTGAAAGAATGGGTTCTTTTCAGTACTGTAAGAAAATATTGCATTGTTTAAAAGAAATATAATTTTAGAAGGAACAAAAATGAAAACTACACCACTAAATATTGACACTCATTACTTAAAAACTTGCTTATTATGGTGACCGACAGGTAAAATAAACTCGTGTATCGCATTTGAAGTCCATATCTCCTCCAGTAGAATGGTTTTAGACAGACAAAATTATAGACTAGGCAGCAAAGTAGCAGTAAATATCTGTGATGCTACGGATAAAATGTGTTAACAGAAGCAAGTTTTTTTTTTGTAAAAAATCAATACAGAAAGTATTCGTGTCAGTATTCTTTAAAACGAGAATTCGAAAGTATTCGTTACAGTTAACCCTGTATGTGTATACGAAACATGGTCGACGGCATAGAAGCCAGGCACTATGAAGCCTTCATTATCGCTTCCGCGGTAGTAGCTTTATACAGGATTGGGCAAATAAAAGTGGCCCCGGTTTAGAGATAGGAATACGTTGAAATGCTTGGAGAGAAAAACTCTTGTAGCCTCCTGAAAGCTTTCAAGTGGAAATAAAGATTATTCAAACGTGTAATTGTTTCACTAGACAAACCTGTTAGCAGTTAATTAACCCTCTCAGTCCCAGTGATGTCATTTGGCATCATCACTTTCAATATGTTTTTTCTAAATGTTTATGCCCCGTTATGACATCCAACACACATCATTCGATTCTACACACTCTGTTCTATTAGACAATATTTTACATTAATCTCAATAGAAATCAGAACTACATTTTTTTTATTCAGAAAATAGCTAACAAACGCTTCACTCGATTTTTGAAAAGTTCACTTCAGTTCCTTATATTTAAAACACAATTTAAACTATTTCGGTTAAAATAATTATTAAATTTTTTTTTAATAATATGGTCAGATATTTTAAAATATATAACTCGAAGGGTTTTTAGGCAATATATATATTTTTATTTTGTTGTTTTCCACAGTTAAAAAATTTTGGCATTGTTTCGAAAACCATATAAAAAATTAAAATTATTTTTTTTTCTTATGGAAATCTTATATTTGACCTAAAATAAGCTTATTTTGTGAATATCAGATGTTTCTGTAGCGTAGCAAATTTTTGGGACTGAAAGGGTTTTCTAGTACTAAGTGTACTAAATAGTACAGTTACGATGGGGGTAAATAAGGAAATTTCTCTCACCATTCACAACCAGGTTCATCGTTCTATTAGTCGACGACGCCACATTGGCAGCCACGCACGTGTACTGCCCTCTGTCGCCCGACACGACCTTCTTGAAGGTCACGATCGAAGTATCCTCGAAAGTCTGTACGGTCGTGTCGCCGTGGGCCAGGAAAGTCTGTCCGCCCTTCAGCCATCGGAATCGCATCGGCGGATCGCCTTGGATGACGACGCACATGAGTTTGGTGCGCGCCTCCTCGTCCACTGTGATGCTTTCGCGGAAGTAGTGGGCGTCTATTACTGGAGGAACTGGAAAGAAAAAAAAATATACCTTATAAATTTGACATACAGGGTGGTTATAAAATAACGCACCCTATTCGGAGCGGTCTGTAGCTTCAACGAATAATCCAAATGCAAAAAACTTTGAGATACTTACTAATCAAGAAGGGGGAAATAGAATGGAATCATAAAAAATATACTCGTCTTTTGACCAAGGTTCTAAATTACGAGGCGTAATTGGATGTGTTGGCCGAAATTGGCCATAATTGGGCAAGCCTCGTATTTAGAACCCTGGTCAAGAGACGAGTCTCTGTTGTATGATTCCATTCTTTTTCGAAAAAAAGAAACTCGTCGCTTAACCAGTGTTCTAAATTACGAGGCGAAATTAGCTGTGTTGGCCGAAATTGGCCATAATTGACTACGCCTCGTATTTAGAACCCTGGTCAAGCGACGAGTTTGCTTTTTGTGATGATTCTTTTTTATAATTCTAAGTTTTTTATGATTCTAAGTTTCTTCCCCCTTCTTGATCAGTAAGTGTCTCAATTTTTGTTGCATTTGGATTATTCATTCAAGCTACAGATCGCTCCGAATAGGGTGCGTTATTTTATAACCACCCTGTATTTTTGACATTGGTGACACAGTTAAACCTGAAAGCTCTTGTCCATTTAAGAAAGTCACCACTTAAAAAAAGTATGTTTGAGGGGTATAGAATCAAAAGTCACAAAATCCATAAAGTAAAAATATGGGAAATCGAAAAAAAAAAAGCTTTTAATACCTTACAATTGTATAGAGCAAAGGCTAATACATATAATTTTTGTACTAATTTACGTGTATTCACCTTTACTGTATACAATAGTAAGGTATTATAAACAGTTTTTTGCGATTCCCCCTATTTTTACTTTTTGGATTTAGTGACTTTTGATTTTATACCCCTCATTAAGACAAAACCCCCGCAAATACGACGTTTCCCCGGCCAGTGTGAAACCTTCAACTGACTTCTCAATCACAGCAGATAAATCGACTCTCTTAATACGGAAACAAACATATCGCAAACCGTTCAACGTTGGGATGGGGACGATTTCTACTCAACTTAAAAGCCACAAAAATATCTCGTGACTTCACGCCTTCCGTTCGGTTCGAATTTTACGAAGAAAATGTACGAAACCTAATCACGATCGACTTTGCTATTCAGATTTCATGCAGTTCTTGTTCCTCTCTTTCGGAACAGTCGACAACTTGTGCGTGCTTCCTCGTTCACTGTTATGCCTTCGCGGAAGTAGTGGGCGTCTATTAAGGGAGGAACTAAAAAAATAACAGAAATTTGAGGTATTTTTAGTTTTATTTTGACGTTGGTGATAATATTTAATCGGGAAAGCCTTAACAGACTTAAGAATGCCACTTCTTAAAAGAATATATTGAATAAAAACAGCAAGTGCGACATATCCCTCACGCACCTTTGTGAGAAACCTTAAATTGAAATAAGGACAAATCCTCATCAAATCATCATCAATCAAATCATCAAATTTAATAATATTAGTTCACCGCAGAGCTCATATTTTTCGAAAATAAAAAATGCTTTTACTTATTTTGGACGTAAAAAGGTATGAAATGTTTTGGGTGTCAAGCAAAACTTACGGGTTTGAAGTCAATTTCAGGGCCCCTAAAAATAAGACCAAGGTCCGGGTCTTAGCGATAAGTAGGGCCAGTAGAAAGGAGCTTTACTTACTTACATGAGCTCAAAACATCCGCAGGGAAGTCACCTACACTCTTAAAACAAAAGAGTGAAATCCGCTCCAATTGGAGAAGCGCATTTTCGACACTGGAAAGGAGTGAATATTTACTCAGACTGAATTAAAATCACTCGTTTGGTGTGATCTTTTCGGAGGTTTAACACACAAAGCATCCACACCTTTCGGAGAAATGCATTTTCCAGACTGGAGGAATGAAATTAACTCAGACGGAGTTAAAATTGCTCGTTCGTTTTAAGAGTGTAAGCTACTCGATATTAATTCACCTGCCACCTCTACGATGGTTGGTTGGTTGGTTGGTTTTGACATATATTTTCAGGCTTGTGTGCTTGGTCGCAAGGACCCGCTTATAAACCATCGTCAAGTAAGACAACACAAGACGCACACATACACATATGACAGATGTTGCCATTTGTTGCCACCTCCACAATTTAGACATGTCCCTGAAGGGGAGCACCTCTACGAAGTTACAACAAAACAAGAAAAGCATCAACTAATAAACAGCCACCTAGCCGAGACTAAATTTGCAGAAGTTCGAAAAGTACCGTACATGGTTGAGAAACAGCAAAAACAAGAACTACGCAAAAACCCAACCGCAATTACATAAGAAATGTAACATATTTTTAACTTTTTTAAATTGTAATGTAGTAGCTCTTATACACTTGAAGATATCTATAGTAGGTCTTTGTAAAATGTGATCCTCGAAAGCATTTTCCTCCCCACATGTGGTTTTCTTTGAAACGGCGTGAGCGTCGCGGTTTCGGATTGTTCATCACCCTTCTTGGGTTCGAACAGTTCGATTTGTAAACCTCACAACAGAACTAAAACGCGTTAGGTTCAGAAAAGCTATGCTCCCCCCTTTTCGTAGAAAACCAAACGAAGGGATGGGGGAAGAAAGTCTGCTCGAGGCTAGCAGAGTAAATAGAAAGACTATAGCGAAGCCCCATATTGCTAATAAAGCCGTGCGTTCTCGCACACTTTCTAGAGGTCGGCTAGTTAAAGTTACATAGAAGAAAACAGTTCTAAAATGAGCTTCTTTTAGAAATTTTATATCAGAGTTTATGGTTTGTAGCTTTTAGACCTTTTTTTAGACGTTGATAGTAGTTTTGTGATTCTCAAACCAGGATAATTTTTTGGATAATTCTCTTTTTATTCAGCGAGTTTCTTTTTTTAAAATTTCAATCTAAATTTTTTTCAATAACACTTATAAATGTCCCGTAATTCTATCATTGTTTTTTTAAAAATATTTTGTTAGCATTTTATCGTATCACAAAAAAAATAAAATATAAAAGTTTCTCGTGCGTTTGGAAAAGTCGCAACAGTAGAAATATGGAATACGAATTTTTGAAAAACTTTGAATTTTCGTGTTAATTAAAGGGAAATTGAAGGTTTAGTTTTTGAAATTTTAAATGCACTTCGAATTCAATGTTTTAAAATTAAATAAGGGATATAGCCTTGTATGATATTTTGCTTCACTGTGACGTATCCCACTTGTCTGTGAATCGACCTCTAATATATATTTTTGCAATCACAGTATTTATTTCTTATTGCTAGCACTATTATAAACATCTATACTATAATAACGTTCCAAAGATTTAGAAAAAAACTTCTTGACAAATATAGCATCTGGTACCACACAAATTAAATCTCGCTTCTCTATTCTCTACATAAACTTTTACTTTTTTTTCAGTTTTCAAATTCAAATACAGTAAGAAATTTTGAACTTAAAAAAAACAAATAATATTTTTTTTATGTGAAGTACACACCTTTTTACATCGGCATTATTAATTTTTCAAAAAAAAAAAAAAATACCTTGAGCAAACAGAGAGAAAACTAATTTCTAGTGGAAAACTTTTGTTTCGTTTTTGAAACGAAGTTAGAAAACGAACAACGAATTGTAGAAGAGAAAAAGCTAATTTGAATACCCGAAAGAAACTTTAGCACAAAAAGAAAATCGTAACAGAGTGAGTCTTGAATACCCATAGGACATTCGGCGCTGGGGTTGTTGTAAAAATGTGAAGAATGATGCCAAATCTGTCAGAAAAAGTCGCCAAATTTGACCATTGTCAGGTGAATTTTAGGGTTATGTTTAAATTATCGTCGCACTAAAGCAACACGAGGGCTATTGTCGACAGGCGTTGTATTTTAGAGCCACAGCCAAGTGACGAGCCGACACCTGAATAGGCACCCAACGTAACCGTTAAGGGCGACATCGTACGCAGCGTTAGGACTTTGAATAATATTTAACGTGCACTCCCTTACACGGGGATTATTATTCGTCGGACATTTTTGGGCTGCACGGTCTGTTTATAGGTCGGCCAGTTATTATGGCAATGCCCGAACCCGACCCTTGGACCTTTCGCATGGTAGGCGAGTGCCTAACCAACTGGGCTTCCCAGCCCCTATTGTCAGGTTAAAGCCATGCACAAAATTATTCTTACTGTCTTTTTAAACTTGGGCTGTGTAACACGTCAAGTTTTTTAATTACTGCTTAATAAATGAATATATTATTTTAAAGGTAATTATATACCCTATAATGTAATTCAATATTTTATATTTCAAAGAACAAATATAACATTAGTTTCTTTTAAATAGAAGCTAAACATTTCATATCAACATACAAGACTCATATAATCAAGCAATAAGATATATTTGACGTCACTTAAAACTGATTTATAGCACAAAAATAAATTTCTTTTAATTTATTATTTAAAAGAAAGTTTCTCATGCGATTGTTGTGTGTGACAATTGTATTTTAATTCAAATAAAAAAGGCATCTTATACTTTAAGCAATAAGCATTGCATTTGTTAGTTTTTTTTAATAATTGAAGTGACTTATGACTTTCTTGGTGGGGGGGGGGCAAGATCGCCAAGCACTGCGACTTTAAGTATATTGTACTAAGCCCCAGAAATGACGCAAGCACAAGAGACACACAAAGAAAGAGACGACACATACACATAGACAAATAACAACATTTATTGAGAGTCACAAACATCCATACCTCACCAGGATTCGAACCCGACCCCGGCAGCTCCAAAGGCTACAATCCTAACGAGTGTGCCACCGGGACGGCAATAATTGAAGTACTGTGAATTCGATTTTTTTCGAGAATTTACGTGTATTCGATGCGCTGAATATTTTTGACGTATCACATTTGCTTGTAGAATTTGCAGTTTGGGCTACGAAAGTGGGTAATGGACGGGTAGACAGAAGGATAGACATATATTGTAATGCCTTCCACTTTTTATGTTATAAACGTATTGCTGAAGTTAAAACGATAATTGATGCCAAACAAGGCCCATAAAAATGCCAATATTATCTTGCAACCCTGGAACCGTGCAAGAAGTTAACAGGGAAAACTAAGACATTTATGTCAACATTGCGAGCGGCAAAATTGAGTTATCCCCTTTCACGTGCTTTTTGACTTTTATCTTTTTTTTCCAAAATAATTTCGCCTTTGTTTTCTTTATATGTAAAGGTAAGAATAGAGTCGAGACGTTTGGCACGAAAAAAAAAAAGAAAAGCAGTTTTAAAGTCGCCAAATAGATAAGATACTAATAGAATCTATTCCTCCACTACACTCTTAAAACAAAAGAGTGAAATCCACTCCAGTTGGAGAAGTGCATTTTCGACACCCTAAAGGCATGCATATTTACTCAGACTGAGTTAAAATCACTCGTTTGGAGTGATCCTGTCGGAGGTTTAACACACAAAGGATCCACTCCAAAAGGAGAAGTGCATTTTCCAGTCTGGAGGAGTGAAATCCACTCAGACTGAGTTAAATTTATGAGTGTTTGTTTTAAGAGTGTAGCGCAACTTTCTGTAAACCATGGCGAAATGTCAATCCGGTTAACTAAAGTTTTACCATGGTGAGAACAGTTGGGGATTGTAATTTGCCTTGCAAACAAGTATAATAGCCCTAAATTGCCCCGAGTGGTGAAAGGAAGCGTTTTTATTCTTACAAAAGCTACACTCTTAAAACAAACGAGTGAAATCCACTCCAGTTGGAGAAGTGCATTTTCGACACTGGAAAGGAGTGAATATTAACTCAGACTGGGTTAAAATCACTCGTTTGGAGTGATCCTGTCGGAGGTTTAACACACAAAGGATCCACTCCAAAAGGGGAAAAGCATTTTCCTGACTGGAGGAGTGAAAATTAATCAGACTGAGTTAAAATTGCTCGTTCGTTTTAAGAGTGTATAAATTGCTATATTTCTGTTCGTTTTTTTGCAGTTCGATATGGAGTATGGTACTATTTCGCGTATGGTACTCGTGCGGACCACTAGCGTTATCTCCTGCGATCCAAACCACTCGGCCATCGGGCTCCTCATGCCACCCTATATTGTCTCCATGTTGGTCCATTGCGCTTTTGGTAGGTGCAGTCCCTACTATGGAACTCTTTGCATAATTTAGAATCACAGTCAACTGACGAATCGGCAGCCGGAAACGATTGCCTACTAACCTACTAGGTTAAAAAAATATGTTTTGATATTTTCATATGAAAGACTTAAGCCTTTTACTGTAGCGCCAAATAACAAGTCAAGCGTTTGTTTGGACGCATTAAGGGAGCGATTACGGCTTCTTTTGTTAACCTGGGTTTTGCATTAGTTTTTTAAGCTGACACCATGCTAATTTCATTCTAACCTCTTCTAGATTGTTCTTTCCTGTGCATTGAATTTGTTTATGTTTATAACTTCACAATGAAATTTTTTTTGTTTTCATTGTAATCAAGGGATTTGTTTTCAAAAAGATTGAGAAGCTGTTTTGGTAATGAATTAAAGTTTTTATGAGAAGAAATTAATTACTTTATAGTTATTGTTCTACTTTGTGTTTTTAATGTTGCTATTGTTTATAAGAGTGTTCGTTTGAAGTTCTTAGACATTGTTTAGGAAATATTATAATAATATTGAATTACTTTTAAAGTCACATTTTTAAATATTTTTCTTCAAAAGATGTTTCTAACAATACGCTCTGAAAATAAGTTTCGTTCGTTTTAGCTTCTACTCCACGCTTATAACCCTTTCAGTCCCAGTGATGCCATTTGGCATCATCACTTTCAATATTTTTTTCAAAATGTTTATGTCCCGTTATGACATGCAAACACACATCATTCGATTCTTCACACTGTGTTCTATTCGACAATATTTTACATTAATCTCAATAGAAGTCAGAACTACTATTTTTTTTATTTAGAAAATAGTCAACAGGCATTTCTCCTGATTTTTGATCAGTTCACTTCAGTTCCACATATTTAAAACACAATTTAAACTATTTCGGTTAAAATAATTACGAATTTTTTTTTAATAAAATGATCAGATACCTTAAAATATATAACTCGAAGTGTTGCTAGGTAGTATACATATTTTTATTTTGTTGTTTTCCACAATTAAAAAATTTTGGCATTGTTTCAAAAACCATATAAAAAATTTAAATGAATTTTTTTTCTTATGGAATTCGTATATTTGACCAAAAATAAGCTTATTTTGTGAATATCAGATGTTTCTGTAGTGTGGTAAATTTTTGGGACTGAAAGGGATAACGTAAAAAGTGGAAATTTTTCTAAC